>JACYFF010031955.1:106173669-106329741 GCA_017589665.1 Selenicereus undatus
TTGTTGTTGTTGTTGTTGTTGTTGTTGTTGTTGTTGTTGTTGTTGTTATTATTATTATTATTATTATTATTATTATTATTATTATTATTATTATTCCTCTCCTAATCTTTGCAAAAGTATAAACTACTTTCTTAAATTATATATATTCTTGCTTGCATGACATTGCACTAATTAAGTCTCACTATGATTACAAATTCGACATTAATTTTTTGGATATTCTTTTTGTTTTGATAGGTTATTTTCTTTTTTTTGTACACACACTATGTATTGAATTTCTTTTAAATGAATAGATCAAAACACACACATACTTGACAATAAAATCTTAGTATCTATATAATTATACTTAAAATTGAGTGATTACACCTAAACTAGACACTTGGTGATCACTCACTGGATGTGAATATTGTTTTCTTTTCTCTTTTCTAAATTATTAATTTTAGATATTAATTGAGATGTATTAGCAAGAGTAATTAGATCCCATTAATGTGGGCATTCAATTTATAGGTTTCACTTTGTATTGGAAAAGTTACTAAGTTTTCAATTTTGTGTTTCATCTTTTCTTCTTTTTTTTAAAAAAAAATACGTGTTAGTATCTTCTGAAAATATGTGTAAATTTTATATTCGTAATTTTAATATAATAAGTATAATCGTAAAATAATAGGTCAATAATACTAGACAAATCATTTTGAAAAATTACGACTTAAATTAAAATTATTTTACTATTGTTTCATTAATATATATTTTACAAATATTTTAGTTCACCAACTTAATTAAAAAAAACAGGTTTTAGTTGTAGTCATAATATTGATTAAGGACATATGAAATGCCTTTCAACTCTCCAATTTTCCTTAATGCTTTGATACTTTTCATATTTTCGTAGGGAAGTATATTTAATTAATGATATTTTAATTTTCTTTGAATCAAACTTTTGTAATTGAATGATATTTGTAACTAAGGCTTCTTCATTTAACTTATTATATTTGGATTGATTTCATTATATTAACCTTAAGTAATTGTAACAACTTTTTCCCCTTTTAAAAGGTAGTGTGGTTATAGTCAAGGAGTGATAGGGTTAGGCAATGATGGAATCTAGAAGTTGTATTTCATAATTTGTGGACAGGTGTATTAGTGACTATATTAACTTTATATACTTCAATTATTGACTTAAAATTATATTGGAATTTTAGACTATTATTTATCAAAATATTTAATTTATTTTGGTGGATGGCAAAAAGAATTTTACCAGATAATATATTTACTACATATATATTGACATATTAAATAGAAATTTATTAAAATAGAAAACTATACTAATCCATGCGAGGCATGGGTTTAGTACTAGTCTCTTAAGAAAACTAAGTATCCTACCACAGAAGCTAACCCCCATGGAGGCCAATGAATCTCTTTTTGAGTTCTGTGAATGCGGTCTATTATAATCTATATCCAAGGCACATATGCATACTTTTTGAGTTTCTCTTGAATTTGACACTTAAATATTTTTATATTCTACACTTATTTATTTAGATAAGTCAATGCGTAAATAGTCATAATTTTTGAATGTTACTTGAAAAGAAAAATAGCTTAGATTTAAACCATCAAATTTAGTTATTTATTTATCATTTATTTATTTATTTGGATAAAAAGATTTTAACATTATTTTGTCCTCTTTACATTTGAATAATTACATCATTATTTGAATAAGTATAATGTTACAAATCTAAAATTTAGTATTTTTTTACTTCTGTTTTACAATAAAAAGTGTAATTGATTTTTTTTATAAGCAATGTAATTAAACCTATATACCATCTGACTACACAAAAATTTTTTAATTTACAATTATATATATTATTTTTTATTTTTACTTGCACTAGTTCTTAACAATATACAAATAAATCATGAAGAAAAGGATGACAATGTTTTTTTTTTTTAATTTCAAAAAATCCATTCGTATTCTAATGCAAAAATAAAAAAGGCAAAAAACTAAACAAAGAAAAAATTAATGTTATTGCCCTGCCTCTCCAAAAAAAAAAAAAGTGGAAAGGTGTGAAAAAGAAAAAATATTTCAATTCATCAGTGTCAAATGGTTGATCTTGCGCTGCACACATAGAGGTGACAATTTTCAACCCGACGTTGTTAAAAGTTTGTTTTTATCATGCGAAATTACAATTTTATCCTTTTCTTTTAAGTTAACTTTCTCAATAGTTTATGTTTTAATTTTTTGTTTTTTTCAAAAGTAAATTACGGTTTAACCCTCTTAGGTCTTTTTAGTTATTTTTCATATTCGTCATCAGAATAGTGTGTGATCTGAGAGTTATTGATGTCCATTTTTTTTGATACAAACTAGTGTATATAAAAGTTAATTCTGATAGTGCAATATTATCTTTTAAGATTTTTCTATTTCTTGGTTCAATAGTTTCTGGTAAAAGTAACAGTTGATTTAGTCTTGTAGTATAATGATTTAGCATTTGTTGATAGATATTTCTAGTTGTACAATCAAAAGTTCTTAAGAAATCAAAAGCTTGTTCTTCAGTATAATATTCTAGATTGGGTAGATAACTTTTAATTCCAGTTATATAGTCTCCAGATCGGTCTATTTTAGCTGTAGATTGAAATTTATGTCTAGAATTTATATTGTTGGTAGATGAATTCATTGTAAAGTTTAACCAAAGTTATATAGAGAAAGGTAGTCTTTTAACGTGTCGCCTAATTCTTTAGCTGTTTTAGTATTCTCACAAATTAGTTGATTTCATAGCTTATGATAGTGTTTGTAAGCTTTTCGCTCAGAAGGCGTTAAAGTATCTTTTGTAACTTTATATTCTAATAGAGATAATTGGAGCAAGTTTTGATGTTTTATTCTTAGTTTAAAATAGTCATATCTTAAAGACGCAATAAAACTAGCTTTAGAAAAATGAGAGTTTTTTAGTGAATGATGTTGCATATATGGGTGATTTGGTATATCTGTCATTTTTAATAGTTCTTTCTTTTAGTGTCCAGAAATTCAAAAGTTTCACATGGTTTGCGTTTTGTGAATAGTGACTAGTTTTTGTCGGCCATTTTCACTTTTTATAGTGTTGTATACAGTTCTTTAAACAGTAATTGCTAATAGGTGTCACAAGTTTTCCATTCAAGCATTTCACTTGCTTATAAGTTTTTTCTTTCCAGATTAATGTTACAAAATAGTTTCCTTCTTGGAGAAATGTTTTTATGCTTCCTAATTCCTGATTTGCCTTATTATTTTCAATGATTAACTTTTATGGGTTTTGCTTAAACAATAGTTGGTGAAATAATTTTATGATCAAGTTTTCAGATTCAATATTCTCAGATTTCTTATGAATAATTAAGCTTGAGTGGGTACGGTCACTTGATCTCAATAGTTGTTTATAAACGTTAAGATTCAATAGTTACTAGTAGTTAGGCAAAAGTTCGGGTCATCTAGGGCTCTGATACCAATAATCAAAGGGGCTGATAACTTTTTGTAGAAAAAGGTTTAAAACTCTTTGAAGAGAGACAATAGTTCAAGCAAAGTTACGATAAAATTAGTTCTAAACATGATGGTACTCTTAGCAAAATAAATCCAACTATCAGTAATTCAAGAAATTATACTTCCTTGATTGCAAGATTTTAGGCAAAGCTCTGGAGTCCTCAGATCTGCCGCCACGCCCTTCCTCTCACGGGCCTTACTGGACTTACTTCGGTCTCTCTGGCTCCTTCTCTTTCCTCAAAATCTTTTATCTTCTCTCGTTGCGATATGGAATTATCAGAATAAGCTACACCATGCATCCCTCGGTTTCATAGGTCCTGCTTCAATATTTAAATTCCCTAACTCACTTTGAGATACCTTAAAAAAGGAGATGAGAATTTCAAGAAGTTCTGAATAATTCCCTTTATTAAGTTGATTTCTCAAAGGGAAATTTAGAACAACATTTTAGGAGCTTCGCTCTAAATACTCTCTCAGTATTTCTCTAAAAGTTTCTTAATTTTTTGAACGAAGGCTCTCAAATTTTGCTAAGAAAAATCTGAGTTCTCCTAGCTTAAGAGTTACATATTTATAGCGTCTTGAAATGCCTTCTTGACGTAAGTGCTTACATCATAAGATATTATTTTACAACTGTAAAAGTACAATAATTGAAGAGTTCAACAGTGTCTTGATAACTTTTTGAAAAGTTTGCACGCTTGTCGGCTCACTTCCACTTGTTGGCAACGTGATTGGTGAATAGTTGATGCTGATGTAGCAAATAATTGAAGTGCATAGTTGATAGTGACCTGAGCAATAATTTCATAATCCTTCACGCGTGGCGTGCAGAAGTCTTCGTAATTGATTGCTTGTGGGTCCTCTTTAGCAGCAATGAGTGATGTGTTGCCATCTTCCAGATGGTAGTTCCAGATTTCAGTAGATAAAAGTTCAATAGTTCAACAATAGTTGTCGACAAGATCCTGGCCTTACATCTGGTAGTTCTTTTTGAAGCTAGATCTTAACCATCAGGGATGAAAGTTTCTTTTCGAATTTTTTCCATTAGTAATGATAATCTTTTTGCTTCTTCTTCTTCTTGAGTTTTTGTAAACTTTGAGTATTCTTGAATCAGTTGACAACGAAGATCATTGTCTGTTTGGTTGAGACAAGAAATATCAAAGTGTATGTTATAACATAAGGGAATTAACACATGAGAGTTGTGTTGTTCAAACGGGCATATATGAATATCAGGGATGATTTTTGTGACAAATCGAAAGATATGAGGCTCAAAAGCAGTCTAGTAGGTAAAATATTGATGGTAATATCTGACAGTTTCAATATAGCCAGTAGGCATTACAATAAGTACTGGATGATTATTGATATCTTGGAGAAGAGTTCTGTAGACTTTGATGAGTGTGGGGTACTGATAGAAGAGTATTTCTTTTGAAAGATACCATTCTTGGTGGTCAATAAAATAGCGTATTCGTTATAACGAGGTCCTACAAAGGAGGTGAAATAGAGGTCATTATCTCTGAGGTAGAATAGCAGGGGTTCAAGAGAATAAGTGATAGTTTCCATTGTAGACATAGTTTCTTTAGTTGCTCGCATAGTTCAGAAATAGTTCAGGAATAGTTCTGCCTTGGCTCTGAAATAGTTTGTATGAAATAGTTATTTCAACAGTTCTCGATCAGTTGATCATCGTCTGTCTTCAGACGTGTTTGGTGTTATTTTTGAGATATTCAGCTTCTCGAGTTAAATAATCCGCAAGGAAGTTGTGATTTCCTGAAACATTCTCATGAACAACATTAAATTGAGATAGAAAAGTTTGTCATCGATGAAGTTTCCTCATGTGAGGTCCATTATCTAAGGCTTGTTTTAGAAACGTAGTTGTTGCTTTATTATCAGTTAGAACTTTAAAAGGTTTTGGTAATAGAAATAAACGTCATTTTTTAATTCCTCGAATTATGGCTAAAAGTTCTTTTTCCATAGTATTATAGTTTTGTTCTGTTCGAGAAAAAGTTACACTATGATAACCACAGATTTCATTAAGATCAGTTTTTAAGATAGCAGACCGCACGTTGTCAAACGCATTAGTTTGTAGTATTAGATTATCTTCAGGTTCGGGTAGTCTGAGTTGTGGTAAATTTTTACATTTGTTTTTTAGATTTTTTACTATTTGAGAGTGCTAATCATTCCATCCTTTGGTATTATTTTTTCTGAGTAGGCTTTGTAAATCTTTTTTTCTTTTTTGCTAAGTCTAGGATATAGGCACTAGCATAGTTAAGAAGTCCCAAAAATTCTTGAATTTGCTTTTTTGTTCTTAGATTGTCGGGATATTTTATGATTTTTCTTGAAATATAAGTTTGTAAAGTGATACTATTGGATCCTAATTCGAATCCTAAGAATTCAATTTTTTCTTATTCTATAGTTGTTTTTTTCTCGCTTAGCCCGATTCCTTCTTTAATAGCTGTTTCTACAAATAGTTGGAGGTGTTCTGGTTGTTCTTCAATAGATGTAGAGCTTACTAGGATACCATCAACATAGATTACAAGAAAAGAGTTAAGATATTTAAAGGTATCGTCCATTTTTCTTTGAAATATTTTTGATGCATTTTATAGTCCAAATGACATAACAATCCATTCTTAAAAGCCTTGACTAAAACCAATATATTTTATGTTGTCTTCTTCCATTTTGATTTTCCAAAATCTAGATTTACAATCAAATTTGGAGAAGTATTTTCTATTTTTGAATAGATTAATTAAAACATCTTTGTTTGGTAGAAAATAGTTATCTATTTTAGTAAATTGATTCAATTTTTTATAGTTGATAACCATTCTGGCTTTATTTCTTCTTTTTTCTGCTTCATTAATAACCATAAAAGCTGGAGATGAATAGCTGCCTTTTGATGGTCTGATTAAGCTTTTGTCTAATAGTTCTTTGATTTGGATTGAAAATTCTTTTATATCTTCTGGGGTGTAGAGCATAGGTTTTTCTTTAATATAGATTTCTTGAGTTAATTTTATTTTGGCTTTGGGATGTTCTGGTTTCCAAAATTGTAACGGATTGTCAGAATAGAGTTGTTTTATTTTGGTAATGAGATCTTGTTTCTTTAGGATATTTACTTAAAAAGTTGGTGGTTGAAGTTGAAACGAGAGTGCAAGTTGTTCATATCCCTGTCCACCACGCTTCGCGTGTACTGTGTAGGGATGTTTTAAGTTAGGGATTTTCAAGGTATGACCACATTTGGTAGTGAAATAGACAAAATAAGGAGTTTGTGTAAATTTAGCAAATTATTTGAGAAAATAATTTCCTAAGAGATTATCATAATCTGAATTGTATTGGAAAACCAAAGGGATGGTAAGAATCTTATTTCCAAGAATAATAAACACATTACTTTATAGGAGTTCTAAATAGGTAGGGGTGGGATGGACACCTTTAATTCGAATTTTGCGATTAGAGGGTAATTTTTCCCAGTTTGGTAGTAAAAAGTTTTGAAAAAAGGTTACCTCGGAACCTATATCAATTAAGGCGGTAGTTGTGATATCTAGTTCTTTTACTGTTACTTCAATATAAGTAAGGATAGGGCTTTGTAGTTGGTTCATATTCTTTCAAGAGTAATAGTGTTTTGTGTAGTCATTAAGATGATTTGAGTTGGGTTTATATTATACGTTACAAAATGATCCAAAAAGTTCATTTCGAGTAAAACGTGATAATGGTCGTTATTAATAGATTTATCAATATAACGGTCAAATTCAATCAAGGTAGAAGTTGGAGTTTTCATTAAAAGTTTGGCCTTTTGAGTTAATGTAGCTTCTCTTCCATCATAGGTAACAAAGTTGTAGTTATTGGTGGTAAGGACCGGGATAGGTAAGGGTATACAATGACATTGGGATGCTCCTGTGTCGATTAAAACTTTGTTGTCTATCCAAGTTTGCCCATTGAAATCGGCAAGTTTAACTTTGTAAGTCGAATTAGTGCTAAATGTTGTAATAGTTTTGGGTGAAAAACGAGGTATTTTTGATGTGCTAACACTCTTAGTTAGAAGAGGTTGGTGAATTATTCTCATTCCTTTGTTTGTATACGATAATCGTGGAGTTTCATAGCTAGTAGATGGTTCCTCATCGACTAATTGGAAGTTTGTCAAAGCAGGTAGTCTCGCTTCTTGCATCGGTGGTGAAATAACAGTGCTTACAGTTGAAAAGATAGGGTCAATAGTTATTTTTTCAGTTTATTTTTCTTCTTTAATTGGAAAATTTGTATTTGAAAAGATGCATAGTCCTCTGTAATAGAAAGATAATGCATCATTTCTAGGTTTTAAGCCTATATCTGTTAAAAGTTTGAATTGAAGATTTAGTGTATCTTCAATATTTTTGCTGCGCAATGTTACTGAGTAGTTTGGATAACATTCAAAAATTAATTTTTTATAGATTAAGTTTCCTTGTAAAGTTCCAAGGTGGCTATTCTGAATATTTATAAATCTTTGATCATGGAGTGATAAGATGATTGGTGAGTTAATTCCTTCTTTAAAGCATACTTTGACAGCAATCTGTAATCCTTGTAAATGAACATATTTTATTAGATTTCGACCTTTTAGAGGGATTTTATTTAAAAAGTTTTCTATGATATCTTGAGTTATGAGCCGTAGTCTAATATTTCCTTGTAGATGCTGTACATTCACATGTTGCTCAGTTGTGTATAGCTCGAAGTATTTAATTAATTTTCTTGTGAAGAAATCATCTAGTTTTTTCATAAAGTTTCTGGGATCTTTTAGTGATAAATCAGTTGCTATTATTTTTGAGTATAGTTTTTGATTAAAAGTAATTATTCCAGAATAGTTTTCATTAGTTTCTTGTTCGTGCTGTAGTATTGTCTCTGTTTCTTTAGTAGTCATTTTTGTTTTTATTAAAGAGAGTAAATACATACAAGTTTTTCAATTAAATATATTAGTTTTCTTTCAAAAGTTGGGCAGTTGTATCTATTTTGACATAAAAATTTTATTAGTTATAATAGATCAGTGTCTCCATAGATTCCATATTCAATTTCTTGAGTAAATTGTTCAAAAGTTATTTTTAAGATTTTGTTGAAGTAATTCATTTTGATTTTAAAGTTTTATTTTAAAAGTATAGCTGTTTTTGCACTTTAGTCCTTGAAGTTTGGCTTATTTGCAGGCTTAGTCCCTCCTTTGTCCAACTTTTGCACGAAAGCTAATATATTTAATTGAAAAACTTGTATGTATTTATTCTCTTTAATAAAAACAAAAATGACCACTGAAGAAACAGACACAATACTATAGCAAGAGTAAGAAACTAATGAAAACTATACGGGAATAATTACTTTTAATCAAAAACTATACTAAAAAATAATAGCAATTGATTTATTGAAACTTTATGAAAAAACTAGAAGATTTCTTAACAAGAAAATTAATTCGATATTTCAAGCTATATACCACTGAAATTTATGATACACAAAAATGTTATACAAAACTTAAAAGACAATAACAATTTAATACAGAATATTGAGATAGCGACAAAAAGACACTATGAGTTTTCCTGAAATTGAAGGTGAACTAAGAAATGTCAAAAATCAAATACGAGAAAATAATGAAATTATTAAACAACTAGTGATACAAATGCAACTTGTGAATATAACTTTTGAAGGAATATTAAAACCAAAACAAAAGAAAGAATATAGACCATTAGAAATAAAACTACCAGAAAAAATAATACCAAGAAGTGATGACAAAAGATATATCAAAAGATATCAAGAAAAACTATTAAAATTAGTAGAACCTCCACAACTAAAATCACTACCAACTCTTGAAAACAAATCGGAAGAAATTTCGTAATGGGAGAATACAATAAATCTATTAAAGAACTATTAAAAGCTTTTGAAGATCTACAGATAACTGAAATTGTTAAACAAGTTAATATGCAATCAGAAAATCCAGCTAGTATCGGAAGTACTGGAAGTAATCACCTAACTCCAAATCCTTTTTATGAACACGGAGAAACTTCTGTCTCTTTTCAATATAAAAGAACACCAAGTCTAACAAATAAGAAAAAACCATCTCCACTTACTTCAAAAAGACAAACTATTAACGAAGAATTTAAACCCCAAAAGCCTTTTTTACAAGAACCAATACCCGCTCGGTGATATTTTCTAAATCTTGACTGTGTAACTGATATAAGAAAAACTCTAGAAACTTGGAAATCAGCAATGGTATTAAATCTACTCTATGAACCAGTTTATGCCGAAGAAGGACGAGACGTATTTGCAATATACAACTTAATTATCAACTCTTTCCAAGAAATTGTTTATAACTGGTATCAAGGACTATCTCCAAATATATTAAACTTAATTGAAATCGATGTGAAACGAAACTTAATAACTGGAATAGAAGAAGGAATATGGACTATGGTTAAATATCTTGTTGGACAATTTGAAGGTTATGAATATCTAGACAACTTTTTAAATGCAAATTTTGAAAATTGACGTGAAGCACTCTATAAACTAACAAATCTCAGAATCTGTAGTCTATGCAACTTTAAAAGTTTCTTTTGTGAATTTAACAAATATTACTACACACTGTATGTGTCATCTGAAGATCAAAAAACTTATATACAATTAGTCTTAAATAAATTTCCCAATCCATGGAATCGATAATTTTCGGACAAATTCAAAGATTTTGCCAAACAACCCACAACTTTTAGATATGTAGCTGCTGTCCAAACCATAATCAATAAAGAAATGATGCAACTATGTTTACAAGAAACTCAACGAAGACATATTAAAGATATAACTTTATATTGTGAAGATGTTAATGAACCAAGTCAATATGGCTGTGAAAACTATCCAAACTTCCGCCCAAAGCGAGAAAGAACTTGAAAAAAGCAAGTAACCAAAACTCGACCACGAAAAGCCTCTTCGAAAAAATTTTCTCAAAAGAAAGCTATTAAACAAAAGAAAGTAAAAACAGATAATGCTAAAACTGAAAAATCTGTAACTAAACCTCAAAAAAGTAGCAAATATTTTCGACATGAAAACTTATCCCAGGAAAACTTTCATCCCGAAAATAGATATTATAAAAGAAATAAACAACCAACTTCTTGCCAATGTTGGAACTGTGGCGAAATTGAACATAAATCTATAGACTGTACTAAAAGAAAAGCTAACATTGTTAAATTATTCTCTGAAGAATTTTTTTTTGGGTTAAGTTTTATTAGTTTTTTGGTTTTTTTTTTGAATTTTAAAATAGTAGTTGTGTGTTAGGATGTGGGTCCATGGATATTATTTTATTTGGTGAGCTAAGGTGGTGAGCCAACCATTGAAGAGAGTAAGACTTGTGAGGCAAAAAATTGAAGAGATGATTGATGTGGCAATGGTAGGCCTCACTGATGAGTCAAAAAATTGGCTCAGCACTGTTCTTGCTCTTAGGCTCCAAGTGCCCTCAATGCGTGCCCCCCATCCCATCACAGAGATGCCTTTTTACAACCTGGATTATTCTCCCTATCTCTCCTCTAACTGTCTTAACAAACTAAGGCCCCATAGGCTTAACAAACAACCAATTCCCTGATTGCCCCCCCCCCCCCCCCTAAAGTCTCGTGCTCTTCAGTGCTTCTAATTGCTTGTAGCAGCAGCCCAAAATCTTGTTTGGACAATTGAACAGGGAAGACAAGGGAACTCGGTCGACCTGGCGGTAGGTTGACCATGGATAGACCAAGAATTCCTAGTTGGTATTCATTTTTTTACTGGTTTATCCGGCAAGGTGTGTGGCAGCGATGAGCATTGCCCGGGCGGGAGTCGTTTTTGTACACAGTGACATCTTGGCTTTGGGCAGCATCACTTCGATTTGGGGCTTGGGTGTGAAGGCTTAACACCTGGGTGTGATGCTAGGAAAATCTTCAGAGCAGCGATGTTTTTTTTTTTGGGGGGGGGGGGGCTACTTTGTAGGGCGCAAAGAGGAACCAATATGCGGGGGCTTGGAAGTAGGATTTTGGCGTTTGTCTTAAACTTCTAAGACTATGTTATTTTTCGTGATGGTGAGCATTTATGTAACTTGCATCTTTTTATAGTTCTTTTCAGCTTTGAATATTTTTAACAAAATTCTTATAGCATCTTATATCTCCTTATATATTTTTTTATAACATTCAACTTGTCATTTATTTTTTCTCATATTTATAAAAATATGAATATATAAATTTTTTGTATGCTACCAATATGAAAAATTTGTATATATTTTTATAAACGCAATATTTCTACAAGCATAAAAACAAAATTTAACAACACAAACTATATTTCCTTCGACGTGGATCATATATGCCATTATTAAAAAAAATAAGTTAACATACTTTTAAAATTATAATACAAATATTGCATTCATATTTGAGTTTTGACGTGAATTACATATGAAAATAGTCAAACTATATATGAAGAAAGTATTTTAGTTATTTCATCTCTAAGTTTATCCATAGTAACTTTGTTCCTATCATCGTACAATTGAACAATGGGTGACCTATTCTAACTTTGATCCCTGACAGAGATTGCTATGCCCTATTTATATACAACAACAACAACAACAACAACACCTCCCAGTGTGAGTCCCGCTTTCGCGGGGTCTGGGAAGATCCAGTTGTAGGCAACCTTATCTCTATCGGTATTCCTACCCATAGAGATGTTGATTCCAAAAGACCCACAGAAACAGTTTTGTGAAAAGGTTTTAAAGGGAAAGCGATTTTCACCCATTAACCGAGGGGAAAGGGCCAAAGAATAAATAAACATAGGAGCAATCAATAAGGGGTAGGAAACATACCTCGACGATCCAGGATACGGAGATGCCTTTACCTCCCAGAAAAGCTTCACCTGCATACACGCACGTCAAACCCCTACCGGCACTAAGCTACTACTACTACTGACCCCGACCCGAAACTCTGCAATCTAAGACCTTAATTCTATCCCGCCACAACCTCCTATCCTGAGTCATGTCATTCGTCAAACCCATAACTTTCAGGTCCTCTCTAACCACTTCGTCCAAACTCTTCTTCGGTCTACCCCTTCCTCTCTTACCACCAGGAAGGTCGATCCGCTCACACCTCCTCACTGGGGCGGCCACACTCCTCCTTTTCATATGGTCGAACCACCAGAGTTTTGATTCCCTCATCTTCTCGTCTATGGGGGCCACTTTAACTAGGTCCCTGATTACTCCGTTTCTAATCTTGTCCCTTCTCGTGAAACCGCACATCCACCTGACCATCCTCATCTCAGCTACCCTCAACCTTTGGGCCTGCGTCTTTTTTAGAGGTCAACACTCCGCTCCATAAAGAACAGCCGGTCTAACTACCGTACGATAGACTTTCCCTTTCAGCCCTTAGGGCATCCTCTTATCACACAGCATCCCTGAGACAGACTTCCATTTCTGCCAGCGCACTTTTATCCGCTGGCTAATATCCTCGTCAATATCCCCAACCTGCTGGATGATCGAGCCAAGGTATTTAAACTTAGCTACCTTTGGTATCGACCTCCCATCCAGAGTTATTTCTCCCCCTCTTCTATCCTTCCACTGAAACCGCATTGGAGGTACTCCGTTTTCGACCTACTTAACCTAAAACCTCTAGATTCCAGCGTATGCAGCCATCTCTCCAATTTGTCATTCACCCCCTGCCTGGTCTCGTCGACAAGAACAATGTCATTCGCGAACAGCATACACCATGAAACCTCATCTTGAATCTCTCTAGTGAGCTCATCCAAAACTAAGGTAAAGAGAAACTAATGTAGAATTGTGAAGAGTACAAGAAGTAATGAAACTAATGTTTATAAAAAAAAAAAACACCTCAAATGTAGAACATATCCGGTTCCATAAATTTGTGGAATTGAATTTATTTTATTGTTAGTTAATTGACTTGTTTAAAAGTTTATTTTCATTAATTATGTTATTTTAATATTGTTTCTTCTCATCCAAAGCAATAATTGTAGAAAAATAAAATATTTCTGTATTATGTTCAATGATAATTTGTTTAGTGATAGTATAAAATTAATTTCATAAATATCACCGACATATTACACATAGTTTACTTTCATGGAATTATTTATTTTGCAAATCATACATTAAAGACTAAGAATTATACATACATATAAACATTATATTCATACAACTTTTTAATAATTCAACAATTGCTTACATCTATCTTTATAATTTCTTACATCTTCTTACAATTTTTTTGTAGTTTTTACGGCTCCTAATATCTTCTTATAATTTCTTGTAACTCCTTACATTTTGTTACAACTTATAGTTTTATACATCTTTTTACAAGTTTTTTATAGTTCTTACAACTCCTTATATCTTTTTACAGTTTCCTATAACTCCTTACATTTTTTTATAACTTATAGCTACATTGTATCACGAAAAAAATATACTCTAAGTATTATCACTCTTTATTTCTTTTTTTAGTGCTTTTTTAGTGAATTAGGATGTGAAACATGGGCTCTCATAATTTGGGCTTAATAACTTGTTTCAATTGAATTATTTCACACCTGCTTCATAATATAAAGAAGATAATAACATGTCAATATTAATTATTTATTTTACAAATATACATAAAAAATTAATTCAAGTTGTACCGATTTTTGAGCAAACCAAGTCAACTGATCTAACTGCGATCCATAGGTTGACCAATTGACCCACTCACCTAACCGGTTCAATCACGTGGTTGGTTTTTTTAATATTGTAGTAGAGAAGAAAAGGAGAATCTAGCAATTTCACATGAAAATGTTAATAAAAAAGATATGATTGTCATAATCAATATTACATTTTTTTGGGGGGGGGTAGAAAAAGGAAAACAAAGGAAAAAGACTAACCTAAATCTACCACTCTAGAAATTGATTCAGATCCTTTATATGCATGTATCTGAAACATATGAGGCTATGAATCGATTGAACACGGAGCAAAAGTAAACAAAAAGCCCTTTTGATCAATGAAGATGTGCCTCCGGCTGATCCTACAGTAAGCTATCCAGTTGTGCTTCTAAATCTGACATGGAAAGCATATTGATGCGTTCTATCTCTGCTGTTGAGTACTCTGATTTTAGAAGCGATCGTACCTGGGTATGTGCTTCTAAAATGTTGGTCCTGCATAATAGTTCGTTGGAAAAATAGTCAATCATTCGGAGGAGTGGTGTTGGTATTAAACACAATTATTCCATTGTCAAAGAACAACAAAACCAGCAGGATGATTGCTTTAGATAATTTCAGCTTCTCCAGAAAAATTTCATGCAAAAACATTTCTAAGCAAATGAAAATTGCACAGCAACTTGGTCTTTCTCCTTCCTAAATTTCAGAAATCTACTAAAAATTCAGAACCAAAAAATTCTGAGCACATTAGTGAATAAAGGTGATATGTGAATGCTACGGGCACAAGCTCAATGCATAAGGTGTTCGCCTGTAGTGTTCTAGGCTTTGCTTACTGAGTACTGAATGAAGAGGATGTTACTGGTAAATAAGAAAGCATCGCACCCTAAAAAGGCCAAGAAAGTCAGAGATCTATCTCAAAGGAGTGAAGAAAATCTTACTTTATTGGCTTGAAGAGTATAGTCCTTGTCGATGGATTCAGAAGATAAAGTTTCATCTTCTCTATCACCTTGGGCAACTCCTGTTGTATAGCAGCACTTACCTGCAAAAAGAGATCAAGTAACAGAGCTTAAGAGAGAAAAATGGTCCACTAAATACTCTGCTACAATCCATCACAAATGCTTATCCTAACAAACCATAGACGGGGAAGAGTTCTGTACTTTCCAAAATAAAAGTATAGCCATGGATGAGACTCTATCATACTATAATATTTAAAAACGACTTAGATGCAAGGTCACCTTGAACAATTACATATGAAATTTCCTTGAAAATTATGTATCAATAATGGCAAAACCCTTAGAACTAGATGAGTTTTACAGAATATATACAATTGGTACATAAATTACAACACACTCACCTCAAATAAAAGGTGAAACGCAAACATGAACTAAAATTCCAAATGGTCATTTCGTGTTTTGCCCTTCCCTTGATAAACCAACAGACCACATTGGAAAATGACACCACAAATAGCAAGATGCATGCTGCATGCAGATTAGAGAGGGTGGGACGGTTATGATCACCAAGTCTAACATAAAAATCTATCATGTTTGCTAATTATTTTTAAATTGTCTTAGTTTGCCATCTTCATGTCTAACTTCCTTGAACAGCAAAAGCACTAGTTAACTTGCTTCTGGAGTACGACACATTTTTCCCAAAAGCAATGCCAATTATCTTCTATATAGCAATAGCACTTACAAGCAAGGATTCAAAATGCAATTTCGGTCGTGATCTGGAAAAATCACTCTAGTGCGGAAATCTCATCCTATATCACGGTTAAAACGGGATTCGGCCATCTCAAAAACCTTTCCGATGCGATCGTTTCATACCGAATCAGCCACATTTTGAATCCAAGCTTTACAAGTAAATCCAAACAAATAGATTCCCCAATGATGGTGAACTCTCACGGAACAAGTAGTTCAGTGTGGCATCATCATCAGCTACGATATGCACAAAAGACACGTGGGCCTGGGATTCTTACAAGGGCACAAATTGGCAGGCCAATTCCAAGCACCATATTCAAAGAACACATCCGTAACTCCTACATGCCCCAGGTTTTGGTATATGACTCCTGTTCAAACTTCAACAGCTCAACTTCAGAAAATAAAAAGTAGACACATATCTGGCATTAGCAGACTTCACAAGTTGGCAAAGGGTATCTAATGAGTCATCTCCTAGATAGTAGTGTTATAAGACCACCTGCGTATGTTATTCTTTGAGGCTTCATTTCTGAAATAGCCAAGTCAGATACCACTTCACATAGGCCATGCAAAGATGGTGGCATAGTCTTCAAGACTAGGGTGGGATCCAGTATTAAGCTGTAAGTGAAGAATTCATTAAGTGAAACCCCTTTAGACACAAGGTGCCAAAACTTAGTGGTTAATCGGGGCTGATCCTTTCAACTGATAACCCAGAATCCCGCCCATACAAGGGGCCACAGAGTTAGACGTAGCAGCCTGAATTGCAGACTATGCTATTTCAACTTGAATGCTAGCTACTCCATTGGAAAGAACGAACTTTGCAGGGCAATTTGTTTATGTATATATAGAGCACCCCAATTAATTGTCTCTAAAGTTACACAAAATCAGGCTGCAAATATCCATTCCCCTCACGTGAGTACCGGTGATCACTTCTTCTGTAGATTTTCCCACCCCAAAGGGGAAAAGTCCTTTCCTTTGGATTTGGTTGTGAGCGTGAACGGTTTGACCTGTTGACATGGTCCGTCTTTAAATAACATTCCATCACCTTAGTCCATTCGAATGTCGAGGTTCCAGCACTTATTCTGGCCCTCAATGTTAAGTTAGGCAGATCCCATTTAAATGCTTGACGGGCCAGCTCAATACTCCTGTGATGATTGCACCATGCCATGGAATGTAATATACAATTGCTAGCTGTTTCACCAGAAGCAAGGCCATCGCATGAACTCAATGCATCCTATCTGTGGCATTTCAACTTTACCCTACTCAACTTCCATAATATGTTTATTGAAAGAGCAGTTCACCTAGAGAGGTGGTGGGACTGTGAAGGAGTGAAGGAGAGAGGGGGGAGGGGGGATGAGAAGCATACCTTCCGGACAAGTTCGGCCACCTTCTCTGGAGTTGCGAAAGCTTGCTCCTTCAGCGGCTTTGTCATAACAGCCTCAAACTTTTGATTCGGGGTTCCAGAAGAAATTGCAACCTTCACAGCTGTCACCTACAGTGTGCGTGTGTGTGTGTGTGTTAGAGAGAGAGAGAGAGAGAGAGAGAGAGTACACCTTTAATGGCTGCTGAAACAATGAGATAAAGGATAGGAGATCCTTCAAGAAGGCACTGTGGGTGTATTTTATATAGGTCAACAAATGAAGAATTTTACAAATGTTTACGTCCAATTTGTCTTCATTTTTTCCATTATATTACAGTTCCAAGACAAACCTTAGCCACAAATGAAAGAAGTGGATCAACAATCAACTTGGTCACTGACATTATAAACTCTTCACATGTGGCTTTAAGACTTTTCTCCAACTCCTGCAGATGAAACACATAATTCAAGCCATTCATGAGTGCCCTCAAGTAATCAGTTCTCAAATTAAGCTCATACAGCTACAAATCACTTTATACCATGGGTTCTTCTATTTTTCCTTTTTGATCGAAACATGTGTCAAAGTGAAATAAAAAGAGCCCGATTATGCAACTGAATTTAAACTGTGGAGATACAAAGACTAAATGACAAGGAACCCCATCCCTCCCCCTCCTTTCTTAAACAAGTTGTCAAACAGCAGCCACATAAAGTCTTACCCTGGATCCCAAATGAAAATTGTTCGCTTTTTCCCTCCCCCCTTCAAACAGGCTATATTGTGGTCGAGAGGTGCCGCATGCAAAGTGATGCGTCTTGTGAATATGCATGTGAGTGTTTCAGTTAGATAAGAATTCAAACTGAGTCTGCTTTGATCTCTTTACCTTGCAGAGAGATATTCCACCCTACGTAACTTATATTTCTGCATGCGTCATGATTGGTAATGGCACATCAGTTCAAGTTTAAGGCGTCAATATCGCATACCTTCTTGGCATCCACTTGACTTTCTAGAACTCGTGGAGAAAATGTCCTTGCTAATGATGATGATCTAGACCAATCAAAAAGCGACGCTTGGCCTCTGAAAAGTCTTCTAAGGTGTTCCTGAAGTTATATTTAAAAAATCAATATGAGGATTCCCATTTACCACTCATAATCATTAGAATCACAGAATGTTCAACATATCCCAATAATAAAGATGACTTCCACATGCTATATCTGACTTTAACAATCTACCGTGTTAAAGTCAAGATTAACTCAAGCACACCCACAGATTCAAACAGTAAGAGACCTAAATTAACCAGCTCATTTGGATTAAGCATGATAAAAAAGCAGTGAAATCAAGTTTACAAGCCAAACTCACTGCCAAAGGAATATCTTTCATGAGAGCAAAAATGTGAAAAAGTCAAGAAAAGAGTGAGCATGATTGTGGCAATCCCTTGGCACTTAGAAATTACAGGCTAAAGACTGCTTAAACAGCCGTTACTATTCAAAACGTACAAGAATAGATAAAGAAATCTCCAAAAGGACATAATCCTCCGGTTGAATATGACGAGATGCATAAACGACAAAACTAATAACTAATAAGCTACTTGATTATAACATAAGAAGAGAGACCATTTAAAACATCTATTAGGCATCCGAAAGTATCAGTCAACTAACCAGCAAATGAGAGAAATCAAGCTCTTTATGTGTGGCCGAAAATTCTATGTCAAATGGTGCTATCTGCAGAGATGAGTTGAAAGTTAGTTGCATATTTTGCAGCTCATAAAAAGACGCTACCATAGAAGCACAGAAGACATATGTTCCACCTGCTCTCTTAAGATAAGAAGATGCTTTATCAGGAAAAGTTGCCCATCCATTGGTGAAGATCTTTGTGATATAAGTTTGCTTGCTTTCTGTAGCATTTGGGGGGGGGGGGGACATATATTAGAACAAATGTTAAGGAGATAGAACAAGCTCCTATTCAGTCTACAAACCAAATACACAATTTCCCAGATTGCAGACACCAAACATGGAGAGTTCCCCAATCAACTGCATAGATTTAGAACACTTACTTGTATTGACAAAGAGCAGACTTCCACTGCTTCCTGACACAAATAATTTTCATAAGACAACCGAAAATAAAGACATTCAAGGCAAAAGGGAAAATACAGAATGGAAAGCTTTGTTGCCAAACCTCCTATATACCTGTGCTAGACCAGTGAAAACCGCCGGCTCTAAACATCGATACAACTTTGATAGTAGTGACAGTGTTTTCTCCAAGGGTGCGTACCATGTCCTGATGAGGTTTTGGTTGTCGTCACTCTGCACCTTAATAAATAGAAAGAAATACCAAATCACCATGTGGAGTTTAGCTTATATGTTTTTATAAAAACAACCAAACAGCTTCATCAGTGAAAAGTAACAGTAACTTAATATCTCAACAAATGACTTCACAAATAACAATAAATCAGTCTTTGTACTCCTCTAGAGAAGCCTCAGGTCTTCAATAAAAGGATTGGTCGGAGATATTTTCAAATCAAGTGAATAATGGAAGTACATAATCAATAGCTCAATCTGTATCTGTAAGCATTAGACTTACAATCAAATACCCTCACAACAGTGTCCACAAACACGAGTCACACAGGCACTATTTAAGGTAATTATTAACACTACTTAAAAAAGTCACCAACTTTCAACTGCTTAAATTCGAGAGTCATTTTGACCAGCATATTGCTACTTACTATGGATTCAAGCTAAAGCTAGTTCTGGCAAACAATGAAATGCTTATTCATCAACATTCAAATTATAAACACCAATAAATGCTCTTAAGAAGCACGATGATCTACTTTGTGTTCTAAAGGCCAAAGCGAGGAGAACAGTTAGAAAACAGAATCTCATACACAGAGGATATTCAAATAACTGAGTAATTCTCATCAAAAAAAAAAAAAAACCAAAAAAATAATGACTGAGTAAATCTAACAAACTTACATCTTCATCTCCTTCTGTAGTCACAGGAGACTGCTCAAGCTTTGCAGGGTAATCCAAGTCTTCATTAAGGGGAAGATAATTTGCTATCTAGATCAAAAGAGAAACATGGTGAAAAAGAAACTCTAAAAAATTTTAGAAAAGTTAGGGTGGTTATACATGTAACTAAGAATTCTCAAATGAATAACCCATAAGAAGAAGCCAACATGGCAAAAGAACATTTCAACAGGATACATTTACACTGTACATAACTAGATATCCCAACCCTGAACTCAATAGTGGGCATTTTTATGAAACCAAGGGAAGCAAAGGTCATCATCACTAATTACAAAATATAAGGCACTAACCTAACGTGAAGCACATATTTGGAAACACGCAAATGTTTCCGGTCCAATTTACTCCCTCCAACCCCTTATTTTCTTTTTGAATGGGAAAAAAAGACTTTAAGAAACCAAACTATTGACCACTAGTTGATAAGTTTAGTGGAAATAGTAAACTACAATTGGTTGAAAATGTATTTAGTTAGATTTTTTGGAAGGTCAATTTGGGACCAAAAAAATCGCAATTTAGGAAGAAACAAAATGGGACACATGGAGTCCTAAAAACAGCTGTGCAAGATGATATCACAATCTAAAAAATGGAAAAGCATAAGAATGGTATACAAAACCTTATAGCCACAAAACCCATCAAATATTTTGTGCCCTGAAGAATAATACTGCACAACACAACCAATTGGTGGCTTAGGCGATTTTCAACTTCACACATAGGGGTCCTTTCCTTTTTTTTATTTTTCCTTTTTGTTTTTGAGTGTGTGCTGGTTTTTTTTTGTTGGGGGGCGGGGGGGGGGGGAATAATCTACATATATTACATCCCTACAGGGGAACGGAGGAACAAGGGAAGGTCTGCCTTTGCTATTAGGGAGGGAGAGTTGCAAAATTTGTAGCATGATATTCATGGGATATCATATGCAGATGAAGAAGTGCACCACTTACTTCATCTCTGATATGGGTCCGAGCACGAAAAGTTAATCTCTCATGTACATCAGCTAAAATTCTTTCAAATGTTGGCTGTAAACCAGCCAATGATTCACTTCGTCTACTCAATTGCTCCCCAAGAACTTCAATTTTAAGAACATCAACAAGTTCACAAAGGAAATCAAGATTTGTTTCATGGATAAATTTTGGCCGTAGAGTATCATACAAGAATGTGCACCTGCAGAAACAGTCAAAATGGCTACATCAGTCTAAACTTTCAACATGGAGAATGAAGTCATGAGACACCGTCAAAGGAGATGCAGCCATCAACCAAAAAAAAAAAAAAAGAAACAAAAATACAAATATAATAAGGGATAACAAGGACACTCAGAATATCATACTAGGCTATTCAGTCAGTTACATTTTACATGAGAGCACGCTGATGCGATTCACATTTTTTAGTGATTGACAAGTTAAGTTAGATGGACCTCGGATATCAGTATGGGGTACCGAACAGTTCCTGGAGAGTCCAGCTCAGTTTCCAGAAAAATATGTGAAGCCCCGGATATTGGTGAGGAACTCTAGTTGTTCAGAATAGCAAGAGAGAAGCAGAGTGCCTTCCAACACATCACAACAAAGTTGCGGGATATGAGTCCTGTCTTAAAGAGTACGTCTCTTCATACAGATTGTTCTAAAAGGAAAAAAGGGACTGAGACAGCTGCAGAGGGATCCACTTTCATCTGACACATTTGTTTTGAGCATAGATGGATATCCTTGCTAGAAAAGTAAAGTCTGTTGCTACTGCACGAGGGTAAAGATTTTGTTCAAGATTTTTCAGATCTACTTTCTCCTAGCAAGAATGTGCATTCTCAACAGGCTATTCATTCATCTTTTAGTTAATTTTCTGCATGCATCGACTGAATACTAACGTTGAAAAATCTAACATCGACATTTGCAGGGTCTGCTAAGATGCAAAGCCTGAAAGTTTGGCAGACACTGGCTTCTTAGAGTGGACTTACCCTTCAGGGATTTAGGTAGGTCTCTTTTGACAGAGTACAAAGACAATTAGCACTTGTCTTCATCAACAGAAAAATTTTATAGAATTTAACAAAGGTCACCCCATTTGTTGATGCTGTTGTACTATGCATGCAGTACACAGCCAATCAACTCTTAGTGTTCAGGTACTAAGCATGGAGATCACAACTTTTTAGTATTCAGTTCCCATGTTCATTGACAAGGTGATCATGAGATTACTTCAGCGTGCAGAAATTTCTTCTCGATATAAAGCTAAAACTCACAGGACTTTCATTTAAGCCCAGTTGTAAACCTAAGGCAGCACATTCTGAATATGAATAATACATCATTATTTTTAAGATAGCCCTATTCATTATAATTGTTCTAACTCCTAAGATGAACCTCGAGAGTAACATCACACCACTTGTCATTGGGAGATCCCAAAAAGCAGAGACTACAGCATGAAGACAATCTTTATGGTGCCAGAGCAGCATTAGCTGTCTGCTGCTTACACATAACCTAGAATGCATCAAGTTCAGGAAAGCATCAATCTATGAGCTTGGAGACCAATTGGGTAAAATTGCAAGCAACATTGGCAAAATAAGCCACCAAATAAACACGCATGAAGATCCTAAGAGTGGACGGTAAAGAAGCAGAATGTCCCAAGAAAAAAATAGCCAGAAGCTCACAGAGGATCAATCAAAGGAGCCAAACTTGAAACATCTTCTGAAGATGCTGGGAAAAAATGACCAAAAAGTTGGTGCTCGAGCTGATATACCTGCAGAATTCAAAGTGAATCTCAATACGGACATATATCCACAAGATTACAAGTGATTTTCAGATTCCATCAGGGACGAATGCAAGCAGTAGGCTACGGTACCCAGGGCACCCATTCATTGGGAAAACGTCCCACAAGTTTATATAAAAATCCTTAAATTATTTAAAGGAACATTTATAAAGATGATTATTGGTATAATCAAATCAAATTCATAAATACTCAAAAATGGGACAATGTTGTACAAACTTCCTAGATCTGCCTTTGCATTCCATCATGTTGAAGTCACTGAAAGACGTGAAAACACATACATCAAATCACCAATAGACAGCTCACTTTAGCAATCCCAATGTCCAGCACAGTTGTCAACAGTATTCATTTCTCCATTTCAACATTTAGAAACATACTTTGGATAGTTCCTATTTGGGATACAATAATAAGTTCTGAAAACCACTTCTTCTTAGATGATACACTAAAAATCAGAAGATGCTTTCATTTCACACCATGGTCCTTCTTGTTAAATGTGTTTCCCCTTGTTTCAGAAAAAGCCCTTGTTTTCTGCTTCAAAAGTGAATTCTCTGTTTCTATTAATTAATTAAGATGGTCTTTCCTATGATATCCTAACCGATTAAGTGGAAAACATCCACGCACCAAACCCAAAGACAGCTATAATACAGATGCATCACAAATACCCAATAATACACCTGATCCAGAACCCTGCGGACCACTTCCCAAAAAAGCCAGGGAGCAGAAAAGCCAACTGTTAGGCAACTGGGAGGGAGAGGCAGAACAAATCAACATTTCCGATGCAAAAACCCGCAGCAAAATGATGCATTTTATAGAAAATACACAGTATGAAACAAGCTTCTTCCATTAATGCAAGTCCTGGATTCGTCAAAATCACCTGCACCAGGTATGCACAACCAGATCGCGTCAATGATGGCAATGCCTCTTTTTTGGAGAAATCAGATATCCGTTGCTGCACAATGCCTTTCAGCTGAAACCACACAAAATAATTTAGCTGGGCTCACAAACTACAAGAGGTCAAGCCGTCAAGCAACTGTAAACAACAGACCGAATGCAAACTAACCAGTGAAAGCCGCTGTTCACAGTACAACTTGTGACACTCTGCAAGAAGCTGGGAGTATTCTTTCCGCGTTGATCTGCTTTCAATTTCCTCCAACACAACTTTAAGCTGCATACATTCCAGATTTGCAGTTAGCATACTCTCTACTTCAGCATGATCTAGCAAAATCAAGCAGTAGCATGATCATATATTCATAAGGGATGCTTGGAATTTTATATGTACAAGGAAGATATTTAAAGGATTTAGCTAAGCCTGAGCCTATACTCTGACAATATTTACCATGCTGAAGAACAGTTGAGAGTTCTAAGAACCCACCTTCCAGGCTACCAGCGACTAACCTTTCTGCGACTAACCTTTCTTTGGAATATGTGTGACAATTGACAGACTGTTATTTTTCTTATATTGTTAATAGTTTGCTAAGTAACATACAACTCAAAATAATATGGAGACATAAAAGTGTAATTTGCATCAAAGAAGCATCTCAACAAAAGGTACAGTGAACTTGATAAATCCATCCAGAATGGGATGGAAGCAAATAAAACCAACCCCCCCCCCCACCCCAAAAACAACCCAAAAAAGAAAAAGAAAAAAAAAACCCTCATGCAAAACACATTGAAAGAAATATTAGTATTTCTTCCTGAAGACGGAACTGGCTAACTCATGGAAAGAAATAGATCGTGGTTGACATACAGTAAATTCAGGCAATAGAAAGCTAGCTATTGAACAACAAGACATCATGTATATCCAATAAGAAGCGTCTTGGGTAGCCACGATATAGACAATCTTACAACGTGCATAGAAAAGGAGACAAATTTTTCAAGATCCAAAAATACCAAAGGAACTAGAAAAGAGAGTAAATATTGTCAAGAAGCAGAAAGTACACAGAGTTAGAGAAGTTCTGAAGCATTAGGGACCAGTGAGCATGCATTGGACCTAGAAACATGGCAAGGCATCAGCAAATCAACAATCAACAACATAATATAACTAACAGAGGAAGGGGTCAAGCGGAACTAAGCAAACCCACTGCTGTACAAAAATACTGCTGAGTGCTAGGTAGAGCATATTTATACTTCAGTGCCAAAGAGAGGATTGAGGAGTGCTTATGAGAGGCCTCCAGAGCCAAAAGGAGCTCGAGATATTTATCAAAGGCCACATCCTCACTCCCCAGTAAGCCACCCCAATTATTCTATTTAAAAGAAAAAAAAAGGGAATTTTATCAAGAACGTTTAACTGAATATATTACCTAAATGGGAAACTCATATGTAGGAGAAAATTCACAATGCACTAGCACTCATTTAACTCCCATATAGAAGTACCTATCCACAACATTGGTCCCTTTTTCAGAGGAAACTCCAGAGGAGCTCTATATAGATTGTTAATTCATCCAGAGATCTGGAGATGTGGGAAACTAGATGAAAATGTGGAGATGGCAATTAGCATCCCACTACACAATGGATTCTTGACTAGTAATCTCAAAGCATTATCAGGAAAGGAGAGAAGGATGAAGAGACTGGCCATTTTATTGTCCCCACTTACACCTCCTAAAGTAAGGAAGGCCTATGCAACGAGAACAATAATGCAATGAATCCCAGTACCCTGGACAAGCAGCCTTCCAGGGCCTGAAGAAGGCTAAGTTACAGCATGAGCAGCTGGAGAAGGAATGTGAGACGACAGTCATACCTAAAGGTGCCGAGGGGGGGGTGGTTGGGGGTATAATGCTGATGTTGCCAGGATTGTGTTTAGCCAAGGGACTGGCAGTGACCAGAGCAAAGACAGTTGAAACCCATAAAGGCAAATCCTATTCAATATGACACATTTAGCATTTATGTATACAGTTGAGTGGCTTGACAAAGATGACTTTCTAGATTCAGTGGACACGTGGAAAGTAAGGTTGTAGTAGCAACAGGATGATGAATTGAGGTAGATTTGTGAATAATGCAGCAGGAAGGGCGTTATCCAGCCATTTAAGCTAGGGATTAACAGGGAACTTCAACGTGCCAGATTGAAGGAGCCCATAAACTAGCAATCAACCATAGAAAGTACTATCACTCCACTCCCATTTTATTGCTGATGACATTTTTCCAATCAATGAGGCTAGAGAAGTCGTCGTCAACAAGCTGAAGCGATGGACGGATACAGTGGAGCTAAGAGTTTTAGACTGAGCATGTCAAGGACCGAGTACCCAGAATGTAAGTTTAGTGAAAGGGACAAAGGGACTACAGAAAAAATCACCACTAGCATACGAAGAGTTGAGAAGTTCAAATACTTGGGTTCTATCATGCAGACAAAAGTGACATTGGTGAGGACATCATTCATCCTGTGAGATGGAAGGGAAAAATGGAGGAATGCATGTGGAGAGCTGTGTTATCAGTAATAAGAAGATCCCAGTTGGCTTAAAGGGGGGAGTATGTTGGTAGCCTTGTTGGATGGATTAGAGTGTTGGTCATTAAGAAGACTTAAGCTCAAAGATTAGTGGATGTACCGGTTGCAAAGACGAGAATGATTTGGTGGATGCATAGTCATACAATGGATGAATCGGAAATGAAGTGATGAGGGAAAAGGTAAGAGTGGAGCTAATAAAGCATAACACACAAGAAGCTAGACTAAAATGGTTTGGATATATCAAGAGAAACATAGATAAACCTATGAAGAGATGTGAGACGATTGACCTTCTGAATGAACTAGAGGTATAAAAGGACTGCAAAAGAATCGGAACAAGGTGACTAAACAAGTTATGACAGAGTAATCCCTCATGGAGGACAAGCTTAGAACTCGAGCTTTAGGATGTCTAGAATTGGGGTGGTAGACTTTAGCAGGCTCGACTTTTGCCCTCCCTTTCGCTCCTAGACCCTTAGCAAATGTTGACGTTGCTACCCCTACAAGGATAGTGTTCTATATTAGTTCCTGTTGTTAATTACTTGATATTACTTTCTAATGCATCTCCCCCACCTTTTTGGCTAGATTGCTAGGTGTTCATAAATGACATTATTATATAATGTTACTACTTTTGCATTTCCTTACAAACAGTTTATTTTATCAAAGAAAAAGAAGTTTTATGCAAATTCTTTTCATCAGTTGGTTAGAATCGGTCTCTTCACTTCTAGGACCCACACTTGATGTTGTTGCAGTACTAATTTTTTTCCTCTTGTGTCCCCCCCCCGGGCATAGCAAAATGATGGGGAAAAAAAAACACAAAAAAGGCCCAACTGTCCATGTTCCTTACAAACTTAAGTACATAAGATAAGTGCTACTAGGCATCAACTCCAAGAAATTGGAAAAACCCTAACTCAACCGACAGGTCCTCTATCCATTACAATGACACAACCTATAGATTTCCCATTGACCACACATGCAAAATCACTTGACAGCTGATCAAGCTAAAGCTAATTACCTCACTAGCAGCAGCTTTGAAACGGACATAGATAACAGATGCTTCCACACCTTCAGAAACTGCAGCTTTGCTGCCAGCGCTGGTCCGAATAGCTCCATTTACCTAACAAGAGAAATAGATCATAGATCTATGGGATCCCTCATCATATTGCCAAACAAGATTGTCCATTTTAAGTGGATAGCTAACCTGAGATGATGCATTTTTGAGCACCGAATGGATATGAGACCGTATCATACTCAGTGCCCTTGACTGCCAAAAACATTAAAAAGTTATTTTGTACTGGGTTTTTTCATTCGAAACGGCCGACTGAGAGAAGTTCAATCCACCTAAAGCTACTTGGGAAAAATTAAAATCACAGTGGATCAACGCTACCAAAATACCCTATAGTACCTGGAGCTGTCGAAATTTGACCAAGTAAACACTGGATTCTGCATATTGTGGATTACTTTCAACATATCTAAAATCGAAAAAAGAAACTCCAGTAAGCTATGAGACAACATTTGGAAAGCAGATACAAGAATCAACAATCAACAGCAAACCGTACAAGGCCCTAAGCAATACAGCAAGAGAAATTTTCTTTAGAAATTTTATCAGTTTCTGAAAGGAGAAGACGGAAGTGGTAATGAACATACGTTATGCACTCATCCAGCCGCTTTAGCAGAGGAAGAAAGTTCTGATTTCCGACACTCATGCTAGGAGAATAGAAGCTTGATGCAATCTGCGAAAAATGTCAATTCAGAGAATCCATACAAGCCATAATCCAAATGAAAAGATGTAGATTCCACTTTACTGTTCATCTACTTTAGTTCAACGACATCCAGATTTTGAGATAGAAAACTATAGCAACACTTCTCGTGGATACAATAATTTATGCCTTACAAGTTATAACTGATTTTTTTCTTGTATGTCAACTTTGTACTTTAAGCTGTGAACATTGTGAAGAACATCCTAATATTCGCTTAAAAGACAAGCTAAAGACAGGCATGTGCATCTATGAACATTATATTCAACAGCCAAATATCAAAGAAAACATTGCTTCACTTGACAGCTTCATGGTTCATGCTGCACTGATCAGACCACCCAATTTGCTAATGATAATTCACAAATATCCAATAACATCACCCGTAAAAGCAGGCAAATGTGTTCAGTGTTCTGTACTGCAGTTTAGATTAAGAATACAGAATGCTCCCAAAGGCAACCCCCTCCCCTCCCCCTTCCTTTCTACAGAAAAAAAGGAATGTGAGAGACAAAGCTTACATTCTCTAACTCATCAAAGTAGTTCAGCTTACTGCGAAGTGCATCTGCAAATTCAATCAATCTCTGCTTCTCCATGACCTATAGAATTTGATATAAGGATTAGTTAAAAGAAAGTACAGGAGTGGGTGATTCTAGGCAAAATCATTTGAGCTTTACTTTCAAGAGTTCAAGATAACTGCACATTCACACTGGGAGTTGTTATTAGGATAACTGAACATTTAGTAAACAAGCAGAATCTGCAGAAATGCAAAGCTGATCTCATATTACTGTAGGGGACATTGAAATAAACTTGAAAAATCTAGAAAACAGCTAAACTACAGTAGAGTGTAGGTCTTCATTGAAGCTTACAACCACGATGCTAGTATCTCAATCACTCATTAAAGAAATATTAGTTCAAGCTTTCTTTAGACAAGTTAAAGTAAGCAGTCTGCTGAACACTACATTATCAAAAGGATTTTTACAGAAATGGAAACAGAGAAACAGATAGGACATGGAAATACAGAGATGGCACTTCCAAAAATAAGAACAAGAAACGTACTAGAAATCATCATCAAGATACCAAAATAAATGCTGTGTAAGAATTACTCATATATATAGACTGGTAACTATTTTCAGAGTTTTGCAAACAAAATGCCACCAAACTTTTCAAAAAATGCACATTTTCCCTTGAACTATTTTTATTCAAATGTTCACCAATTCGTATTATGATTCCAAAAATGCCACTGCAGTGGCATTTTTGGAGTTGTAACTTATCACATTTCTTCTGTCCAAATGCAACCTCAGTGGCATTTTTGGAGTCATAACATAAATAAGTGGCACATTTGAGGAAAAAAAATAATAAATAGTTCCACGGCAAAACTGTATTACTTGAAAAGTTTAGTGGCATTTTGTTTGCAGGACTCTACACATTCACAGCGATAAGAGATACTGCTTGAAACAAAGATAACTGTGGAAATATCAAGGTTTGCAGGAGAGAAAAGTCAGAAGTGAAAGTTGACAACACAAATGAGAGAGTTAGCCCCAACTCTCAGGGTTTTCATAACAAAACAAGGAAAAGTGGCGAAATGTTTGTGCAACCTAGGAACCCCCTTGGGAATTGGGATCATTGCACCTTTATCTAAAACATGGTCAATACACATCTTTTTTTTATATTTAATTTAAGCTGGTATCTCCTATGACTTTTTTGCCTTTTAATTATTTTTCCCAAGAGATACATCTCTAGATGTATCTTGCTAAAAAGGAATTGCATTGTGCCATAGCAAGTGGCTGACTTTATTGCATCATCGCAAGATCAATACCGCAGCTTCCAGTTTCAAATATTGAGTCAATGAGGGATTTGAAAACCATGCCACAACAGCAAAAGACCAATTAATGCAACGGATGGAGGCAATACCAATCTGTCGCATGCATCATGAAGAGTTTTAGTCTTAGTTGCTACAGCTTGATGTTGAAGCTGTAATTCATTAAACAGCTCAAGGGTATCATCCACCTGCATCACAGATAAACGCAGCTCTTTATCATGCAAGACCAGTAATGCAGATGACAAGAATATATTTGTGATATATTCAACAAACACCCCCCTGGCCAGAGAGAGAGAGAGAGAAGAGGAAAGGAAGCACCAAGAGCCCATGAAATCACAAATGAACCTGGCGAAGTATATCATCACATGTTTGTATCCGTTGTGTCAGGCTGTCCACATAGTGCCTGTACTTTTCCTCTGTCTAAAGAAGAATATAATCAGATACTACTAAGTTAAGAATCACAATTACTAATAGCCAAACTCATCAAAGTTTGCACCATGACTAACCTCTGATTTCATTGCTGCTTCAAGGTCTGTAAACCATTTATAGAACTGTAATGCAAAAAGAATGGGAACTATACTCAGCTTGATAGCTATTTGTAAACCAAGAAAGAAATAAGCAAATAGGATAGAAGCTTATATTAAAACTAAGAGGTAGCTTGCTCTACTACAGAGGCAACATGGGTACTCCTCATCTATAAGCAAATTTGCGACGAACCCAGAAATACAGTTAATATCAACAGAAGACCATCCCCAAATGTCATCATGCAAATAAGATCCCACATAATAGATCTCTAATTCTAGCAAAAGCATTTCTCTAATCTGATCAAACACCCATGAACCCAGTTCAGACAGAAGGCATCAACCTGTCAACACTATTTTTTCTCAAACCCTAGCATGAATGAATCAATATGATCACCTGATTGGTGTTAACCAAAACAGCCTCAATAGCAGCAGAACCATCATCAGCAACTATATCCTTGGTATTAATAGATAAACCAGTTTCTTGTCCGGGTATTCGTTCTTCTGCCTGAAAACACACATACCACCTGATCATCCAGCTCACAAAGTAAAATAGCTAAACATACCATAATTAAGGAAGGAACAACTACCAAATTGGCAGGAAACGGCCGCTCAGCAACTGCATGAGACAATGCAACGATTGCCGCTTGTTGCTGCTCTGTCAATGGAGCATTCTGGGGAGAGGCATTACGAACCAAACTGGTAAACTTAGCAATTCGTACACCAAATCGAAATTCTTCTTTAAGTAATCTAAAATGTTTCCAATTGACAAAAACTGTATACCGAAAACTACAAACAAAATCACACAATGCCAGATCTACAATGCATTTGTTCCAATTCTGTCTCTTCCCAACCCACACTTTTCACTATGTTTTTGTTCCCATTTCATCAACAATCAAATCACCATTGATGAGCAAATGAGCAAAATTTAAATGCAATCCCAAAAAATATCGGATCAAATGAAGAGTTGCGACAAATAGTACCAAAATGAATGAATGACATAGAGAGAAAGACCTGTTCCCAAGTGGAAGCGAAGTTGTAACCCTTGGAAATGGCGCCAGATTTGGGGAGACTGGGAGAAGAGGTGGACTTGGGAGCCACCATTGATGCACTATTTACCGCCGATTGCAGTTTCTGGGGGGTTTTAGCAACCACAAAAACCAGAAAACTAGACTCAGAATTTCGATATTACGACCCCAGAAAATTGAATTGCAATTAGTTTGTCTTGTGATGGATGTTTCAGATTTGAAAAGTGATCTCGCTCTTCTAGTACGACTACGAGGTTTGAGTTGAGGATGAAGAAAACTGGGACGAGGGAAGGAGAGAGAATTCTTCCCAGGTTACTCTGACTGTTACAACTTAGAGCATAACCAATGTTGAGCCTATTAGTGGAGCCTAACATTGCCACATCATCCCTCTTTCTAATTTTTTAGCTCACAATTTTCACTATCTCCAATAAAAAGCTCACTATTTTAGCTTACTAAATAAAATAATATATAAGAACCTCATACCTAATCATATTTAATTAATTTAATTTTTTTGTTTTGGTTTCTTATTTGACTTTTTTTTTGAAAAATAATTTACACAAATACAAATAATAATTTTCATTAATACATAGTAGTGTATAAATAAAAAACTCTCTCATCATTCATCCCTTCATCTTCTCCCCCCACTCCTTCCATGGCTTCCTCCATTTTTTTCTCAAATTAAAGAAATCCAATTCATCTTAATAAATAAAAAAAAATTAAGCTTTTTCCTTTTTTTGGGGGTTCACGAACAGTCCAAAAAAAAAAAGAGGTAGAAATTGGGGGAGGGCCGCTCGCCCCTTTCTCGCATGCGGGCTAACGGCTGAAGCTAGGGACATCCGCCTGCTCGCATGTGGCTTGAAATTTTGGCCCATGAGACCTCCATTGGATGTGCTCTTAGAATTGCACCCTGTTCTTTCTAAACCAACGAAGGCGACCCAGATCTCGAGATTTACAAATATTTTTATTTCTCTTATTTTCTTTCTTTTTTATTTTCTTTTTTCATCAAATCTTTATATTATATGTGTAAAAATGTGTAAGAGGTTTATTGATGAGGAAATGAGAATCTACTTAATTTTGTGCAATCTCACTAAAAATACCTTTTTTTCTTCTTTTTTTTCTTTTCGATTTTATAGAGGGAATGATGGGAAGTTATGATAAGCTAGATTGAGGTAGTCACCAATTTCAAAAGAATTAGGAGTACAACTATTCTGTTCACCCCAATAACTATTCTGTTCACCCCTTTTCACTGTTCCACGTAATTAATCGTCCCCTATCCTTGTGTTCATATCTCTGTCTGCAACCTAACTATGATTTTTTTTATTTTTTCAAAAAAAAAATCTCCACCTATTATTGCCTTGAAAGTGTTGAAATAGGGGTAGAGGTGAGAAGAGAGACAAAATGGGGGAATGTAAAGGCCATAAAATATACACAAATAGACTAGCTCCAGTGAGAAATGTGAGGATGTCGGCAACTATAGCGAGAGAACAACGAAAGACCATCTTTATGATGAAATGAGTATCATTCTTCATCTTCAATGGAAGAATGGCTCAACAATAAACTTAAAAAACAACTGTTCTTACTTTTTCGTTTTTGACATCTATATTGACAAGTAATTGTACGTCTAAATATGTGTGTGCATGTTATGTATATTTGTGTGCAACTGTTTCGGTTTTTGGGAGATGATAACTTCCCACTAAGCAGTGGTTGCCATCCCCCATATTTTTCCCTTTCTAGATTTCAAGCACTGAAAGTATTTGAAATTAGCCTAGAAAGTTGTTCATCTTCCATACTTTTTCCTTTCTTTTACGTCAGCTTCCCCCCCCCCCCCAATTGCTGCAAACAAATAATATGTGCTACAACTGAATGGCTGAGGTGCAAGTGTAGCATTCTGCCTACCTTTATTAGTTCGGTCACCTCATATTGATGAACTGTATGCAGAATATATGTTGGTTTTGTCTACTAAAAACTTCAGATTTTCTATAGGATCTACATTAGGCTTCATTTTGGGAGATGAACTATCAGGTTTCTTTATCTTATGGTGCAATCTTTACCTAAAGAATTGGATCAAGGTTTAGTCACTGGCAACACTTTATAGAATATATGGCAATGCAGAGCATTGCATAGTTCAATATGATTGATTGACACAGGGTATTAAACTTTCAAAGATTTGTGAGTCTTATTCAAAGTCCTTGAGGAGTTGGTCATACTCATGCCAAGATGCTTCTGGATATTCACTGGGTGAAGTTAGCATGCTGCTTGTTTTTTAACATTCTGTTTGAAAGGAAAAGCATGCATCTTACTATGTTTTGCATTTTATATCATGAATGGAAGATATTAACCCCAGGTGGGTGTTTCACTTATATGAAGCCAATCTAGCTGGTAGGTGCTTCTTGTTTGGTCCCTTCACTCGACAAGAAATGGAAAACTTGTTATTGAAGGATCAGGTTTGCTAATGGTATGAGCTATCTGGAAGTTGATTCTGTATGAGTGAATCACAATGCTTTGTCTAGTTCCTTGTATTGAACTATAATAGTTATCAGTTTAATAAGCCAAATGTAAATTCTAAAGTATGGATCTTGCAAAGACAGTTGCTCTATTACTCTAGTAGTTTAGCAAGTCCTTTACAGTGAGTTGAAAATGAGGGCATCATCATAATTTCTAAGCAGTTGTTTCATGTGTTCTTTATTCTGGACATCAGTATAGTTTTGAAATTAGGATATCAACCCTTGATAAGTTCTATTGAGGTCAGAGGGAGTATTCAAGGAGTAATGTTTTGCAAGATATGAAGTTCTGACTTGATAGGGGCACATGACTTTTGAGCTGATGTAGTCAACTTCTACAATTTTGTTGACCTGCCTAATTGCCCAGTTAGAATTGTATTTGGTGAAATTGTGTCTTAGTTCAGTTAGTTGTGGTGAATGTGATTAAAATATAATAATGGGAGTACATTCTAGGAAAATCAAAATTTCATCAAATTAGAAAGTGTAGTTTCCCATATGTGACTATTATGGATTGTGGAATAGGGTGAAAGTATAGAAATTACTGATTTTGTGAGGTCTATTTATGTTGGATTCTCATATCTAGTTAGGGACTACAGTAGGCAACAAGGAAAAAAAACAAAATGGATTGAATGTTGGGAAAAAAGGGAAAGAAGTGAGGGGCAAAGAAGGCTATTGCTTGCACGCCTTAAGATCAACAGCAGACTAGCAGAACTGCCTGCTGCATTGTTTGGCCATCTAATTCTGCCATGAAGTGGGCCTGGTGAATCAGTCAGGAGGGATCCTATTGGGCTCACAATGATGTGCCAAAAAAGGAGTAAAACAGACTATTTAATTAATGTACATATGCACATTTGTTAGGAGTACCTAGGTTGTGAAGAATAAAATTGTGTGATGGACGAATAAGGTAAAGAAATTATTGTAGGTAGCTAGTTCATATATGTTGATATGAGGGAGCAGTGTTAACATGCTGGCTTCCTAAAGTGTCATCTTCAAAGAGAGGTGCTATTGTTGTCGTTGCTTCTTTCTTCCTCAGTCCCCACAACCGACAGGTAAAAACGTCATGGTTTTGATTCAACTGAGAGAATAAAACATGACTCTATTGGGGGGAATAAAACGTGGGCTACGGAAGTCCTTCTAAAGCTGGAGTTGCTATTGGTGGGTGATTATTGTGGCAAAACTATTGTGACTCCTCTTTGTGTTCCGTTTTTTTTGGCAAGACATTTTGCTTTTTGTTGCATTTAAAATTTTTCTATTAAATAAATGCTCTTAAATAGAAAATTTTGTTGTGATTGGATAGTTTGAAAGTTATTAAACTGCTTCAATGTCGGTTGTCCAAAATTGGTATAAGAGGAATTAGGTTGATATTATTCAGACTTCCATCCAACAACGCCAAGGTGACTAGGAGTTGTAGTTAATTTCTTTAGTTTTGTCATCTATAATTTATTACAATGTGCAAATTGTGCACATGGATGTGCCTTTGCTGTTATCGCTCATCAAATCGAGTATCAACTCTGCAACATCGATTCGCTATGTGTGAGACTCCAATCCTTCTCCCTGACCACAGACTTGTGGATTTTGAGAGGTGGCAAGATCTATTGCTACTTGCATAACCCAGTCACCCACCGTTGACATGTTGCAACTTACTAGGCTTAGCTGTTAGAGATGGTGTTCCACTATGGAACGGATTGACACACAAGCATACTGGCTGGAATTGGGTTCCCTTGCTACAAATCTAACCCATTACCAAGTCTCACAAAGGTAGGTAATGGCTAAATATAATAAAACTAAACAAAGAAAGAAGACCGAGGGATTTATTTATTTATTCTTAAAAAAAGATCATGGGAAAGATCTTAAGTTTGATAAAGGTAGAGAAGATAGTGCAATCAAGCTTAAGTGATTTAAGAGATTCACATCTAAAATAGGATTTGGGGGGGGGGTCAGAAGAGTATGCAGATATATTATGGTATCAAAAAAGGGTAAAAAAAATTTAAAGTTTGACAAGAAATATTTTTTATAATTTTTTTTGGTGCAGAAGAGAGGCTAGCCCTCTAGAAAATTTTATTATTTCATAATTATTCTAGGGAACTTTGCTCCTACACCATCTGCAAAAAGCAACTCAGAGACCTCACTTGGGAAGTCATTGAAAAACATGAAATCACAATGTAGATGAACCCCTAAGCCTAGGCACTTGCCACCATATTTGTTTCACGGTAACAATGTGTAACTATCACTTCCTAATCAGCCATGGTGAGTAAAGTCTTGCATTGTTGAACTATTGCCTCATATCTAGCATTGTAAAGCAAGGCTCCCCTCAACATACCAACCACTACTACGGAATCAACGTTTAAAACAACCTTTTTGTAGCTCTTGTCTTGAACAACCATCAGCCCCCTCCTCACATCCCTTAACTCAGCTCTTACTGCCAAGTAGAGCCTCATTCTCTCAGCGAAACCACCTAGCCATTCACCTCCCCAACCTCTAAAAGCTCCTTTACCTCCAACCATACTTGGATTTTTCTTTGACGCCCTATCTAAATTAAGCGCCACCCAGCTAACTAGGGAAGGTTCCCAACCCACAAGTAGTTTTGTGGGCTCCCTACAAATATGATTATGCCAAATGTTCTCCATAACCAGGACCTTTAACGTCTCTTCTAATGGAGCAAAAAGAAATCCTACCTATCTGAGGGGTACTATCTTGTTGGTCAAAGCATGGGGCATTTCTCCACCATAGAATAATCATAAACTTCAAAGGTCAGTATTTGTCAGACTAATAAAACTTCAAATTTTGCTGCACCTAACTTTTGAAATTAAGTGTTGGATCATGTAAACCCTACCCAGACCATTCAAAAGTCTTCTAGACCTCCTGCACCATCTTGTAGAGGCGAAGAACATGGCCAATCTACTCAAGTATCCCTATGTAGATACTACAATTTGGGTTCGATGTGAAGCCCCTCTTTGCTGTATTGACGTTTGTAATTAATCGATCATGAACTGCTAGCCAAACAAAGACCTTGATTTTTTTTGGGCGCTTTCAGTTGGAAAATCACCCGCCATATATCATAGGTTGCTGGAATAGATTCCCCACGAAGTATTTGCATGGTCAACTTAATAAAAAAAGTTCCAGTGTTTGTCTCTCCCTAAATCAGTGTGCCATGGACTTGTTAATTGGGGCAGACATCTACAACAGCAATATGCTTAAGCATTTCATCAAGAAGAAAGTCTTCAAAATCTTCCCAACGCTAGCCTTGTCTCATGTCTCAATACTCAACAACCATTTTTAGCTTGTTATGTCAAAGGAACAGGTCTTACTGCAACATTCACAAGGGGCTTATTTGAGACCCACCTATGGGTCTAGAAAAAAGTCCTCTTCCTATTGCCAATGGCTTGCATGAGACCTTAATTCAAGATGGACCGACTCCTAATGATGTCCTTTCCATGAGTTTGACTGATTTTGAGCAGTGTTGAACATATTAATATCCCTTCTCCCCTTGCAATACTTACACCTCAATACCCTAACCCACAAGGCTTTTGGGTCTTTGAGCATTTGAGCCCAGTCTTCCTACCCGCTAAGCGTTTATCAACTCTGCCAACCATATACTGGAATATGGTCCTTTTAACTTTTTCGAAAAAGTAAGGACCCTAAGGTATTTGCCCAAGTCATCCGTTTCTAAAATACCTAATACCTTGCAAACTTTTGCCATCTTATGACTCCTTAAATTCCACAAAAATAAAACAAGAGATTTACGATGGCTTACCTTTTGTCCCAAGGTTTAGCAGAACGCATCTAGGCACTCTTTGATGATGAAAGCCTTATTTTCATTGGCCTCAACAAATAGAACCAAATCATCTGCAAACATCAAGTTTGACACTTGGTGACCTGTTCTACACATTGATACTGGTTTCCACCTCTTTCGAGACACCTCATAGTCAATCAGATGGACTAAGTGCTCCATGCATATAATGAACAAATATGGAGAAAGTGGATCACTTGTTGGATCCCCCAGGATGGTTGAAAGGAATTTGTGGGTGACCTGTTCCAGAGTATCCTCATTTAACAGGAGAAATGCACCTATAAATTACATCAGCTAGAGATGATGGAAACTGTAATAATGTTAAGAAGTCTTTGATAAAACTCCACGGTAGGCGATTATATGCCTTCTTGAAGTCAATTTTGATGGCCATAATTCCTTTAGGACCCTGCCTCCTTCTCATTGAAAGCAAAACCTCTTGCATGATAATAATGTTATCACTAATTTGATGCTTAGAGCGAAGATGGCTTGCATAGGTGAAATAATAAAAGGCAAGACTTCATTAATCCTCTCCACTATGACCTTTGTGATCAATTTATAGCCCACATTGCAGAGCCCAATAAGCCGAAATTGCATAATTGAATGGGGATGATCAACCTTAGCAATTAGAGTTAGGAAGGTGTCGTTCAAACCTCCCGGCATTGCTTAGCCTTAGAGCACACTCAGCACAGTGTCGACAACACTCGCTCCACTAAATTCCAGTACCTTTGAAAAGACATGGCTCGAAAGCCGATTCAAAACATGGCTCGAAAGTCGTTAAGGCATGGGGTTTTGAAAGGCCCCATGTGTTTAAGAGCACTCCTAACTCATCAGGCGTGAAGAGATTACTTAGATAATCCACCTGCTCCTGCTTGAATCACAGGTATCTGCTGGGCAAAGGGGCAGTCTAACTTGAAGAGGAAGCTTCTTCGGTGAACAACTCTTCAAAAAAATACATCACTAAATCCTTGACCCTTTTAGGGTCAGTAATCCACTTACCTGAATTCTCTTGTAGGCCTTCAATCTAGTTCACCTTCCTCCTGATTATGGTAATCAAGTGAAAGTAGTGAGTGCGCGAGTGTTACAATCTCCATCCCATATTTGTTCCATTCTGGATTTTTGGAACCAAAACAGTTCTATTTGATAGAGCACTTCATCTAGTGACTTACGGAGTCTCATTTCAGCTTAAGCAAATATAGAGGACCGCCCTTTAAGAGCCGCCTCTAAATGCCCTCAATTCTTCCCCAAAGTTTCTTTCGCCTTCGAAATAGGTTAATGAAGACCTATTTGTTCCATTAACTTAGGTCATCTGCTAAAGCTTTTAGAACGGAAATAAGTTGGACTTCCAACTTCCACAACTCTGGGTAATAAACCTGTCAAAGTCTTTATGCATCAATTAGGTTGCTCGAAACCGAAATAGCTTATTGCCCCGTGTTGATAATGAGAAGCCACTAGTTGAGATAATTAACGGTGTATGATCAGATTGATGTCGCGTTAAATATTTGACAGCACCTTCCTGAAACTTGTTCTCCAAATCGTATTACAAAGTGTTCGATCAAGCCAGACACTTTTTTGCGTTCTTTAGGACAACCCCCTAACCCAAGTGAATTTTGGTCCCGAGAAAACAAGGTCCAATAGCGCATTGTTTTCAATCCAATTATTGAATTTCAAACACCCTCGAGCCATGTTAGTCCCTCCATGATCTCTCTCCTCTAGTGTGCGGGTTTCATTAAAGTCTCTCGCTAATAGCCAGGGACGATTGACTATTATTGAAAAAGCCTATAATTGAGTCCACATCTCCTCCCTCCTAAAGGGATTAGGATTAGCATAGGTTGCACTAAACACCAATGGACTTGAACCTCCACTCAGGATCTCTATCATCACAAATTGTTATTGGGAACCTATAAGTTATCATCTTTCCAGAAGATCCTGGTACTATTGTGGAAGCATCTAACTTCTATTATAAAGCGGCCTCCAAAACCAATATTATTGCAGACTGTATCAACTCTGGTACCAAGACCTGTCAGTTCGGGCGGGTGGGTTAAATACGGGTCATGTATATCTCGATTTGGGTAAAATATAGGTCGGGTATATTTCGGGTTCGGGTAAAGTACAGGCATGAATATTTCGGTTTTTACGGGTTTCGGGGTCAACCAAATGAGTTTGGAGTGTCTTTTTAGTAAGTTATTTATCTTTCTATCAAAATCAAAATCTCAACATATTTATTACAAAAAATTGTTTGTATTTAATGAACAAGCATTGTAATTGTAATTTTTTAAAAGAATATAAAAATATTAAAACTTTTCAATATGATACATGAACGTCATGTATGTGTGGACAATGAGTTACGTTTGGCTGGGTTGGTCTATATATTAAAATATTAATAATGGATCGGGTCATTCATGGGCCGACCCATCTAAAACATATTAACAGGTCGGAGTAGTTCGACCCGTTTATATCCCATTTAATAATTCGATATTTTGTTAATTAACCTACCTTTACCTAATCAAGTGTGTTTTATTAGTGAGCCCCTAACTCGAACATAAGTTGCTCCATGACCCAACATTGACATTAAGTTTGAGACAAATTAGAAGGAAACCAAATAAAAGAATATTATAGACGTATAAGATATTACAATTATCTATAACATCAACATTTTAGATTGTTATACAGTAATATTATCTAAAATACAATGAGACGTATTCATTTTATTAAGAATATAATGATATGCCTTGGGCATTTTTAGCACTTGCCTTATTCTAAATTGACTTTCTTATGACTAGATAGTTAGTTCATACCTATTTTCTACAGTTGCTTCATTTAGAAGTTGTATATGACGTTGTTTTGTGAGAATGAATTTGGAAAGGAAAGGGTACAGTCGTCTAATTTGCGAAGGGATGCAATAATTATATAATGTATCTTTAAACGATTCGTTATAATGAAAACTATTATTGTTGAGGGAGAAAATTACAGAAAAATAAAAAATAAGGATATAATATTCGGGTTAAGCGAGTGAGTTCGGGTTCGGGTCAGGTTTGACAAAAAAATTTTGGGTTTTTCGGGTTTGGTTTATTTTGGGATTGGGTTGAGAAAATCGTCTTCGAAACCCAAAATTTTTAGGCGGATTCGGATCGGATTTTTGAATTGGGTCAGTTTTTGGCAGATTTATTGGTACTGCTTATATGAGTTTCCAGCAATACCATCGTTTGTGGAGAATATATTCTAATATGCTCCCTCGAAGTAGTGAGAAAGTGTCTACTTCCAGCTCATTGTGAATTCCATACCAAAATTCTAATATCTTGCATCATTGGGTTATCAAGGGGTAATGTTATTATCCAACAGATAGCTAAGATAATCATTAACATGATGCTATTCAAAATATTACGCTATCCAGTGGCTTAGCCAAGAATTTATGTTAGGGGGGCCAAACATAAAATTTCACATTATATAAAAGAACTGAAAAAATAAGAAGTTTAGCAATAGTTAACCTAAATAATGGAAAGAGAACAAACATTATTGATGACACAAGATTGTCCATTTATTGTTAGGTTGCTCATAAATGTACTTTTGAAAAAAAAATATATAAGCCACCTGCATCCATGTTTCAAAATATGCCTACAGGGGTTAGAAAAATAAAGATGTAAAAAGAATCAAACTAACTAGCTATGCATATCACTGGTTGAATCAGTAAAAAAAATTCGTTGTTTTTTGTAACTCTTATTTACAAGACCAAAACTAGTTAAATCTAGTTAAATCCATTATCCATCCTTGCACACTTAGAAGAACAAAACTTTGATTAAATAAAAAATTTACATACCTTCTGTAATTCTTGCTTTACTGCGTTAGAACCTTGCATCCAAATGTCCAATCAATTAAACAATATAAAAATCACTTGGCTCTTGCATCAATAGTCCAATAGTGATGTGTGAATCTTGTGATGTCTGTAACAACTTGGGGTAGAGAGAGAAGAGAGAGAAAGAAGGTTTGAGGGTGCAAAAAGCTATCAGAAGTAGTCAAATTGATTAAAAAATTTAAACTGATGAGAATTGACGCCTGCTGCCTCAACTTCTGTACTAGGGCAGCTAGAGACATATTGGGCCTATAAATTTAACCTATATTATTTTGACTCTTGGGTTGTTTTACTAATTAATTTTTTTTTTCAAATTCATGGGTGGGGGGAGGCATGGCCCCCACTGGCCTCCCTTAAATTCGCCCCTGACGCTATCTAGGAGCCCATGATTATCCTCATATATCTGCATATTGCATGGTCCTCTTGCATGGGCCTATCTCACTCATCGTCATCTTCTTCACTCAGTACATCTTGGAAAACATCCTCATTAGTTTTATTCACTAACGAGGAGCCAAGAAGCATGGCATTTGATAAGCCCTCCGAAGATGGGCTCAAACTAGGGTCGGGATCTGGCGGTTCCTGCGGTTGTGGATTCTCCATCACTAACACTGTGCAGCTGTGCTAGACTCTTTGGGAGAATTAATAATAAGTTGTGTATTAGTATCGACAGAGATTCAGTCTCTCTCCTTGCCCAAGGCGAGGGTCATATCCACTAAGTTTCGTCGTGCAACAACTTGGCTTCCTTCCTTAGATTGGTCAAAGACAGTACAAATTGCATTACTATTTTCAGGTGCATGATGAGCAAAGCACCTCGTGACATTATGATTGGTGATATTTGAATGTTTGGGCATAGAAGCAGATTGTGAACTTGGGCTTTTGAATGGTCGCTACATGGTCCCTTTCTTCTGGGCCTAACCCAATGGACTTCTGGGTTGACTCTGCTGATTGTGGGTATGTCTATTGGTCATACCTTGCAAATTTGGAAAGGGTTGGACAATTGGATTTTCCTTGCCATTTCCATTTTCATCATTCGAGATTGTCTCCCTTGGCAAGCATTCACCTTTCTAATCTTTCTCAAAGTCCAAATTTGGACCTAACAACAGCAGCGCACTAAATCTTGACTTGCGCGGGGTATTGTTAGATGTTTCCTTATTGCTTCTAGCTTTGATTGTTGCGATATCCTTGCTTTGCTCACCTTCATTATCTTGCACAAGCATCAGATTCCCTGCCTTGCCTTCCTTATTTTGCTAGGCAACAAATTTTCTATTGCTTCCTTTTGTGATATTCCTTCAATTCAATTTCTATCCTCCAGTCTATTGGTACCATTATCCGTCCGGTTCGGTTTCTTTTTCCGGCCAGGTTTCTTGACCAACATCCAACTTCCACAGGTGTGGTCGTCCTGTGGCTTCTTGTCCTTGCCCGCCCCAATTTGTTACATTTGATTCCTCCGTTACAGGCACCACATGCGCTTCTTCATTCCTCATAGGACAAGTATAATCCTTATGTCCTAACTTGTGGCATTTAAAGCATATAAAACATAACCTTCATATTGGATTCTTCATGTCCTCCCTATCATGCGAAGCTTTGATAGCAATGGTTTTGATAGGGCTACCTCCACACTCAAATAAGTATATTATCCCTTGTCTACCATAGCAGTTCTGTGATCCACTCTAAAGACCCTTCCAAATTTCTGGGCAATTTTCTTTAAAATAAAATCCTTATTAAAACATTCCACGCTCAAGCGATGGATCCTTACTGACACAGTGAGCTTTTGTATAGGGGCCTGTTCCGGAATGAAGTTTGGGACCCATTTATGAATCACAAGATGTTAGACATATACACTCTTCATACTCCTCAACTCCACCTGATCACTTCCCTTAGCTATTTTTCCTATTTGGTGTGAGGCAGTTAGCAAGACTTGAAAGTAGTGGGTTTGACGGAGGACCTGACTCAGGATAGGAGGTTGTGGCGGAATAGGATTAGAATCTTAGATGGCAGAGAAGCAACTCTGTAGTTGTCAGTAACTATAGTGGCTTAGTGCTGGTAGGGGTCTGTCGTGCTCGTATGCAGATTGTGCTTTTTTTCTAGGAGTGACGGCAGCTGCTTAACGTGGATTGTTGAGGTATGTTCTTTCAGCTTTCTTTCAGCTTCGGCTTCTTTGGTACTGATTTTCCTCTTTAAATGCTTTGCAAGCACTTTCCTCTATAAAACTTTTTCACAAAACCTTTTTCGTGGGTTTCTTGGAATCAACCTCTCTATGGGTAGAAATACCGGTAGAGGTATGGTTGCCTACAACTGGATCTCCCCAGATCCCGCGAAAGCGGGACCCACAATGTGAGGTGTTGTTGTTGTTGGTAGTGGTGTGAGGTAGTTAGCAACGTAGTTAGCATAATTCTTGTATAAATATTGAGATGAGCTTCCAGATTTAACAGAACAGTAATAATGGGCAACTCAGTTATACCCCTTTGGGTTGCTCATTCTCTCTCTCTTTCTCTCTCTTTCTCTCTATGAAATAGCTTCTTCTTCGTTTGTGTTCTCAGAATCCCCTTAATTCTTCATGGTATCAAAGTAGGAACCTAGCTTTGATTCGTTGATTTTGCAGATCTTTTGCCATTTTTCTCCGATCAATCGATGCTAATTTTCAATTGAGTATGCCGAAAACATTTTAGCATCAAATTCCTTAATTGATTCAATTGATTCATTGTTTTTGTTTTGATCAATCCTTCATTCATTGATATCTTAGTTCAAGTTTTTGATTTAGATTCTATCGATCCTTCTCGGCAATTTATGAGATCCTACACTATGGCAGTGAGTGGAAGTAATAGGATTCAAATTGAACCCTTAGATCCATTGCTCTTGCATCCTTTTGATCATCTAGGTCAGGCATTAGTTGCAGACGTCTTTAATGGCGAAGACTTTGAGAAATGGAGAAGATCAATCATGATCGCACTTTTAGTAGAGTAGAAGATTGCGTTTATAGATGGTTCATATGGGAAACCTGATACGAACTCACCTCTTCTTCCTTATTGGCAGCGTTGTAATGATATGGTGCTCTCTTGGTTGCTAAACTCACTTCACAAGACAATTAGGGAGAGTGTACTTTTCTGTGAGAAAGCTAGTGTCATGTGGAAGGAATTGATGGAGAGATTTGGTCAAGCCAATAAGGCTAGGTTATTTCAGGCTCAAAAGGAGGTCATCGGCATTTCACAAGGTACATTGGATATCGCTTCTTATTTCAACAAAGCAAGAAAAGTGTGGGATGAACTTGATGCTGTGGGAAGTATGCCTCGATGCACTTGTAAGAAGTGTGAATGTGAGGTGAATTCAAGGCTGCAAAATTATGGTCAAGAACAGAAGTTAATACAATTCCTTATGGGACTCAACGAGAGCTATACATCAGTGAGAGGAAACATTCTCATGATGTTGCCATTACCTACATTGAGCCAGATCTATTCTCTTCTTATACAAGAAGAGAGACAGCGACAAGTTAAATCTAGAGATCAATTCAACACAGAAAGTGCATCTTTCACAACCAGCACCAACAATAATCCCAAACCCTTTGTAGGCAAGACGTTTGAAGGAAGAAGATCACATCTATTTTGTGACCATAGCAAGAAAATAGGACACACTATAGATAAGTGCTACAAGATTCATGGATACCCAAGTAGACCAGGAGGAAGAAACATACCCTTTAAGGGGGCCAATGGAGCATGGGGTCAACAGGAAGGCCAAGTTGAAAGCGGTGCGGTCACAACAGCTGTTTCAGTTTTTGTCCAACCTCACTGCGAGCAAGGACTCAAGACCACAAGCAATGGAAGCTTCAGCATCTGCTGCTCACATGGCAGGTATTATATATGCATTGAGTACCATTCGTTGCTTTTGCTCCTTGAGCCATGGTTCATGGATTTTGGATAGTGGTGCCACTGAACACATGTGTTCAGACCTGAAATTATTGCATGAGTTGTCCCCACTCAATAGTTCCATGCTAGTGAGTTTACCTAATGGGGCTCAGGTTAAAGTCACACAACAAGGAAAACATAGGCTGTCAAATGATTTGGTATTAGATCATGTCTTGTTTATACCAAACTTCAAGTTTAACTTACTCTCAATCAAATGATTATGTAAGCCACTGAAATGCATTGTCGTGCACTTTACAGGCCCCTTTTCTGGGGAGGCCATTGGCCATTGGTAAAGATTATGTGGGATTGTACATCCTCGACAAAGAGATGTTGCAGAACAAAAGGCTCACTGATGAAAGAATACCTTGTGCAGATGCCTATCCTGAGACTGAGCACAAGAAAAGTTTGTTAGATGATAAATGTAATGGGATGGTTAATGCTATTCAGTTTGACATATGGCACAGAAGGCTTGGACATATGTCTCAAAATAAGATGAAACTTGTGTCACGTAATGTTGTATTTCCAGACTATATCAAGCATTTCAGGTGTGAAACATGTCCCAATGCTAAACAGCATAGACTACCATTCCAAAAAAGTCACATATCTTCTGTTCATGCATTTGAATTGATACATATTGATACTTGGGGACCCTACCACACTAAGCCACATATGGGGCACAGATATTTCTTGACCCTAGTAGATGATTTTACTAGAATGACTTGGACTCATCTTATGGTTACAAAGGATGAGGCTATTTCCTTGATTAAATCTTTTATTGCAATGGTAAAAACCTAGGTTGGAGCCACTGTCAAAATCATAAGAACTGACAATGCTCTGGAGCTCAAAAGTAGCCATGAAGCATTGGATTTCTTTGCTAGTTTAGGTATTATACATCAGACCAACTGTGTTCAAACTCCTTAGCAGAATGGGGTTGTAGAAAGGAAGCACAAGCAACTTTTGGTGTTCTCTAGAGCCCTTATGTTTCAGTCATCTTTACCTACCAAGTATTGGGGTGAGTGTGTTCTTACATCCACCTATTTGATTAACAGAATGCCTACAAAAGTCCTAAAAGGCAAGACACCATATGAATTACTCTTTGGTAAGGCACCCTCATACAATCATTTGAGAGTTTTTGGTAGCCTATGCTTTATGTCCACATCCAAGCAAGGGAGAGACAAATTTCAGCCTAGGGCAAGGGCATGTGTATTCATGGGCTATCCATTTGGGAAGAAAGCCTACAAAATCATGGATTTAGAAAATCATAAATTCTACACGTGCAGAGATGTGGTTTTCCATGAAAACATTTTTCCATTTGCTTCCTAGGGTGATGATTATTCACGGACATTATTCCAGTATAATCCCATTTTGGAGGAAGAACCCTCGGTTACAGCACAACAACCTGACCCAGAACCAGAGGAAAATTTAGCACAAGAACCTGCCCCTGCACAAGAAACATTAAGAAGATCATGCAGACCCTCTACAAGGCCTGGATACCTTGAGGATTATGTATGCTGTAACTTGATACAAAATAATCAGACCTTTTGTTTCTCCACTGTCACTAGTTTCTGCATTCAGCACAACCAAGTTCAACAAGTCCATGCTTGTGCAGTGCAAGATCTGATATGTGAGCCACATAGCTATGTTGAGGCAGCATCTCACCCAGGCTGGCAAGAGGCTATGAATAGAGAAATTCATGCCCTGTTAGAGAACAACACCTGGGAAGTTGTTACTTTACTAGTCGGAAAGAAACTCATTGATTGCAAATGGGTATATAAAGCTAAGTATAAAGTAGATGGTAGCTTGGAAAGGCTTAAGGCCAGGTTGGTTATCAAAGGATTCACCCAAATGGCAGGGATAAACTACACTACACTGAAACATTTTCACTAGTTGTGAAACTCTCTACAATAAGGACTCTTATTGCTGTTGTAGTCAAGAAGGCATGGAACTTGTACCAGTTAGATGTGAATAATGCATTCTTACATGGAGATCTACATGAGGAGATCTACATGAAGTTACCACAAGGTCTCAGTTTGTAGGCTCAACAAGTCATTGTATGGACTTAAGCAGGCATCCAGACAGTGGTATGCCAAGCTCACTGAAGTGCTTTATGCTAGAGGATATCAACAATCATCAAATGATTACTCACTCTTTTACAAGAAGATAACCACCTCGGTGGTGTTTTTGGGAGTCTATGTGGATGACATATTGTTGACAGCTGATGATGATGCAAAGATTCAGGCTTTGAAGAAGTACCTGGATCAAGTGTTTAAGATCAAAGATCTTGGCCAAACACACTAATTTCTTGGTCTAGAGTTAATATCAACTAAAGAGGGCCTAGTTCTGACTCAAAGAAAATTTGCAAGGGAACGTTTAGAAGGGTTTGGAGACAAGAATGCATCTGCAGTGATGTGTCCTTTAGACACTAGTAAGAAGCTTATAGCAGACAGTGGTGATCTTTTCCATGATCCTTCCATATACAGAACAGTTGTTGGAAAGCTCAATTTTCTTACCAATACCAGGCCAGGCATTGCCTTTGCAGTGCAACACCTTAGTCAATTTATGTAAGCACCCAGAGTGCCTCACTTCTAAGTAGTACAACATGTTCTCAGATACATCCAAGGACAGCCAAACCTTGGAATTTTAATGAGCAAAGATACAAACTTTACCCTTGAAGCCTATTGTGACTCAGATTGGGTTGCTTGCCCACACAAAAGGAGGTTTGTCAGTGGTTATGTTGTTTTTCTTGGGACTAGCCTTATATCATGGAAATCCAAGAAACAAGGGACAATGTTCTTGTCTTCAACAGAGGCAGAATATCGCAATTTGAGAAGGCTTGTGAGTGAGCTAGCTTGGCTCAGCAGGCTACTAAGTGAGTTAACAATCACAAAAGTCACACCAATTCCTGTTAAGTGCAACAATCAAGCTGCCATTTATATTGCACGAAATCTAGTGTTTCACGAGAGAACAAAACATATAGAATTGGACTGCCACTTTGTAAGGGAGAAGCTGCTGTCCGGTTTGATTTCCTTGAGTCATGTCTCCACGAGGAAACAACTGGCTGATATCCTGATTAAGCCCTTAGGTGGCCCTTTACATCATGGGATTCTTAGCAAATTGGGGGTTCAGGGAACCATCAATTTGAGAGGGGGGGGGGTGTTGGACATATACACTTTGCATACTCCTCAGCTCCGCCTGATCACATCCCTTAGATATTTTTCCTATTTTGGTGTGAGGCAGTTAGCAATGTAGTTAGCATAATTCTTGTATAAATATTGAGATGAGCTTCCAGATTTAACAGAACAGTAATAATGGGCAACTCAGCTATACCCCTTTGGGTTGCTCCTTCTCTCTCTCTCTCTCTCTCTCTCTCTCTCTCTCTCTCTCTCCCCCTCTCCCTGACATAGCTTCTTTTTCCTTTGTGTTCTCAGAATCCCCTGAATTCTTCACAAGATAACTATCTCCAAGAAGCCAGGGACCTTGAGTCAAGACATACTCATAATCCTCAAAAACCAAGAATCTACTAAAATAGTGAGAAATCTCCCTTAAGTTTCCAGGTTGTCCTTAGTCTCCTCTTTAGTTGAAGATATCCAATTCTCTTCTCAAATAGTTTTATAATCAAGGGATGCCTCCATGGTTCTCTAAGTTTCCTCTTCCCTTCGTGGTAAGGCAGATGGTAGGGCAAGTGGGGTCATCTTCCTCCTATGGGATATCATCATCCGAGACATCAAGGTCATCCCTAGCATACCTTTCGATCATAGACCTGAAGTGAAACTTAAGTGGGGGTTGTTTTGGTTCAATCTGTCCCTATATGATATTATAGGGTTCTCAGGAGGGCCTCTCTCTTCAACTTGTGTTTCATAAGAGTATACAATAATTAGTAGCAACATTTTTCATAATGCAAACACCTATATCGCCCTGGTCTTTTCCTTTATTCTTTACAAAAAATTTGGTGGCAAGGGCTCCCCTATCATTGTGGATATATTCACACGAGCTCTATTTTTTTTTCAACTTATGTTTTAAATAAGTTTTGTTCAACAAAAATAAATTTAGTTTATTTTAACCAAGCGAACATAAGTTTAGAATCCAACTTAAATGAATGCAATTCCACTTAGTAAAATAGAAACTATTCAACACAATAAGTTTAATTTGATTTAGTTAAAAAATAAGTTGAATTCAATTTAGATGCACTCGGACTATAGTTGCCATTATTAAAGTTTACCTAGTGTTACTGAAAACAATTGGCCATCTAGTCTCCAAAACAAGGAATGGGGGAAAAAATGCCATCTTTTGTCATGGTACAAATCAACTTTACTATATCACCGTACATAAGTACATCTGCAGAATCCTGGTACAAGAATTTCAAAGAAAAACAGCTCACAAAAAATGAGGATCTACATTGACAGGACTCGTAAAGCATACATGGGTGACTGGAAAACGGGGGATGACTTATGTATCAGTCCTTGACATCAACGACACCTTCTGCAGAAATCTGAAACCGAGCTTCTGCCTCAGCCAGACACGGCGAACTTATTACTTTGCATATACGCTCCTCCCCTCTCCCCTTTCGCAAAGCAAGCCTGTCCAAACGATGAGAAGGTAGGAGAACTCACAGGTTAAGCAGAAGAATAGGCTGAGATGAAATGATGGAAGGCTGAGATTCACAGACCTTGTGGTGGAAGCATGAGCCATGATGTTGCCTCCAATAGGCTTGATTTGAGGACCTGCAAAGACTGCAGAACCGTCCACTTGGGCTACCACTTGGTTTGTGATGACAACAGCAACCCCAAACTGCAACAACAGTAACCAATGCAATCAAGGACTGAAAGTAGCATTCTTATCGTATCTGCTGACGAGGGCTCTTCATGATGCTCAACCTGGAAATAGTTCCAGATTGGTACCCGAACTTTTAGAATCCCCCCCCCCTCAGAACTCTCTTCTACTTCTTTTTCTATTTATTAGTCAACAATTTCAAATCTAGGGCCCAATGAAACAACCTCTGTAACTGAAGGGTGAGATTATTACCTGGCAACCCCTGCCCCCAATGTGAGTCGCCCATGTGAGACTTGGAGGAAGGGGCTTGTCTCGTACCCTAAATTTCGTGTTACAAAATTTCATAATCCTATTGTGATATCTATTAAAGGAATCAACTCTGGAAAAAGTGTAGGATTGTCTATTACCTCATCAGCCAACTTCTGAAGGCTTCTAAGGAACTTGGCTAGATGCATTTGTCTAGCTGATAACTCCCCCCTCCCAGAGAAATCTGTTCTGTAGAGTGCTGTAGCACTGTCCACTATCATAAGCGCAAATCTGCAAAAGCAAAGTCCCTCTTCAGTTTCGCAATTCAGCTACTTCCCTCTAACCAAGCACAGCGTTTTGCAAGCCAAGGTGGTCAATGATAACAATCATCCAGAAATGATATCACAGCAAAAAGATAGATTAAATGCCAACATAACAAACATCCAGAAATGATCCCACAGCATAAAGATTGATTAAAATGCCAACATATTGAAGCTATAGGACATTCTTGTTACTTTTCATAGTAAAAAGAGCTGCCCTAAATTTCCATGTTCACACTGACTGTTAACCATCAGAGGTTGGTCGAAAATTCCACTGACAAAAATGAATGTGATTTCCTCGAGCATTGTAGGCTGGCAGAAAGGATTGGATATACCCGTCATGTGCAAAATTCAGAAGTGACTTGGCAACTATTTCTTACATTAATTATGCATCAATTTGACAAGAATGCAAAACTTGAAAACATAATGCTCAATCAAAAATTGAAAAAAGAATTAAAATCAAGTGGGATCAATTCTAAAATATCAGGGAAAAGAAAAACCTTGTTTCAACCATCATTGAAGCTGCTTCGAGCAAAAGCCTTGACTGATGATCAGTGTTATATGCTCGTGCATAAGCCACGTTCTCTAATACATCGGTACCATTCAGCCCAAACCTGGAAGCAAAGCACTGTCAACTAAAGAAACTGCCGACAGATGTGTTCATCTTCAAGAAGCTCTACAATACCTCTCTGCAATTTGTAGAAGTCTCTGTGGCCTAAATGTCCCTTCAGCGTCAATATACATTGCCTTGCCTTCACCCCCTCCTTGGTCTAACGGAAGCTGAAACCCAAACATTCCAGAGTGCATAATAAGGACTATAACTTAAGTGAAAGAGATATCAGTCAGTTTGATGGGCACACATATGTAACCAGCAAGGCTTAAACAAACCAAATCCAAACGCATACCCCAGAAAACCTCCTTTTTTTTGTGGGGGTGGGGGCAGATGTAGCAATCTTACCCTAGGATTGCCCATTTGCCCAAGAATATGTAGCTGTATAGCTACACTAATAGAACAAAAGCAAGTAGTTTAACTCAAGTTTGTTTCTAATTGCAGTAACTGCAAAAAAAGAAAAAGAGGGGGTGGGGATCCACCCTTATGGATAGATTTTTTAGATATCATGTCAGGAACGATGGAAAAAAAACATTAATAACGGGACTCCTTGTAGAGATTGGGATCCCAACAAACACTGTATCAACGTTTCATGAGAGACGAACTGTGGCAATGATTAGATAGAATTTTTACCTGGCAAGTGACACAGAGAGTGTGACACAATTGAGTCTTTCCACAGCGGAACTCGCCATATATTTCTGTGATTGATCCCGTTTCAATTCCCCCTGTCACATAATATATCTTCAGAACATCCACTTGATTGCTGAATGCTCAGATATAGTAATATACATCTCCTAACGAAAAATATGATAAACTGACCTTCTAAGATCTTGTCCAGCTCCCTAGAGCCGGATGTTATCTGTATGATTTCAAGTCTCTGCGCATGCAGTTGGCTAGCACTAGTAAATCCCAAAGGAACCAGTTTGGAAGCTGCCAATTCAAATAAAGCTTTATAGAACAATCAAGCTAAAAAGGAAGTGAATCAAAATCATATGCCATTGGTAATAATTGCCTAACCAGCTTCAACTATTTTGTCAACTTTAGCTTCACTAATTCCTTTGATTTGAAGAAGTTCTTTGCGAGGAACATAGGCTACAGCTTCAACTGTGCACAAACCAGCATCTTTAAGCTTTTTAACATCCATGGCAGCAATACCAGCAGCCTACAACATAAGAAAGGTTCAGAAGTCAGGACTCACAGTATTTCTCCTAAACTCATTCTCCTGCTATTAATTGTTGTTGCTCAGTGAAAGAAAAATCAAGCTCAATTTACTGTTGATCATCCCTCATGAAAATAAGCAAGCCAACTAAAATAAGCTCAATTCACAATTGGAATCACTTCCTTAAGAATGAATCAATCAATAAATTTTAAGTCAGAGTATTTGAGACAGGAAGACAACGTATATTAGAAGAAGAGAATATCAATGGGGAAGGGAGGATGTAGCATTCCTAATTCCTAGCTAAGCAGAAAAGAGCTGTACAAAAGTGGAGGACTAGAAGTCCCCTAAACCACACCATTAATCAGGAACAGAAGTGTTTTTTTGTTGGGGGGGGGGGGGGGAGCGAGTGCTTTAATTGCACTTCACAGCTTCACACCAAACAACGGTAAACCTCACAGAATCCCCTGTTTTATGGCATTACATAGATGCAGAGAAACCAATCCAAAATCATCAATCTGAAACTGAACTCCAAAACATCCTCCCCATCCTTTCTAGCGAAAGAACCCACAGAATAGTGCTTTCGTATCCTTACATCTCCGAGACCCCACAAGCTGATCAGCAAACTTTGTGAGAATTATCCCCTGGCAGCTCCTTCTCATCTGACATCTGTACCAGCCAAAATAATATGATTGGAGAAAGTAGGACAACCGACAAGACACTACCAAATGGGATACCGTCATGCCTCCGCAGAGCACAAAATGCGCATGACAGGGAGATCGCTTTGTTTGGTCTCTGAATATAGAATCCTTCATTAGCACTGATCTTCTCCAAGATGATGTCAAATCAAAAACCCCAAAACCGCTTTCAAAAAGTCGATTTTCATATTAATAATCTAGAGACCTATTCTCCTCCAGATACCCGGAAAAATCACTTTTAGGCAATTTTTATTTTTACAGTTTGAATGATTGTGAACGAAAACATAACACCTCGCTAAATTGTCCTGTACCCCCCCCCCCCAAAAACCCAGTCCTTACAACGTGCAGTTAGCAGTGAATGAGAATTAATCTATTGAAAAGCAGAAAAACCTATCCTCATTTCAGGGGTAAGATTGGTAGATCTAACCCCTCCCACAGCCTAGCCATGTGAACCATCAGGTATGGATTTGGATTGGAATGAAGCAAGAGACCGAAAATGAATATGAATTTTGCAATTTGAGCAATTGCTTCTAAAAGAATCTACATACGGAGGAACCAAATGAATTTGCAGGCAACACCCTCCAAAATCCAGCAAAAAGCATTACTCCACCCAGGAGGTTAGAATTATTCGAATATGCACCTCCATCCCAAACTTACCATCCCTTCAATTGCAACATTATCAGCAAAAAAGAAAATGATGCATGTGGAGCAACTTGTTCATTTTCTAGTTATCACCCCAAAATCTAGTGATGGGTTGATTAGCTAGCACATCATGGTAAGCAAGGAAGTGGATTTTTCTTTCTCCAATTTGTGGTGAAAATCAATCGAACCCAATCAATTAGTTAGCAGCAGACAACGCAGTCAGAAAAATGCATAGTGTTCAAGAAACCCCAAAGTGCTGTTGATATATAATTGGCGACGAGATCAATCCTGGGGATCAAGAACTGCAATGTAATCAACCTCGTAAGCCGAAATTAAGAACATAACTCAGTTCAAGATTGAGCACGCAAAACAACTGTCAAAAACCCTAAACCCCAAATTGAGACTAACAACAAAAATTTCTGTATCATAAAAGGACACCCACTTGGGCGAAGGAAAAGAGAGAATCAAATACGACAAAATTAGCCCAAAAACAGCCAGACAAAAGAACCCGTTTTGCAATATCAATAAAATTACAGAAAATTTAAAGAAACGAGAAATTACCCGCGAAATCCACGATAAAAATCAAGAAAACCCCACATTTGGCAGGCACAAAAGAAGACCCAAATGGGGAATTTCAATGGAGGCCAGAAAAAGAGGTGAGATTTGAGGCTCTCACCTGAAGTTGTTCGACGGGCAAAGGGCCATGCTGAATTTCTTCGGTTTCATCCGATTCTTGAGCTATAACCCTTTGGTTCTTTTGCTGCTGCTGCTCCATTTCCCCCCTTTGAGATTTGCCCACCAAACCCAGAAAACTGGGGACTTTGAAAGTTAGAGAGAGAAAGGAGTGAAAGAGAGGGGAAGAGGAGGGGGGGGGGGGGGAGGAGGAATGAGTGCTGGTGCGCTACTACAATGTACAGCTACAACTTGGTATTCAAAGTGTTTACTGAGGCGCCAAAAGAATGAAGTGGATGATGCGTATTTAATATGGTCCTTTTGTGGTTCGTGCTATACAAGCTTCGTGGAGTTCAATAGTTCATGCCTCGTGGGCCTCAATTTCTCCTTAGTTTCCGGACAGGTTCTCCTCCTTTTCCTTCTTTAATACCATAATGCATAGTAAGCCCAGTAGCCCACTATGGGTCTGTTCTTTGTATGAGTTAATTCTAAAATATTAATTTCAATCTACTTTAATCTACTTTAACTCACTTTCACTAATTTAATCAAGTTCAAATATCATATAAAAAAATTCAACCCACTTCAACCTACCTCAACCCACTTCAACCTACTTCACCCTTTTATCTACCCCAATTTACCCACGAAAAAACAGGCCCTATGTAATCATAAGTTGTTGCAATTAGGGCTGTCAAACAGGTCGGGTCGGGTCAACCCATTTAATATGGGTCAATTTCGTGTCGGCCTTGAAAATAGCTTAGATCTGCTCAAAACTGAAAAATAACAAGTTTTCATACTAAATGGTCAAATCGTGTCGACTTCGTGTCGAAATCGGTTCGGTTCGGGTCGGGTTCGTGTTCCTCTCAATAAATTCGGATCGGGTTAGACTTTGACAGCCCTAGTTGCAATATGATTGGCGTAATGAGTAATTAGAAGTTATCTTATAAATTATGAGTTTATGAGGTATTATTGGGGATACTTGGTTGCAAAAGTTTTTTTGGAATAAAAGCATTTATGGACTGATTTTTATTATTTTGACTTATCAAACAACGAATTGTAGTGTTCAATAAAAAATCATTTTAAATAGTTGTTTTGGACCAAATAGCTTGTGTTTTTTTTAATCACAAAGGGAAGGATTTTATTCATCTAACTTCAAATAGGAACATAAATCGTCAAGAGTCGAATTAAAAACACAATCTAGCCCATTCTCTAGCCAAACTCGGGAACCCAAGAAATAGGGCTGAAGATGCGCTATAGCAGAAGCAACTTTGTTTCCTTCCCTACAAACAAATGAAAAGCACAAAAATCAAACTTGTTACTAAGGCTAATAATATCATCAATTATGAGACCGATATCCAAGGAAGTCCGTTGTTTCTTCTTCAACTTCGTGATCAAGGCTTGACAATCCCCTTCTATGATGACCCTACCAAACCCTTGACGTTGAGCTTCTTGGATAGCAAACCGACAAGCCCGAGCCTCCTCTATTTTGGGGCCCAAAAAGTTTGGACCTTGCTCCATCGCGTAACACCATGCCCCAACAGCCCAAATTTGCACCATCAAAGTTGATTTTCATATAACAAGTGGGGGCATCTCCATGTAAGAGTCTTCCCGCTCTTTCACCACTCTTGTTCGTCACATCAGTCTTTTGGAAATCATGGGCAAATTTCAAAGCTTGAGTCCACACTTTGGTGTCCATAGAGAAGCCTTCTGCAAAGAGATACTTAAATGAAGTGTTCCACACACTCCAAGTTTTAACAATAAAATCAAACCATTGGTTAACTTCTAGTTGTTCTATTTCGAAAAACAAAACGTCCCATACTTTGTCACCCAAGATTGATGCCACTAAATTACTGAATTGAGTCTCCTTCCATGTGGCTCTTGCTAAAGGGCATTGGTAAAGCGCATGAACATCAGCCTCCTCCAACGCATCACACACACTACATCGCATAGCAAAATTCGGAATCCTCCGAGCTAGGCGTCCCGCAGTAGGTAATGCACTGGAACGACATTTCCACACAAAAAGCTTGATTCTGGGAGGTACACAGAAGCGCCACGCATCCCTCCACCCCTTCCCACCTCCAGCTCCGCTCCCTTGAGGGAGATTCTCTCTCTTCTTTTGTAAGATATAGTGATAGGCAGTTTTCACTGATAGCTCTCTGTTGGTAGCATAATGCCACACCAGACAATCACATGGCCATGAGCAACTCAACGGGATACATTTAGTAAGGTCAACATCCACCGGTAAGAAAACCAATTAAAGCATATCTACCCGCCAATCCCCTTTATCTCTATCAATAAAATCACCCACATGTAGCAACGAATAGTTTGGCTTAAACGGAGTAATCACCTTAAGTAAGCTTGGTCTTAGAACCCACTTCGACTCCCAAATGTTTAAGGACAGCCCATCATCAACTCTCCACCTAGTTCCTTCCTAAATAACCCATCTTGCACCCCATAAACTTCTCCATGCGTAGCTCGGATGTTGCCCTAGCTCTGCATCGAGTAAGGAACATTGGGGAAAGTGGATAGCCTTAAAGAGTCTATTCACCAAGGCATTCGAATTTTGCAGCAATCTCCATAATTGTCGTGCCAAGAGTGCCAGATAAAGTCTTCCAAATTTCGAAACCCCAACCCTCCAATCAAGCTTGCCTCGGCACAATCGGTCCTTGCTATTAAGATGAACTTTCCTAGAATCCTTTGTATGTCCCCATCAAAATCAAATAATTAAATATTGAATCTCGTCACATAGCTCTTTTGGGAACTTAAATATGCTCATTGAATACGTCGGGATTGCTTGAGCCACTGCTTTTACTAGCACTTCTCGACCCGCCCAGGAGAGGTGATGGTTCATCTGCCCGTTTAAGCGTTTACTAATTCAATATTTAATGTGGAGAAAAAGCTTCTTCTTGGAATGACCCACTCTAGTGGGAAGCCCCAAATATTTATCATGAGATAACACTTCCCTAATGTCGAAAATAATCAGAATATTCTCTTTAATGCTTTGAAGAGTCCCTTTGCTAAACATTACTTGGGTTTTGTCACAATTGATCTGCTGACCCAAAGATGCCTCATAGGTGTCCAAAATATTCTTCACCACTTCAGCCTGTCCTTCATATGCTTTGTAAGAAATAATAGTATCATCCACAAACAAAAGGTGTGAAATAATAGGGGCTTTCGGACAAATACGATGTCCAAACAACATTTACCTCTTCACTGCACTGTATAATACGTAGCATAGATCCTTCAGACAAAACAAGAACAGGTAGGGAGAAATAGGGTCATGGCGGAGGCCCCTAAATGGTTTTACAAACCCCCTTGGCTCAGCATTTCGCAAGAACGAGAACGTGGCTGACTCTTCACATCTCATTACCAAGTCGATCCACCCCTGACTAAACCCTAATTTCTGCATGACTCTTCGAAGAAAAATCCACTCAATTCTTTTATACGCCTTTGACATATCCAACTTGATGGCCATAGTCCCACCAAAGTGACAATGCATTGAGTGAAAGACTTCGAACGCCATAAGAACATTATCAGTTATTAGCCACCCAAGTGTAAATGCACTCTGATAATCGGAAATGATTAAAGGAAGTATTTCCCTTAGACGATTAGTAATAACTTTAGCGACAAGCTTATATACTACGTTACATAAGCTTATCAATGTAACATCACTAATCTCAGCTGGCTTATATTTTTTGGGGACCAAAGCCACAAAGGTGTGGTTAGACCTTCAGGGAAGACCCCCTTTTAGAATAGTCATCGCTGCAGCACAAATGTCCTCACCCACTATAGTCCAGTACCTGTGAAAAAAGAATGCATTCATACCATTAAGGCCCGACGCCATCCTCGAGTGCATTTGTTTCAGTGCTCCATAAATTTCATATTGATAGTACACTCTTTTTAATATAGTTTGTATATTATCCATAACCTTGGTAGGAATGAGGTCGATAATAATATCAATATTAATTTGATCCATCACTAGATGTGAATAACTTGCCAAAATAGTTGACAATTATTTCCTCCATTTCTCGAATGTCAGTATGAGCTTGTCGTCTATCCCCATTAAGCCGGAAGTAGTGTCATTGGCTTTCCTGATACTAGATTTATTATGGAACCAACTCGAATTTTTGTCCCCGAAGTGTAGGATATCCACTCGGGATCGTTGCCACCATAATATTTCCTCTTTCCTTCACCACTCACTAATCTCCTCCAATAAAGCTTTCCTGTGTGCCACATTGTGAGTCTTGGCAAGTTGTTCCTTTCTTCTCTTGATCTCATCGTGCACATGGCCAAACTCATTCTTATTCCAACATTGTACCGCACTCATACAATGGTCAATCTTATTCACACACCTACAGACTACATCACCTGAGCCTCCCCTCCTCTATGCCCTCTTTATCACCTCCTCACATCGGTTATCCTCAGCCCACATAACCTCAAACCGATGGTAAGAGACTTGCTAATCTAGGTGGGTTACCTTGTAGCGTGGAAAGAGCCCTATCCACTCCACATCTGCACCCATCCTATCCAATCTCTCCTTCATTGAGGTTGTCCCATCACGACCATGCCGCTACGTAAACTCATATTCACTAAAGCCAAGATCTAATAACGCACAGTCTGCCAAATTGAAAAGCATCCAGCATGTGCTGTGATTTTGGTGGGCCGCCTAGCTTTTCATGATTATACATTATGTCGTTTACATCTTCCCCCATCAGTCATGAAAGGGATAACTGCCCCTTAAGTTTGCCCATCAATTCACATGTAAGTAGCTAGTTTTGTGCCTCAGGCCACCCATATATGTCTATAAAGCGCCATTGAGATCCCCATTCTTCCATATAACACTCACGTTGATATGGTGGAGCGATTGGGACAATAATGTTACTTGAATTTCTTTCACCCAAAGCAAAGCTAAGCCTCCTAATTGACCTCTAGAATCAACATAAATACCATTAGGTTGATGCCCGTTCACAGACAATATTCTTTGTGTCAATTGACACATTTCCGCACTGCTCATTTTGGTCTCAGCTAAGAAGACCAAACTCAGCTTGATTCTCCGCAACAACCTGGGAGGTCCTTTCCTGCCTGGGGATTGCTAAGCCCCCGACAGTTTAGACATAGTAGACTCATGGCTGCGGCCGGGATTGCTACCGCCTTCGCATCACTATCGGTACGTCTTTTGGCTAAGCATTCACATGCCTTATCATGGCTGTCACACCAAAATTTATACATTCACTCCTTTTCCTTTTACACACCTTAGTCCCCGCTTGCACTTCGGCCTCGTCGTCTATTAGCATGTGCTATGTATCCTCTGTGCCACCCATCACAGCCTTGACAGAAGGGGTCATTGAGGTCATCCCCCCGCAAAAATAGCAGTCTCGTCTTTGCTTTGGATGCTTCCTTATTCTTTCGAAATGCCATGAACAGTTTTTTCTCCTCTTGTTCTTCAACTTTCGCATTTCTGCGTTTAGACTTGATAGGGGATGCCCGTAACCATTCCCTATACTGAAGTTTTCACTCATCAACATCTCCATCGACCATGTCACACCCTTTGAGAGTGTGTCCCACTCTACCACACCTAGGACAAAATTTCGGTACTTTTACATAGCCCAGATCTATCCATATAGCTTTCCCTTTCACCACTGTTTTGACCCCACACCTGAGAGGCTTGTTTATGTCAATGTCCACTTGAAAATTTATGAATTTATCAACACCACAGTATAGATTTCCTTTGTCACAAGCGTAGACCGTGCCCACTTGTGTGGCCAAAAATCGAGCAAAAGCATAGGTTTGCTTCAAAAGGGGAACTCCAGACGCCTGTACCCACAATCGAGCAGTATCAAATTTAACCTCAGTTGGTTGCTCCATGCCTGTAATCTCCCGTAATAGTAAGATATGTCCGTCGAAAGCCTAAGGACCCTCATCCAAGTACCCTCATCTAGCACATATCGTTTGTTGGCCTCTGAGAAAAACTGGAACGAGAACAAATTCTTGTCCAGATCTCGAATTACAATCTCCTTTGCAGGCTTCGAGACATTCTTCAAGACCATTTTGATGGCTCCTCCATTGAAATAATTGTCCGTCAATAGTTTTCCCCAAAGGCATAGGAAAATTTGATCTAGCCGCTCATCAGATTCATCTTCATCACACACAACTACATGTTCTTCCTCCTCTGTAAGTTTCAAATGGTTCCACGCATTCTCTAATCTCGATGCTATCGATAAGAATACTAACTTCGTCCAGAAGAAATTCGCAAAGACCCTAGTTTTATCATGTATGGATCTTTTCGCAGACCTAGGGTTTATGGTATCCAAACGATAGAAGACAAATCAAAAGAACTTGATAGCTATGGCCTACAATGAGGTAAAACCGATCAACAAAAGCCTCATGAGTAAATCAAAGGAAACATACTCTCACACTCTAGGATTTAGTCGCCTACAAGAGGACAGAGCAAGAATAGGGTTCTACCCTAGTGGTATTTCGCAATAACATGGAGCTCGTACAGAAATGAAATTGAACTATAAATTAAATTGGAACACAGCTCTTCCAAATAACTCTTTTTGAAAAGGTTATTTTAAATAGTCTTTTCCAAATAAATTTTTGTAAAAATGACCAAATTACCATAGATTTTGGAGAAATTACATATGTACATTAAATCTTACGTACCTATTGCAATAACCTTAGACAAAAATTATCATATGATCAACTTATATAGTATCATGATAATTATGTTACTTATATTTTGCTTATTTTTAATCATTTTTTAAAATGGGTTGTTTTATTTATTTTACTTTACCGATGCTTTTACAACCATTGTGAAAAATATATCTTTTAAAAATTAATTATAGTGGACATTGTTGAAACCTAATGACTACGGGCAACTCTAATTACATGTAGAATAAACTTATCAAAGTGGACAAACAAGGTCCAAAGTATTATATTTAACTAGTTTGTTCACTTTAAAAAATAATTTTAAGTGAAAATAATAATTTAGAAGGCTGAGATTGTAGGATAATAATCAATGGTCTTAATTGATTCTGCTGTGATGGTTATCACTAAGCGGTAATGTAATGCCCCCAACCTGAGGAGAGTCACACCTCCAGGACTCCCTAGAAGGAAATCCCTAAGGCTCTTGAAGATCGTGGGTTTGGATTAGCATTTAGATAGTCATTCTGAAACAAAACTGCAAGAACTTTGGAAGCTTATCGAGAGCTACAAATTTAACCACTACTTCGGTTATTAATCACTTTTTATAGCATAGGAAAGTAGGGATTGATCCACGAGGAAAGATTTTTGTAAAAGGCTAGCTTAATCCTAAAACATTTTACTAACCCAATTTATTAAGTCTAATCTTAATAATTCTAAAATAATTAAAATCTAATGAATAAAAATATAGACAAATACCCAATGATGCTCCTAAATATTCTAGATCATATTCTGAAAATAAAACAGTAAAAAGATTCCCTAAATAATTTAGAAAAATAAAAATAGAATAGTAACTAAAATTCTAATTAAAAATCAATAACAGCAAATAATAGTCAGAAAATAAATATTAAAAAAATCAAACAGTAATATAAAATATTATTCTTCAGGTCTATAAGCTTATAAATTCTAAATTGTATCTAATTAATTTCAGAAAAATCAGATCAGAAAATTAGCACAGAATATCAAGCAAAATAATAAATCTGAAATTAGAAATAAAATAATCTGCGTTAATCTAAATATGAAATTAATCACAAAAATTACCCTAATTTTAGGACACAATTTTATGGACTTAAAAACACCTAATAATCGTAAATTAAAATTAAAAATCGAAAATTTCAGAATTAATAACATAAAAACCTGCACTTATCAATTTCACAAAATAATTCTGAAAAATTATCAAATAATTTCGAAAAATTACAAAATTGAATATGAGCAGACTAGGACACTATATAAACCATAGGAATTAATAAAACTCGAAACAAATACGAAAATAACTATTTTTATTCTAATTTCTAACAAACCAGTAATTAAATACTAAAACTGAATATAAATCAATCTAAAATTATAAATACTCCAAAAATCAAAATCTAAACTATCTAAAATTACGTAGACACTCCTAAAATACTATACTTTTTGGGGGGAGGGGGTCGATTGAAATTATATGGTAACCAATAAAATGAAACAAAAATTAACAAACAAATCAAATTAACTATAAGCAACAAATAATTATCAAAGTTGTCAAATTTATCAAGGTTACTTAGTATAATCTCAATCCACCATGCAAATTAATATTTATCATCAACACACAAGTTAATTTCATTCATGAGTTAAACTGTAAAAGACATCCACCAGCGGCTCTTCCCCATTTTTCCTTAAATTCTAGTTTACTTAGGTCCAGCCCTAATATAAACCCTACTAATTTGATAATCTTTACACCAGCGCAAAAATTTAACCAAACTAGAGCATTAAGAATTAAAAAAACATCATTTAATACTTTGTAACCAATTTACCAGCAAATCGATTTAACAAAGATCTAAAGCGATTACCTAATTAAAAGAGATGGGTTTGAGCCATCTATGATTAATTAGGGTGATACTTAAGCCTAAAAGACTATAACTTTTATGTATTATAGTCTTCTAAACTATCAATCGAAATTGTATTTAATTAACTAGCATGCATTCTAATCGATTTAACACAAATTTCATAAACGATAAATGCTAATCGCTAAAGAATCATGAATATAAACCAACTAGGCATTAAAGCATAAAACTTGTTTCAAAATAATTAATTTAGCATGGCTTCAAGAAGATTATACTAAGCACATGAAAATTACTTACTCATATTGAGAGTAAAATCACAATATTTATCAATAATAATCATGTTCAATGATCAACTATCAAGATAAAATAACAACCCTAATAACAATACATGAAATAATAATAAAAGATATACTTTTGAGAGGAGGATGGGTGCGTGGGTGGTGCGGCTGGCGTGTACGGCTGGTTGCGTGGTGGTAGATGGCGAGGGGCCTAGAAGAAGAAGAGGAGGAGGAGGATGATGAAGGATGATGATGACTTGCATATGGTGGCCGTGAATGAAGAGGAAAGGAGATGAGTGTTTGGCGTGGAGAAGGATGAATGATTCTTCAAGGTGGAAGCTAGGTGATGATAGGTGGAAGCTCGGTGATGGTCCCCTCCCCCTTTGAGTCGTTCCCCTTTATCAAGAAAAGGATGAGATTTTCTTGAAGTGGTGTTTGTGTGGGAGATGAAGATGTGATGGACGTTAAGAGTTTGATGGGAGGATGAGTATGGTGAGGCATGAGGTTGGATGGGAGTGTGCTTGTAAACTTCATCATCTTCTTTCTTCCCTAGACTTCTTCTCTCCCAAGACTTCTAATTCTCTTCCAACTCTTGCAATCCTAGCTTAGACAATGTCTTCATAATCATCATTTTTGGACCGTCTTCTGCCCAAGCATGTAAAACCCGAGTCTCAACGACTCGTTTTCTCCTTTTTATTAAAACAATGCCTAACTTGAAAAATATATGAAAAATAACATAAATTAGATGCAATAATATGTAAAATATAATCAAAATAATTAATAAAACGATGCATGATTAATGGCTTAACAAACTTCCCTTGTTTTAGCAACATGTTAGGGTCTTAGCTCAGCTAAGGATACCTGTAAATTGGTAACAAGGTATGACATGCGCTAAAATAACCCAAGTTCACTGCCTCAGGCAACTCGCCCGAGATTACTCACAAGTAAACAACTAACACAAGGGTTAAAATAATACATATACAGGTATAGAGCCCGCTACATGCTTACACATACAACAATGACATAAATATTTACAACGTGATAGGCATCAAACACTTGCAAAGCAGGCAAAAGACTTCTGATGGGTTGGCATCAAATAACTTCAAATATCTCTTATACCTGCTCAAACTGAACCTGAAAAAGGGAATAAGTAAAGGGATGAGCAACCACACACTCAGTGAGAATTCCCCTACTCCTTAAAACCAAAACCATTTGGAGGTAATAATACAAATAGTGGCCACATATCACGCAGTTATACTTTACTATCATATTAGGCAATCATTGTCCCCAAGGAAAGATTACCACCCTTATACTTCACACTAGTCTTTCAACTCAATCCTAGGCCTTTAATGACCAATCTCCCTTTCTAACAAGCACGTAAACAAGTAGCACAAGGAAAGAGTATGAAGCTTTCAAGCATATTTTTGAAACACAATGACTCTCGATATATTCCAAGAATAGTTTATAAATCACGCTAAATTCCTTAAAATTATAATTCTTTCTAAAAGTTCCCGAAACATCCAAATTGGCAAGAAAGAGTACTTGGCAGGTAACATTCTTTTATAGAATATGCACATTGAAAAGCTTAAACGTTCGATGTATTGCTAAGATGTAACCATACTTCTTTCAAAACTTCACTTAAACTATACTTGGAAACTCATTCATAAAATATGTGTAGGATATGCACATCTGCAAGCTTTCTTTCTTTTCTTAGAAACACTGTACTCAGCCTCTTGAGGCTCGTATTCTTTAAAAGAACGCTTTTCGTAATGGTCCTTTAATGACCTTCATAAGCTTTTCAAATCTTATTCAATATGGCCTCGTAATGACCCTTATAAATCTTTCTTTTCTGAAATACTTAAAATGGCAAAATGCCAACTTCTTTTCTTGCTTATTAGAAACTTACTCATAACATAAAAACATCTTATCGTGCTGGCTAGGGGAGTGTTTGAGGTTTACACTGCCCCTAAGTGAGATCGTCACTCACAACTCACGTTATCCCCGGGGTATACGTACATAACTTTTTGGCCAAAACGCGTCTCAGCAGATAAACTCTAACTTCGATATTGTCCCCTGTGGGGCACCAGCTCACACCAAGATAATCATACATTCAATCCAGTCCCCCTCAAGGTTTTCTTACGCATCACACATCGTAACTTATCTAGGGAACAACTCACACTAAGATAATCATATCTTGAGTCCAGTTCCCAGGAATAGCTCACACCAAGATAATCATATCTTGAGTCCAGTTCCTATCATTTCTTTAGGGGGAAACAACTCATGCCATCTTTGCGTCCAGTTTTCAGGAACAGCTTACACCAAGATAACTCATATCTTGAGTCCAGTTCCTAACATTTCTTTAGGGGGTAAACAACTCACGCCATCTTTGCGTTCAGTTCCCACCCTGGCCAATTGCCTAGTACTTTCTTAGCCTTTAAAATCGTATTTCATTTCTCTTTTTTAGTTGGTTACTTTGCTGAAATCTTATTTTAAAACAAAACGACCATAATCTTTCTAAATGCTTATAGTTCGTTCGTTTTTAAGTTAAAAAGCTTCTTACAAACGTAAATAGTTTGCTAACTCGTAAATCAACTTCACTTTTAACTTTAAAAGCTTCTTGTAAACGTAATAAGTTTGCTAATCCATAAAACGACTTCGTTTTTAACTTAAAAGCTTCTTATAAATGTAATAAGTTTGTTAAATCGTAAAACGACTTCGTTTTTAACTTAAAAGTTTCTTATAAACGTAATATGTTTGCTAATTCGTAAAACGACTTCGTTTTTTTAATTTAAAAGCTTCTTATAAACGTAATAGGTTTGCTAATTCGTAAAACGACTTCGTTTTTAACTTAAAAGCTTTTTATAAATGTAATACGTTGGTTAAATCATAAACGACTTCGTTTTTAATTTAAAGCTTCTTATAAACGTAATATGTTTACTAATTCGTAAAACGACTTCGTTTTTAACTTAAAAGTTTCTTATAAATGTAATACGTTTGCTAATTCGTAAAACGAAACCCATTTCAAACTTAAGGTACTTAGTTAGTGTTTAACTCAAACGAGGTTCACAATAAAATCCTCAGTTGTCATTTTGTAACTCGTTTCATTCCCTTTTTAAAACTCAAGGAGGGTGTGTAAATAAACTGAAGGCTCAAAAACATTCCCAAACTTGCTATTATTTAAAAACTTAAAGCACTTGGCTCGTTTATAAGGCAAACAAGGTTCCTTCGTAAACTTTCAACGTAAACGCTTCTTAAAACATAATGTGTTTACTAGCTCTTAACTTGAAACTCAATTGAGACTTAAATAAGCAAACAGCATTCAAATAAACTAAATTTCATAATTAGCACCTTAAGATGTCCTTTTTCAGGTTGTTTAAATCTTTTTAAACGCAAGGAGAAGTTATAAACAAACCAACGCCTCAAACATTTTCAAACTCACTTTTTGTTTACTTTCAAACTTCCAAAACCTATCGACTATTCAGTTGAGTCACTCACTGAGTAGTTCGACGATTTAAGACCTCTTTAAGCTGTAAACATGTTCATAAACTATTAGGCAATTGGCAAGTACTTGAAAGCATTCGAAATCATGAAAACAAGCATTTAACAATCCTTCTTGAAGATGTCTAAATTTCAAGAATTAACCACTTAATGTCACGTAGCACATTGAGGGAAAAAAGGGGTTCACAACTAGCACATTCATACACCTCATATCACAACTCGGCAGAATTATTCAATAAGCCATACTTGACCTAGCAATCCACATGATTACGGTAATTCACACCTGTTGGGTTTTATAGCCTAAAAACATTTTATCCATTACGGGCTTCAAGGAGTTTGGGTTATTGGCGGCTTGGGTTACTCTTAGGGTTTTGCATCCTGATACCTCTAAAACTTATATAAAGTGCCTAGCCTAGGCTCTAATAATCACCCCAATAACACAAAACACAAGCATCCATAAGAGCTTAAATTTTGCTATTCTTGTTTTTGTGAGAGAGCGTTATAAGTGATTTGTAATCGCTTTCTGATCTCTTCCTATATCACATCGCTCTAAGATCATTTTTGTACTATCCCATCTCTATAGTGGATTATTTACTCATCGCTGTCCGTGATTTTCTCCCGTTTCGGGTTTCCACGTAAATTCTTGGTGTTAATTTGTGTTTGTTTTTCTCTGTCTTGCTATTATTATCGTAGTTGTGATTCGTTTGTTGTTCATTCAATTCCTAACCGACCCTAACAAGTGGTATCAGAGCATTGGTTTAGAATGGCAACAATCACAAAGTTCAATATCCCTAAGTTCGATGGCAAGATGAGTTTCAATATCTGGAAGGTCCAGATGATGGCTATTCTTACCCGGACTGGGTTGAAGAAAGCCATTGGTGGAAAGAAGAAGAAACCTGAAACCATGACAGACGAGCAGTGAGAGGAGCTTGATGAAAAGGCTCTCTAGACGATTTAGTTGTGCTTGGCAACTCATGTACTCCATGAAGTTCTGGATGTAACTACTGTGGCAGATCTTTGGCTTCGGCTAAAGTCCTTATACATGACGAAAAGCCCTGCATGCAAACAAAATTCGTCTGAAGGAACGTCTGTATACATTCTCCATGGCAGAAGGTACTCCTATTAAAATCCACCTTGACGAGTTCAATTCTATTATTATTGATCTTGAAATTCTAGATGTTAAAATCGGGGATGAAGATAAGGCGTTGTTGTTGGTTGTCTCTTTACCCCCTTCCTATAAAAACTTCAAGGAAATCTTGTTATATAGTAACAATGATACCTTGTCTTTTGAAGACGTTAAGGCTAACTTACTATCCAAAGAAGGGTTTGACCTTGAAGTTCGGGGTGAAAAAGGTGAAGGCTTGTTTGTTAGGGATGAATCCTATAGGAAAGGAAAGACCACTAAATCATAGTCTGATAGACCTAGATCCAACAAGTTTTGCCGTTATTGCAGGAAAACTTGGCATGTAGTTTATGAGTGTTTTAAGTTGAAAAACAAGAGGGGAGAAAGAAGAAAATAATACTCCTTCACACTCCAATGAACCTGCTATAGCCACCTTCGTTGCGTCTAATTCTGACGATGACGTTTTACTTGCTACCTCTACTCAAAAGGGGGGCGTTTCTGATTGGGTTCTAGATTTAGGGTGTACCTTTCATATGTGTCCTCATAAGGACTGGTTTTCTACATATGACCCAGTTAATTCTACTTCTGTTCACATAGGCAACAATGCCCAATGTAATGTTGCTGGAATTGGTACTGTCAAAGTCAAGACCCATGATTGTGCTATCAGAACTTTATCGAATGTTCGACATGTTCCTGATTTGAAGCGTAATCTCATCCCCTTAGGCACCCTTGAATCCAAGGGGTGCAAATACTCAGCTGAAGGGGGAGTTCTGAAGGTTTCCAAGGGCACTCGGATTCTGTTAGAGGGTTTGAGACGTGGGACTCTCTATGTTTTGCAGGGATCTACAGTGAAAGGTCCTGCTGCTGCTGCTTCTGCTTCTTCTTCTCCTAATGGTATTTCCGCTGCACATTGGGAGAAAAGTCTACACAAGTCACTTCCCAGTTCAAAGTTCAAGAATCCGTTGAACTCAACAGGTGGTCGGTTTGCATGATGCCCTTCGAGGCTTCGCCCTACGGGGCTTTACCCTTCGGGGTTCCTTTGAAGGTGTTCTCTATAGATGTTGGTGATTTTGGTCCAAGGTGGAGATTGTTGGCTTTAATGGCCCAAAATCGTTTTATCCACCACGAGCATCAAGGAGTTTGGGCTATTGGTGACTAGGATTACTCCTAGGGTTTTGCATCCTGATACCTCTAAACCTTATATAAAGGGCCTAGCCTAGGCTCTAATAATCATCCTAATAACACAAAACACAAGCATCCATAAGAGCTTAAGTTATGCTATTCCTGTTTTTGTGAGAGAGCGTTCTGAGTGATTTGTAATCACTTTCTGATCTCTTCCTGTAGCACATCGCTTTGAGATCAGTTTTGTACTCTCCCATCTTTATAGTGGATTATTTGCTCTTCGCCGCCCGTGGTTTTCTCCCGTTTCGGGTTTCCACATAAATTCTTGGCGTTAATTTGTGTTTGTTTTTCTCTGTCTTGCTATTATTATCGTTCTTGTGATTCCTTTGTTGTTCATTCAATTCCTAACCGATCCTAACAACAACCCATGCTCCCTCCTCGCACAACACCGTCCACAAGAATCTCAAATTCCTCAATAGTTTCACCTCGAGCCATCAAACTACCAACTCGGTTTAATATTGGCATACACAAACCAACAATAATTCATAAAACGATCGTATATAGCTATGACATTCATGCTTAATAGCCAGCTTAGAATTTAACGTATACTAAACTTATGCAAATAGAAACTTCAAAGCGATATTTACTTTCTAGTTCGCAAACCAATTTCCATAGGCATAATATTTCGTTGTAATTACTATGAATAGACCATTAACATGCCCAAACTGATTTAACCAAAATCTTTAGACATAGTTCAGTCTTTTCCATAATTGCTTCAATTAGCATTCTTAACCTTCAAAACAAACTTTAGATATATAATAAACTGTTATTTTACACTTGTCTACCATCTCCAAACTGATCGGTTAAAACACCACATGCAAATATCCCAAATTCAGTAACATGTATATGAATTCTCAACCTTGATTCTAATTTTGCCCTAAAATGATTTCTAAACTCGAGATTAACATGCACTAACTAAACTTAGTTAAACTCGTTGAAAATAATAGTAATTAGGAGTAAAGAAAATCCCCATCTCGAATGGATGATCGTTCGAAGCTGCTGGCTTAGTTCTAGGCGATCGAACAGCACCAACCCTTTGGCTCTTGCTCACACGCAAGCCAGTCCCCAAACCGTGCAAATCGAACCCCAAATTCAACCCAAAACCTCACACACTGACTTGAATTTGAGATGGATTCCTGAGGCTATGAATTTATCCCTAATTTATAGAGGTTTCAAAGCAATTAGTGACTAGAATGCATGGCTGAACTTTTATAAGTGTTTGGGCTCTCGAATTCATGCTCAAACCCACCGAAAATGTGGTGGGTTCTTCTCGGTTTTGCCTAGAATTCACACCAGATGGGAGCTAGTTCGTGGGGAATATCGAATGAGTGAGTTTTGTGGCTGTGTATGGCGAGAATTCTGCTCGAAATCGAGCTCTTGTGGTGCATCCATGGTGGAGATGAGAGGAGGAAGAAGAAGAGCAGAGAGGAGAGAGAAAGAGGGTGTCGGGAAGGGAAGGGGGTCGCGACAACGAAGAGGAGGAAAAAGGGGAGTCGCGTGCAATGACTAAAATGCCCCTCCATCTCTCTTTTTTTTGTTTCAAACTATTTCATATTTGATACCACCAGTCTAATTCGAAACCCGAACTCTAAACCCAAAATCGATAACACGACCTTTCATCGATTACTCGTTCCCAAAAGTATTGAGGTTCGATTTAATGACTAACGAAACGAATTCTAAGGTTGACAATCTAATCGTATTCGGTTTTCTACTCGAATTAGTGCTGGTTAATAACCGTTAATAACGCTTATTAAAAATCATAGAACGATTTTCAAAACTAATAATAATAATATTATTACTGGCGACAAAAATATTCTTTTTTTTTAATAAAATTGTCACTCACATAGGCACGTTAATAATAATTTAACCCGCATCGTTAAATAAAATAGGATTTTATAACGTAAAAAGGCGTTACAAACAGCTTAATAGAAAATAAGGTATGCGGGTCTTACAGGTAACCACCGTAGAAAAAATTCATGGCCCATTTAAAAATAATGTAAATTTTAATTCGTAAGAAAAGGAAAAGTCATGTCTAACAAATAACATAAAAAGACTGTACGACACTTGTATCATGTAAATAGATAGCAATTGAAAAGAAATTGAGATAATTAACTAATGAATACAAATAATGTAGAATAAGTAGGAAAATTAGGGTTTTTTAATTTTGGCTTAGGAAAATTAGGTTTTATGAATAAAAGTAATTTGTACATATGACGTAAACTTAATTATTATTAAAATAAATTACATGACCAATAAATAAAAAATCATGTCCAATTAAATAGTAAATTAGAGAATGGGCATACATGAAATCAGAAACGGACCATTTTACCAAACACCTTTTAGAGAAACAACTCATCAAAACAACTAATATAAATAGTTGATTCAAACAACTATTTCTCTCGCCAACTGTGAGAGTCGTATATTGCGGTGAATGTTATCTACTTTTGTGTTTTTTTAGTTTATTTTTCGATGAACGAATTACTATTCAAAGGCAAAGTGACTCTTCAACGGAATTCACGCTTTAAATGCGACCTCTTATGTTAGAAGAATGTCTCTACCCAGAAGTCTACATCAGTTCAACGTCTATTACCAAGAAGATACCAAAAAGACATTATAACATATCTATGCATTTCTTCTTTTGGTAGTATTATGAAACAAAAGTTGTGGAAAAACGAGTGATCAAGATGTACGAAGTATCTTTTTGGAATGGAGATTGTAATTTGACATTGGAACTTGTATCTGTTTGCATTTGACATGCCTTGTAGATAGCTTATGACTTAATATTTAATGAATGTTTTGCATTTTCTAGCCAAAGGAAAAAAAGTTTAGGAAGGTTATGGAAAAGATTTGCTAAAGCTCAAGAAGGCATATGACCAAATTGTCCAAATCATTTTTAATGATCCGCCTTCCTTGAAAAAATATCATTTTAACGACCAAATCATGAAAGGAAATCTTTCTATTAGTTTTTAGTAGTTTTATATTGTTCTAAACTTTTCATTGAGTTGGTTTTTCTAACATGACATTAGAAGTTTGCTTCTTGCTATTGAGCTAATTAGCCCTCTCCTACACAAACAACACGCTGAATTATGTCATGTCGGATTTTGCATTTTCCCACGCCATAAGTGCTATTGGGTTGAACAATAATTAGTAGGTTTCTCACCCAAAAAAAAAAGAATTATATTATTTTGCACAAACAGTGTCAAGTCAGTCATATGCACATGCTTATATTCACAAAAATTCTGTCTAAGGTTAATGATATAATCAAATCGTTAAAATTTAAGAAAAAAAAAACCTGATCTGAGAAACTTTTCTATTTGACCACAATCAACTTCCTTTGCTGGTTGGAAGCAGTCATCAATTGTACAATCCAAGGTGGATAGGCACGTTTTTAGCCCTTTGAATCCAATCACCCTGTAAGAAAGGTATGATAGTGTATCCTTGTGCCTCTTGCCTAGAGATTTTCTTCTTATACCCAGCCCAAGAGACCCTTTTTGATAGGTCTGACCCTGGGCCATGGTTATTAAACTCGGCATAGTACAATGTCTTAAGGGCAAAGTCCCCTTGCCAGGGCAACCATCCTTGAGGTTGAACTAGGTCCCCGATAAGTGTCTCCATGATAATGGTCCTAGAGTATTCTTTCCAAGGTCGACCTAGGTAGGTCTTGACCTTGAACCTATCAGGCTCGAGGCTCTCATCAGGTAGGATTCGACAGTTATGGAGGACAAACCCGGTGTTCTCGTGTTTATCAGCTCGACCTTGAGCTGTGATAATGTTGTTTTGGTTTTGCATGGGTTTCTTAACCACTATCATGCAATTCTGAAAAATGGCCGACGCATCACCGAAGATGAAGTCTATGGTGCCAGTGATGAAGCAGGTTCTGTAGAACTGTCTATGTGCTTGAGCATAGAGACTGCCTTGATACGCATCCATTCGACAATTGACAAAGATGGCGCGATCTGCTTGTACACGAAGGGCCACTGCTTGATGCTTCTGTGGGCCTGCTATATTCTTGAATCCCATGCCGATGCCAATGAATCCTTCTCCCAACACAGCTGCAAGTCAATTTGTTATTAGTTAGCATTTAACCAGAAGTAATTTGCACTTGTACATATATGCGTTCATCTTAATTATGCATATTCAAGTGTTTGATTTATTTATTTTCTAAAAGTATCATATGGTTAATTTTGATCTAAATGAATTGTCAAGTATACAATACTCATATAGGAGTTCTAAACAAACCAAACACAGGTTGGTTCAAGTGGTTTGATACTTGTTCCCCTTAAACGAGGTAATCAGATTCGAGTCTTGTGAATGAAGAAAATTTATGATGAGGGAGTTCTACCCCTTATTGAGCCAACAGTCGCTCGACTTAGTGAAATGGAAGATCCAAGACCAAAAAAAAAAAAGAGTTTTAAACGAAAAATTTATCTTTGCACAGGACCTATGAGTAAAATTTTCTTTTAGAATTATTAGCTGATGTATACCATCAAGACATTTCGATTTAGTTTTTACAATTTTTGTACTTTCCAAATTCCTTTTACCTTCTTCATCATTGTATCAAATGTGTTTGGATCTCTGAATTTCTTATGTATAATCAATTATTCACGCACACAATTATAGTAATCTGGCATTTGAAGCTTCAAAATTATTCAAACAAAGGTCGGAATCAAGGGGTGAAAAAAAAATAGAAAGAGTTAGATAATAAATCATTCCAAGATTTCTCAAAATGGGAAGGAGCTCAAAAAAAAAAAATCTTTAAAAAAGGTGAGGTGTATAAAATAAATATTCTTGGCCAAATTGGTGATTGATATCATAGATGTATTTGAGTACAAATAAAGAGTTACGAAACAGAGTTAGTAGTAGAACACTTGTGGAAAGTTCTTTTTTTTTTGGGGTTTAGTGTGTGGGTTTTTTTTTTGGGGGGGGGGGGTGTTAGAGGTATCAACAGATATAAATTGTTAAATTTTATATATCAATTGGGTCTTCAGTCTTCACTAAAGAGTCATACATATAAGCTTAAATGAGGTTGCAACCCAAAACCAATTGGCAATGGGTGGAGTAACTCGCGAGCTTATATACATGCTCAAGTCCTTTAATTTCATCAATGTTGGACAACACCCACTATCATATTCTTTGAATTTTATCGATGTGGGACAATATCCACTTTCATACTTCAACATAAACTCTCGAGACATTTCAAATTAGTTGTTACAAGCAAGTTTTATAACTTTGAAATTTTTTTTTACCCTCTTTATATAGGCAAGTATAAACCTCCGAGTTGCTTATATGCAATAAGTTATTTATTCATAAGATTGTGATGTGTTAGCATATGAAATTTCAAAATAATTCAAACAAAGTCAAGGAGTAAATTTTTTTTAAAAAAAAAATAAGAGAAATTATTCCAACATTTCTAAAAATGTGAACGAGCTAATAAAAATCTTAAGGAAAAAAAAAATTGAGGTCTATAAAGGAAAAATTCATCGCCAAATCTGTCCTTCAAATGATGAAAATGCATAATCATTAGTCATCTCAAGTTCACGAATTTAATTAAAGATAGTAACGAAAGTAAGTCACCTTAATTGATAAAGTTTTTGAGAATTGTTATTAAAAACTTGAATTTTAGACCTTACATCGACATTTGTGTTCCATACATACCGAGGGAAAAAACACCTTAAAGTCCTGTTCTTTTCGTTCACTTTAAATCTCAATTTATCAATCTTAATCAACCTCAACACACTTCAACAATTTCAATAAAAAAATACTCACTTCAACCAACTTCAACCCATTTCCCACTATTTTAGCCAACTTCTTTCCATTATATAAAAAAATTCAACCTATTTCAACCAACTTTGATCCATTTTAACCTATTTCAACCCAATTCAACCAAAAAAAAAATAAATCTCATGTCAACCTATTTCAACTGACTTCTACCAATCTAAACCAAGTTTATCCATTGACTATCCCATATTTTGCAACGAAAAGAATAGACATATAGTAAGTTTGTTGCCCTTATAAAGTTTTAATATCCTCATCCATTGCAGGTCAAAGTGACTTTTACTTTCTAAGGCATGCAAGTTTTAATATCCTAATCCATTACAGGTCAAAGTGACTTTTACTTTCTAAGGCATATCATGCATTAGTGATGAATCACATTGTTGAAAATACGAACAAAAAATGATTAAAACCATACCAAAAGTTGCCGTTTGAAAGATGGGTGTTCCATCTGCATAATTTTTGTTGCCCATAACCGTAGTCTTTTGTGATCCATCACCGTACATGGTTATGTTGACCATCTTCTTGGTTATTGTCACATACTCCTCATAAACACCTTCTTTGACGTAGATGTAAAGTCTGTAATAGCCCATTCATGCATGTGTTAATTCTAAGCAGAAATGATATAAGTGTAATTAGTGTCTATTTATTATCTAAATGTACCGAGTATAACATATAGTGTTGACTCCCTTAGTGGCTAGGAAAGTTTTGATGAAACACAAAATTACTTAAGAGGCTTAATATAAAAAGGAAACATGAATATTATAAAGTCCCAGAAAACAAAATCGTGGAAATTGATTTAGGTAAGAATATATGTACAAGCTCAACCTAACAAACTGATTGCTTAAAAGGACAAAATTTATTTACTTGCCTTGGACAAAATAATTGCCTCAAAAAATTATCAGCTCACGTGTAAATTAAAATATATGCATGATCTTGGCTTATCAGGTTGATTGAGAAAATTATTTGGCTGCCTTGCAAAAGTCTTGAATTTTATATTTGTCATGATTCTCACTTGCCATACAAGACTTACACGTTGAAGATAAGTTAGGCAAGAATCACTCCATTCAAGCAAGGTATGATATTTTATTATAAGATATTGCAAGCTTGCCTGGTACAAGAAACTTTTGCAATTTTTTTTTAAAGAAGGCAAGCGGGTGAATCGTATCAATCACAATCAAATGAGTGAAAGCAACAAGATCGAATCAGAAGCTGACCACCAGAATTCAAGGCCCTGAATTGATATCTTAGCATATCCTGACTAACTTGCCTTATTCAATGAACGTGTATTCAAGCCTGTAAATATCAATCAAGTTCTAGCGGATGAGTACAGTGAAGCATTTATGAAATACTGCTCTTGAATACTTTCATTTGAACGTTTGTACGGGGTGTAATTCTTGTGATCCTATATTGAGGTGAAAATTATTATTAAGGAATGAACTTGGAGTTTGTGAGGTTAAACTCCACCCAAGCTTATACCAAGGGATTGGTCTAAGTGATTGGGATCTCTAGAGTGAGGTAGCTCTGAGAGATAGAGTGAATTCATCTTAATAATACAAATAGAGTGTTGAATCCTAGAGTTGGATAACTCTAGGCGGGGACCTAAGCCTGATTGAGGCCCAACCTCGTTAAAACATTGTTGCAATCAGTCTGGATTTAATTTTTGCATTCATTTTTAATTTGTTGATTTGAAATTCAATTTATTGCAATATCTCTATTCACCCCCTCTGGGGAGATATGATTCTTCATATAGTCCTCCATTCAATTCAGTGACATGTTTAAGATTGATAGTGAGATGGATCCAGTCGAAATAGGAAGTGCTAAATAATTATCTAACGAATAATTAATTTACTCATATATGTCTTTTTAAGTGGGTCGACACTTATGCTTTTTAGATAAATCTAGTGTTCAAGTGTTATGAATAGAACAAATTTATATTTATGACAGATGAGTTCTAATTTTATGGCTCACGGTCACTTAACCAGAGGACGAAAATACCCCTCTAAGAATATGGTTAATTTCAGCGTACACTTATGTGCGAATATGCCAAAAATTTAAAACACCATTGTTATTATACAATTGACAATTGAAAATATATATCAAACACAATTTTTACTTGAAGTAATTGGCTTGAGATCATGATGAGTTGGTCCTAATTAAATATTTAACCACTTACATTACAACGAGGGCCATGTGTTAGCATATGTTCTTAGTAAAAGATTACTATATACTCATATAAATACCATATCATGCATAGATTAACAGTAACTTGACTCTGATAAATATACATCCAAAGATCAAAATGGAAGTACCATATCATCATGCTATTGAACTAGCTATGCTCTTGAAATTTTATTTATTCAGAGTAGGATTGCCTTGAAAACTATTTAGCAAATTAAAGAAATGAATATCACTAGACTAATTGACTTATTACCCCAAGGGTGTGGACGGATTTAAAAATGTTGTATAAAAATTCATCCAACTATTTATCCTGAGATTTAATAAATAAATACTAATAAACTCATATGAGTGCCCACTTCGAAAAATATTTTAGGATTCTTACAAACAATTTGAGCAACATATTTGTCCACCGTACCGGTTGTTGAAACAATGGATTACTGTATGTAAGTTAGCTCCTGCCTAGTTAAGAGTATATGAAGAAATCTTTTCTTTTTCCCCCCTTATTATTGGAAGTGCTTCCCAACTTTTCCTTTGTAAAAGGAGAAATTATGTTTTCCTAGTGATATTTTCTATCTACTGACATTACATTATATTAGTGCAAATTTGATATCCATTTTATTGATTATGATAAGTCGATAACTTCTATGTTTTTTGGTCGTGTGATTGAAGCGCAACGGTCCAGGCAAGCGGGAATTGAACTCAGATCTTTCGTAACAATTACCAAAGACTTCACTAGTTGAGCCAACTGAAAACCAACCTGTCACATACTCTTAATTCAATTGGATGCCTAAATTTTTAGTACGTGAAGCTAGATTACCGTTAAAATTAACCAATGTCGCAATGTTTTTGGGGGAAAACTCAGAGAATATGCAGTAATTTCATTGAAAGAATTATCATGATGAGCAAAAGAGATAGAAGACATACCTTTCCGTACGATTATCAGGCAAATTTTCCAAACACTCATTGATAGTGGTGTAATTTCCACTTCCATCTTTTGCCACTGTGATATCAGCAGTCAAGTTTTCCGTGGCTTTTATCAGGAGTTTCCTTTCATGGCGGCCAACCCACTCAGGAAACCCCTCTTCATCGACCAATTTTGATCCACCACCCCTTGGCACGCGCTGATCAGGGTCTGGGAGTAGTCGACGATGCTTAGCCTCCTCCTGATCACCTTTCGCAGCTTCTTGATACTTCTGAAGTATCGCCTTAATTTGCGTAGCTAGGGCCAGTGAGTTGCTGAGGTACTCTTCTGCATCTTTCACTGCCTCTTTGATCTTGGTTTTCGTTTCGCCTTCTGGGAAAGCGTCAATGCATGTCTCTTGGTACGAGTACACCGCGCTTAGCCATGTCTTGAGATCGGCAATCTTGGCCTTGAAGTCATTCATCTCATGCCCTGTACGAGATAGAGACTCAGCCAATTCGTCGATGGAGTCCTGGGTTTGAAGACTTTGTATTGTTAAGATTTGTGAAAATCATGTCATAGGTGTTATATATCATCCCCTCGTCCATTATATCTGTTAAATTTTTTACATATTAATTGGGCGTTAAATTAAAAGTAATGTATATATATAAGCACAAATGAGGTTCCAACCTAAAACCAGTTGGCAATGGGTGGAGTAACTCACAAGTTTACATACATGCTCAAACCCTTTAATTGTATCAATATGGTACAACACCAACTTTCATACTTCAACACGTCCCTTACGTTTAGGCTTACTAATAAGGCCCAACATGTGCAAATAATTTTAATCAAACAGGGACGATCAATATGGGACAACATCCACTTTCATACTCCAACAATGTCAATATCTCCTTAACTTATGAGAAAGAGTCCTATAGTTTGTCAATCGTCAAGTTGATCAATTGTATCGCAAATTTAACCTGATGTTTGAGGAACAGGAAAAGGCTCATTGTATGCTCTAGAAATGCTTTGACGCATCCTGAATGTTAGTTTACCTGTAAAACCGTCTTACAAACATTATAGGCAGCCTTCTCTTCGTCCTTGTCGAACGTCAAAGTTGATGTCTTGTTGATGGCCATAATGACGTGTTCCGAGGCTGCATCTATTGCACCCTTGATGATCTCCTTGGGTGCAATGGAAGGAGCGGAGCCTTGAACACGAACAGCCTTGCTCACGACTTCCTCGCATTTTTGCTTGTAGTCTGCAGGATCACACATCATTTGTACAATCTTATTTGCGGCTCTTGCCCGTTGATCTTCTTGACCTTGTCCTTTAGATTGAGTGCCTTCATTGTTTTTCGAAGATTTTTCTTTGAAATTTAAGAAGGCAAAGACTCCTCCTGCTATACAACCTATGAGGATAAGGCTTATGATCACGATGATGACTATCTTCTTCTTGAACACTGTTCGTTCTTCCCTCCTACGTTTTGATAGTTGGCCAAACTCCTCGAAAGCCATGTATATATGTGCCGATCTTAAATTAGATGAAATCAAAGGAAAAATCGAGGACAGAGAATCGAATCAAGGAGGAAGAGAGACAATCCAGACGACAAGAAAGGAGGGTTGACAGGAGGAGAAAAGGGCCTCCTGCCGTAGTTTTAGCTAGTCTTCCCCTAGCTAGGGGCAGAGTGGAACCTTTTGCCTCTCTTGTTCTCCTCCTTGAAATGGACACATTTAGCTTTGTTTTTCAAAATTTGTCTTATTTTAGTGTTTTTCTTTTTGTTTTTTTTTTTAAAATTAAAAGATTTTGAGCTCTCTTCCTTCAAAGCAGGGAAGATAATCAAAGAGGTATGGATTAGAGAAGTTCTAGGATAATCTGCAAAATATTTGTTGTCATTATTGGAAAGATTGTTCAAAAAAGCCGTTAAAATTGTTGAAGGAAAATGCATGATTGAAGGTAATATTATCGTAGAAAAATGCATGATCAATATAATTAGCTTCAGCACTGTGTGTCAAGCATGCCAAGTTTTTGATAGCATATTGAAACTAAAAATTATGGGATAAATTGCTCCCAGGTTCATCGAGATTTGGGTTAATATTTTTCTGACCTGACAATTTTGGGAAAATATTTCGAGGTCCATCCAAGTTTGCGCAAATATTTTTTGGAACCAAAAGTGACCAAACTTGACTTTTTAAATTGCAAAAAGCACTCTAAGCTTTTAAAATTTGCGTTTTAACCCCAATCCTTAAAAACTAAGCACCCTAAGCTTTTAAAATTTACATTTTAACCCCAATCCTTAAAAACTTACTTTCGAAAATCTAAAATTTGTGTATGTCAAAATTTTCTTGTAAGTACTACCCAAGACCATCTTTCAACTGGTATAAGAGCCATGTGACTAAAAATAATCAAGATAATTAAGCTAATTACTGATTAATTAAGCTAATTAACTGTGATTAATACTTAAATCATCATCGGCTTCCCTTGAACCAAATTATTCACATATTGGGCATTCACTGGAAGGTCTTTTTCCAATAGCACCTCAATTAAACTATATCACTGATACACTTTCAGAATTAAAAACAGAATTAGCTAAAATTAAGGCTGAAGTCAAGAAGCTTAAGAAGCAAATATCTATAATTCACCTTTGTCTATTTAACAAAGCTAGACATAGCGAAAAATCTACTTCTAGTATTGGTACTCCATTTTAACATAAATATCATTTCTAAAACCCAAAAAACAAGAATCCATTACCTTTGCACGGTATAAAACTCCAAAAAGAATTAGGAGAAAAATAGGTGAAAAATCGGTTGAAAAAAAGAAGAAGAAGAAGGAGTATAAGCAATATACTCTTGAAGAACTATAAAATATGTTTGAGAAAGAACAAAATGCAGAAGAATTAAACAAGATCATGGACGCAATTAGTGATAAACACGATGCATTATATGATGATAATGAAGAGACTAATAATGCCTAATTAGAAGAAGAAATATATCAGCGGATAAATCTAGTCAAGCTAGAAGATCTTAATCTTGTATCCTTAGAAGAGATAGAAAGAAAATTGGATTAAAAGTATGGTAAAATGGTTGTTAAAGATGAGATTAATGAAATGGGAGAGGTAGGACATTATGCTAATGAATGCAAAAATAGGAAGAATAACAACTTATCGAGACATTAGAAAGCCTAGATTATGTTGAGCTTAGTGAACATGAGTACTAGACCTAGCCTTGAATAACAACAAATGGATTGTTGAAATTGTATTGAACGATGAATATGAAGAAAGTGATTATAAAGACACAAGCCATATAATGGAAAGTAGCTCGATTAGTCTTGGTGATCTTCAAGGAGAGGGGTTTGTTGTAAATAATGATAATGAGGAAGTCAAAGGAGATTGAGTCCTTCCCATAATCCAAAAAGACATGATCTATAAAAAACGTATCTTTCAATTAAAGAGCAATTATGTTTGTGAAATGATGGAAAGAGATCTAGAAATCAAAGATTGTGAATATGATGTCGGAGAAGTTAATCTCATTAATTAGAAAAATATCCTTAAGCATAACAAAGATAGAACGTACAACCATATCGATGTTGGAAGTGTCCAGGTTCAAATCATTCCATTACAATATTATGGTAAAGATATTGATCTTTATGCTTTGCTCTGTGATATTAGGCATGTCAAATTCAATAATCAAATTATCATAGGGATTAAGACTAATTTATGTAATGGATCAATAGGATTCAATTGCCAACATGGATATTATGCGAGTGTAAAAGATGAATTTGCTAAGAACTTCTTATCTCTTAAGATAAAAACAGTTGGGATGGACATGAAAAGAGGAGAATATCCTCTAAGGATATTCTGAAAAATTATCTACAAATTAGATAATACAATAGATCCAAAGACTAAGGTAATAATGATAGAGGCAAAAAAATTTGAAAGTCCTATCCCTGTGCAGAAAATCTAGAGGATTAAATCTAATCCACAATAGATAAAGATTGATCGGTCATAGATATCTAGCTTTGCCAACCTTAATAAAATCAATAAGAAAAATGTGATAAAAATTGATGAGAATGGTAAAATTACCATAAAATGCCAATTATTTATTAAGAAGAATAGGTGCAAGGTCAGATTGGGGAGAAGAATCTTCATCAACTAAAGAAGAGTTTAAAGAATATGATACGATGAGTATGACCAGTGAAATGAGTAGAATGAGTTTTGAACCCGCAAGACATAGTGTTGGTCGAAGTGTGAGTCTAGACACAAAAGTTGTTGGGTACAAAATAAGAACTATTAGTAAGCTAATTTATGACGATAAATTAGTAAAAAATATGACTATGAAAATTTGCTATGAGGCCACCAATACAAAGCCTAATAGTATCTATATCCCAATGAAGGTATGTTATAAAGGATATAATAAATATGAGTTGTGTGCCTACATAGAGATAGTGATTGTTCTGAAAAAGATCATTATTTCTAGAATTCATGTGGAAAAAGGCCAAAATCGTCTACAAGTAAGGATAGTTATGAGCCACAATGAACTTATAGAAGGGTTATCCATAGAATTAGGAGGAGTTTAATGCATTATACCAGTTCTATGGGCTATTGATCAACCCTCTCATGATATGATTATTGGAAATAATTTTCAAAGATTATATTCTCTATGCACACAGACCATAAACAAGATAATATTCACAATAAATGGTCACTCAATTCCTATTGAAAAATTAAGTACGGTTTACACTCATCAAAAAATTGAGTTTACATGCAGCCAGCGTGGCGAGAAGATAATGTATGCACAACGTGAGATAGCACTGACAATCTCACTACTTGAGTTATCTATTAAAGAGTAAATTACTCAACAACAAGAGTAGTTATGCAAAGAGCTCTATTATGATAATCCTCTAAAATTTTGGGATAAAGATAAGATATTTACTAAAACCACTTTATTAAATCTTAACACTATTATTCGAGTCAAACAAATGGTGTATACATACCAAGACATTCAAGAATTTGATAAACAAATTAAAGAACTTATGGATAAAGGATTAATCAGGAACAATAAGAGTCCTCACATCAGTCCCGCTTTCATGGTAAGAAATTATGCAGAAGAAAAAAGAGGAAAAACAAGAATGGTAATCAATTCCAAAAAGTTTAATGATAATACTATATTTGATGGTGATTGTATTCCTAAAAAAACTATCATTTTCAACAGAATTCAAGGAGCCTCTTGGTTCTCGAAAATGGATTGCAAACGTGGATATTGGCAGATAAAAATAGATGAGGAAAGCATTCCTTTAACTGTATTTAGTGCTCCTCAAGGACATTATGAATGGATAGTAATGCCATTTGGTCTTAAAAATGCACCTCAAATATTCCAACGAAGAATGGATAACATATTCAAAGACCTTAATTACTGTCATTTAGTTTACATTGATGATATCCTTGTCTTTTCCAAAACCATAGAACATCACAAAGATGATGTCTTACCTGTCACCCAAAAATGCATCGATCATGGTATTATACTGGGTAAAAATAAGTGCATTTATGCTAAATAAGAAATTGAGTTCTTAGGCCTAGAGATAAAAGTTGGACAAATTTACAAAAATGTATTATGGAAAAATAGAAAATTTTCCTAAAAAAATTAAAGATAGGAAGCAGTTAGAAAGGTTCCTTAGCTGCCTTACCTATAATTCAGATTTCATTAAAGATTTAGCTAAACTGAGAAAGTCATTGCAGCAAAAATTCAAGAAAAAAGTAAGCTAGACATGGACCACTAATGATACAAAAATTATTCAAAACTTCAGAAAGATGTGTAAAAATATTTCTGTTCTTAACCTGTCTAATGAAGGAGATGATTTAGTTCTTGAAACAGATGCCAGCAATGAGCACTACAGCGTAACACTCAAAATAAAAGAAGGTGAAAAACTTTGCAAATATTGCAGTGGAAGTTTTAATAAGACAAAATGCAACTATCCCATGATGGAAAAACAAATCCTTGCAGTCATAAGGGGAATTGAAAAGTTTTTAGTCTTTTTAGCCACAAAACCTTTTTTTTATTCGAACTGACTGCAAAGGAATACTTGATTTTGTGAAAAGAAATTTATCAAATATGCAAGCGCATGGACGACTCATGCGTTGCCAATTATGGCTTAACCAATTTTTCTTTTCTATTGAACATATATAGGGATCGAAGAACTCTCTGGCAGATAATTTAACTCGAGAACTTGCCAATGGTGATCATCAGAGCAGAACTCTTGCCAGAAAAGGAGGAGATCTATAATGAAATGCCATTGTTACTAGAACGGGTTTCTCATTCTACTAAAGTCCTCATTGATAATTTGGAATTTCATGCAAAAAGTAGATCACGTTTTGGTCTACTATCTTCTGCCTACCTAATAGCCCAAAGATTTTCCCTTCTTGAGTTACGAGTTAATTACCTTAGATGTCCTTATGATATCCAAGTAAAAATAAGTTCTCATGTTTAAGAAAAATGGTTCGATAAGTGGTATGCAGCCTGCATCGATTATTATCATAACTATTCTTATGATATCTGGGAGTCTTGGAGTACAATGATCTTTTTTCCTGATAAAGCTAGAGTTGGTGGTGTTAGTTTTTCAGCAAATTCAATCTCTCCAAATGACTTCATTATTAAAGTATGAGAATACGGGATGATAGTCTACTTTATGAAAATCCCAGATCTAAAGTTTCCATTTTTCTCAACACTAACTAAATTTTAGCAATTTATGTTCAGAAGGGTCCATTGGATTCTTACATCCCCTAATGGTTCAACAAAAATTCTATATAACAGATGCCTATATTTGGAGGTACATTGTGCACTCATCGAATATGAAAATGAAAAAGTCAAACCAGCCCATTATCTTGTTCCTATCATTGATTACAACGACCCCTATGATCTATGACAAGAATGGTTTCTATAATAACGAGAATTAGTTACTAATCCTGCTTTAGCAAGAGCCATCAGTTTTTACAATATTTATCATCAAAGTTGGGCATTAATTGAACAAGAAACGTAAAAATACTACTTTCGCCTTTGACAATAAGTTTAAAGAATACATGAAGGTGGAGGAAGCAGTATCAGAAGATATCTTTGATTATCTCTTTGATGTTGCAGCTGAAAAATTCTTATCAAAAAAAGGAAAGAAATATCTTTTTTAATTATTTGAGAAATGGGACCAAGAGCATCTCCAAATCGATGAAGATTTTGATAATTATCTGGATAATGATGATCTGAAAAATATAATTGGAGATGAAGGCATGCAGAACCTCAATAATGATTACTAGTATTGTCATCATTACAAGCTCTGAAAAGTAGTTGCCCCATTATTGTACTATTTTGACAAGTGTCAGGTCTGCAAGATAAAGCAATGTACTGCAGCCGTCAGTGTGTACTGTAGCCATGTGAAAAATCATTATGTACTATAGCCATCAGTATGAACTATAGCCATTAGGGCATCATATGTACCCCCAACCCTCTATAAAGGGAGATGTCAAGTGCTGAGGAGCGACACAGTCATTTGAGCATTCTTAAGCAAAAGAGACGTCGTGATTCTCCATTTCTCTATGAGTAAGCATATCTAATTATCTTAACTTAAGTCCCTCATCAAACTTTCCATTGTAATATTTCCACATTAAGCTTTCAATAAAAGAAGTTTTCCCAGTAGAGAACGTTATTCAATTGAACCTTATGTCTTAAATATTATAATTTCTTGATTAAAGTCTCACTATCCTTTAAAAATATATAAAACTTGAATAGTGACTACAATCCGAGGTAGGAAACGAAATGGATCTGTGCTGTGCCTGAACTAAGGTAGGTGGGGTTGAGATTAGCAGTATCTGTAAATCGAAAGCTAAAGAAACACCGGAATCCAGTGTTGACTAAGTTCAGGTAATGGTCGAAATTCTCTAATTAAGCTTTAATTATTTTACTGAGCATGATAGACCGTTAATCACAGAAAATATAATATTTATAATATAAGTAGTAGATAATAATAACTAGTACCAGTGAGGTCATTATAAAAAGTACAAACAAAAATATAAGGTTAGTTTTGCAAAAAAGCCCAATAACTTTGAATATCTACAAGAAAGCCCAAAAAAGAATAGTAACCCAAATAGTAGTACTCCAAAAAATTATTACCCAAACTTGAGTGGATTCAAAAATATTTATCTGAAATTAGTGGACCCAAGAGTTAATTGCTCAAAAATTATGCGTTGACATTAAAGACTAGTTGAACTTGACAAAAGCTTTTTTTATAAGACTTTTATGTGATTATACCCAAATTAACCTGTCGACTTGCAAGACAACAAGAGTCAGCAGGGCCTAGGGCTGGCAAAAAAATCGTACCCGTTTAAAACCCTTAAAATCTGCCCATTGGTATGTGTATGAGTATTGAAAATGAGAAAAAATAGGTATGAGGCAGGTGTTACTAAAACAGGCATGAGTATGGGTATGGGTATGTCTCCCACCCACCTCATACCCATTTTATTAATACCCGCTCCATACTTGTCCCATATCCTTTTCGTATAAAACCCGTGCCCGTTTATTCGAAGTTCTAATTTGTTGGTTGGTGTAGAAGGCAAAAATTCTACGACAAATCGGATAGTGTCATGTGTAAAAAAATCGACCAGTCACAAATTGCCATGTGTTACGTTGACTTTGGTGGACCCACTTGGTCAAAATCAAATGCGGCTAAAATTAAGCTAGTTAAAAGCTGCCACATGTCATTGATGATGTAGAAAATAGTAATTATTTCTCTTTTAAAATTAAGGGAATAATTACTAAGATATGGGCCTAGGCCCGACATCCAACTCAAACCCTGGCCTTCAAGTCTATAAATGGGGGTCCCCCTTCACTTTCAGGGGGGGCTCAACATTCAGCATCATACAGGCTCTGAGCTCATACTATAGACAACATCCAGCTACCAAGCAACAAGAATCAAAGTCAGCTAGCTCGACATCTTCTGCAACCTCAAATTGAAGTCCACTTCAGAGTTCTTCATCTAGTTCATCGATCGAGATCAAGCAACCTCACCATCGCATCGATTAATCTGGTCAACTACATTCAATATTCAGCTTTCAACATTGCAGAATTTGGAGGCTCAAACTGCAAGCAGTATCCAGCCACTAGGCGAGAATGATCAAAACTTATGAGCTTCAGAAATAGCAATCAAGCATTTGCGGATCAAGATCAAGAACCATTTCAGAGTTATTCAGCTGATTTGCATCAATCGAGATCAAGCGGTCACACCCTCGAAACAATTCAAGTTATTAGGAGATTGAATAAGAGGATTATTTTATTGTATTTAATTCAGAGATTGTACCCATACATACAACATTAATATAAAATTAAATTTGTTTCTTAATTTCTTGTCTAATTTATTTTAGGCATTAAAATTTATGTTCACAAATTTGGCACGCCCGGTGGGACCTCTCTGCCTTTCATATCTTTCTCCAAAATACAAACTTTGCACTCCTTCAAAGATAACATAGCCCCCAAGAACGCTTTGAAGAAGGAGACTATCGAATCTACATCTGAAGGATCTGCAAAGGCTAGTATTGCATCTGACAATCAAAGCGCCAGGGCGATGGCTAGGAGCATGACCAAAGCTACTACCTCCATCACCTTAAAGCAACAAGTTGTGGCTCCAACTTTGCAGCCACGCAAAACTCAAAACTTTGGCTTCAACTTGCCTGCTAATGGAGTCAATCAAACTGCTTGTCTCCCTAATTTGAAGCTAAAGACTCTTGCTATCTTCAATATAAAGAAGGCTCTACCATGTGGACTGGAAAAATTCCAAACCTACATCAATCCTATCTTCCAACCTATCAGTGAGGAGGATGATAACTATGGTAGCAGCGATTCTTCACCAACATCTTCAAGAGATTCAGTTTTCTCACAGGTTGAAGTTGAATCCTCTGACACTGTTATCATGCTAGTCATGGTGACATAGACTATCAACTTGGGGGAACAACTGGCAGATATGAAGGCCACACTCGATAGACTCTCAAAGGAAAATGCAAAAAAAGATGCTCAAATCAAGCGTTAAAGCAAACAGATTGCTGATTTGACAAAGAAGCTGGGGAAGCGGACGTCTAAAGCTTTCAACAAATGCTCAAGCAGTGAAGATTCTGACAAAGAGTCTAATCACAACGAGGCGTCTGACGATGTACGCAAACCAAAGAATGATTCATCCTTCAACTTAATGTCAGTTGAGCAAATTCAAAATTTGATAGCTAAAGCAGTCAAGGCTCAGTTGGGAGAGTGTCACAAGAGTCACTTGTATACAAAACCTTATACAAAGAGGATCGATGCACTTCATATGCCTCATGGCTATCAACCTCCCAAATTCAACCAAGTTGATGGTAAGGGTAATCCCAAGCAGGACATCGCTCACTTTGTCGAAACCTGTAGTAATGCTAGCGCTGAAGGAGATCGACTGGTGAAACAGTTCGTACAGTCCTTAAAGGAATTGCATTCGACTGGTATACAAACCTTGCCTCTAAGTCCATTGATAGCTGGGGGCAAATGGAAAGTGAGTTCTTGAATCACTTCTATAGCACGCGCCGCGTAGTCAGCATAACAGAGTTGGCTAACACAAGGCAATGGAACAACGAACCAGCTATCGATTATATTAATCGTTGGCGTACTCTCTCTCTGAAGTGTAAAGACCATTTATCTGAATCTTCGCCTATTGAGATGTGTGCCCGAGGGATGGATTGGGATATACTTTATACCTTGCAACTAAACAAGCCCAAAACATTCCAAGAATTGGCAATATGAGCGCATGAAATGGAGCTTGCAATTGGCTACTATGATACACAGCTTAATGATGATGAATCAATGACATCGTCAAGATATAAAAGCTCCATGCTTAGAGACTCTGAAGAGAAAGAATGTCCTTATTTGAGTCTGATGCGCCAGAAGATGCTGAAGAATCTAATTGATTGTCAATTAAAAATCATATTGGAAAGTGCTTCGGAAGAAAGTGATCCAAAATTGGCATTTAGGGGGCAGACTTCCAAGTCAACCTCTGTAGACTTTTAAGTCATTAAAGAATTTACAGACTATCAAGTCACTTCTTGTAGAGACTTGAAGACTCTCAAGTCACTCATGTTAAACTTTCAAGTCGTCCAAACTCTAAGACTTCTAAGTTAGCCCTTATAAGCTTCTGAGTTGATAAAGTGTAAGAGATCTAAGTCAAACTTTTAAGACTCCTAAGTCATCAAATTTCGTAGACTCCTAAATCGTCAAATTCTCATAGACTACCAAGTCGGAAAACTCTCGTAGACTACCAAGTCGTCAAAGTTTCAGACTACCAAGTCAACAAAGTAAGAGACTATCAAGTCATTCAAATTCAAAAACTCCTAATTCATTAAATTTTGTCAACTCCCAAGTTGTCACATTAGAAGATTTTCAAGTCATTTATATTAAGTTTTCAAGTTAACAAACTCCAAGACTTCTAAGTCAACGTAACTATATGCTTCATGAAGACTTTCAAGTTACTCCTAAGGACTGCCAAGTTACAAAAAAAACTTTGACTCCTAAGTCACCCTTAAAACTTTCGAGTCCAAACTTCTAGACTCTCAAGTCAACACAAACTATCAAGTCACCTACAGGATACTCAAGCCATCAAAATCAAAGACTTCCAAGTCACCTAAAGACTATCAAGTCGACAAAATTGTAAACTTGTAAGTGAATTCAACGACTCTAAAGTCATCAACATCGTAGACTCTCAAGTCATCAACGACATAAGCTCTCAAATAAAGCTTAAAGATTCTTGAGTCATCTAAGTTGTAGACTCAAAAGTCAAATAGAGTTGTAGACTTTTAAGTTATCGAATACTTTCAAGTCAACCTTACAGACCCTCAAATCATTAATGTAATAGACTCTTAAGTCTTCAAATTCAAAGACACTAAGGAAACGGATTGTCAAGTCGGTAAAATGCAAGACTTCTAAGTCATCAAATCGCAAAGACTCCAAAGTCATAAAACTCTATGACTTCCAAGTCAATCCTAGCAGACTCCTAAGTCACAAATCTCATGGACTTCCAAGTCGATTTTTTTTAAGGCTTCGAAACTGTTTCTTCAATACTCCCAAGTCAATGAAATTACTGACTCTCAAGTCACCAAGTGGACTTCCAAGTCATCAACGTTCAAGTCTCTTAAGACATCGAAATTAAAAGACTACTAAGTCATCAAAGCTCTATACTCCAAACTCAAGAAAGTTCTAAACTCCAAGTTATGAAACTTAAAGACTCACAAGTTATCAAGTCCATGATGCTCGGCTATCAAAGTAAAAAACAGTCAAGTCATTCTGTCAAAAGTGTTGACTCCTAAGCCACTAAGCACATTTTCAAATCATATAAACAAGCTTCAAAAAGTCACTAACTTGTCACAAACTTTTAGAATGCCTTCAAGTTGGGGGCAACACTAAGGTTGCATCCTCTTTCATATTAGCGATAGAGGCGTCTTCTTTTAAATTGGCAGTATTTTCCTTCAAGTCAGGCACTGACAATGTGTAAAATCAAGCTGTTGGTGTCTGATTGGAAGGGTCATGTCTTTCCTGTCTAACCGAAAGAGTGAAGCCTTTGTCTATTCGAAGAAGTCATGTCTGCACTTTCTGATTGGAGAAGTCACATTCGCTGTCTGATTGGACGAGTCATGCCTTATCTGTCTTATTCAATGAGCCAAGATGTTGCTTTCTGATCGGGATAATTGTGTTCACTGTCTGATCGAATGAGCCAAGCCTTCTCTTTCTGATCAGAAGAGTCATTTTCGCTGTCTGATAGAAGAGGTCGAGTCTGCACTGTCTGATCAGATGAGTCACCTTTGCTGTCTGATCGGATGAGCCAAGCCTTTGCTTTCTGATCGGGAGATTCGCCTTCACTGTTTGATAGAAGATGCCAAGTCTGCACTGCCTGATTGGATGAGTCGCCTATGTTGTCTAATTGGAGAAGTCATACCTCATCTATCTGATCGAAGGAGTCAAGTTGTTACTTTCTGATCGTGATAGTTGCGTTTGCTGCCTCCTCGGATGAGCCAAGACTTATCTTTCTGATTGGAAGAGTCGTTTTTGCTGTTTGATGGAAGAAGTCAAGTCTCTGCTGCCTAATTGGAGGAGTCTAAATGCCTTCGCTCTCTGATCATAGGAGTCAATCCTTTGTTGTTTGGACGGATAAGTCAAACCTTCATTTTCTGATTGGAAGAACATGTCTTGACTACGTGATTGGAGAGCACACCTTCATTGTCTGAATGTCTTTACTGTCTGATTGGATAAGTAATGTCCTTCCTATCTGACCGGAGAAGTTCTGCCTTCACCATCTGAGTGGAGAAAGCCATGCCTTCATAAATCTGACGGAAGAAATGCAAATTGACACCAATTAGATTAACTGAGGGAGTCTCCTGCGAAGAATCGAATCTACGGGGAGAAACGATTCCTTGTCTTAAAAGTCGACCTCACTTCCCAATCTAATTGGAGGAGTCACGGCTGGAAGGAAGAAATTTAAGTCGACCCTAACTAGATTAAGTGAAGGAGTCTCCTTCGAAGAATCGAATCTACAGGGAGAAACGATTCCTCGTCTTAAAAGTCGACATCACTTCCCAATCTAATTGAAGGAGTCGCGGATGGAAGGAAGAAATTTAAGTCGACCCTAACTAGATTAAGTGAGGAAGTCTCATGCGAAGCATCGAATCTATGGGGAGAAACGATTCTTCGTCTTAAAAGTCGACCTCACTTCACGATCTAATTAGAGGAGTCGCGGTTGAAAGGAAGAAATTTCAGTCGACCCCAACTAGATCAAGTGAGGGAGTCTCATGCGAAGAATCGAATCTACAGGGAGAAATGATTTCTCGTCTTAAAAGTCGACTTTACTTGCGATCTAATAGGGGAGTGGTCAATTTAGTAACTTTCTGACCAAACAAAAAAACAAAGCATTAGTTTAAGTTTTTTAAGAAGGGGGACTAAAAACAAAAAGGAAAATTAAAAAAAGAAGACGAAGGAGGCCTGAAAAATTAAAGATGAAAAGGTCCCAAAAAAAAGAAGATGAGTGAATAAGCAATTCAAAAGTAGTAAAGCACGCATTGTCTCGGCAATTGAGCAAAAAAGGACAAAAAGTCGTAAATTGCGTTGCAGTGTTGATCACTTCATATCAACACCCTGATGTAATTTTGTATTAATTCGCGGAACAAAGGCTACATGACATTCCATCCATCTACTGCTCTTAAAGTATTTCACGATTTCAAATCCTTTCGCTCCAATGTTTTCATGGTTGGAAAAAACACAGGAAGATAAAGAATCGAAAAAAAAAGAGTAGGGGAAGAAGACATGATGAATTGACAGCAGTCCAAAATGCCAATTTATAGCAGTTGTTAGAAAAATTATTGATAGAATTTTATCCAAATTTTTTGATAGAATTTTATCCAAATTTGTTGATAAAATTCTATCCTTTTGGATTGTTGATAGATTTTTATCATTGAAATTACTGATAAAATTTATCACAAGTTGTTGATAGAATTCTATCCTTGAAATTGTTGATAGATTTTATGACAAGTTGTCGATAAAATTTTATCACAAATTTACAAGCAAAATTATCTTAAAAAAAAAATCAGCATGGGTTATCTACCAAGTCGGCAAGTTATTTGTTTAAAAAAAAAGCTCATATTTTCAGCATCTTTCAAGTTTTCGAGACTCAGCCGCTTCAAACACTTAAAAATTCATTTATGCGTCCGACTCTCGAGGGGGCATTTGTAGAAGACAAAAATTTTACGACAAATCGGATGGTGCCACGTGTAAAAAAATCAACCAGTCACAAATTGCCATGTGTCGCGTTGACTTTGGTGGACCCACCTGATCAAAATCAAATGCGGCTAAAATTAAACTAGTTAAAAGCTGACACGTGTTATTGATGATGTAGAAAATAGTAATTATTTCTCTTTTAAAATTAAAGGAATAATTACTAAGATATGGGCCTAGACCCAACGTCCAACTCAAACCCTGGCCTTCAAGTCTATAAATAAGGGTCCCCCCTCACTTTCAGGGGGGGCTCAACATTCAGTATCGTACAGGTTCCAGAGCTCAGACTATAGACGACATCCAGCTACCAAGCAATAAGGATCAAAGTCAGCTAACTCGACATCTTTTGCAATCTCAAATTGAAGTCCACTTCAGAGTTCTTCATCTAGTTCATCGATCGAGATCAAGCAACCTCACCATTGCATCGATTAATCTGGTCAACTACATTCAATATTCAACATTCAATATTGCAGAGTTCAGAGGCTCAAACTGCAACCAGTATCCAGCCACCCAGCGAGAATGATCAAAACTTGTGAGCTTCAGAAATAGCAATCAAGCATTTGCAGATCAAGATCAAGAACCATTTCAGAGTTCTTCAGCTGATTTGCATCAATCGAGATCAAACGATCACGCCCTCGAAACAATTCAAGTCATTAGGAGATTGAATCAGAGGATTATTTTATTGTATTTATTTCAGAGATTGTACTCATACATACAACATTAATGCAAAATTAAATTTGTTTCTCAATTTCTTATCTAATTTATTTTACGCATTAAAATTTATGTTTACAGTTGGATTTAGATATTTTGCTAGTTCCTTTGAGTTATATTATATTCAAGGTTCCAGTATGACATTTTGTTAGAAACTTTAACTATCGAGTGTTAATTTTTTGTCTGAATTTGGAAACTTTTAGTTGTATTTGGTGGATATGATATTTTTTTGGAAGTTTCATGTTCATCTGATATATTGGCTATTAGATGTTGAATGTAGGTATAAAATGGGTTTAATTCATAATTTGTTTTATAGGCATCCTAATAAAACCCAATGGATATGGGTATGTGTATGAGTATTAATTTTGAAAATGGATATGGGGGAGGGCACGACTAAACTCGTCCCATACCTACCCCATTGTCACCCCTAGCAGGGCCTTGACTGCAAATTTACACATTTTTAAACTATATTTGATGGGAGCAATAGGATCTTTTAAAAATGGTCTATGTGCAGCCATGTATGTAGAGATATGGTTGTTTATATCTGGATCTCTATACCATACGAAAGAGGGACTCACACTGAGAGTTGTTATTATTGTTGTTGTTTGATTGGAGTAATATTGTGAGTTGTTATTGTTGTTGGATCCACATTGGGAAGATATATAAATTAGTTAGATTAATTAGACCCACACTAAATTTTTTTAATTTCTTTGATGTGAATTATGACACATGCAAATGTTGTTGTAGGTGAAACTTATTGAACCCACATATTTGCTAACAACTTTATAAGCTTTAGCACTTAAATTAATTTACATCTACTAATCAATCCAAATTTGTTAAAAGTTTGTAATTTGTGAAGTTATTGCATTTAACTACATGAATGACGGTTATTTTTTGGCGGGAAAAAGTAAAGATTTTGAAGTAAAACAGACTTTGTGGCGGGAATTTTGATGGAAATCACGTGCGTAAAAAAACCAACCCGTCAAAAGTACTAACGGAAAAATTTCGTAGTGACGGATCGTACTGATGGAGTGACCGCCCGTCAATGTCATTTTGATGGAGATTTTGACGGACTGATAGCTCGTCAAAATAATTTTTGACGGAATATTTTGATGGATCAAATTGTTTATTCGAACCACGAAGACGGCATAGTGGCGTTTGGGGCCATATTTTTGACAGTGTTTTTGATGGAAGCAGGAATTTTTGTCATAATATTTTGATGGAGTCCGTCAAAAATCCATCAAAAACGTGCTTGAATAATTTTGAAGAATTTTACAATTTTCAATTTATGCAATGTCAAAAAACGTCAGCAAACAAATTAACTAAAATCAGTGACCTAATGTAATTGTAAAATTAATAAAATACAATAGCATTAGAATTGTTTTAAAAGTTTGTAAATAGTTTCAACGTGAGTTGAAGAAGCATAACAAAAATAGTGAAAGTACTTAATAGCATTGTAAAACACAAGAAAATTCACTAATGACAAATATGATGTAAACGTAATCAATCATGGGAATCATCACCCAAGTCAGTTGTGTCAATCTCATCAACATTAACATCATCCTCATCATTGTCATCATCTTCTGAAGGAGCCGTATCTGGAGGTGCCATTGAGGACCCTGCTTGCTAACTCTTGAAGAACCTCCACATCTTGTTCATCTTGCTCTTAACCTTTTCCTTGTCTTGTTGCCTCGCAACATTTTCTTGAGCCGGGCCATTTTAAATTTTATCTTCTCAGCCCATTGATTGTTGAATTCTACAATGAGCTTCGCCCTCACTTCCTCTGCAACCTGTTTACGACACTCTTCTTGGCGAGTGTCCTCTACTACTTTACTCACACCCTCATTTAACTTTGTTGCCATTTTGCGGGCATCATAGTTGTTGACAGAGGAGCGACAAGAAACACATAGTTGAGACTGCCGCTTCATCACAACTCTCTCAGCAGCAAAGCTACATACACGACCCTTGCTAGTGAGATTTTCTTGAACCCAAATGTCGCGCTTAGAACGTGGAGGGCTTTGGGAACTGTCGTCGATGGAGGCCTGGGAGGTCCTGTACTCTTGCCATCTCTTTGTGTGCTCCTCCTGCATATGCACACACAAACATTAGAAGTTTGAAACCGAAGATCTGTTAACCCGGACCCCTCTTTTAATTGAAAACTCATCTTGACATAATTTGATTTCGATCTTACCAATCTCAACTTCGATTTTTTATACACCCAATTGCCCTGCTTATCCTTTGTGTTGTGCTGGTGGGTGTCCTTGTACAACTCTTCTATTGTTGGTTCCCTCTGAAGTGTGATCGACAGAATAGAATGCAAGTACAATGTGTTGTAATTAATAATATATGAAGAAGAAGCAGCATTGCTTAAATATTGCGTTTGTGCCACTTTGTTATTGGGATCGCCCCACATGTGTGCAAAGACGGAGCCACACTCTCAGGATCACTACTGCGATTTTTCTTATTCTGGGTGCTCAATTTCTGGAAATTAGGGCCTTCCCACTACTTTTGGAGGTATACCTAGTTGTCCAGGGATACAAAATCAGGGGCCTTGCCGACTTGTGTGCATAAGCGAACAAGTTCTTCAGTTGTTTTGCCCCTTTAATTTCAAAATTCCTACGCACTTGTCGGTCATGCTGAGGCAACCAATAGTATTATTTCTGCAAAAAACAATCAAACATGTAGTTTTGTGCACATTCAGGACGATGACTAGTACCATGCTTGTGTTATGTGTAACAAGAGGTTTCCATGAATAAAAAAATTAGAAGCATACCTCCTTACCAGATGAAATAAGTAACGTTTGATACTTACTCACTTGGCAATGTGAATAATTACAATGAAATACAGCTATAGTGTTCGCAATTGTCATCTAATATTAACACATGCAACAAGTTTAGTAATGTATGATACACATGATTAATTTTTCACGGAAATAAATAATAATAGGTTATGCAAATCAGTTAAAAGAGCACAAACCTTGAATTCAGTGAACCAAAAGTCTCGTTGCTGAATGGGGACTTCTCCCAAAGTTGGCCAAGCTTCTGGATACTTCCCCTTGATAATCTCACCAATATATTTGGGGACTCCTTTTTAGGTCTTGAACTACAATAGAGTAAGACATACACATATTATAAAAAACAACAAAGTACAAATAACATAGAATTACTACTTTTAGCATTTGATATTTATTGAAAGAGAGTAAAGCATGTAGGTGTCGTATTCTGGCTCTATGAGAATCTTGTCCCTACTAGCGATCTCATGCTTAGTTGCTGGCACAGTACGCCCTCCGATAGGTTGTACAGATTGATGTGGAGTAGGCTGTGGAGTAGCTTGTGGAGAGGGCTGTATATAAAGCTATGAAGTAGACTGTATAGGTTGCTATAGAGTAGGCTGAAGCAATGATTAGCTTTGTCGCATGGATCCTAGTAGACTCATAACCATGTTTGGGTTGCATTGCATCATTAGCCCAAAAGTACTCCAAAATGCCGAGTTTACGACTCCCACCCCTGAGGTGTCACCACCATGTAATGCTTGTAAACTTGCATCTTTGTTGTGGGCTGACACCTGGTTGGGGTGTCAAAGAAGGGGAAGTTCAAACGTGGGTCATACTGTGGGGTAGGCATGAAGGACATACTATCTGCCACTTGAGGTGGGACTCTAAGAGGGGAACCATATGTGCGCTCCCCCTCCACATCATTCGGCGAATGACTGCCTACATTAGATAGTTGTCCTCATCTTCTACGTTGTCTCTAATGCTGTCCATCCTTATCTGACATCTTTGACATAGAAAATCATTTAATATTACAGTGCAAAATAATAAATACAACATAGTCACGACCTACAATACAAATACATACATAACAAATGACTTCATACATCATGAATCTTCATGGGTAAAGTTGTATAAAGTACATCATTTGATAATTGCATAAAAGTTACATGAGGCACTTTCTTATAGATTCATAGATAGAAAACCTAATTAGGATGTAATGAATACAATTTGTCTTTTATCATCTTGATCCCCATCGTCATCGTCATCTATATCCTTATCATCGTCATTCGATTGGTATTGCATTTCATCATCATCATTTTCAGTATCTGTTTCTACATCATCCCACTCCTATTCTTCAAACTCGTCTACATCATCAGATAGTTCTTCCTCTGATAATTCCACATCAACCACTTGCACATAGTCCATAGCCCTAGATATGCCAACCAAAACTTGTGGCAAGGTTTCAAAAATGCAAGAGGTTGACGCAATCCCCTCTTCTTGGAAGGTAGGTTTCACTTTAATAGCATCATCTTGTATGTTTAGATGTTCTATGGGCTTATTTGTCAAAGCAACCCACTAATTTGATTTATGGGGAGCACCTTGTGGGTATAAGATGTAAAACACTTGATATGCAACATCTACAACAATGAAATGGTCGTACTTCCTATGTCTTCATTGGGTGTTAATTTCATACGTACAATTCAACTTGGAGTATTGTGTGCCTTGAGGATTCGATGGATCGTACCATTCACATTGAAATATTAAGCATCGTTTTATGGGCTCCCCTGAGTACTCCACTTGGAGTACTTCCTCAAGCACTCCATAGTAATCGACCTTGCTCCCATCTCCTTCCACATTCTGTTTTACTACAACACCGCATGAGTAGGTTTTCTTATTCATACTTCTTGTTCTAGTATGAAATCTTGTGCCATGCACTGTGTAACCTGTGAATGGCTACACAACATTCATTGGTCCCTCAGCCATTTGTTGTAACCATGACTGCCTTTCATCATTGAATATATGTGAAGCATGAACTTGTACCATGTACAAACTCCTAAGTAATTTCGAGTGCATGATAATTTTTACAACGTAGAAATTAATAACATTATTTGAAGTATATGGTTAGCGTATGTAAGCACACATATTTTGTTTAAAACAATATGGAAATTTCGCTTCAATAATCTTTTCAATGTCTTTAGGCAACATATTAGTATGTCCCATTGTGATCTAATTACGTAAGTACCTACACAAACATTATTGTTGTTATTTGCATTACAAGTTTAATAACATGTGAAAGTGAGTGCAGTTAACTTACTATATATACAATTACACTTCATTACAGTTAAGCAGTATGTGCAGATGGACAGTGTTGTAATCAGCTTGTGTGAGGTAAAGTTTACGACATGGACCTAATAGAGAGCCCTTCATTTGGAATACTGTAAATGTTGTAGGGGGACCACGCTGACACACTACTTCATTCCTTCCAATTGTGGAGTTCATGGATGGAAGAGTTGAGTCCAAATAGTGGGAACCAAATGTCTGAATTTCATATGTCAGGTACACCATGACCATGGAACTCTCAAGCTTGGACTTGTTCTTGGTCTTTTGTTTGAGCCACTTGAAGAACCTTTCAAAAGGGTTTAGGGTTTAGGATTTAGGGTTTAGGGTTAGAGTTTAGGGTTTAGGGTTTAGGTTTACATTTAGGGTTTAGGGTTTATTGTTTAGGGTTAAGGGTTCAGGTTTACGTTTAGGGTTCAGGCTTTAGGCTTTAGGGTTATGGTTTACGTTTAGGGTTTAGGGTCTAGGGTTTAGGTTTACGTTTAGGGTTTAGGATTTAGGGTTTAAGGTTTAAGGTTACTTTTATGGCTTAGGGTTTACGTTTAGGGTTTACGGTTTAGGATTTAGGGTCCAGGGTTTAGGGTTTAGGGTTTATGATGCTTAGTGTTTAGGGTTTAGGTTTTGTTGTGTTTACGATGTTGGGTTTCTAGGGTTTAGGGTTTAGCTTATGTAGTTTAATTTATGTAGTTTGTGTAAGAAGAAGTACATATAGTAATTGCAGATTGAGTTCGATTGTAAGTTAATTATATAAGCTACACACCTAATGTCAAATTAGGAACACATGTCGTTTCATTACATATTGCATTTCGTTAACAAATCTAGTGCCGAAGGCAACAAATCTGGATTACTTAGATTAATTTAATTACAAAACATGTCAACTTAGTTCCCTTTATAATGTCACTAATATTTTCTCAGCATAATGTCAAATTATTACGGAACATTTTGGAAAATTTTCATAGTTTAACTTCATAAACTTACTCCTCCAACTTCCTGTTTAGATCTGAATTTCTGAGATTTGTTTCTTCACCAACTTCAACCAAATGTGCATATACAAACAATTAATACCAAAATTAACCCAATTCATACAAAACAAATAATTAATCATTCATAAATTCATACAAAACACACAATTAATTGTTTATAAACTAATTTGTTCATAAAGCTAAGCCAATACTGATTTGATAAATTAGGGGGTGAGGGGATGGAATTGATGAATTGAAAATTCCCAAAATTACCTTCTCAGGTGCGTTCTCAGCAAACGTTCACCGGCAAACGACGACAGTCATCCAGTCATCAGCCACACACTTGCACAAGCAGGGGCCCCACCCCTCACATTGGTAGCCTTGCCTCCCCTTACCGGCAGCACCAACGAATGGTGTCGCCTCCCTCTCTACAGCCACCACCCTCGATGCGTGCTCATCGCTAGAGTATCTCCACCTTCAATCGCTAGTGCCGCCGAATTTCTTTAACCCACAGCTCACAAATTTGCAAACTAATTTAATGAGGAAGATGAAGGCTTGTTGCCCAAATCTACAAGCTAGCTCCCAACGAGTTTAATGAGGAATGAGAAGAAATGGACCTTGTGAATTGAGTAGAAACCGACTGAGCATTTAAAGACAATTTTGATGGGCTTTTTTTGACGGGCCCCCGTCAAAATCTCTGCAACTTGGTGGAATCTTTGTAGAGATTTTGATTGGCTTGTCAGAACCATGTGCAACCCATCAAAATATTCAACCTATTTTTGACGGGAATCGAAAAAAATGCACAGTAATTTCAGTTTTGACCGTGTATCCCATCAAAATGCAATAAATTCGGTCAAATTTTTTTCGAGATCCGTGTTGACAATATTTTCGTCAAAATCATATTCTACCTGTCAAAATTTCTGTCACACATTTTGACAGACCAAACATCCGTGAAAGCTACGTGGGGTTACATCTAGCTACATTATAAGGTGGCTTTTTGTTATGATTATCATCTATTCAAGCAATAGTCTATCATCCATTATAATGTTCAATATAAAGTGCTGAATTTGTATCCGGCAGTAGGATCGATATCTTCATGGCTAAATATGGAAAAGGTAGCTTACTGAATATAGGAAGAGATAACAATTGAAGACTTACGATCAACAAGGATGGAGGAAGAAAGAGATGCAGAATGCCATAAAAGCATGGAGAAGGAACGTTGTAATATTTCAAAAATTTATCGTCATTAATTATGAAAAAAATTCTGTGTATTGTACAAGACATAGTATTTTTGTATTTTATATAGTCGATGCAAAAATTTTTATGCATTGTCATGACCATGATATATTTAAACCGAACAAAAATTAATAGAATTATTCTTTACACAATAATAGAGCTAGTCTAAATCTTCTCGTTCTTCTCTCATGACTTGAAGAGCAAAAAATTCTTTAGTCATGCTCAAGTAACTCCTACAGCAAAGAGTTGAACACCTAGGCCTGACAAAACTGACCCGAGATTAAAAATTTGAGGTGAACTACCCGGACCCATACCCGACCCTGATATTCGTGATACTCCTTTGAAACTCGAATTGATCCGAACCGAATCATATCCAACCTGACCCAAAATTTCTTACAAACTTGCTTATTTTGCATGACAAGCTTATTGGACCAAAAATCGGTTGACCCGAACTGAAGTTGACCTGATCCAAACCAAACCGACCCTAAGTGTCGTTTAACCAGAGACATGATCAGACACAAACTTAGCTCGACCCCTATCGGAACCAAATGACCCATTTGTCATGTTTATGAACACCTTGGTTACCGCCATCTTTGAACTAACTCTCAAATTGGCATCTTTGGCACATCCCATTAATCGCTCTTGGGGGTTAGTCGATTAACTCCTTGTCCTTGCATAGTAGCTCCATCATCACCATTATCGTCGCTTCGTTCTACCATCAATAATTGCAAATTTTTTTACAAGTGTAAAAAAAAGGTAATGGAACTTATTAAACACCTCTTGTCACAAGGGTACATTCAAGTACATCATCTGCCAGAATTTGCCTAACACAAAAGGGAAAACAAACATTAGAGGAGAACAAAGCCGTAACCAAGTGACCAAATTTTGATAGCCAGTCTACTGCCATGTTGGCTTCCTTGAAGATATGATTAATTTTGACTTGAACATTCTGCTCCCAACCCTTTGGGAACATCCTGTATGACAGTTGATATTTGCCAAGGAATCTGATAATTTTCTTTCAATGCTTGAACCACAATTTGGATGCCTCCTTTAAAGATAATTTTGTTGAAGCCTGTTTAAATAGCCAATGAACTCCATCTCTTAGTTCAATAGCCTCTGACACTAGCAGGGAAGTTTGCCCATAGAATGCTGCTCCTGTCTTGAGTAGTTTGCCTATCCAATCGAGCAGAATAAAGCCGCCTGTTGGTGAAAGATTGTTGAGTGATCCGGAAATTGATTTTGACGAATCCCGAAGGGGGTGCCACCTCATAAAGTGAATTAAGGTGGTGGATGGAGAAGAGGGACTCCTAGAAAAGAAGTCACTTGACATACGAGTTCGGATTTTCCATTTGACATTTTCCTTTTTTGGCTCAAATTAGACATGTTCCAGGGTTGAAGTTTACATTTTTAAAAATTGTTGCTTTCCTGGATTTCCAAATATGACAAAGAATAAATGACATCTTTTGCAATATTAATGGTTTATGTGAGCATTGTATTGAAATAAGGCTTTGGAATACATCTTGGTAGCCTATAAGGGAAACACCAATTGGTATCCACTTATGCTTCTTTGCTAACTCCAAACTTTTCTGGTGATTTAACACTCCTTGAATAGACGATCCATGGATTTAATGTTATCGAGACAAAGTGGACAAGTAGGATCAATATTACAGCCGCTTCTAAAAAAGGTACATCTGATCGAGAGTGCTTTGTGACAAGGTTTCCATAAGAAAATTTTAATTTTTGGCATGGAATCAATTTTCCAAATCCACTTAAATTGCCACGTAGAGATACCATGTGCTACCCATGTAGTCGACTTTGTGCTAAATCTCCCGAGCTATTTAGTCCCCAACAAAACGACTTCTTTGTATTGCGAACAAGAATAGCAATTCCCTGTATTTTCCCTATAATAGGATGGTTATTTAAACTCTGTATCAGTTTTGGGGTATTCCAACTAATGCCATGTTATATGAAATCACAAACCTTTTCTTTTGGGTTATGGATGTTATGTTCGAGAATATCCAATATTTCAACCAAATTGCGATTTTCTATCCGCTTATCATACCAAAAGGATATAGAGTCTCCTTTACCTAGTTTCCACATTACGCCTTTTTTTTTTAAATGACTCTACAATCGACTATATTTTTCCATATAGGTGAATTATAGTTCTTATTCTTGTAATTGGAGAAGTAAGCTCTTTGCAAATTTTTAGCCATAATTGATTGCAAACATAGGCTAGAATTGTTTGTAAGCACTTTTCAAGCCAATTTATGTTGAAAGGCTTTACTAACAACATCTATTTTGCATAGTCCCAACGCACCCTTATCTTTAGGCATACAAACTTTATTCCAACCTATAAGCAGTGATCCTTTTTCTGTATTTGATTTTTTTCTAAAAAAATCCCTATTGAGTTTGTCAAGATAGTTACTTGTACTTTTGAAAGTTGAAAGCATTGCATCATATGTTCTCTGGAAGTGATTATAGTTGTGACTCTATCAAAACTATTCTTCCTGCTTTAGATAAAAAATTGGATTCCATCATTTAACTTGATGGTGGCTTTGTTAGTAGTTTCTTAGAAGGTTCCATGGAACATGCGCAACCCAAGGACTCACCAAGAGACTCTCTTGTAGAATGTTGAAGATTGCAGTTACTAACTGCATTTGTAAAGGTAACACATTTTGTGAAAAATTTGAGAATTGATTTATGGTAGTTAATTGACAGTTAGTTCAAAGTAGATTTGAGATAATAGTAAATATTGATATATGCACTGATAAATGTTAGGTAATTCATTGATACACAACTAGATATGGCAAAAATTGATACGACCTAAAAATCCGACCTGAATTCGCCCAAAAATTTGGCTTTTGAACATGATTTTCTTGACCTAAACTTGAAATAGACCAAACTCGAACAACTAGCAAATAAGCGGGTCAAAGCTGACCCATCCTTGAACCTGCCCGCTCGATGCGAATATTATGTCTTTTTTATTGTTCTTTAATTGTTCTTTTATCGATAATGGTTATTCATTGTATCGAATATTTTAGAGAGACGTTATATAACAATCATATTTTTTTCACAAATTAAGCAACAATACGCTTTTTTTTTACCAACTTCATTCTCATAAAATAACATTACCCACAATTTAGATTGAGAATTTGCGAAAATGGATATCAAACCGCGGGAAATAACAATTAGTCTTGAAATTAATTCAGACTAATACAAATATTAACCATTGTGCAAGTAATATTCTTATATATTTAGTGAAATGCATATGTCTAATCATATGTCAAATAATATTACTATGTAATAATCTAGGTTTATTTCATGCTATAAATACAAGATAATCGTAATATCTTACACTTCTCTAATTTCCTTTTAATTGATTGCCATTTGAATTGGTCCTAAACTATGACGCTAGTAGTTGGCAATCGGTCAATTGTGCTCGTGTTCGGTTGGCCCATTAGTAAAGTGTATCTGATTGTGTGATGGTTGGTTACTTAACAAAACATCAAATTATTCAATGAGTTATTAACGGGACGAACCCCTCTAACCCTTAACATGCTATATATGGCTGACTCATAAATGACTTGATCTATTATTGACCTTGTTTTAATGTACGAACCGACCCACCTAACCCAAATGGGACTCAATTGTTTGCCCATTCGTACATGAAGTTCGTATATCATACCAAAAGGTTTGAATATTTTTATTTTCTTTTAAGAAATTACAAATACTATACTTTTTTTAGTAAGGGCAGTTTTACGTAGTAAATATGCCGACTTTTCAATTTTGTCATAGAAAAAATAACCGAAAAAAGGTGCTCTAAACTTGTTGAGTCGACCGAAACCTACAAAAGTGAAATACACCTGTCCGTATTTTACCTGAAGCTGAAATATACTGCACCCAACCCGTATTTTACCCGAAGCCGAATATACCTGATCCAGTTTTAAGCCGCCCACCGAAGTTGATAGGTCTACATAACTATTTGATTCAATTGATTTTCTTAGAAGTTATTTAGGAGCTACAAAAATGTAGTCTAACTCTGAGGCAAAAGCGACGAGACAAAGTACCTGTTGAATAGTCCGATAGATATTTAGATGGGATTCGATGGATCCAAAATTTTCCAACAGAAATTAAATTGGGTGAAAACCCGTCGGATTTTCCGGTGGAAGTTCGTTGGAATTTAACATTCCGACGGAATTCCATAGGAATATCCATTGGAAAAAGGCACAATTTCCAAAAAACATAGATATGAGTTTAAGGGCTGCGAGGGAGGGAGGGGGATCTTCACTTCTTCGAAATGAACGAGAGAGACTTCAAGCAAGGAAAGAGAAAGAGTGATTGAGAGTGAGAGACCACTTTCACATCACCAGTGACTGTCATCCGAGTCTGCCGCTGCACCTATCTCACCAGTAAATGCTTCATTTTTCAATAATTTGTTACTCAAATTTGAAATTTTTGAGTTAGTTGGTGTTGTTGGTGGTGTTTGAGTTGTTATTTTTAGTGGAAGTTGCCTTTGTCGTCGTCGCCACTGCCACCGCTAGTGAAATTTTGTTTGGGATATTTTTGTTACTAAATTGAAAGATTAGTGACACTAAATATTTTTATTGAAATTTTTTTATTTTGATAGTATATTAATTTGGATAAATATAATAATCTTGTAAAATTTAATTTTGTAGCATATATGTATAATGTATTTGATATATTTTGTTTGGTAAATTATGAATGTGAAAAATTATGGATGTGAAGTATGTTAATTTTTGGTTAGATTTGTTAAGTGTGTTTATTTGAATAAATGAAATAAAATATGTTAACTATGTTTATTTTTGTAAATAGTTTAATTTTTGTAAATAGTTTAAGTATGTTAAGTATGTTATAAATATGTTTATTTTTGTAAATAGTTTAACTATGTTAAGTATGTTCATTTTTTTGTTTGAGTTGTTAGGTATGTTAAGTGTGTTTAGTTTCTGTTTTTTTTGTTATGTATCTTAATTTTTTGTAAGTATGTTAAGTATGTTTAATTTTTTGTTTGGTTTGTTTGATTTGTTAAGTACATTTATTTTTTATTTGGTAAATTGTGTTTTGTTTAATTTTTTGCTAAGCATGTTTATTTGGATAAAATGTGAACTAAATAGTTCAATTTTGTGTTTTGTTTGTTAAATGTGTTTATTTGGAAAATGAAATTGTTATGTTAAGTTTATTTTTTTGTAGTATATATGTTTATTTAGATTGTTATATTTTGTTGTGTACAATATGGATGTGGAAATTGATTTTCGGAATATGGGACTATAAAGCATTAAGTAAATATATTTAGTTATTAGTTATTAGTTATTAGTGTCGTTGCTGAACATAGACTATGTAGTAAATAGTTTAATTTTTAATTTGATTTGTAAAGTATGTTTATTTGCATAAATGAAATAGTTGTAACATTTGTAGGTAATTAGTGATGATGCAACATAAATGTTATTAAAAAATTTTATTTAAAAATAATTTGTTATTTATGGACCTAAATTTAAAGGGAAATGTTTGTTTTTAAAATTGGTGTTAGTTATGGTTTATTTGTGGTGTACATTAGATAGGCAAAAAAAGAAATAACTTTGAATGGTAAAAAAAAAAAAATCACTATTATTCATGTTCCTGTCGCAAGCTCAACGTTATTTTTTGTCGATTAAAATAGGTTTTTTTTTATCATCTTTACTTTTAAATATTTGTGTACTTGAAAATTGTGTTAATATTCATAGATAAATTCATTATTGTTTATCGAAAATTGTAACGTATGATGTATTAGAATCATAGTTAATGGTTAAATTGGAACGTTTGTAAGTAATTAGTAGTTATTACATATCTTGTTTGTGGTGCTTCTTTTTTATATATTTTAACGTTTGTTTTTAAGTAATTAGTTGTTCATTTAAATTGGAGCATTTGTAAGTAATTAATTGTAATGTACGAGCATTTTCTTCATCCATGGTGGAGAAAGATTCCAATGAAAGTGTCAAAAGGTTTGAGCCCTAGGATGATGACAAGCTAGGGAACTAATTATGTGAACATCAACCATTCATCAAACAAAGACATAGTGGTAGATCGATGACAACATAGAAGAAGCACTCAAAGGGACTTGCTAGAATCACAAGCACTTTGAAGAAAAAGAAGAAAGCTTCGGCTACACATCATAGGGGCTAATTCTAGGGGTAAACGATGTGGCCTACGCCATAAGAGTTGTAGTGTAGAATGTTAGAGGCATTGGAACTGGCAATAGAAGCAAAGGTGGGTTTGTTGACATTGGAAAATTTAGTCAGGAGACAAATTATAGCAGAGAAACAAGGTAGGATTAGATCAAAATAAAGCTCCAAGGGTGAATCAAAGGAAAAGCAAAGTTGTAGGGCAGAGAGGTTTTAACTCTATCAAGAAGAAAATATGATTGTATGAGGAGAGGTGCAAGTATTCTCTACAACCCCTGCTCAAGGGCGGAGCCAGGATTTAAAGCAAGGGAGAGGGGACGAGATTAATAATACACATAATATAAATTTTAATAGTTTTAAAAATAAAATGCATAGCTACCACATCCAAGAAAGTTGTCATCAACGAGATCTCATGTTTTGAAAGTAAAGTATGATATCGTCATTCGAGAGACTTTTAAAAATATCAATATCAAAATAAGTAACAACAGTATCATTTAAAAATTCATCTGATATTTTGTTCCGTAATTTGGTCTTGATGAATTGAACTTCATCGCAGAGAACACTCTTTCAATAGTTGCCGTGAAAACTGGTAAAATCAATGCAGGCTTCAAAAGTTGATGTAGGTGAGGAAAGCTCAAATGTTTCTTTGTTTCAACCAACTTCTTGCAAAGCTGAAGAAGTCCCGAAATGTTGAATAACCTCACATCATCAGCTACATTAGCAATGAAAGTATCCAGTTCACAAGCAAGTGTCTCAATAGCCAAGTCATCAAAATGATCTGGATATAGCTGAGCCATTCTTAGTATCTTGTTCTTGTCAAAGTTGGAGAATGAGTCACTAGGATTCAAACAAGCCACCCCAAGAAGCAAATCAGTGGTTGCTTCAGAAAAACGACTATTAAATTCTTGCATTTGCATATCAAGAATTATGTAGAACACATCAATATGATAGTAATGCTCATTTGTGATCTTGGAAACTCTACGCTTGGATTTTCCTCGAATAATATGAAAGTCGTCCATGTTAGGAATCTCAATATCATGTTTCATACAAAATGAAGAAACTTCTCCATTTCAAATTGAAAAACACAATCAAGTTCTTACTTAGGTTCATGGTAAATCATAAACATAATTATTTACAGAGTAATTTACAGAATTATTTACAAAATTGGGTTTTGCCTTTCTTGTTTGAGAATTTAGGAATTAGAATTGGGGTAATTTGTGTTTATTGTAATCAAACACAAATTTGCCTAAAGTTAATAAATTTAACACAAATAAACAAACAACAACAACCAACAAATTACCCCAATTCTAATTTCTAAATTCTCAATCAAGAAAGGCAAAATCTAATTTTTTAATTGATGAGTAAATCTCTAAATTAACCACTTATTCAACACAAATTCAATAAAAATTAGTAAACTAAACATAAACAAGGAAGTAATTACAAACAAAATTGGCCCAATTTTAAATCTTCAACCAAGAAGAAAATTAGGTTAAAATCCTCATTTTTCAATACATCAATCATGAGTAATTCACTAAATTAATCAATTATTTAATACAAATCTAACTAAAATCAGTAAAATAAACATAATTGTTTACAAAATAACAAAATTAAAAACAAAAATGGAGTATTTTTGAGAATTACCTCAAATTGGGAGTTGAGATTTAGGAGTAATGAGGAGAGTTCAGGAGGAGTGGAGGCGGGCCTGACAGCCAGCGGCCGGTCAGTGGACGGCGGGCGGTGGCTAACCTCAGAGTCAGAGAGTGGGCAGGAGGGGCTGCTGGGAAGAGTCGAGCTGGGTCTGGGCTGGGCATTTGGCAGTCGAGTACTGGGCATAGAGAAATAAAGTTCCAAGACTCAAAAACAAAAAAAAAAACATAGAAGGGCCATGGAAGCAGCTAGCAAGAGTCACCCGCGACCGGTGGAAACAACAAGGCGACAACCAACCACGCTGGCAAGCACAAATTTGTGAAATATGTTTGAACGAATTAATATATATATTTTTTTATCCACAAAAATATCCCATATTTAATTTTTTTTTCCAAAAAATTGGGGGGTCAATTGACCCCCTTTGCCCAAATGTAACTCCGCCTATGCCCCTACTTGAGCTTGGCACCTTATGGTCCTTATGGGATACAATTTTTTCAAAAGTCTTTGGAGACTTTTATCAAACAAGTGGTGTGCATTCTGGTGTTTACATGTGGAACAATAAATCAAGAAATTAAAATGGTGAGCCAAAACTGACAAGTAGAATAAAAGAAAAAGTGAAAGTGGGATGTAATATTAAGAGGTTGGATTAGTGTTTTTGTGGTAGCTTCATCCAACATCAAGAAGTAAGGCTTCTTCAAAATGGTAGGTGGTGGTGCCATTAAAGAGCATAATTTCCCCCTGGCTGCAAGCAGGATGAAATTAGAACCTTATGCTTGGCAAACTGGTTGGGTGACATTATGCAATTTGTTGTTGGGTGCAACATGTGGAAAGCTCATGTGTCATCCCTTAGTCTTTACCTTGCTTCATTGGGTCGTTTGTGCAATTGCCTGATATTTGATGTTGTTGGTTGAAACATGTGAAAAAAACTTTGCGCATTTGTCTTTAGCTTGCTGTTAGGTGACGTCTGCTTCTTGCTAATAATTATATATGGAAAGGAGGAGGTAGACTAGGGGTGGTATAAATTCTACTGGGTAGAATTGCAGGGGTATAGTTACCTTGTATATTTTCACTTTCTCAATACTGATATTTTGGGTTGTATTTTTACTTCTCAAGCTCTCGGGCTCAATAATAATTAGAAAAATAGAAAATACAACCATAAGTTTTTAACTTCATTATTGCACAATACACACAAAGGATTAGTGTTAGAAAATTAGTGTACACTATTATACATATAAAACGCATGTAAATATATTGAGTGTTTGAAATGTAAAATTAGTTTTTAAGGAGGTTTATAAATAAGAAGGTGTTTTTTCTCCCTCAAGCTGAGTCAAACATTTAAAATACAGATTATTCATTTTAAATGGAATAAAAATGAGACCTTTGAAGTGAAAATTAGTGTTACAGAGTATATTGATGGGACATGGGGCCCCTTAATCACAAGAGTGATCACCCATCAACAACCATCAATCAACGTACAACCAAGTAGCAATCCTTAAACCATGTCAAACCTTGAATAACAAAAGGAAAATCAATGAAATTTTTGTTGATTCTTATGAATATTGGAGAAAAACAAATAAATGGATATGACTCAGATCAAGGCTCAAGCCATCCTTAATCTAACAATCCACCGATTAATTGTCTAAAGCTAAGAGCCAAGAACTATTTAAAAGATTAACTCATTCACCATCCAAATACACAAGTATTTGAAATAAAGAGAAAGATTTTGTTTTTGGGAGAGAAACATTTTAGCTTTCATTTATTAATTCTCAATTCAAGTTTATCTAAGAGTGAATATAATGAGGCCAACTTATAGCCACAAAAGTTAATGCTTCTTTTCCCAAGTTACAAAAATAAGCCAATGAAAATTTAAACACCTATAGGGTTGGCGTGGAGCAATAGGTTTTTAAGCACTTATTCTAACCAATAACATTGTAACAATAAATATATACTACAAGAAAACAATAGAAAACTGACGGGAATTGATGGAAAATTAGGCATAAATTTACATTGTGATGGTAATTTTGACGGATTGCATGGCCTTCAAAAAATGATGGTTGAAATGGACATTTCGACCTAATCCAGCAGTAATATTGACATATTACATTTGGCCAAAATTGGATTGGCGAATCATAGTGATAGATTGATAGGTGGTCGATCAGTATAATAGTAACAAAACTTTTGATGGACTAACAGTTTGTCAGTATGAATTTTGACGAAAAATTAGGCGGAAAGTATTGTCCATCAAAACGGGGTGATGACTTGCATTGAGTATATATATGGTCCATTAATGGAGTAATGGGAATTGTAATGGACTCGGTTGCAATTTATGGTGGGTACTATTTTTTCTGTCAAAATTATGGCAGAGTTCTATAAAAAATTCCGTTACATAACTGTCTTAAATTTCAAAAGAAATATTTATTTTTAGAATATGCTAAGTGGAGTAATATAATACAATTAGTGATGTAATTTTTTTCAGAAAATAATAGAACTTGAAAATTTTAAATTTGAAATTGAACATTTTGAATTTATAAGTTTGAATTTCATACAAATCTATATACATTAAATTTTGAGCTTCAGAAATTAGTGCTTAGATTTAATATGATAAAAAAAAATACAATAACACAAAATTCCCCGTTGTTTTCTCTCACATTGGATAAAGTGCTTCTCCTAATCCTCTTGCTCCCCTTTCTCCCTGGTATCTTTTTTTGTTTTTTTTTTTTTGTTTTTGGTTTTGTTGCTGTGACTAACTAAAACCCTACCAAAGACACAAAATGAAAAACAACTAAACCAAGATAACTAGAAAAATTTATCTCAAAATTACAGCAAATTTAAAAGAGCTGGAACCCAAATTAATGCACAATTAAAATCCAACTTGTCCAAACTTCAAACTCGCTAATCCTAATCAAAGTGAAAACAAACCCAAAACTCAAAGAAAAAGGTCCTATCAAAAAAAAAAAAGAAGGGATTCTTCTGCTTGCTCTAAATCTTCTCCATTCTTGTCTCCATTCCTACTTTGAATCCTTTTGTGTCATATATCACCCAAGAAAATAAATAAATACCTATATCACCCAAAAATAAATAAAATAAAAAGGTGTTATGCACTAATGATGGACGACATTACCCAATTAACAAAACCCATCTTACGTCGAAAAAAGGAAACATTAAAATTCATAAATTCAAAAAATTTTAAAAAAATCTTAATTTCAACAAAACTAAACTCCAAGAGAAATAAAGATCATAGCCCAAAACTAAAACAAAAAAGAAAAAATTAAAATATTATAAATCCCCTTCGAAGGTAACTCAAATCACAAAAAAATAAAAAATTAAAACCTAAAATACTATTCTGTTTACACCCAAAATTGATAAATTGTAACCAAGATTATAAAGAAAATCAAAGAGAAAAATTCTAAACATTCGGAATAAAAGGTCCTTTGTCTTACACCCAAAATTGACAAATTGGAACCAAAATGATCTTGGTTAATAACCCACCCAAAAAAAAAAAAAAAAACCACATTTGGCACCTCAGGAGAGGAGGACGTTGATAGCGCTCTTCCATGCCTGGTCGCAGTTTCGGTTAAAGACCCAGAATGATCCAAGAACTTGTAACTAAAACTTAATGGCTAAACCTTCAGATCCGACTTCTCACCTTTTGAACCATCCCAGTAATAGTAATCTTTATATACCAGTCCTGTTCATTCGCCGCCAGTCTTCCTGAGGCAAAAGGATGCTGATGTTGACAATGGTGGTTGAGAAGATGGCAAAGCTCCAGTGTGTTTTGGGCCGATATATGTGTGTGAGACAGTGAGAGAGAGAGAGAGAGAGAGTAGGGGGTACAGTGTTTTGGGTTTGTGATTTTCTGAGTGAGAGAGAGGGGGAGAGACATGGGGAAGGAGATTGAGATGCCATTGGCATATTTTACCAGGAGAGTGAGAAGATTGGGGGGCCGGGGGCTTGTGTGGACTAGGGAGGAAAGAGTACTTGAATGAGATGAATACAAATAAATTAAGGGCATTTATTTATGCTGCTATTTCGTTTTGACGGGATAGTGTGACGGAATCTGTCACTAAGTTCTCAGATTCAGAGAATATATTCAGAACGGTCATGGATTCTGCCATAATCCCCTAATCAAAAATGAAATCTGCTAGGGAATTGAAACAGGACCATTAGAATTCGCTCACATGTTGAATGATGAATCGTCCTTTCGACTGAAATCCCATTAAAATTGTCTGTATCCCATCAAATTATACTTCGAGATTCGCATAATTGGATACATTGTTAGTAACCTATCTTTTTCGTCAAAATTTTCATCAAAATTTCTAATAGTTTTACCTTTCGCCAAAATGATCTGTCGAATTTTAGCTGCAATTTTATAGTCAATTAAGCATATGAAAATTTAAATTAAAAGCTTCTAGGCTAGTGATAAGTTGTCCAATTTCTTCTTCATCATGAAGCATGATAATTGGACTTTGACCTAGACCTTGTCCTTTGACCAAGGTTTGACCCCGTATTGATCACTGTTGACGGAAGTTTGGCTTTCTTGATCGGGTTTGTTGGACCAAAATTGACTCAATTTGTCTAGTTCATTTTGGTCATGACGGTAGATTCTTCATTTTGATACCATTTTCTCCCTTTTGTTGAGGCTTGGGCCACATACACTAGGTGGAATATAATAACTATCGTAATTAATCATGAACTCATTTATTGCAATGTCGTAAACAAAACTTGCCCTTGATGCTTATGCATCATGTATAATAATTGTTAATCATAATACTATTGTCAACATTGCTAAATAAAACACCTCAATAAAGGTGCGTTTTTTAGGCATATTTGTTTTATGAAAGTCAACATTTTGTCCTTACTTACGAAATTAGCAAGCTAAACACTGTAGAGACAACATGATTGATTACTGTGAGATAAAGAACCTTTTTCTTTTTGCCCAAGGAAATATAATAATTCATTAGATAATTTGCCATACACAATTTATAGCACATACACAAATATAATCTCTAATGTCAAAATAAAACCTCAGCATTAAAAACATTAACTTATAACACACTGATCGCACGTCTTCCCACGATCACTGTTTCTTTATATAGTCTAGAGAAGAGATCCATAGATCTAACATAATTTCCTGGTATAGGTTGATCTGCTGATCTAGCATAGCATTCTTGAGTGAGATCCTCTTCTGGCATGAAAGACTATACTTAAGAGGTCGAAATCCGTTGGATTCCCACTTCAAAACGCACAACTAATCCATTCCTTTTGAATTTTAAAAACACACATAAACAACAAGCAAGCATACAAACTCTCACAATTGGAGAGACACACCACTCACACAAAAGAGACTGATAAATCCCTTAATTGGATAGGCGATAACTACAAAAACTAATACTAAAACCAAATGAACAAGAAATTTAGATTGGAAAAACAGAGAGAGGAATGGGCGGTGGCTGCGCCTAGTGATTTCGTGTCAAAAATGATGACTGTTACTCAAAGAGAGTGGGAGAGAAGAGATTAAAGAGATCAAGGGGGAGACAGTTAGGAAGAGATTGAATTCGAGATAAACAGAACCTGCAATATTTAGCACAAATATCGTATTCACTTAGCTTTTCAACAGTCCAAAGATTAGAAATATATTTTATTGAGGCGGTGACGCCATCTTTGGCATATGTATATCTTTGGCATATGTGTATAGGGCTACGAGATACATTTGGCATATGTATATTTGGTATCATATGTTTCTATGCTTATATAGGAAAGTAGAAGATTTGGGATATGACACAAGTCATGTATATAGCTTGCCAACATATGGAATGATGGGGTAGAGAATTCTCTCCTAGAAGTTGAACTCATTCTTAAAATTGTTATATTTATTCACAACTTTCGATCTCGATTTTAAAGGTTTCTTGCCTTGTCAAGGAGCTGTGTGATAACATTGGTATCACACTACATATCAGAAAATGTTATGGGTCTAGGACTGAATTTCATGAATCCTCTTTTTTAATCCACGAACATTTTTTTTTTATAAATTTGGGCTAATATACCATGGATGTTTTGCCATATAATTGCAATTTTTGATCCCTAGTCAACCATTGTTTTTGGCGTACAAATACAATATAATCCCAAGAAAAAATGGGATCATTTTTAGTTGTAACTTTTTGTTTGATTTGCCAATGGAAAACTCTATAGATGTTCTCAATCTTTTTAATTGCAAGCTATGGTAGATAAAATTGCAACCAAGAATGCATGTTTTTGATCAAACAAGAATGTATTATACTAGCAATTCATATAATTGTAATGCAAACATAATTATAATAATTTTTAATGCACTGCAATCAGTGATTCTGTGTAATTAACTATGTAATTAGATCAACATAATCACAATACTGTAATTGGTTAATTAAAATAAGTAATACAACAATAAATGTATGTATACATCTATCATGTGAGATGCATGAATTTATTATACTGACAATTTACATAATTCTTTTTTTTGGGCCGGGGGGGGGGGGGGGTTGACTATTCTATGTTCTGTATTCATCTAAATCATTCACGAGAATTAATCATCAAAATTAAAGCCTTCATCATAAGGAACTTGAGTGGAGTCAAGCCAATGATCATCCCCCATAATAAAATCTAAGACTGTAAAATTATTTGCGTCCTTGTAATCCATGACATGGTAGCCAGGCCAAGTAACCCTACCATTCGTACAAGACCCTGGCCCTTGATTGCCATACTCACCATAGTATAGAGTGTCCAACCCTTCATCACCTGACCATTTTGACCACCCCAAAGGGTCAATAAAATCACTGATGTACGATCCGATGAATACTGTCCTAGCATACTTCTTCCAAGGGCGGCCTAGGTAGCTCTTCACACTAGTCCGGTTGAAATAGAGCTCCTTCGTGGCTAGGATAGAGCAATTTTGGATTGAGATGCCTGTTGTCCACTCGGGATCCTCTCGAGATTGAGCCGTTATGACTGTTGATTGTCCAGGCATTGGCATTCGTGACACTATTTTACAACCTTGGAAGACTACCGCAGCGTTGCCAAATATATAGTCTATTGTGCCGTAGATGTCACACTCACGGTAGAATTGTCTAAAAGAATGGACGTAGAGGGTGTCCTGGAAGCCCAATATGGTACACTTATACACTACAACCGAGTCCGCATTAATACGGAGTGCTACTGCTTGGTGATTCTCAGGGCCTGCTGTGTTCTCGAAGGTTATGTCTCGAGCTATGAATCCTTCTCCAGATACAGCTGCAGGGCAGTGGCATTGAAATAAGCTCTGACTTCTAATGATAAAATGGATACTGAAATTCTAGACGTTGAATTTCTTCTTGTCCAACAATCATAATTCTAATTATGGATAACACTTGCAAAAATTTGATCACAGCCTTAAAAAACCACGCACTAATTCATAATTCAAATTGATCATGTTATTGTCGTCGTGGTTAAATTTATGTCAAATTTAGTCTAAAAATCTCACCAACTATGCAAACTAATAAAAAAATAAAAGATAAATCTTGTGGGTGAATATGGAGTATTTTTTTTTATAAAAAAACTCCATATCTTCATTAATTCATCGAAAAAATTTTTGCAACTACAAACTCATCAATCCATACTCTCCCCTAACACCCTAACTTAAAAGGTTGTAGACTAGCTAAAGAATGTGCAAATTGAATGGCTCCTTTGCGAGCACGAACGAAATTATAGTATTCCATGCATATCCCAACGTACCAGGAGGCTGATTTCTAAACCAGCTTAATACTTGTTTTTTTAATCTTGCTTATATCATTCCATGAATCGCACTCTATAATGACATTGTGGAAATTACAATCTTTGGAGATTTTGATCCTAAACAGCAATGCCATAATCTTTAACATTTCCATTGGTCATTGCCCTACCAGTTGTCAAATACCTGTGGGCCAATAACTCCCACTTGTGGCCCCTTTCCACAAAACCCTTCCTGGTGCCCTAAACGGCCATTACGTAGACGTCCTCAATTTTAATATAGCATATATGACCCAAATTGAGAATTTACCTAGAGAAACTCGAGATAATTGAAATGAAACATGCAATAGGGTAATCTTTGAACCCCTCATGGGTATCTTCCACTATGTTGATATAAGGTCATATCAAATTTGGAGTATCCATCATTGATAATTAAGGTAACAATAACAACAACAGTTCTCAGTGTGATCCCACTTTCACAAAATTTAGGGAGATTCATATATAGACAATCTTTGCTTCGATAGACATGGTTGTCCATGAAGAGATCAATTCCAATAGATCCATATGAAATTTTTAAGAATGTAGTTTAGAAGATTAAAATCGTTTGATAAGCAAATGTAACAAATACAAGACATAATTACTTAAAATAACGTATCATTGATAAGACAGAAGATATATTTTCTACTATAATAGAAGGCCCAAAATAGACAAAAAAGGAAAAGGTTGATCGGAAGAGGACTCGCCATCTAACTATTAATTCATAGTAGCAATGCAAACAATTGATCTTTCATCATGTTTTTTCCTTTCTATATAGTCAATCAGACTGTTCAGACACCCTATTAAGCCCCTGTACAGGGGAAGCCCGGAGGAGGGGTTTTTTTTAATTTGATTGTGGCCTAAGGTGGAGTTGTTCTGCTTATCATTTCTTGGATGGAAAGTTATGCATGCACCGATAAAACCAAGCACTATGTTTAGTGAGAGAGCAATGAGGCCAACTGAGCTAATATTCGATCGGGTAATAGCATGTTCAACCCACTAGTTTGTTTAGTGCAACCTACTAGTCTGACCATACATACCGTCTTCTCTACACACCCCCTCTCCCAAAAAAAAGGAGTACTGAACCAGGGACAAAAAAAAATCAAGAGAAAGATTTAAAAGCCAATTACCAACAGAGGCAGATCTAAAAGTAGTCCAACCACTAGCCGTACTTCTATTCCCGGTGATGACAGTCACATTACTTCCTTCCCCAAGCAAAACCATGTTGGGCTTATTTTTTGGAATATGTACATTCTCTTCATATATTCCCTTTTTCACATATATGAATGTCCTATATTCATTATTATTTGGTGCAAAATTGATTGCATCTTGAATTGTAGTGAAAGTCCCGCTCCCATCCCTAGCCACAATGATCATGTCGTTCGTGGGTTCACCACAATCATCATTCATGTTATCCTCTAGGATTTTACGACCTATGGGATCTAACCATGAGGGTAGGTCCATAGAGTCGCGATTGCCATGTAATGGCATATCAGTCAACTCTACAGATTTTGATGCAGTGGCCACGTAGGATACCTTAGGTGGTTTTTCAAGGAGCCGCTTGTCATGACTTGCCTTAGAGACAACAGGTTGATTAGCTGACCTTGCATCTTCCCCTGGAGGGCTATGGTGGGTAAGCATGGAAAGGGTGTTGCTCACATGCTTATAAGTGGCAATAAGGGAGTTGACTAGGGTTTGCTTCTGGAGCCCAGTGGCCAACTCAAGGCCTTCTAGGCAAGTGGCCTTACTAGTTAAGGCACCACTAAGGAGAGCCTTTGCATCTGCCAACTTTGATGACTTGATCTTGTAGACCGATTTTTGGAGGGCAAGGAGCGAGATTTCATTCAATTCCATGCAGTCTTGGACCGCCCCTCTTTGCTTCACAATGAGAGTGGAGGATGTGTGGGTTGCAAGCATCGATGAGAGTTTGGTAACTTCATCAATGGCAGCCCCAAGTGAGCCAAGGAGAAAGTTTTGGTGGATTGGAGCTGTGTCTTTGGTGATGGAGAGCTTTAAGGTATCGAAACAAACATCTGGATATGGTGTGGTTTTACACATAGATTGAATTTTCAAGAGATGGGATTTTGTTGATGATGAGTAAATTGATTGAACATTTGATGAACACAAGGTTGGTTTTGATAAGATGAATATTGAGCTTGTAAGAAGAAATAGTGTTAGCCTGAGGAAGTGATGTTTTGAGGAAGAACTAGCCATGAGAGGAGGGTGGGAAATGTTTGCAGGTGGAAGGGAGATGACTTATAGGATTTCATCGGATAATTAGTTAATAATGGCATTTTGGAATTCACGTATTTATTTTTCAGATGTGTTATTGTTGGTAACTTCTTTAATTGTAGATTTTCATCGGTAGATAGCATAACGTATTTTTATGGAACTGTTATGTACTTATTTGATTGCGAATTAAATTTAGACTTTAATCAAGAAATGTTATCCATTTTTATGTTATGAGTTATAAATAATGACGTCTTCTAAATTTGAATTTTAATCAAAACATGTTATTTACTATTCAATTTTAAGGGGAAGAAATATGCCTACATTATCTCATGTATGTTTAACATTAGGTGCATCTATATAGTATTGATTTAGTTTATTTTAATCATTTTTTTAATAATTGACTCTAGCTATAAAAATATGTCTTAGAAAGCTTCTAAGCTACAGCAAAAATAAATTTAGCATCATAAAACACACCCGTGAAACTTTACCCGCATAACCTAACGTCTCATCGAAGGCTCGAATTAGCAAAATAGACTCCTCTTTTGATCCAGAATACTCGCATCCCAACAATCCAAAACCAAGCACAGTATTCGCGCTATGAGAAAAAATAGCAGGACCACACCTTTTACACATATATATGACACCTATTTTTGAAGGTTGTGATTGAGTCACTGACTCCCTTCCATTTACGATGCCCAATACGCTCAGTCTGAAGCACTATAACTATGCTTAATTAACCTAACTTCCTATTTTTTTTCTTTTGGAATTATTTAGTGTTTATAACATCCTAAAATAGCATGTAATTAACAGGTATCTTTTTTGGAAGAACCATCAATAACAGTATATACAGTAGTTTGCACAGCGTTAATGACTTTGTCAAACATCCAAAACAAACAAGGTTAACCAAAAGGTATAGAGTAGATGTCTTAGGCTCTGTTTGGTAAACAACTGTTAGCTGTTTGTATTAGCTGTTAGCTGCCACCCATTTGAATTAGCTGTTTGTATTAGCTATTTGAATTAGCTGAATTAAATACTCTGATGCTTCTATTGCCGCATCTCTTATTTGGGCTGTGTCAGGGGCGAGCTTGTGAGCATCAAAACTTCTATAGTCTCTCCACTATTAGTGGTAGTGTTCTACTAACTTCTAACTAGAACTGAGCGAGGTCAATACAATACTAACATGATAGGAAGCAATGATAGGAAGCAACTGAAAATGAGTTATCTCGCATTGAAGAAGATTCATGTGATGATACTACTCGAGATGAAATTTTCAAAAAAGTTGTTGGAGAAGACAAATATGGTTATGCTAAGACCTTTGGCATTGTGGTCAAAGTTCCTTGTCCAGCTTCTAAAAGGCACGCTTTAGAGGAAGAATGAACTAAAAGAAGGAAAATCTAACAACAGCAACAAGAAAGTCAAGAGAAGATTGAACATTTGGAGAATAAACTTGGATATGTCACCAATTTGGTGAAAGCGCTTTTGAAGGACCAGGTATTCTTATATGAGATATTTTATTAATTGTTGATGAGCTAGACATAGTGCCCATATATAAAGCTTATATGTGGTATGCTTAGATTTATATCTTCGGCTTGGTATAATTTGCAGCTCACTTGGTGTAAATTGTTATGACCTTATTTGGTTATCTTTTCCATTGCTGAACCGAACAATCTTCATCATGTGCATATCTCCTCTTCTTGTCATAGAATAAGCCTATTTGCAGATTGCTTAATGTTTGGTATACTCTGGGCGAGTGGCATGTAGAGTTGTGGACTCCGGCGTGTAACCGTTGAACTTATTTCTATGTTATTTTATACTTCTACTTGATGCAGGGAATTAATGTACGACTTTAAGCTTGGGAAATGGTCAGTTTTCAGGCGAAACTTTGTCTGTTTCGCCCCAGAATTTAAACAGAAATTTAAGAAATCGTGGATACTTCTAACCCTAAGGGTTGGGGGTCTCATAGATGGTATCAGAGCAAGTGTCTGCGACCATAGGCCACAACCTGAGTCTTGCACTTCATATAGTTTTCTAGGAACGCATTTGTGATGACGTGCTATTATGTGCAAATGTAGTTTTGGTATGAACATCGAGCGTCTTAGCATGCTAAAACTAGTTTTATTTTTGTGGATCTGGAGCATTGCCATTGTATTTTTATTATTCCTTCTTTGTCTTCAAGCTGGATGCCATGATGAACTCATTCTAGTTCTCTTTTCTATGATAAATTTGACATCATATTATTAAGGGAGAATGCCATTAGATAATTATAACTATTCTCCATTACCTCTTCTTAAGATTTATGCTTTTGTGCTTGTTTAATAGGGAATATCGAAGGATGTTCTTTTTTCATTTGAGGAAGATGATGATATTGATGATGACAATGAAAATGGTCATGCGTTTGAAGAAGAAAATACCGAAGAAGTTGATGATCAAGAACAAAATGATGAGTCATAGTTTGAGTTCTCTTATGTGGTTAACTTTTGTTTTGACTTATCTTTTAGGTAGACCAAGTAATGTTTATGCGTTTGCACTTATAGTTTGGACTTTAATTTTAATGGAAGCAAATGTTGGAGTTATGTACTTATTTGTTATTAACTTTTAGTGAATGCATAGCACTTTTAAAAAATTTTAAATAACATTGTGCTTTTGTTTGGGTTGATTCTTCTATTGTCGATAACTATTGTACATACAGGTTTGATTTTGTGTAAATGTATTTATTGGAAAAAAATAGTTCTTACTTGAATGGATGGACTATTGGCAGTAGATGTTTTAGATCATGAGGTGTAGGAAGAAACAGAATTACCAACAGATTGCAGCTTGATGGAAATTCTTTTTTGACGGTATATAATAGTACCAGCAGATATTCTTGTTGGACAAGATTAAAAAGGTACTGGAAAAAAGAAAGAATTACCAATAGATACAGTACATTGGTGAATAATTTATACAGCCAGTTGATTTAGTACAACAGAAGCATCTGTTGGTAACACTTGTCATCACCAATATATTATGTCTCTGTTGGTAACACGATGACATTCACCCACGGATTCATTCTGTTGGTATTAAGGAGAAATTGCGGCAGATTAAAATATCTGTTGTTAAAACTAATACCATCACCTCCTTTTACCAACAGTCTAGCAATAGACCTATATCTGTTGGTATAAGGTTTTACCAATAGCAAATGTACTTATTGCAACAGCACTATCCATGTTAGTAAAAATCACTTTTTTTGTAGTGCTATTTGTTGAACAACTGTTTGGTAAAGTTAGGTGTTTCTGGAAGGCATATTTGGTAAAATTTCATTGTTGCCCTTTCTATAAAATACTTTTCAATTGAATATTTTTTAAATTAATTGGTCATCTTATTGGTTTTAAAAAAGAATTAATTTTATGTCATATGTTCAAATAAACTTCATCCTTGGAGCTTTATTTTCTTACCAGTTTGAATAATTTGTGTTCATCAGTTATTTCCAATTTATGAATTGAATTTATATGAACCTAAATCTATATTTTTGTTGTTAATTGAAATATGCATGGATTTCAAATGATTTGATCTTCATTGAATTTAACTTAAATAAAACATGATTTAAGAGATCACTAATAACCTACCTCAACTAAAAGCTCATATTCCAAATAACCGGGGAGAGAAGGTGGGAGGAGAGGACAACCAAATTATCTATCGTGTAAGTATCAAATGAACGTTTGAAATTACATTCAACTACCAAAAGAAACTCTCAATGGAGCAATTTGGAAATATAATTTATAATATTCTATGTCGTCTAGCTGCAACCAAACTTGAAGCAATGTTGTTACGAATAGTTGCTCTCAATGGATGTGAGCAGTGTTAATTTATAAACTCTCAATGGATTTCAAATATTAATTTATATTCTCAATGGAGGCAAACAATGAAAGTGAAGAACTACCTTGGTATGGAGAACGTAAGTGAATTCCTATAGTGGTAACTGGCAAGGGAGGGGACAGGTCAACGACATGGCTGTAGTTTTCCTGAACTCGTGGGCAGTATAGTAATTTTAACAAAAGGTTGTTTCCAAAAGGTTATTGGGAATAGCTGTTTGAAATGAGTTGTTTGAGACAAAACAACTGTTTCAAACAGCTCTTTACGAAACATCTCTTTAGCTATTTGACTTAGTCAAAACAGCTAAAGGGGTCCCAAATAACTCTTTTTTGTCAAATAGTTGATGCAACCAAACACCCCCCTTAGTCCTGACGTTCTATCTCCGTACATTGCTTCTTGTTAATCTTGAGGACTTCATCTAACACAATTGTCTCGTAAATCCTATCTCAAGCACAATAATAAGTCATAGTATTTATCAGCTGGTCCTAATTTAACTCGGCGAGTGGCTGGGCATTTGGTATAGTTCAAATTAATTGACTATTTTCCAAAACTCCGAAATTCCACTTAAATCAAAAGTCCTGAATACATAAATGTTGGATAATAAAGGACTAATCTTAATGCAGAATAGATCTAGAGAATAACCTATGTATCTGAATGCTGTTAGAAGACGACAACTAGATTCGTCTTGAAGGTTACGTCGTAAACCCAAATCCCACTAGATGACAGGGAGGTCATGAGAGAGACGGAAAGCAGATTTAGGGATCTTTGTGTTTAATATGTCCTTAGTCGACCCCTCAAGCCTCCTTATATCGGTTGGGGTAGATTAGGGTTACCGCCTCTTAGAGGATGACGTAGTCGTTAACCCTAATGTTATTAGGGATGGTCAAGAGCTCCCACTCGGCCACATAGGCTGTAAATCACATCCAAATCCAAATCCAATACTCCAAAAATCCCGCTACCAGACAAGATGGGGGGGGGGGGTTCTGATGTAGCGGTTTTACCCCTGACTTGTAAAATTACAAAGAGACTAGTTTCGATTGACCATAGGCTTAAAAGCTGTAGACTGCCTAATACTCCACAAAAACAGAGTAGATAACGTTTATAGAAGTATTTTGCTTTAGTCCATACAATCCAAGCTGAAATAATAGTCCAAACTTGCCTTTTCCGACTATATAAATGTCGGGCCAAAGGCTCCAAATCACATGCTCTGCACAACTCTTCACGCTTCATACCAGGAATATGCCATGCGACCAAAAAGTAACCATAAACTGTTATCTATCTAAATAATACTTTCACGAAATACGATACTCCCCAATCATCCTAAACATCACCGATCACATTTCTAATCCCTTTATGCTATATGATAGATCATATGAATATATATACTCAATATAATTGCCCAAGCTGATATGGTGAAAATGAATATATTTTTTCTTAAACACATATGATATTACATCTAAGCTTAATTGCTTTCCAACCATGCTCTCGTTGAATCGCATACATTTTGGCCTTTGGGAACACATTAAAATAGCAACATCAAGCTTCGACTTTGTATCATAGTTTTAAGTCAAAGGATCATCGTTCATAAAGTCACACAGTGACAAGAGATATGAAAGTAAATTGTCACTTTGTATATGGGTTGTCTTTTAAGCACACACAGTATGAGATGTGGGTCATGACATAACTCTCATTTAACAGAGCTCGTCCCTCTATATATCATGTGAATTGTCAATCTAGATTTTTGCCCAAAAATCTAACCTAAGCCACCAGATTAACATACTACATGTTAATATTGACACTCAAGATTTTTCTTTTAGGCTCCGTTTGGTCCTTAGAAAATTTGGTGGAAAGAAAAGTTGAAAGAAAAAAAATGTGAAGGAAAAAAAAGTAGGGAGAAAATGAGTTTTTTTCTCTTGTTTGGATCAAGGAACAAATACAAGAATTTGGATGAAAAATTTGAATGTTGATGAACTACTTAAATTATTTTAATGTCATCTAAACAATACAAGATTTGAGAAGGTTAGAAATTTTCCTCAAACTTTCCTTACAATTTTATGCAGAAAATTTTGTTACTTGTTTCTAACAATTTGTTCACCAAACTTTCCTCCATATTTTTTTTCTTTGTGATTTTCTCTAAACCAAACACAAGAAAAAAAGTAACTTTCCTAATTTTTTTTCTTTCCACCAAAATTTTCCAAGGTTCAAACAGAGCCTTAAGGTTTCAATATGAAATCGTATTTCATAGTTGATTCCCTCAAGCCTCATTTTAGACTTATTAAGGCGATTATGTTCATTTTATTCATATCCAGTATGAGGAAACAATATTGCACACCTAGTGCCAAGATGGTTCAGTCTCATCCGACCGATACTCAAACATCAGGTCGGTTGCTTGTGTGACTAGGCCAATAAAAAGCCTGTGATATTTTTGAATTGCCTAACAAATAATAATAAATCACACTGCATTTAAACATCAATCTTTGTTCATAAATGCTCATTACAAGAAGAATGTATTTATCACATAACATGATGTATCCAAAAACTAAACCTTAAGAAGTCTTAGACTCAACACATGAGCTTTCAAAGCATCTCTAGGAATCGACTTAGTTAACAAATTAGTCTTCATCTTGTTAGTGGATGTATACTTGATGACAACTTCCTTTGTCTTTTTAGCTATAGGGATCCACCTCTTTGAACGTGTGATCCCTTATAGATGATTCGATTACCTTTCGCTGAGGTGCTTACTTTGATTGTTATTTTTTTTTTTTGGGAAAAGAGAGCTAATTGTTTTTCATTTTTTATTTTCTAAAAAAATGATAGAAATAATGGATTGAACTAGAAAGCTGGTTCCTGATTTTAACCAAGGAACCAACCAACTCATAGACTAAAATGAAGTCTAGTTTTTCTTGGTCCTGATCCAGGGCAGAAACGAGGTTTGGTACCTGGTCTAGGAAACAGTTGATTCCTGGGTCATATTAGGACCTTTTTTCCTGCTCCACACAGTTTTACTATCTATGATCACTACCACTCTTCGGAGCGTAGAAATAAGAAATGGGGTAGAAAATAAGAAAGAATACAAATAATTGTTACTATATAATTTAATAGAGTTGGCAATGAGTTTTTAGGAAAACTTACAAACTAAGTCTCTTTTTTCGAGGTGAATTGTACAGATGGGGACAACCGAAGCCACAACGAAGGGATGAATCGATTCAACTTCAAAAATGTTTTCAAAAAATCCCCATACAATCCTTGATGTGGGGACTCATCTTGAGTCCTTCATCTTGAATTGAGAATCTAGATTCGGGGCGAAGGTACGATGAATCTATAGCACCCTTATGGATTTTACACACATTCTTAAATGAAGCACCTTTGAGCGTATTCAGGTGTTCATACCCTATAATTTTTATATCACATGTAATGATATCTTGAGAAGTAGGCCTTGATAAGAAATAGACTTCATAAAGCTAACCCAAGACTCGAAAACCAAACCGAACGACTCAGATCCATACCCGACCCGCAAGTGGACCTGAAACTTGAAATAGGCTCATCCGAATGCGGACCCAAAACCCGAATTGACCCGAATCGAGCCATACCTGACCCAATTTTTTACGAAGTAGCTTATTTTTGTATGACAAGCGTATTTGACCAAAAATCGATTGACCCGAAGCCAATTCAAACCGAAGGTTAGCCGATCCAAACTGACCCGATCTGAAATGTCACTTAATCCAAAACATGACGTAACCAAACATAGCCCAACCTGTACCCGAACCGAATGACCTATTTGCCCGGTCTAGTAAAAAAAAAGTTATAAAGTAGCTGATAACTATATGTTTCCCTTTTGTACCATCATGGATGGTAGTTTCTCAAGAATAGTGGATATTCATTTTGCAACCAGTTGAATAGAGCTTGGCCTCATGGTTGAATAATTACTATTAGTTGGCAATCTAGGCAAAGTTTCATTTTCCGTCAAGGCTGATCCTCTAGCTCCCTCTATAAACTTCTTCACAAATGATATGTCCTTGCTAGTGTGAAAACCTATCTTAGGGGCTGACGACTTGGCAAGATTGACCACCTCAAGTAACTACTCAACTACAATAGAGGTAGTCCCATGTAATAAATTGACCATGTAAATCTACCAAAAAAACAATAGTCAAACTCTAAAACTTGGTATGATAAATGTCATAGAGTTTTATATAGACAAAAAGGAGGCCACCTTTAATTTTAATCAACATACTTGAATACCTTTGGATGTCACTGAAAACGTTATCTTAAGGGGTAGTCTAGAAGTACTTACAATGACATTCTTGCATTTTTTATGCATATTATGTTCAAGTTTAACTTGTCCTGGTCACTGTGATCATTTTCTATTGTGTCCTCTTCTTTATTAGCAACATGAGCATCAACTGATTCAACAGTTCGTTCAGCATAAGAATCTTTATCTTTGAAATTTAAGTCATCTTTTAAAATGTCTCCCCTTGTGTTTTTGTTGGATTTAGATGGGTTACATCATGTACACTTTTGAAAGAGACCAACATTGGTCCTATGGTCATTTGTTGTCCCCTTGAACATCCCTTAGTCATGAACTATCTAAGATCTAGTGAACGACTCAACGATGCTATTATAAGCTAGGTGTTCTTTGATAGAAGCACAGTCCACTAATGCAAGGTGTCAATATAAGTGAGAGGGTTGTGTTTAAGCACACCTGGTACGTTATGACCCACTCTAAATTGTCTATTGAATTGATATGGGCCATAAGCCTTGATATAAAGGGTCGTAGCATGATGAAGAGGTAGGGAAATAGAGCACAGAGTAACTAGGTAGCTAATCTTTTCATGAATAAGAGTTACATCGTCATTTAAAGTTTCAAGCTTGATTCATGATAAACCTCTATTTTACCCCTTTTTGATAGGATTTTTACCCCTCATTTCGGTAATTTTTGGTTAAACTTCAAGAGTATAGAGGTTGATTAGTCATTCTTTACCCTAAATCTGCCTAAATATTGTACCTTTATGTTTTCAAGAATTCAATTGAAAGGAACGAGGAAAAGCAGTTGATATCGCGCCAAATAGGAGCTAAAAGAATAGACTTTGAGCCAAGAGGAGGTGGCACGGGGCACCATGCCAAACAGGGTGACCGTGCCACCCTAGGGAAACAAGAAATCGAAAGGCAGCAAAGTGGCACGACCGTGCCACTTTAGCTTTCCCCGATTAATTGCAATTTGGCGTTGTAAACCAAGAGCTCTTCCTTTTCACTCGTTTTTTTCTCTCTCAGAAACGGTGACTTTAGGTTTTTAGTATTAGTTATTGGTTGTTCTTGATTTGAATGCTTTGGATTGAATTCGATTGTTGAACCTGGTAGATTATTACTCTAATCAATAGAAAGTACGTTCTTTTACCCTTTCTCTTTGCGTTCTAATTCAAAGTTAGCACTTGTAATCATGTTCATATTGGTGATTGTGGTTGTGATTTTGATGATGAATAGGGGCTAAATTTGTTGTCTTGGATTGGGTGTAGCCGCTATTGTGTGATTTGGGTTTGTATTATGGATTTATGTGAATGAATGCCCACGTTATAATTGAACTCTCACTTAAGCGTGCCATGTGTTCGATGAATTGCCTGAGAGGGTTGATTTATGTTTGTAATTGGGGTTTAGGAGATTAACGAGAGTTAAATCCTCTACCTAGAGCTACTTACAAAGTGAGTAATTAGATTTCTTAACATGAAAATAGTTAGGATTTTAATTGGGAATTAAGGGTTACTCAATCTTGTGGTTTTGTGATTCTAGTTTCATGACAACACATAACTAGGACAGCCTGATCAGTCTAATGACCTTTGAGAGAAGGCGTGGATACGCTTAACTTGTAACCATTCTATTTCAATTGTCTGTGTGGGCAGATTCACATGATCTAGTTTACCGTCTAAGGAACGCGATAGTGTGGTGAACCTTAATCCAGGACTTTCGTTAATATTGATTTAAACAGTAGTAGTAACTTTCAGCAGAATACAACTGTTATTGAGTGAAACCATTCTGAATAGACTTTGGCCTAAATATAGTGTTAAAAGTTGATTCGGTGGTTGAAACCGAGTTCCTTGTGGATACGACCCGTACTTGCCGTTGCTAGCTATAATTGGCACCGTGCACTTGCGGTATTTTTAACTCAACAAGTTTTTGGCGCCATTGCCGGGGAACTTGGTTGTTTCAACATTGAAAGCAATTTTAAACGCTTTAGATTAGGCTTTTTCTTTTTCTTTCTCGCTATACCTTTTCCTTCTTGTTCTTTTAGCTTTACTTGAACCTGCTTACGCTTGGTGTTGGTTTTGGCTTTGTACGCACAGGCGCAGTCAGAGGGTCGACCACTTATTCTCTTTAACCCTGAAATCGAAGCCACTGCGTGAAGGAAAAGCGGTGCAAGAAAGAGGCAATTGTAACAAGATACCACTATGGCCGAGACAAATCCTAGAGTTTTGCGGGACTATGGCCTACCGCAGGCCATCGGCCTCACTTCGTCCATAGTAAATCCGACCATCGAAGCAAACAACTTCGAGCTGCGGCCCGCCCTTGTATCCTTCGTGGAGAAGGATCAGTTTAGTGGGCGCCCGACGGAGAACCCTCATATTCACCTTCGCAACTTCCCGGCGAAGTGTGACACGATCAAGCTCAACAGGGTCTTCGCTAACGCCATTAGACTTCGGCTCTTCCCATTCTCGCTGACGGACCGAGCCAGAGACTGGCTCCTTAATGAAGAGCCTAATTCCCTCACCACATGGGAGGCCCTATCGACTACATTTCTGAGCAAGTACTTTCCCCTGGGCAAGACCCCTAAGTTGAGAGCGGAAATCACCTCATTCTCTCAACGAGGCGATGAGTCGCTTTATGAGGTGTAGGAAAGATTCAAGGATCTTCAACGCTAGTGCTCCCACCACGGAGTACCCGACTGGCTTCTAATCCAAAAGTTCTATAATGGATTAGACCAGTCCCTGAAGATGTCAGTTGATGCCGCAGCTGGCAATGCGCGTATAGGGAAATCGATAGAGGTTGCGAAGGCCTTGTTGGAGGAGATGGCCTCCAACAACTACCATTGGTCCAACGAGAGAGCATCCCACAAGAGGACCAATGGGATCTATGGGATCGATACTGTGGATATGCTGGCTAGCAAGGTGGATGCTTTAGCGCAGTGTTTTGACAGACTTGGAACTCCCTCTCCAGGGAGTTTAGGGGGTGGCCCCTCGGGTGCAATGTTTGAAGTTGGGGCCCTTTGTGAGATTTGTGGCATTCAAGGCCACGTTGCTGCTGAGTGTTAGTCCACTTTCCCACGCGTTGAGCATGCCAATGCAATGCAAAACTATGGCCAATGCCCACAAAATAACCCTTCTCAAACACATACAACCCCAGTTGGAGAAATCACCCAAATTTCTCCTACTGCAACAACAATCCCATGCCACCCAATAATTCCCAAGCATAACCCCCCGGTTTCCAATACAAGGCACCCTACGCCCCACCTCTCCAACAACAACCTCCCCAACAACCCAAGTCTAATCTAGAGAGCCTCATGGAGCGCTTCATAGCAACCCAGACAAAGACCAATGAAGCCCTTAGTGAGTCGGTCACCCAGTTGAATTCCAAATTTGAGGTCATGACCACTCACCATAAGATGATGGAGAATCAAATAGCTCAGATTGCACAATAGGTGAGCCACTTGTCTAGACCTCAGGGGCACTTACCAGGTCAACCCGAGACCAACCCCAAAGGTCAAATGAACGCCATTACACTAAGGAGTGGCAAGGAGCTAGATGGCCCCCCAGCGCCCATGAGGGAAGACAAGGGAGAGATTGAGGATGAGGGTGGTGCCAGGAAGCAAGGGCCCATTGTGGTCCCAAGTGAGAGGGCCCAGATTGAAAAGCCCAAGGATGTCGAAGTAGAGAACACAGCCTCTCATGCGAAGCCTTACAAGCCTCCTGTCCCCTACCCTCAAAGGCTAGTAAAGGCTAGGGAGGAGCACAAGTGTGGCAAGTTTCTCGAGATATTAAAAAAATCTCACATCAATATTCCCTTTTTAGAGGCCATTACAGACATGCCCTCTTATGCCAAATTCTTGAAGGATTTGCTTTCCAATAAAGGAAAGTTACTCGAGAATATCATGGTGTCTCTCACTGAGGAGTGCAGTGCTATAATTCAGAACAAACTTCCTCCTAAGCTTTCAGATCCAGGAAGTTTTTCCATTCCTTGTTCTGTCGGGGATCTGACTATCAGTAGAGCATTATGCGATCTAGGGGGCAAGTGTGAGCCTTATGCCGTACCCCTTTTGTAAGAAGTTGCAAGTGGGGGATTAAAACCCACTACCATTTCCTTGCAGCTCGCCGATCGATCCGTCAAGTACCCTCTTGGTGTTCTCGAGGATGTCCCAATGTAGGTGGGGAAGTTCTTCATCCCCTGTGATTTTGTTGTCATGGAGATGGAAGAGGACTCCCGCATCCCCATTATTCTATGGAGGCCTTTCTTGGCCACTGCAGGGGCTATGATTGATGTAAAGAACAACAAGCTCTCCCTCTAGGTTGGGGATGAAAAGGTAGAATTCTGCCTACCCCAATCCATGGCCTCACCTTCTCCAGACGATACATGTTGCAGAGTCGGTATAATGGAGAAGACTCTCAATCAGGAGGCCACGACTTGCTATTTTATGGAGGATCCACTGGAGGGCGCCCTGGTCAGCTGTCATGTGACCGGTTCCCAATCAGCCGAGGCGGAGCAGTATGCTAGACTCCTCGATGCCTCTATTCCCTACACTGGGCCACAATCCTTCAGGGAGGTCCTTGGTGTGGAGCAGCATAACTCCAAGGAGGAAGAGAAGAGCTCACCGAAGGTAGAGTTGAAACCTCTACCCCATCATCTCAGGTATGAGTTCCTTGACCTCGATCACCAGTTCCCTGTTATTGTCAGTGCTAACCTTGATGGCCCCCAACTTGAAAAATTGTTGGGCGTGCTCAGAAAGCATAAGGGTGCCATCGGTTATAGCATTGATGACATTAAGGGACTTAGTCCTTCATTATGTATGCATCACATCTTTCTTGATGAAGGTCACCGCCCCTCCAGACAACCTCAACGCCATTTAAATCCTAATATGCAGGAGGTTGTTAAGAAAGAGGTTGTCAAACTCCTTGGCGCTAGGGTCATCTATCCTATCTCTGATAGTGAATGGGTGAGCCCAGTTCAAGTAATTCCAAAAAAGGGTGGTGTGACTGTCATTCAGAATGAGCGTGACGAGCTGATTTCCACTAGGACTGTTACCGGGTGGCGCATGTGCATTGTTTATCGCAAACTGAATCAAGCCACCCGGAAAGATCATTTCCCCCTTCCTTTTATTGATTAGATGCTGGAAAGATTGGCAAGAGACTCTTTCTTCTGTTACTTGGATGGGTACTCTAGTTTCTTCCAGATTCCTATCCATCCAAGTGATCAAGAGAAAACTACGTTCATATGCCCTTATGGTACCTTTGCTTATCGTAGGATGCCTTTTGGGTTATGTAATGCCCCTGCCGCTTTCCAGCGGTGCATGACTGCCATATTTTCTGATTTTATTGAGAACATCATGGAGGTATTCATGGATGACTTCTCTGTTTATGGAGGTACCTTTGACCTGTGCTTAGAAAATTTGACCAAGGTACTCCATAGATGTGAGGAAGTCAATCTTGTGTTGAACTGGAAAAAATGTCATTTCATGGTGCAGGAAGGGGTGGTATTGGGTCATGTTATTTCTGCTTGGGGCATCAAGGTCGATAAGGCGAAGATCGAGGTCATAGAGCAATTGCCCCCTCCAACTTCGATCAAAGGGGTGCGGAGTTTCCTTGGTCATGCGAGGTTTTACCGCCGCTTCATCAAGGACTTCTCCCAGATTGCCAAACCTCTAACTCACATTTTGGCCAAAGATGTCCCATTTATGTTTACTGATGAGTGCCATGAAGTTTTTTGCAGGATCAAGCAGGCACTGATTTTTGGGATCCTGGGACAAAGGAAGGACAAGAAGCCTGTGATGATCTACTACGCTAGCAGAACACTGGATGAGGCGCAACAGAATTACACCACAACAGAGAAGGAGTTGCTTGCGGTAGTGTATGCGATGGAGAAATTTCGTCCCTATCTCCTATGCTCTAAGGTGATAGTATGCACCAATCACTCCGCTCTCAAACACCTACTTGAGAAGAAAGATGCGAAGCCTTGCCTCATCCAGTGGGTCTTGCTCCTGCAAGAGTTTGATTTGGAGATTAAAGACAAAGCGGGGGCAGAGAATGTTGTCGCTGATCACCTCTCCAGGCTCGTCGTTGAGAGCGAGGACACCCCCCTCAATGATTCCTTTCCCGATGAGCATCTATTGGCTGTATCTGCTGGGGGGCCCCGTGGTTCGCCAACTATGCGAACTACCGAGCTTCGGGGATCCTCCCTCAAGATTTATCCTCTCACCAGAAAAAGAAATTCCTCCATGATGTCAAGAGGTATTTTTGGGAGGAGCCCTTCCTTTACAAGCTGTGCAAGGATGGGATTTGCAGGCGATGCCTTCCCGAAGAAGAGTTTCAGAGCGTGATTTCTCATTGTCACGACTCTCCCTGTGGAGGGCATGCTAGTACCTCCAAGACTGCCGCGAAGGTACTCCAAGTTGGGTTCTTTTGGCCTTCCTTATTTAAAGATATCCATCACTATGTTCGTTCTTGTGATCGTTGCCAAAGGATGGGGAACTACTCCCACACCAAGATTTTGCTCATCCTCGAGTAAAACAAACTAAACTTACTAAAAATGAAAAATAAGAAAAGAAAATCCTAACTCACTGTCATAGGAATCACGATTGCGTTTAGTATATGCAACAAGCCTTTTAAACTCCTTGGACTCCCAAGTGGACGAGTGAGGTCTCGTGAGGGTTTCCAAGTGAAAATACCCACAAAAGTATTCCAAAAATAAAGAAAAATCTTTTTTGGTTTTCTCAAAACTGATATGTACAAAACTTGGAAAACATATGCACACATTCTAATCAGCTAAACCACCCATGTACCTAATTATTAACCTGTATATACATAAAATGTACTTCAAAGCCTTCTGCCTCTAAATGACATCAGAGCACTAATTTTTCACTCCATTGAACATCAAGATTTTGAATCCATCCCAATGTTTGTGTGCAAATGTATCATCATCCACAGGACTCAGATTTACTAGAATTAGACACAATCCCACTTGGTTGACATAACTACATTATTATTATACTGACTTTGGAAGCAAGCTTTCCCAGTAGCAATATTGCGTCAAAGGGTAACACCCAGTAGCACATGCCTCATAGGGTAACGCCCAGTAGCGCATGCCTCAAGGGGATACTTGTCATTCCAAATTTTATTCTTTCTTTATTTAAAATACAATTTTTTTTCAATTTTTTCCAAAGTAATCATGCCGCAAGCTAGATAATGATGAAGGAATAAATAACGACTGGATTACACAACCCATAATGAACAACTGGAGTTAGAATCAAGGCTTAGAATATCACATTTGAGGTTTGAGACTTATCATGCACATCCTATTTATATACAAGCTAACAAATAAAGCATGGAGGATTCAAACTAATCAGAAAAGGTACACACATCCCTAAAAAGAACGAAAATCTTCAAAAATTTTGAAAAAAAGGTGGCATTTCACCCCCACACCAAAACTAAGGCGCTAAAAAGCAAGCACATAAACTAAACAACCGTAAAACCTAAATTATATACAACTACGACACCACAAAAATTACAAACAAAACCAAAAACAAAACCAAGATAAAATGAAAATCAAAACCAAAATCAAAGAAATACACATATTTACAGAAACAAAACCAAAACGAAAATCAAGGACCTACTAAATTGCAAACTTAACCAAAAGAAACCTAAAATAGAATAAAAGAAAAGAAAAACAAAAATTAATCAAAAATGAAACAAAAATGAAATTACTAAACAAAAATGAAATCAAAGGAAAAACTAAAACATGCTAAGCTATAGAAACAAAATGAAACATAAGAAACAACCCTAGATATTTACAATTAGCAAGTATTTACAAAATCCTAATATATACAACTAAGTACGAAAAGGAAGAAAAGAAATGAAAAAGAAAAGAAGAGTGGAACGATCATACCAGGTTGGATACAGGTTGTACCCAAACTATAAAGCTTATGGAGCATCATCCACTCCATCACAACTTACGAGCATCTACTCATATCAAAACCAATCAAAGCTCACAATAGCTTATCAAACGATTGGGCACAATCCTCATAAAAATTAATGTAGTTAGAAACATGAAGAAGGGCCCAAGTAAAGTGTATAATAGTAATGCAACCCAATGCTCTTTTGAGCTAATCAAATCTCACAACCCAATCAAAAGAGAGATGTGTATAAGTAAAATCAGATGCACTAGTCAGTGGTTCAATGAAGATATGACTATATGAATGCATAAACCATTTAAAGTAATCTGATTTATCAAATTGAAATCGCACATCACCTCTAAAAGAATAAAAGAAAGAACCACAAAAAGGCCAATCAAAGAAAATGTGCAAAATCAGAGCTCAATTGATGGCCTAAAGTCAGGTCCTGAAGTTCAAAGGGGTCCTGGAGTCTATCTATGTCATTATCATCACGCATCTGATCTAAACAAGGAATATCAAACACAAAAGTCTCAGACTCGACAAAAGTAGACTCGGGAGGGTCTAAAGATGAAAGAAGAGAGGGGGAACTGCAATATTCAAGAAGAAGGTCAATTTGGACAGGATCAACAGAAAATGATTCATATTCAACACGGAAATCCTCCTTCCGACTCATATTAACATCAAACCCACAAAAAGATTCATATTCGATTTGTAGAATATCATCATTTGATTTAATTAGAAGGGCATGAGTGATGGGATCAAAAGAAAATGATTCAAACTCAACATAAAAATCCACATCAAGACCTTCAGTAACATCAAATTCGCATGAAAAAGATTCAAATTCTGCAAAAAGAATATCGTCATCAAAGTCAAACATAGTGGGTGCAGTCACAGTCAACTCATCACATAACTCCTGTGAATCATCCAAATCATGAAACTCACCTGCAGGTATGATTCTAATTTCTAACTCACTATCAAAATCAGATTGTTCATCAGTGACATTTTTAGGTGAGCTAGTGCAAGGTGCAAGGTCTGTCGATAGAGACTTAGGGAGGTCACTTTCTTGTTCTAAACTAGGAAAACACATGTTTTCATTCAAATCAGGCCTAGTAGAAGAAGAAGGCTCAGAATCATCACAAAGATCAATATCAGGTTTAGGAGATCTTAAACTAGAATCAATCTCACTAGAAGTCTCCCTAATCCGGCTAAAACATTGAGAATATTCAGCAATTCTTAATTTCATAGTCTCTATCATTTGATCAGTCATATCATTAATTTTCTTTTCAAAACTTGCACATATAGCATCACTATAAACACGATAAGGACAAGTATAAGCAACATGAGTATAAGATTCACAATAATCGCACCAAACAGGAGGCACAGAAGCATAAAAGGGGTCATTCGAATCTACAAAATGACATCGGGAGTAAGGATTAGCATAAAAAGCAGACTCAACATGAGTTGGGTACTTTAAGTTCATTTTAGCTTGTTCAAACTCATAAGTATCCCAAGCTAATCTTTCAAAAAAATCCCAAACCTCATCTTGAGATCTAGACAACAGTCCTAGCAAACCCCCTGAGCACATGGACTCAACAATACCCTTAAATTCAACATTTAGACCCAAAACAATGACCTCACAAATTTCCCATTTTTCAAAAGTTTGATGCAATTGAGCACGATAATCATTAAGTCGCGATAAATAGCTCCAAAAAGGTTCATGCTCATATTGTGGGAAATCGAAAACTGGCATTTTTAAATTTTTTTTTTTTAAATTTTTCACTTTGTTTGGGTTTTTTTTGAATTTTCTAATTTTTTTTGGTTTTCAAAATTTTCAAATGTTTTTGTGTTTTTAAGCATTTTTCATTTTTTTGGATTTTTGGAGGTTTTTCAAATGTTTTTGAATTTTTGGTTTTTTTTTTCAAAAAGGGCTAAACTAACGAAAACGAAAACAATACCAAAAAGAAAAATTAAAAATCGATTTGAAACTAAAGTTATGAAATGACTAAACAAGAATTGGCTAAGTAAATAACAACTAAACAAATCAAATACGAAAGCGACTAAGAAAATAAAAAAAAGATGACCAAATCTCACCGTCATCCCCGGTAGCGGCGCCAAAATTGCAGATGGTTTTTTGAGGTGGTGAAAACTAAACTAAAGACAAAAGGAAACCTCAAGCACACGATTGTCAGTCGTAGCACCTTGAGGGTCTATCCACAGGGGCAACGTTGAAATTATGGTCATTTAAACAAAGTGATTAAACTGATTAACTACACTAAACTAAATGGATTTATTTAAGGCAATCTAATAACCTAATTCAACTAAACTCGTCAACTGATTGCTTTAAACTAAACCAAACTAAGCGTGAATTAAGCATGATTTAAAACCTAGCTACTAACCACATTATTTATTCTCTTAACTGTTTCAATGAGCAAGAGTAATCTAAATGGCCTAAAATCAACCGTTAACACTTATCCAATATGCAGGCATAAATCAACCATCAAGCAATTAAGCTACCTTAATCATCAAAACAAGGCATAACTGAATCAAAACATCACAATCTAAAACTGAATCAGAACTGCAAGAAATCGACTAAACCAAACTAACCTAAAACTGAAGCAACAGTAGGGGAAGGGGTTATTTGCAACTTATTGTACTCAAACCTGGAAAATCAAAATCTGGAGATCAACCAAAGCAGAGGAGGCATCCCAGCTTTAGCCACGAACCCAGATAATCAAGCAATCGAAACAGAATTGAAAGCAGCAGCAGTATCGAAACAGGGGAAGGGGACTCAGCGAAACCAAAACAACTAAAGGGAAGGGGAAAAATGAATTGAAACAGAACGGAGGCCAAACCAGAACATGCGAGGAGAAGAGCTCGAGCTACCACCACGCAACTCATTGATTCCAAAAGCAACCATTCGAACGAACCAAATGCAGGGGAGAGGGGAATCGAATGAAATTGGACAAACTAACATTTGGTTTTTGCAAAATCGAACTAGTATTGTGAATTGCTATTAGAAAAACTCGAACTTATAGCATAATTACAGAAATTCAAAGCTAGGCAAACCAAAATCCATGAAACCCTAATTTTGAAATTCGAAGTAAAATCGAAAATGAAAATGAAATCTAAACCTTAAAACTGAAATTGAAGAACATGAATGAAATTAACAACGAAATTAAACTAAATCTAAACCTAAAAAAAAAGGAATTGAAAAACTAATCCTACTCCTAATTTTACCTACTCCTAAATTACCTAAAGTTCAAACCCTTCAATAGCGTCGCCTCTTCTTATACCTGAACCACTTCGAAGCTTGACTGTCGATTTGTGGTGTCGTGGACAGTGGATGAAGGGGACAACAAGGGGTATGTGCTGGTGTTTGGGGCGTGAATTACGGGTGGTGGGATGGGTTGGACAAAGGTGAAACAGTGGGCAGATTTCGAGGGTTTGAGGATTCTGGGGGCTGGAGTGGTTTCTGGGTTTGGGATAAGGGAGAGAGAACGATGTGCTGGAAGAGAGAGAAGGGAGATGAGCGAGATGGGGCTGGAAATGGAGGGTTTGGGTTCTGGGGTTGGGGACGCGAGAAAGAGGGAGAAGGAAGGGGAGGGGGTTCACTTTTAAGCCTGAACCGGTTTTCTGTTGAACCGGTTCACACGAACCGGGCCGGTCCGGTTTTCTGCTAGACCGGTTTGGTTTTTGTTTTTCTCAATTGCTACTTGGGCCGGTTCCCTGGTAATTTGGACCGGTTCTTCAGTTCCCGTCATTTCCCCCATTTTTCTCGTATTTTTCGCCATTTTCGGCCCTTTTATCACATTTATTAAAAATCTGCAAAATAAAATAAAATCAATTAAAAACCTTAAAAAATATTATTAAAACGAGCCTAAAACCGGTGTAAAAGTACCTTAAAAATAGCACATTTTTTATTCAAACAGGAACCTCTCCAGGAAAAATGAGATGGCCCTCAACTTCATCTTAGAGGTTGAGATATTCGATGTTTGGGGCATTGATTTCATGGGGCCCTTCACATAATCTAGAGGCAACAAATTTATCCTAGTTGCAGTGGATTACGTCTCCAAATGGGTGGAGGTCGTGGCTAGCCCAACCAATGATTCTAGGGTAGTGGCCAAGTTGTTCAAGAAGGTGATCTTTCCTCGTTTTGGGGTCCCAAGGGTGCTTATTTGCGACAATGGGTCGCACTTCATTGAGAAGAAACTTGAAGTTCTATTGAAGAAATATGGAGTGCACCACAAGTTTGGACTTGGCTACCACCCACAAACTAGTGGCCAAGTAGAGATTTCCAACCAAGAGATTAAAGCCATCCCAGAGAAAACGGTTGCTAGATCACGGAAGGATTGGGCGGACAAACTTAACAATGCTCTTTGGGCCTACCGTACCGCCTTTAAAACCCCCATTGGCACTACACCCTTCCGGCTTGTCTATGGTAAGCCCTGCTACCTCCCCGTAGAATTAGAACACCGGGCATATTGGGCTATCAAGCACCTTAATTTTGGTTTGAAGTCTGCGGGGGAGAGAAGGTTGCTGCAGTTAAATGAACTCGAGGAGATCCGCCTGGACAACCATGAAAGTTCTCGAATATATAAGGAGAGAGCGAAGAGGTGGCATGACAAGTTTATCCATAGGAGGGAGTTTCGGGAAGGTGACTTAGTCCTCCTCTTCAGCTCCCGCTTGAAACTCTTCCCGAAAAAGCTTTGTTCTAGATGGTCGGACCCTTCAAAGTGTTGAAGGTGTACCCGTATGGGGCTATTGAGATCGGCACTGAGACTACCAACTCATTCAAGGTGAACGGGGCTCGCTTGGAACACTAAATCACCGGTGAGTCACTTGAGGGGGAGGTCACATGTGCCCTCCCCAATGTCTTTTCTCTTTAGAGATCATAATGGTCAAGCTAAAGACCTTAAACAAGCGCTTCTTGGGAGGCAACCCAAGCTTTATTTCTTTCGAAAAAGAAAATGAAAAAAAAAACGGATAAGATGAGAGGAAAAATGTTCAAGAAAAAAATTGAGTGAGAAAAAGAAGCAACAGATTTGGAAGGAGATGGCTTGGAGGTCAGAAAGTTGGCATGGGCACCCATGTCAACCCTCCTCCGGACTTGAAGAAAAAAAAGAGGGAGCAAGAAAGAAATCATGTGCCCTTGATTAGCAAAATGGCACGATCGCACCATGCCTATAGGCACGACCGTGTCATTCCTCGATTTCGCAGGTGTAGCCGCATCGTGGCACAGTCACCCCGTGCCGTAGGGCACGACTGTGCCACATTAAAACACGGGCAAAAGCCCAATTTCTCCTTCTTCTTCCTCCTTCCTCCATTCAAGCTCTCTTCTTTCTCTCTCTAAAAACCGGCACCCTATCTCTCTCCCTCACCATACCCACTCCAATCTTCCCCCCCAAATCCTCCCATTCCCTCAATTGCTTCCAAATTTCTTCAATTCTTTCACTTCCATTCACTTTCCTCCCTCAATTCCTCACCTTTTCATCTCAAACTCCTCCCCTCCCACACTCATTTTCTCTCTCTACAATCCTAACCTCCATTGTTGAGGTTGAAGGTGGTAGAAATAGAAATTAACCCTTCTCTTGCTATTTTGAGCCTCTACCCCTTCCTTTGGGCCCTAATCTGTTGTTAATTGGCACCATGGGAAAGAAACAAGTTGGAGAAAGTTCAAGGGCTCCATCCCATCCCAAGAAATCTTCACGGGCAACCTCTTCTTCCGCTGCAACTGCCTCTGCTAAAGGTACTAAAGATGCATACCCTCTTATTTTACCTACTAGCACTAGGGGTTTGCAGTTTATTAATGATGAACAAAAGTCCCGTTATGAGCTTTTAGCCACTAGGAACACTAGTGGGCAGAAATATTTTCATGCTGATTCATTGCGATCCTTGGGAATGTTGGATGATATGCTGACCCTACTTGGTAGATTAGGATGGACTGAGTATATACAGATGTAATGTACATCCTATGATCGCCTTTTAGTTGAGTTTTTGAGTTCCCTTAATGTTGATTGGGATGGAAACTATGGTGGTCATGAGGTCGCTATCTATTTTCGCATGTTTAACATTGACCGCCGGATGAGTTTGAGAATGTTTAATGCGCTTTCGAGATTCTCGATAGTCGATGGGGCTTATAGAGATGTGCCCTCCTTGTGGAGAACTGACCCCGTTTGGTTGAGCATCACCTGCTCCAAATGGAAGGAGCATACTGATAGGTAGGGGCGACCTCGGGTTTTTGACCCCCGACAGGCCAAGGCCACTGACATTTGTAATGTCAACGTGCGGTACCTGCAGCGCCTAACCGCTAATATTATTTTCGGCCGCAACGACAACCAAAATGGTTGTCGGAAGGCCGAACTATTTATTATTTGGTGCGCCTTGTCAGGTACCTCTATTGACACGGGGGCCTTCATAATCCGCCCCTTAGAGGAACTAGCCAAGACTAGCAACCGGAATGTAATTAGCGTTGGTGGTACTGTTACCGCCATTGCTAATGCCCTGGGCTACAGCTCACGGCTCTCCGCCCTCGAGCCTCATTTTCTAGGTGGTCACCTCGACCTTGGTACCCTAAACCATATGCATATTATAGATACTCAAGGTGACGCCATTCGATACCGCCACCATAAAACCATCTTTTTCACCTTTCCCACTACTGAGCGTACCGCGATCGCTGACAAAAGAAACTGGAACTGCGACCGGCGGATTATTAGGGCAACTGTTCTCCCTTGGGAGGAACAGTTAGCAGCTGATGAAGAGCTTGAGGCCGATGAGGGTGAGGATGAGGAGTACGATGAGGAGGAGGAAGACATTGATGCGGGCCAAGGGCAGCCCGAGGCGTCTATCCCACCACCTCCACCACCACTTTGCCCACGAGATGGGCGGGTCTTCTTCCTCAGTGACATACATGCCACTCGACCCCGTCTCCAGTCTTTCTCCAACCTCCAAGTGGAGGTTTCCGGGCTTCAGGAGGGTTTCACCGGCATGTGTGCCGACATTGGTCGCCTTTCTGGGTGCATGGACTCCACTGAGGAGGGAGTCTCCTATTTTTGGGGTTTTGTTGACCGCCAGGAGGAGCGGGAGTAGCGGTGGATTCAATGGGAGGAAGAACGGGCTATAAGGGAAGCCCGAGAATATGCGGAGCGCTGGCAGATGAACGAAATACTTTGGCACCAGTCGGAGTCCATTCGACAGTTGGAGGAGCGTTTACGCTCACTTTTGGGCGATCAAGGTGGCTCATCATCCTTCCCATCTTATGATTCCTCCACCTTTTATCCATTTCCTCCGCATTTCTGGCCCCCTCCAGGGCCTGATGGCCCTCAGTAACTGTAAGTGTATTCCCCCTTTCCCCTTCTTCTCTTGTGCATCATGTTTTCATAGGGACAATGAAGGGTCCAAGCATGGGGGGATGTCTATATCTGCTTAGTGGGGTGCATTATATACATTCTTTGCATTTAACACTTTAGGCTTCATTCTAATTTAGCAGCATGTTTAGGGTGCATTAGTTTTCCTTTTATCCATCCATTTAGCAAAGCATGTAGGATAATGCATATAGGTAGATGATGCATTGTATATATTTGATTCCCTAACCCTTGGTCTCTAGTGAAAATGTGTTGAGTGGAGTTTCACAAGACTGCGAGGTAATTCTTCTTACTCTTCTCTTCATTTATACACTAGTTATCTGCGTAGGGTGATTTATCGCTTTGAAACCCCTCCTATAACGATAACCAAGGCTTTGGTAATTAGTTGGTTTGCATGGTTGTGCATACTTGTGGATTGTTTGTGGCAAATGCCTTTGGTTGATGGTTTTGAAAGCATTTTGACCATACTATTTGGTTTGCATGCTGTTTGCCCTTTAACTCCCCTCATCATGATTGATTATTCCTTTTAACTGGGACATCTCTGGGGCTAGCTATGTGCTTGGTAGTGTGACCCGTGAGATTTTGAGCTTATAGACTAATTCATTAATTTAGTCTCATATTTTCTTATATGTGTGTCTCTTCCATGACTACATCTCTAGAACTTGGTTTGATTCTCTTTGAAATCGCATTCAGTAGGTGTATTATGATAATATGATAGAGGCATCCATTTGTTTTTCTGAGCTATATGATAGAGGCATTCATTTGTTTTTCTGAGCTACATAGCCAAATCTGCCACCCATGGTTAAATGTTTTGACCCCTTGGTTACCCCCTTTGAGCCTTGCTCGTTTTTGTTGTGAACCCTTCATCATTAGCTATTGGCCTAAACACACCTCCTACCTCTAAGCCAAATCCAATGGGGCAACACTTCGTTACTTTGTGGGGTGCTTTTGGATGTTATGTAAATTGGTAATTTGTTTTGGTATATGAAGGGATGTATCATGGTAATCATTGGGGACTGAGTGTATAATTATTGCGCATGCCAATCATTCATTTCCTTTTCAAAAAAAAAGAAACAAAACTTGTTTCCGAAAAAAAATGGAACTCGTTGAGATTCTTTTGGCAAAAAGAAAGGAAAGGAGTGGTGAATGAATATGTTTGGCATGTTATCACAGTTCATTCCCGATGATCCATCTAGCTAAGGGTGTATTCTTATTGTGTTTTAGGGAAGTGTGCGGTGTAGTTGGTTCAATTGTTGGTTGCTCATTGGCTTCGGCTGTTACCTCCTCATTGTCCCAAACTGTTTGTCCCCCTTCTACCCGTGCCCTTAGCCCCATTACAACCCTAAAAAGTCCTCTTGATTATTGTTTTGCATACTGCATTTTAGCGGTGGAGAATTGAGAATCCTACCAAGCCTATGGTAGTTTGTTCGATTGGAAGAGAGTTGAGTGAACCATTCTACACCTTAAACACATGTGAGGGAGCGCATTTGCTTTATTCCCCCTATGAGAGTCACTGTCAAACCTCCTAGCCCACCACTTATTTGGAGGCGTCTTGATTGGGGAGGGGTGTGATATGGTGTGACTGGATGACAAGTTGAACATTTGGTCTTCTAAATGATTTTCAAATGAGTTTTGAAACTATGTATTTATGCCTCGAATGGTTCCACTAGTTGTCCACACCTATGCTTGATATAGCTGGTTTTCCATTCGCCTTGCCTGAGGAGGCGAGTAATTAGAGGTCTCGACCCCTGTCAGTTTAATCACGCCGTAGTCTTGCTTGGGGACAAGCAAGGAATAAGCATGGGGGAGTTGATAAACCTCTATTTTACCCCCTTTTGACAAGATTTTTACCCCTCATTTCGGCGATTTTCTGTAAAAATTCAAGAGTATAGACGTTGATTAGTCATTCTTTACCCTAAATCTGCCTAAATATTGTACCCTTATGTTTTCAGGAGTTCAATTGAAAGGAATGAAGAAAAATAGTTGATATCGCGCCAAATAGGAGCCAAAAGAGTAGACTTTGAGCCAAGAGGAGGTGGCACAGGGGCACCATGCGAAACAGGGTGACCGTGCCACCCCAGGGAAACAAGAAATCAAAAGGCAGCAAAGTGTCACGGTGGCACTATGCCTAATGGCACGACCGTCCCACTTTAGCTTTCCCGGATTAATTGCAATGTGGCGTTGTAAACCAGGAGCTCTTCCTTTTCTCTCGTTTTTTTCTCTCTCTCAGAAACGACGACTTTAGGTTTTTAGTATTGGTTATTGGTTGTTCCTGATTTGAATACTTTGGATTGAATTCGATTGTTGAACCTGGTAGATTATTACTCCAATCAATAGAAAGTACGTTCTTTTACCCTTCCTCTTTGCGTTCTAATTCAAAGTTAGCACTTTTAATCATGTTCATATTGGTGATTGTGGTTGTGATTTTGATGATGAATAGGGGCTAAATTTGTTGTCTTGGATTGGGTGTAGCCGCTATTGTGTGATTTGGGTTTGTATTATGGATTTATGTGAATTAATGCCCACGTTATAATTGAACTCTCACTTAAGCATGCCAGGTGTTCGATGAATTGCCCGAGAGGGTTGATTCATGTTTGTAATTGGGGTTTAGGAGATTAACGAGAGTTAAATCCTCTACCTAGAGCTACTTAGTGAGCAATTAGATTTCTCAACATGAAAATAGTTAGGATTTCAATTGGGAATTAAGGGTTACTCAATCTTGTGGTTTTGTGATTCTAGTTTTATGACAGTAGATAACTAGGATAGCCTGACCAGTCTAATGACCTTTGAGAGAAGACGTAGATACGCTTAACTTGTAACCATTCCATTTCAATTTTCTGTGGGGGCAGATTCACATGATCTAGTTTATAGTCTAAGAAACACGATAGTATGGTGAACCTTAATCTAGGACTTTCGTTAATAGTGATTTAAACAATAGTAGTAACTTTCAGTAGAATACAACTGTTATTGAGTGAAACCATTCCTAATAGACTCTGGCCTAAATATAGTGTTAAAAGTTAATTCGGTGGTTGAAACCGAGTTCCTTATGGACACAACCCGTACTTGTTGTTGCTAGCTATAGCTGGCACCGTGCACTTGCGGTATTTTTAACTCAACAATTCATTAGTCATCCCTCGTGAGTGTGCCTTTAAGCATCATTGATAAACATTGCCTTGCCATGGCTAAAATAATATACCATCGAAAGGCCTACTTGAGAAGGCTCCAACATATATGGGTGTTCAAGTAACATGTGAGCCAACCATACAAATATTGAGCAAGAAAGATTAATATAGATATACAAGTTTGGTTGTGTTGAAGATGCTAGTCAAATCGTGATAAATTGTTGCTAATACTAGCACTATGAGATTGAACGTGGACCTTGCTATCATGTTACTAGGCACCTCATAGTTATATGGATGAATGAATCTACTTGGATCTTCAGGAAGTGCAAAGATGCATATCCATCAAGAAGAAAAATGCAGCTAGATAAGTGATCTCTCTCATGTGATTAGGAACCTTCTCTGCATCAAAGATGGCTAACTCGTCCCGAGTCCATTATATGGCTGAGGACTAAGTATCACAAAAGGGATTATGGGATTCACCTACAACATGATTTGGAAAGGTGTGATTTGGAATAGCATCACCACTTCAAAAAGATTCATGCTTAAAGTTTCTTTTAGCACAAAATTCAATCCAGCATTCAGTGCTAACCCTTTAAGTTTTGCATTCTCAAGCTGGCTATAGGCTACAAATAAATATATGCATGTAGGTTGAATCAATCTATGATCGTTCTAACTTTGTTGGTATAAGGCAACTTTGTTTAGGATTAATTCATCATAAATTCTCTGACTAATAGGAAATCATGAAGCTTATATAAGCCCCATAGAGAGATAGACATTTCCCTTCATATAGTATGCAAGGTATTGGTCTTAGTGCAACAAGCCTCACAAAAGGCACGAATGCATGGGGATCACGATCATAAGTGTATAAAGAGGCATACATTGCATTAAAAAGTAAACATGCCTACAATTGGAATTTGAAGCATGAAAGATATGCTATACCCATTCCCAATAATTCAAAATGAAATAGAACTCCCAAGGGACCTTCAACAGTACACCCGAATAAGTTTTGTTAGAGCTAAGGTTGTGCTTATGTAGTGGGAAATTGTTGTTAGAAGAACAATTCTCATGACTAGAACTATGAAGTAAATACAGTAGAATCATCACGTCCTCTGTTTAAAGCATTAGCAAAAAGTTGAGACACAAAGTTTGTGTGAGGTATAGCGAAGATTATATTGACCTTAGGACGAAGCAAGGAAGGATAGATAATGAATGTGGTGCCAAGCTCCGCTTTGGTGTCTTCCTTCTCCATAATAGAAAGATAAACCTTGTCTTGCCAATTGTATTCCTTAAAGCATCTTGTGGTGGGTACCTACAATAACAACAAGGGAGGTTAAAAAAATGAAAAAAAATTAAGGGGGAACTTGTAAGTTGAAATGTGAAATAAATTGTCAAGGATATTGAATCTTCAACATGGTCAACTTCACACAGTGGGTCTTCAAAATGTTAGTTCTCACTGTGGTATGCTAGGGCTTTCTCCCCAAAGTGTAAAGGTCGAATCCGGCCACACCTATAAAAAGTGGGTCTTCAAAGGCTACTTCCCACCATTAGATGTGAACATTTTCTCCTCAGAGTCTAAAGATCGAGTCTAGTCACCCCACATGCAGTGGTTCTTTGAGAGTTGGTTCCTACTATCATATGCGGGAGCTTTCTTCTCAAAGTCTAAAGATCGAGTCTGGTCATGTATACATGAAGTGGTCTTGAAAAAGACCAACTTGTATACAGGAAAATGGCGATGCAAAAAAAGGGGAAATGACTAACAAATTGACGAATTGCTAATAAGGAACTAAAAAATTCTGAAAAAGCAAATGAAAAAACCCTATATCATCGACAAGTCCTTAGAAACGAAAAAAATTCTAGATGATATTAAACATTAAATAATAAGGGAATGAAGCTAGTGAATTAATAGCAAATTACCTTACGAAAGTTTTTGTGTTCGGTGATCAACTGGTGAACAAGAGATACAAGGATAGACCTATGCAAAAAGAGCATATGTCAACCAACAAGATGATAGGTTAGGTATATGAACAAAAAAATGGAATAAAGCCAATGTTGGTTGCTCTAAGTCAAGTATTGACAAGACTAGCCTGTCTAGTGCTAAATTGGCAACACAACAAGACAGATCGACAACGTGAAGAAACTAAGCCAATAACTTGCCGAGACAACATGCCCTAAAAAAACGATCAAGATGCTAGTCACACTTAAACACTTCAAGTAGTGTACACATCCTAGTCTGAAGGGACTATTTGCAGGTGCTAAAATAAATAAATATGTGTCACATTGGAAAATAATTTAAATTGATTAATTCAGGTTAGCTCGAGTGATTAATTTAATTGTTTGACTCAAACGACTACCAAGTCAATGGTCTGATAAACTCTTTAGTCAACGACTTGATAAACCCTCATCTCCTTAGCCTAAGTAGGGGTGACAATTTCACTTACACCAGATGGATATCCATTCTATCTGATCTTAAAAAGCAAGTGAAAACCCATAATATGTGGATGATGGATGGAAGACGGATGATGGCTTAACGGTTTGGGTTAGAACCGAGTGATGCTCCATCCGACCCGTCACCTGATTCATCACCGGCTTAGTCATCTACTTGTTTATTCTCTATTTGCAATCACTTCACTTTTTATTTTCATCCTGTATGTTTTACTCATGTTTTAGACAATTATATTGTTAATTTTTAAATTTTCAACAAAATTAATAGGCAAAAGATAAATATTGTCCTAAGGGCAATGTTGATGTAGGATTAATTACAATATTTAGACACTTTCCAATATATATCCATTAATTAGGGGAGCATGATTTAAGTTTTCGAAGTTGATCTCTTCACTTCCTAATGTTCTCACTCACTGTTAACTATATATTTTTTTATTATCAAAACTTCAACTAATCATTGTTACCTTGATTAATAATTCTTCCATTCACCTAACTCTATTTACTGCTGCTAATTTTCATTTCCCTCCAACTAGTGGGGAACTCTAGGGATTCGGTATTCCTTTCATATTAAAATAAGGCTATTGCCATTACTGATTGGTATTTTGTAAATAAAGCTCATCACCATTCCTACACAGGTGATTCCCGTGAGTGTATAGGTAATTTTCCATTATAATTTAAATTTGTATCTTATATATTCTGTTAATGTTCTAAGTTCTCTCTTTTTTTTGGCTCTTGAATATTTGCAGAAATAGAATGGAAGGAAAAAGTCATACTCAATATTTCTTTTACTTGAATGAACTTCCTAATAATCAAGAACTTGTAGAGTTTGTTGAGCCAATTATGATGAATTCAACCGAAGATTTTGAAAGTTTGATCTGATTCAAATTTCATTCTTGCAAACCTTGCAAAATTCAGATGAAATTCTCCACCCAGTGGACAATGTGGAGCCTTTTGTGGGACAAAGTTTTTTTAGTCAAGAAGAGGCATTTGTCTTATGTGGAAATCATGCAAGACAACAAGGATTTTCTAGTCGATGGAAAACACATTCTTTTATTGAAACAAGAGCGGGTCTCTCTATAAGACTTATAATTCGTGTTTTAGAACTTGAGAAAAATATCAATAACGGAGAACTTCCTTTTCTTGAAAGAGATGTTCGTAACTTTTTAGCTAAAATGAAGAGAAATATTGAAAGGGATGATTTCGTGAACATTTTGGATTATTTCAAGCAATGCAAGCAAGAAAATCCACATTTCCAATATGTGTTTACAGTGGATGATAAGAGAGGGTTAGAGCATTTGTTTTGGACTCCCGCTCAATGTTTCGATTGGTATGATAAATTTAGAGATGTGGTTGTCTTTGATACCACTTACAAGGTGAATGCTTATGATATGCCTTGTGGATTTTTTGTTGGGGTTGACAGTCATGGAAAGACTATACTATTTGGATGTGCCCTTCTCCGCAATGAGACAACTGTAACTTTCAGATGGCTTATGAAGTTATTGGAATAACCTATCCTAATTCAGTTAAAATTATAATTATTATTTCATTTGCATTACTGTAATTTCAATGATTTATATATTGCATTTTTCTTAACTGATTTAAGTTATTACCCCCCCCCCCCGCTTTTCTATTAGATATGCATGTAACTAAATGCCTGACTATAATAATATATGTTTGTTTTATGGTAAATGTGCTCTTTCTTTTTATTTCTTTTTTTATTATTTGTCCTATGTTTAGCCCTTTACGCCAATGTATTATATAATCACATAACATGCTTATTCCCTTTTTATCAAATGTAATTAGTTATTACTTATTTTGTAGACATTGTGTCTTGGTAATTTGTGTTCCATTCATACACTGTTAAATGCATTTTGACGGGGAAACATTCATCATAGGATCTATAGTTTGGCATGGTTTACGGGAATAAGCATTTTGTTATAAATAAAAGGAAAGGGTACATATTCCACAACCACAACATGCTTGGTTATAATTACATGTGTTTGTTTTCTAGTAGATGTGCTCTTTCTTTTTATTTCTTTTTTTATTATTATTTCCCATGTGTTTACACCTTTACTCAAATGTATTATACAATCATAGAACATGCTTATTCCCCCTTTTTATAGAAAAAGTGTAATGAATTATTATTTACTTTGTTGACATTTGTGTCTATAATGAAGAAGTCTCCAAAAACTATCATAACTGATCAAGATTCATGGATGACAAAAGCAATGGCAAAAGAGATGCCAATGAATAAACATAGCTTTTGTATATGTCATATTACTTCAAAATTTAGTGGTTGGTTTATGTCAATTTTACGTGACCAATACCCACAATGGTGTGCTGATTTTTATATGCTTTACGAGTTGGATACGCCTAAAGAATTTGAATGTCAATGGCCTCAAGTAGTAGGCAAATACAATTTGGGTAATAACAAGCATGTCATTGGCCTGTATCAAATTAAACATTTTATGGTGACGGCCTATCTTCATGGTTACTTTTTTGGCGGAATGGCAACTACTTGAAGATTTGAATATCTCGATGGTTTCATTAAGAGATTTGTCTCTTCAAGTACTAGTTTGCGAGATCTTGCTAAACAAGTTAGTACATAATTTGGAGTTCTCTTTCCTGAATTAAATTGTGATGCTAATTAAAAATATTATTTACATATGTCTTATTAATTTTATAGGTTGATCTTGCAGTTCAGGAGATTAGATAAACTCAATTGCATAATAATATGGTAGCTAAATCTACCATCACTCCATATGTGTTTGGTTCACCATTTAAAAAACAAGCCTCTCAAGTTTTCACCCCATTTGCTTTTCAAAAGCTACAAGAACAAATTGTTAGATCAAGTGAGTACTCAATACCCCATATGAATGGTAATGACTTTGTTTTAGGACACTATGGTGCCACAAGTACCACTCGAAGTCACAAGGTGTTTTGGGATGGAAGAATAGCCATGTGTACTAGTAAGCATTTTGAATTTATGGGGATGCTTTGTCGTCACATTTTTTGTGTTTTTTTTCAATGTGACTATCATAAAATTTCATTCACATACGTTCCCTTGCGCTGGTGACTAGAAGATGGTAGTAGTCATTTGGAGACCTCTGGTGAACAAGTTATCGTTAAACAAGATGCTACTTTGATGGGCAATGATCTTAACAATGAGGACAATATTCTTTGTCTTCCTAAATCAATAACTAAAGGACGTCCAAGGAAGAGACGCATGAAAGGCGGAAAAGAATCGAGTAGTCAAACTGAGACTTGTTCCATATGTGGAAGGACCTATCATAATGCAACTACTTGCATGGAAATCAAAGAGAATGCAGAATACCACATACAAGAAAAGAAAAATTGTTGCTAGTGATTTAGGTTTGAATCCTATCTACTGATTAAAATATTAAGTAGATATGCAAGTTTCAACTCAATTGCTATTTCTTTTGGGTAAGAAAGTTACCGACGAATTAAGCTTATATTTTTATTTTGTATAATATTTCGCTTCTAATGATGTTTGGTAGCCTAACATTTCATCTTTTGTTGTTTATTCTCTAAAATGAATATTAACACTCTATTTCATTGGTGAGTATGATCTACATATGTATCACTTGGTAAAATGGAAAGAAAAATGGTTTGGTATTAAAAAAAAAGGAAACAAAAAGAAAGAATGAAGAGCAATTGGGATTTAGCAATTAGGCAAGAATAGTAAAGCTCAAAGTATAGAATATGCATATTAATTCCACCATGGAACGAAATGAGCTATGAAATTACTAGACCACTAGCGATCAAAAAGGGCAAGTAGCAAATCATTTGCATGAATTATTTAGAGTTTCAAAGCATGATGTGCACTCATTAATAAAGACAACTTTTTAGCATTAATTTATGCAAGGGGAGGTACAACACAATTAATGAAGTGAGAGCATTAATGATTTCTTATCTATTGCCCTTAAGGCAACAATTATCAGGCTCGCATTAATGGTTTTTCATCTATTGCCCTTAGGGAAACAATTATCAGGGTCAAAATTAATATGATAAATATGATACTTAATCATTTCTTATGCCTAAAATATCTGTTTAAAATTTTCAAAAGCCAAAATTTATTTCCCAATAAATTTGCTAATATATTACACATAAGCTTTCACATGTTCTAACACATGGACAGTGGATTGGATTGGATTTTAGTGGATGATAGATGGATGAGACGAAGTGTATAAAAGTGGGTGGTGGATGCGGATGATGTTTTACCCGATCTAATTCCGATCCGTTGTCACCCCTACTACCATGTTAGCAATTTAGAACTTGCCCAATTTCAAAGCACAATCACTAGCTCAAGGAGGTAGTTAATTTACAAACCCTACAAGAGGGGAGGGGAGCTTTTCTCTAAAAATATAACTCTAATCCCTCTAATTCAATGAATTGGAAATTTCTCTCTAAAAGTGTACAATAAGTACATCAAAACGAACTATTCACTCTTGATTTAAGTTACAAACTTGACCGAGACTCAAACTATTCTAGCTCTCGATAAAGTTGTAAACAAGAGATCAAATAAGATGAATTAAATTTGTTCTTTTGTTACATGTACATAGATTGGACCCCATTCTTTGATCACTATACAAAACTTTAGTTTTCTTTCCAATATTGATTTGATTTAAACTAAAAATTTGTGGTTACAAGGGGATTAAAGTCTTTTAAGGTGTCCTTTTTAAGAGGGGAGATTATATTAAGGTGATACAAGTTCTTTTTCTTTTTGGCATAGTTCAGGGATTGTCTCAGTTTTAGTGTTTAATTATGCTAAACACTATATCGTTTAATTGCTTCTCTTGAGACTTATCAATGATTAAAAATATATTTGAGGCATATGTTTAGGTGATAATTTCTTCAACTGATCATTTGAGTGGGGATTCTTGGTGAGCTCTAAACTCATACGCTTTTGAGTCTTCACTTGAATAATGCCTCCAAACTTGAAGAAATATAGAACATTTATTAGGGTCCTTATATTGTAATCAATTAATACGATCCTAGGTAACCTGAAAAGCATGCAACTGAATTGACACATTTGCTCAAAGTGCAAGAGATATCATCTGACATGGAAACTCTCATAAATGAAGAGCGATAGCTTATTTAGGAAAAAAAGTGCTGCAAAATATATACAAAAGTAACCATTAGAGTCTAGCAATAAAAAATAACTGTAGATAAAATTAAAGTTCTTTAGAGAGAAAAAGAAAATGAGGCGATTAGGGTTAGACCATCTATTTGTATGTACAATAACAAATATTCTTATAAATTACAATAATTCTTTTACAATTTTGACTAAACAGTTAGCTAGTAAAATATTTGGATATAGACATCAAGGTGGAAGGCGCATACCCCACGGTTCACCCCCTAGGTAGACCTGAAAATACTAACCCGAGATCCAAAATCCAAACCGAACGATCTGAACTCATACCCGATCCGACATTCAAAATATGCTCACCCGAAAGTGGACCGAAATCTTAATTGAACCGAATCGAGCCATATCTGACCTAACCCAAAATTTTCTATAAAGCTATTTATTTTTGGATGACAATCGTATTGGACCAAAAATCGATTGACCCAAAATCGATCCAAACCAAAGTTCACTTGACCCAAACCGAACTGACCTGAAATGTCACTTAACCCAAAACATGACCTATCCTAAACTTAACCCTATCCGTACCTAAACTGAATTACCCGCTTGCCAAGTCTACCTTCGGTTGTTGTTCCCCACAAATGGTTGGACTTGTCGCTAGGTATTCTCATTCAAAACTGATTTCTTTATTTATTTTTTTTAAGTGAACAAAGAGTGGTAGAACAGTAGATTGGGACAAAGAACTGGACTAGAGTTCTGATCCAGGAATCTAGCCAGGCTCCTTGACCAGAACTAGGTCCGGTCCCTTGGTTTGGTGTTACACAGTGCTAATTGCCTTATCCTTGGGACTTGCAATAGCCTTGATGCGAGAACATGGTCGGGTCCTTAGGCCAGAACTGGGCCTAGTTCCTGGTCCAATAGTGATACGGTCATGGATCCCGAACCTCTTCTGCTCCAATTTGAAATTAAAAATAAAATGAAACAATAAAGCCAATTAGTAGAGTTGACATTGAGTTTTTGGAGAAACTTATAAACCAAATTAACTTTTGAAATGAGCGATAACAAAAGGGACAATTCATATGAACCACAAATTGAACGGACACAAAAAGGGACAGTAAGCTTGCTCCAAAAAGGTTTTTGAAACTCCCTTGAATAATCATTAGTGTGGGGACCATCTGATTCAATAGACATGAATTGAAGATCCAGATTCAGGAGTGAAGGTACGATGACGTAATGGAGTGCATCACGTCATCATTCATAATCACTGACGGCCTCTACTAACCAACATGGGAAACTTAAATCTAATAAAACTTACAACTACAAGCATACAACATATTAAAATCAACTAATTCAAATAAGATAAATCAAAATACAATGTCAGTCTAGAGGAAACTATTTGAAGTATTATAACAAGCGGGGATAAAACTAACTAAAGATTACGTCTTTATCAAACCCAAAGTTAAATGAGATAAGGAAAGTAGAGAGAGAGTGAGGGGAACATTCGATATTGTCTTCAGTATGGCCCACTTGATTCACCTGGGAACCCAGTGAAAGAACATACCTTTAGGGATTAACCAATCTCTTACTCTTAATGCCTCTGAGTGTTAGAGTATTGTCACTCAAATTGTTGGTCCATTTTTTCTGTCTCTCTTTAGTGTTTCTCTTTAAATTTTCTGATTTTTCACATAGATTTTTCATGGTAATTAACGCTAGGGGATAGTTGGTTTTTGTAGGGATTTCTACTTCAACTCCTAGTAAACTTAATCCGATTAGTGGCATATTCAGAGCAAACTCTACTAAAGAGAGTTTGACTCAGTTGAAGGAAAGGCATGACTCAATGGCTTCTTAGGCAAAGAACTTGGTCGTGTTCTAGCTAGGTTAAGCCCATTGGTCCATGTGCTCCATTTTCTTCTCTTCTTTCTTTCCCTTTTTTTCGTTTTGACTCTAAATTTTTGGTTATTTTGTTGGGCCCCAAATACATAAGTTGGGGTATGTTTGTCATAAGGCAGTTTATAAAATTGGAGGTGCTATTTTTAGGCATCTACAGTTAGCACCCAATTTAGCCAGGCCTAAGTAAGGTAAGGGTCAAAGTAGATGGCATTTGTGCTTACCTATTTCGGCTATGTTTCTAATTTGGACCTTTCATTGGTCCAACTGAACTTAATGTTAAGCTCTAGTTTGGCGAGCCTTCTTTTGATTTAGTGGACCTCTTGCTGATTGACTGGATATAGACATCAACTTTTCAGCGATGTAATGGACCTTTTGCTTGTTTAGCAAATCTGGATATCAACCTTGCACTGGTTTAGTGGATTTGATGTTAAGCTTTATCGGTTTTGTAGACCCTTCACCTATCTAGTGTACCTTTTGCTAGTCTAGCGGATTTTAATGTTCCCCTTTCACCAGTTTAATGGATCTTTTGATGATCTGGCAGATTATAGTTAACCTTTCATTGGTTTATCAAATGTTTCGCCAGTCTATTGGATCCTGGTGTTAATCGGTTTAGGAGACCTTTCGTCGGTCTAGCGGATCTTTTGCTAGTCTAGCATAATATGATGTTAAATTGACTTCCTTGTATTGGAGCAATAATAACTTTAAGCTTTCTTGATTTCCTAACATTTCCTTTTCATATTTTTCATTCGTTAGCTAAATAACCATGGAGGGTACCCCTTTGCCTTTGCATTTCCTCTTTGCTCTTCTTGATCACATGCCCCTTGATTGAAGAGTTTAGACTTTACTTCATGTTTTGCATGCCTTGCAGATCCCAACCCGGTCTCTTGCCTTTGGCTTTACTTCTTTTGGTTTCTTGTGGTTGTTTTGTGCTTTTATTCAAGCATGGGTATTTTGTATGCATTTGGAGGTGGATCTTGGCTGAGTCCCTTGTTCTTTTGGCCTTAATCTCTTCTTATCTTGTTGTTTGTTTTATGCCTTTTCATGCATGTGTCATTTGTAAGAGGTGAGACCCCTGGCTAGCTGCCCCCCTCTTTGGCCTCTTTTTGTCTTGTTTCGTTACAGTTGGATTCATGCATGTGTAGTACGTGCACTTTGTGTGGGGAACCTAGTTAGGTCCCCCTCCTTTGGTCTCTTTTCCGTCTTTTCTTCTTGTTTCTTTATAGTTAGCCTGATGCATGTGTAGTACATGCATGCAGTTGCATGGGGAACCTGGCCAGGCCCCCCTTTGTTTTGGCCTTTTTGTTTTTTGTTCTCTTTTCATTGGTCATAAATAACATGTACTTAGGAACCTTTCTTCGCGCCTTTGTCGAGCTATCTCCTTCTTATCACCAGTGCTTTTACTGCTTCTCATATTTATTTTATTCATTAAGAGTGTGTAATTATGCTCTAAGATCATGAGTGTAAGG
>JACYFF010031955.1:106329751-106355792 GCA_017589665.1 Selenicereus undatus
AAAAAAAAAACCCCTATCAAGGTTCTTTCATTGAGAGGGAATGGAGACCAATTAAAGCTTGGAGGTATTCTCCTTCCGTTTTCCGTACTTCATTTTTATCATGATTATGAGTATAATATTGCTTTCATTCCGTTCTAGTAGAAAGATCTTGCTAGGGATGCAAGTGTCCTTAGGAAATTTATGATGGACGTTAAGGGTAAAGAAGCTCGAGTTTGATCTGTACTAAATAACATTGGCTTTTAGGCCTTTCACCCTACTATAAAAGGAGTTGAGATTAAACTGATCGTTGTGTTACTCAAGCGGTAGTCGATAGATCTTGGGACACCACTAATAATTTTCATCTCGCATTTGTGTCTCTACCCTTGGGATGTACACGGCTTGGTACTACACCCAGCGTCAAATCCTTATGGAGGGTTCATTCAGTTTTGTTTGGTACTTGGGCGAAGGAGTTGTTGCCAACATGCTGACCAGTGGCCTACTTTCATCCCCAAAGGTCCACCTCGGTCCATGTTTTACGCACGAACCTTATCTCTCGAGGACATAAATGAGATAAAAATAAATCATAACTTCATCGATTTTATGAACCATGAATGTGACTATGCTACCTATGTTCGACGCATCATAACTCATTTGGTAACCTATGTTGCCATTCTTCCCCTCATCTATTATATTTTTCAAAAACCTAATCTTTGCTTTTCACTATTATCATGGATGAGCTTAGAAAAAGGGATTCAAGACAAGGTAATGTGGTGTATGCTATTTGTTGATGATATTGTTGTTATCGATGAGACTAGGGATTGACTTCATAGCAAGTTAGAGAAATGGAGATATATGTTGGAATCTCGGGGATTTAGATTGAGCTAATCCAAGACTAAATACTTAAAATATGGTTTAATGGTAAGGAAGGGGGTGGTGAAGAAGTCACCATGGGTGTTGTGGTAATACGAAGGGTCAGGAAGTTAAAGTATTTAGGCTTGATAATTGAGGATAAACGAGATATTGATGGGGATATTAACCAGCGGTTTAGAGTCGAGTAGCAAAAAGAAAATTCCTATAGGATTTAAAAGGAAAGTTTATCATATGGTAGCCAGACCAGTTGTTATATAGTTCTGAGTGCTAGCCAAACAAGAAGGCTCTAGTATAGAGGTTAATGATAGCATAAAGGAGAATGAATCACTGGGTGTGTGACTATGTGAGATTGGATTGAATTAGGAATGAATTGATTATAGAGAGAGTTGGAGTTGCACCCATAGAAGATAAGATGAATGAGACTATAGTAAGATGGTTCGGTCCTGTTAAGAGGAGGAGTTTGAATGCACTAGTAAAGAGGTTTGAGTTGATTAACCGGTCAAAATGTAAAAAGGGTAGGGGACGACCAAAGAAAAGTGGGAACCAGGTGATTAAATATGATTTGAATTCTGTAGGACTAATAGAGTACATGACTCCAGATAGAAGTTTGTGGAAATCTAGGATTAAGGTTGCATATCATATGTAGCATACTTTTAGTCCATCCTTTGGCTTTTGTCTACCTAGTGATTGTTGTTATGTTGTACTAGCTATTATTATATCCTGCATTTGATGTGATCCTGTGAACAAGTAGATAGATATTCGCAGTGTTTATTATTATCGCACCTCTGATTGCTTAAGTAATACCGTCACCGTATCTGCGTTATCACTTGCCCATGTCCGATTGTTTATGTGTGGACTGTTCTTGACTATATTAGTAGTATGTTGCTACTCGAGGTACATACAAGTCTTATCCCTTATCTGTTATTCATTTTAATTTATGTTATTTAACGTAATTAGGACTTATATTTGTTAACTTTCTTTACCAATCGTTTTTCAACTTCAAAATATTTTCTTAAATCTTTTATATGGGTCTATTGGAAACTGTCTCTCTACATGGAGTCATGTATATAGAGATAAGGTTGTCTACATGTGGACCTCCTCACACCCTGTGAATGCGAGACCTACATTGGGAGTTATTATTGTTATTAAAACATCTGATCTTTGTGTGTCTTTGTAGGAATTGACTGCTAATGCTCTTATACCTAGTCTAATGGTTAATGTGGTAAAAGGGGGAGACCGATCAGTGTACATAGATGCCACACTAGTCCTAGAATCTAAAGCCCTGAGCTCCCATTTCCTCCTACCTTTAGTGGGGTACGTATGTTGCTTACTTTGATTCCTTGGAATGTACATATATTCATTTGACTCTTCTTCCTTTTAGTGTAATCAAGAGCAATCAACCATCATAGTGCAACATTTTCATTCAATGAGTAAGGCATTTACAAGTCTATTCACTTGTTGCTACCCTCAAATGGATGAGATAATCTATTTCCTTTATTTTCTCGACATGATTTTTATATTTTTGCTTAAATTTCTTCTTTTATAAAAAGGGACTTGAAGTAAACCCTCGCAGATCTTATTTGAGATCTCATAGATCCCATTTAAGAAGATGTCATTTGACAAGGGCGTAAGATATCCCAGAGTCTTCTCATGCCAAATAGACAGAATCTCACCCAAATCCGCCAATTGAGGTGGAACCGTTGCAAGCTTATGATCTAGGATCTCTATGCCCTCACTTCTTGCTTTGCTGAGGCTTATGTACCTTAAATTCTATATGGTGAGTCATCATCCAAGATGATGCATGACGACCCTTCGCGTCACTTTTGGACCCTAGGAGGTAACCCCTAACCTGATGTTGGTACCCATTGCTCATCAATCAATTCTGCCTTTGTGTCAAATTATGCTGACTACCTTTTTGCGGAAGTAGTTGTGGGTTCCTAGACAATCAGTAGAGATGGTCCGACAGATTTATGTATGATGCTTTTATTATGATGTAATGCTACTCCTTATGTAATGCTATTTTCATGCAAGTCTTATGCAAACTTGTTATGCTAATGCAAGCTAAAAAATTGAATCTATGCAAATATAGCCCCCACTTCCTTTAAAATAAAAAAGAATAAAAAATAAAAAATAAAAAAAGCACTAATAAGTATCAAGAGCTTTGTGATCCTTAGTAATAATTCAGAAATTTTATTGAACAATTTCTAAATTATAGTCGGTCAAAGGTATAAATATTAAGGACAAAAAGAAAATAAAACAAAATTGTAGAAGGGCCTAATCCCGAATCCTCGATAGGTTTCTTGGTGGTTCCACCTAGCCTTCTCCTACTTGGATTTGGGCTTGGTGCTATACTCGAGACACGGACCTGGTCAGATTTGTGTTGGTTTGCCAACACAAAGTGTAGCTAGTTCTAGTCTAGATGTTTTGTACAACTATAAATTAAGATTACCTGTCGTTCAATTTTCATCCATTGTGAGAGCAACTATGTTTTTTTGAAAAGCTATTAATTTCTTAGCCTGTAACCCTTGACTCCAGAGATAAATATAAGCTGAAAAACCTCTGCATGAGTAGCTTCTTTAGCCTTCGCCAAGTCAAAATCTCTTTGGGAGTTTCTTAGAGTTGCCCCCACTTTGTGGGTTTCTGAATTTCATGTCTTTTAGTGCAAGGAACACGAATTGTGTCATTTAACTAAGGAATTTAGTGTTGTACTAGGTTTTCCTCTCAACTACTCCCTGTTTTGCCAACTTATTCAAGAGATATGTCCTTCCAATATCATCGTGTCTAGGTATAAGTGAGAAGTACATCTTTACCATAGTTGTTAGGGATAAGTGGATTTTATGCCCCTAATTTCTTATTTTCAAGGAGGACAAGTTCTCGGGTGTACACATACCTCGAGTAATTCTGCTATGCCTCTCAAAAGCCTTCATACTTGTTAGTGGTTTTAAAAATAGGGGACTAGCGATGCTATTGACTATAGCAGAAGGGATTCAATGCGACCCAACTCCTATTCTCCTCATTGTTATGAAAAATGATATTATGTTTAGATCGGCTTCACCATAATCTGAATAAGTTCTTTTCAAGGTCTACTACTGCCTAAGGCAGAGGTCTCCCTTTGTGGGCTTCACTTGGCTATTACATGGGCCCGTAACCTAGCTAGGTTCTTCCTAGGCCTGCACCGGGCTCTCACAACTAACCCTTCACTTTTTTTCTTTTATGTTTTCTTCGTTTTTGTTTGTGCTAGACTTTAGAACCCGGGCAGGTTCATGCTATTTCTCACCCCTTTTTCTTCTTCTCACCCCTTTTTCTTCCTTTTTTGGGGTTTTGTTTCTATTGGTATGCAAATTTGGCTGGCATAACACCTTTGGCTGATCGAGGCTCCTAGAAATAAAGACACATACTTGACTGTTCAATTTTTCCAAAGAAAAAGATTATTAAAGGATCAATCAATGGTGACCCCCTCTTTATTGGATTGTTTGTTGACAGGGCATCTGGTGATTTGTGACAAAAGGGGGGGAATAGTCTTTACTTTCGTCTCATTGGCTTGTCCATAGGAACCTACTTCTTCCCTGGATAGTTGATGAGATGATTTGGTCATAGGCAAGGTATCCTTACCTTAGACTACATTCCTTCTTAGGGCTATATGAATGACCCTTCTCGCTTGAAGTCATGGGTGGATTATTGGCTTCATCGTCTCACCATTATGATGTTGTCTGTCTTATGCTCTACCATGTCTTAGAACACTATCTGAATTGGATAAATGCGAGTGACGTTAATTTGAGGAATGCTATTCAGGATAAGGAGAATGTTATGGAATCTTGGAAGACTACGAAGATAGAGGCTAACAAGGAAAAGCATGACTCGTACGAGAGCGAAAGGAAGAAAGTTAAGGATTCTACCTCCCAGAAAACAACACCCTAGGCTAATAAGGACAAGAACTTTGCCTCCATCTTCTAAATAAAGTTTTATGTTTTTCATAGCAGTATTAAAGCTTTTTAATAATTTATTTTATTGCAAATGAGTTGACTGCCAAATTGACTTAATCGCCTAGCCCAACGCAGCATAACCTTTATTGACATATGTTCAGAACCCAGTTGCGTTCTTGCCTACCAGAACCCAACTGGGTCTAGCTAGTAGGGCTTGGGCTCTCCTGCTGGGACCCCTGAATAGTGGCATTTTTTCCCCTTTGTGAGATAGGTGAATAGTTAATAAAGAGTAATAGGGTCAAAACGTTAAGGCCTTATATGTATCTGCATTGTAGAATCAGGCCTTCATAGTTCATTACATCATTGTTATTTTTTGGGCCTATTATAAGCCTTGTGAACCTGTTATGGGTCTGATTAAAGGGAAATAAATTTCATTGTTTTTTTGAAGCTAGTTATGGGTTTAGCCTAGATCGACCAACTAAGTATAATACTTTTTCAGTTGATCTAGATTTGTATATTGAGTATATTCTTCTACATTTATATCCATGAGTTTTGCTACTCTACCTAACAAGATGGTTTTCATGATATATGAGCCTATCCAATTGGGCCTCAACTTTCCCCTTGGGTTTTGAATTGGAGGCCTTATTTCTTTTAAGACCATGTCTCTTGCTATAAGTCTCTAGGCTTGGCTTCTTCATTAAAAGCCCTTGAAATCCAAGCCTGCTATAACTAGGCATTATGTAATGCCCTCAATTTCTTTTAATCTAGCATGATCAACTCTTCATATCGAGCTTTTGCCCACTTTGGCTCTAGAATTTGACTTTTCACTATAATCCTGAATGACAGTATTGCTATTTCAATTGGAAGTATTGGTCCTATTTCATTTATCAGGGAGTATGGCGTTACTCACATTAAAGTTCAAATCGAGGTTTTACACTTCCATGGAGCTGCTTGTCAGGCTAATCTTTATTGTTTTCAGCCAGTTTCTCAATTATCCTGCGGATATTTTTATTAGGTGCTTCAACTTCCCTATTTGTTTGGAGTCGGTATTGTGAAAACTTATAGTGCTGAATTTTATATTTCTCAAGTAGACTTGCTTCCTCTTTCTCAAATGGCTTCCTTAATCAATTATCAATTCATGTGGCAACCCATACCTATATGTGAAATTATTGATGATGAACTTTGACTACTAGAAATTGCATTTTTAACAACCACGTTTTAACTACCAAATATAAAATTCATTGTTAAATGCTATCAATAACGACGAAAGTGAGTATTTGTCGTTTAATTTCATAAAAAAATCACTATCAGACACGAACACTGAAATAGGTCGCTATTGATTTGACAATGTTTGTTGTTATTGTGAATATGAGGGGAAGTATAAAAATTGGGGAGGGAAGATAAAAATGAAAATAAAAAAGTTAAGTACAATTTCCCACTAAGTTAAAATTATTAGAGAGAATAAATAAGTTTGTATTAATATAAAGGCAAAAGCACCTAACATTAATGAATAAAAATAACAGGTAGAGCTTCTTGTCAAAAGAATAGAATTAATGACTCTTAAACCTGGATATTAGAGTTTCTCATCAAAGTGCAAAGAACAAAGCCTCTCTGTGCTTCACAACTCTCAATTGAAGAAAACCCTAACCTCTCGCGAAATCCAAAAACCCTCACAAGTGACTTTTCTAATTTCGATTTCTTGTCATATTTTTGCTTCAATTATATTTGATTTCAGGTTTGGGTCGCCTTCTTCTTCTTCTTCTTCTTCTTCTTCTTCTTCTTCTTCCGTTCTCATGATTTTACTTAACAATTTCATAGTTTGTGTGATTGATATAGTGATTAGGGGATGTTTATTTGAAGCTAAGTGGCCATGATGTGAAGAATTATTCTTATTGCAGATTGCTTATTTTGCTAGGGATCTGCCAAACTTGGTGAGTGCTTTGCGGGTAGTCAATCCACTTGGTGAGTTTTTTCTCATATGAACTATGGTCAAATTGCCTTTATCAACTAGGAATTTTAGAGATGTGGTGTTGTCGGGTGTCTGGAATTGAGTGATCCGTGATAGACTTTTGTGTAAAGATGCAATTTGGCTATGAGTGCCAATAAATCTGTCAATGTAGTTTGGGATTAGAGTACTTTATTGATGTGCACATTGCATGCTTGACAAAATGTCTAACTCAGATAACTTAGTTTTATATAATGGGGATGGTAACTTTTCTTTTCGTTTGTTCTCCTACTCCTCTTCTTCCCTGAACACTTGTATGATTTTGGCTTGTTTGTGGATAGTTTATTCTAGGAATGTTATTGCTAGGAAATTAGAGCAAACTAATAGCGGAAGCAATAGGATGAAACATATATTCAGAAACTTAAAGAAAGATAACAAGAACAAAACAACAACATACAAGATTTACATGGGAACCCAACGCGGGAAAAAACCACGGACGACGACGAGCACAATCAATCCACTATATGAGTAGGGAGAACACAAAACGATCACAATCACAACAAGTGATTTGATCCAATAACAAAATTACAACCTCTCTTGTAATCTCTCTCATAATTCTCTACCTCTTAATGTGTTTACGGATTCAGGAGTGATTTTGGAGTGATTTTAGATCCTAGATATGACCCCCTTTTATAGGGTCTAGAAAATCAGGGTTTTGCCCTTAGAGACAAACCCTAGCCGTCAGGAGAAACTGCGCTTCAAGACAAACCCTAGCTGCCTTTGATTTTGGGCCACAAAGCCCAACAACCCAACAATCTCCACCTTGGACTGAAATCTCTAATCACCAACTCTGTAACACCGTCATAGCACCCCGAAGGGTGATGCCCTTGCAAAGGGGCAATGCCCCGAAGGGCGCTTAGATATTGTGAATGCCAACTAAGTCCAAGTAATGCTCGAACTTAGCTATAGGTAGAGGCTTGGTTAACATATCTGCAAGATTTTCCGAAGTATGAACCTTCCTTACCACTATTTCTCCTACAGCAACTGTATCTCTGACATAGTGATACTTGACACTGATGTGCTTGGTCTCCGAATGGTAGGCATCATTCTTAGTTAGGTGGATAGTACTCTGACTATTAGAAAACACAACAGTGGCAGCCCGTGGAACTCCAAGCTCAGTAACGAGGCCCCTCAACCAAGTAGCCTCATTCACTCCTTCAGTAGCAGCAACATACTCAGCCTTTGTAGTAGGTAGAGCTATAATTGACTAAAGCGATGATTTCCAAGAGATAGTACATGTACACATAGTGAAGATATACCCAAATATGGACCTTTTCCTATCAAGGTCACCAGCATAGTCAGAATTAACAAGATATACCCCCTTTTAACAGTACCCTTTACATAGCGAAGGATCCACTTCACAGCTTCTCAATGATCTTTTCCAGGATTATGTATATACCTACTTACCACACTCACAGCATGTGACAAGTCTGGCCTAGTGCATACCATGGCATACATCAAACTACCAACAGCACTAGAATAAGGGAGATTAGACATTCTATCTATGTCCTCATCAGATCGTGGACAACACTCAGCAGACGATCTAAAATGTGTAGCAAGGGGTGTGAAAACTGCCTTACATTATCCATACTAAATCTACCTAGTACTTTTTCAAGGTAGTGTCCTTGAGATAAGTACAGCTTACCAGCCTTTCGATCCCTCTGAATCTCCATGTTTAAAATCTTCTTTGCTGCACCCAGGTCCTTCATCTCAAACTCCTCACTGAGTTGAGATTTCAACTTGCTAATCAAGGATTTATCCTTAGAGGCAATCAGCATATCGTCAACTTACAAAAGCAAGTAAAAAAAAGAACCATCAGAATGTTGTCTAAAATACACACAATTATCATATCGACTGCGTGTGTATCCTTGTGCAATCAAGGAGGTGTCAAACCTTTTGTACCACTGCCTAGGAGCCTGCTTAAGTCCGTACAAGGACTTTTTCAATCTACATACCAGTTGTTCATTCCCAGGAATTACAAAACCTTCGTGTTGCCTCATGTAGATCTCCTCCTCCAACTCCCCATAAAGGAATGCAGTCTTCACATCAAGTTGCTCCAACTCCAGATCAAACAATGTAACAATTGCAAGAAGCACTCTAATGAAGGTATGTCTAACAACAGGTGAAAATACCTCATTATAGTCAATACCTTCTTTCTGATTGCAGTCACAAGCAACCAGGCGTGCTTTCCACCTTGCATCTTTAACTCCAGGAATACCTTCCTTTTTCTTGTAGATCCATTTGGCAGTTAAGGCTATCCGACCTTTAGGTAGCTCACATAATTCCAAAGTCTGATTCTTTTGCAAACTCTCCATTTCCTCTTACATAGCTACGATCCAATTAGATGAATTTGGGCAGGAAATTGCTTCAGTATAGGTAGAAGGTTCCACACCTTCAGGCATCTCCTCTGCAACTGAAAGTGCATATGCTATCAGTCCCTCATCGTCATTGTAGCAGGTAGGTCTCCTGTTCTCCCTTCGAGGACAATCACGAGCTATAGAGTGAACAACCTCCACCTGAGGCTGATCAAAACTGATAGTGTCAGGTTTAGTACCCTGAGCCTCCCTATTAGGGTGATTAGTAGCTCCACCTTGAACTGCAACGCTCTCCACTTCTATCTCCATACTGGTATCCTCATGATCACTTGTACCAGTATAAGAAACAACAAAATCCTTCCCAGAAGATAACATAGCAATCTCATTAAAAGTGACATCCCTACTCTGAATGACTTTCTTAGACTTAGGACACCACATGTGGTATCCTTTAGACTCAAATGCATATCCAAGAAGCATGCACTTGACAGCCCTAGGGGCTAACTTTCCATTATTCACATAGGCATACACAGGACATCCAAATATTCTCAAACTAGAATAATCAACAGGATTACCTCACCATACTTCTTCTGGAATCTGAAAATCAATGGCCATGTGTGGTGAACGATTCACCAAGTAGCAAGCTGTAGAAATAGCCTCTGCCGAAAAAACTTTGTGATCCCAAAGCCCAGCATTTGAAAGCATACATCGAGCTTTCTCCAGTAGTGTCCTATTGATTTGTTCTGCAACCCCATTTTGCTGTGATTTACCAACCAAAGTCTTGTGCCTAGCTATGCCATTCATCGTGCAAAATTCTTCAAACTCTGACTCAACGAACTCAAGACCATTGTCAGTCCTAAGTTTCTTGATCTTTCTCTCAATCTGGTTCTCAACCAGAGCCTTAAACTTCTTGAACATGAAGAATGTATCATTTTTCGGTCTCAAGAAGTAAACCCAAACCTTGCGTGAAAAATCATCAACAAAAGTTAGCATGTAGCGCTTACCTCCAAGAGAAGGAACCTTCGAAGGACCCCACAGATAAGAATGAATGTAGTCAAGGATCCTTTGAGTACGATGCTTCGCTTTAGAGAAACTCACCCTCTTCTGTTTCCCAAAAACATAGTGATCACAAAAATCAAGCTTACCCGTACCAGCGCTACCCAGACAACCTTTCTTACTTAGAATGGTCATCCCTTTCTCACTTATACGACCCAATCTCATGTGCCATAATTTTGTATCATTAGCATCTGTTGATGCTGTACCAACTGCAGCTACTCCTGTAACTGTAGTTCCTTGTAGGATATAGTGACTACCCTGCCGTAGTCCCTTCATTACCACCATGGCTCCTTTTGTCACTTTTAGGACACCATTCTCCATAACAATTCTGCAACCATTAGTCTCAAGAGTACCTAAGGAGATCAAACAACGAGTCATAGTTGGTATGTGACGAACCTTAGACAAAGTTCTAACTATGCCATCATGGGTTTTAACTTGTACAGTGCCTATTCCTGCAACTTTGCACTCAACATCGTTGCCCATAAGTACAACTTCAGTATCAACAGGCTCATAAGTGACAAACCAGTTCCTACGAGGACACATGTGATACGTACAACCAGAATCTAAAACCCAATCATCACCTAACCCCTTTTCAGAGGTGGTGGCCAAAGATATGGTAGCAAGCAATACATCACCATTAGACTCTGACTCTACTACACAATCAGTTGTAGTAGTGTTCTCCTTCTCCTCTTTCCCTTTCTTTTTCTTTAGTTTCCAGCAGTTAGCCTGAATATGACCCAATTTACCATAGTAATTGCAGGTCTTATTGGAATGAGGATTCTTAGACTTAGATCGGTTCTTTTTCTTATTACCGTTCCCCTTTTGCTCAGTTCTACCCCTAACAACTAATCCCTCAGCCGGATCAGCATAGATATCATAATCAAATTTCTCCTTAGACAACAGATTAGACTTGACATCCTCAAAAGATATAGTATCAGAATTACTATATAGCATAATCTCCTTAAAGTGTTTATAAGAGGGGGGTAGAGACACAACAAGCAGAATAGCTTTATCCTCATCCTCAATCTTTACATCCAGACTCTTTAAATAAACCAGAATAGAATTAAATTCATTCAAATGTTTTTGGACAGGGGTACCTTCAGCCATACGAAAAGTGTACAACCTTTCCTTCAAACGGATCTTGTTGGCTAGGTTCTTCGTCATGTAGAGTTCCTCCAGCCGAGTCCACAGATCCACTGCAGTTGCCTAATCGAGCACCTCTCACAGGATATGTGGTGTCAGGCACAACTGAATGGCTGAAACCGCCTTCAACTCCAGTTCTTCCTATTCCTCGTCTGCCAGTGATCCACGCCTCTTCTTTTGGTCTGTTGCCCATTGTTCGCCAGTCATCTTCTCGAGTTTCACGTGAGGTCTTTGCAAAACCTTCCACAACCCATGCTAGATGAGAATTGCTCTCATCTGCACCTTCTAGAGATTAAAACTAATCTCCCCATCAAATTTCTAAATATCAACCTTCATAATTGAAGATATCTTAAACCAGAGCTCTGATACCATTTGTTAGGAAATTAGAGCAAACTAATAGCGGAAGCAATAAGATGAAACAGACATTCAGAAACTTAAAGAAAGATAACAAGAACAAAACAACGACACACAAGATTTACATGGAAATCCAATGCAGGAAAAAACCACGGACGGCGACGAGCACAATCAATCTACTATATGAGTAGGGAGAATACAAAACGATCACAATCACAACAAGTGATTTGATCCAATAGCAGAATTACAACCTCTCTTGTAATCTCTCTCACAATTCTCTACCTGTCAATGTGTTTAGGGATTCAGGAGTGATTCAGGAGTGATTTTAGATCCTAGGTATGACCCCCTTTTATAGGGTCTAGAAAACCAGGGTTTTACCCTTAAAGACAAACCCTAGCCGTAAGGAAAAACTGCATTTCAAGACAAACCCTAGCCGTCTGTGATTTTGGGCCACGAAGCCCAACATCACAACAGTTATTGTAGTAGATTGTGGTATTGTAGTAGATTCTAGTTTATTGTGCATGTTCTTCTTGGTTTCAACACAGAATCGATCGTAATTTATCAAAGATAATCGAATGGTCTTCAACAATCTGCCATAACATGGAATTTCTAGTTATGGTGATCAATTTCTGCCCATGACATAGAATACTGCTACTGTTTTGAGTTCATGGACTTCATTAGATTATGATTCTGATTAGTGATATTTGGATTCTTTATTGATATTTATCGTTTTTTTCCAATGTATAAGATGGATTGCTTTCTATATATTAATGCGAACTGTTATAAGGAAAACAGTTAGGAAGAGATTAGGACCTTCATTCCATCGTGACAATTGATCCTAAGTCTATTGGAGACGTTGAATAATTTTATGATTAAATAGCACTTGCTGGTGGTAATATTCCTCACTTCATTCCTGATGCATTACTGATTTTTTTAGATGACTTTCAGTTATTATTGCTTATTTGGCTGGACCGAGACACATACTCTTTGGCAAATGTAATAGGGATAAGACTCTGAGACTTTTGAGTTCAACAACACTTGGATTAAATGATGTGTTGCCAGTACTTACTTTATATTATTGACTTGAATGTTGTGATTTCTAATCTTGTATAGCTGAAAAGACTTTTTACATTATCCGATAAGATATGTACTTTGTACACATATGATATTAATGAGTTACATTGTGACAAAAGGTTTTGATTTTTAAACTTCACTTATATTTAAGATCAACCTTGAATAATATTGTTCTTTGGAGGGAAGAGCTTTAATACTGTTCTGATCTTTTGTCATCTCTTCAAAAATATAGCTTCAAAAATATAGCTTTATATTTAAGATCAGCCATGACTTTTTACACTGTTTGTCTCATTGTGTTAGCCTTCAATTGCTATGACTATTTTAACTCTTAACAGGTCCAATATTGTGTCTTGCTTATTGTGAAACATCATCACCTTGATTATTTTTTTCCTTTGTGTTGTTGCTGGAACGATGTTGCGGTGGTGCCACCTGTAAGTGGTTTTGCTAGGCGGTGCACTTGACACGGTTAGCGGCTTTTCTTGTAAGATGGCTTAAGTAGGTCGAAAATCTGTATAGTTGTCTACAAAATAATTGATCCAAAATATCTATTTTTGCTTATTACCTTGGCCTTTTGTGATATGTGTAACTGATCTTTTATGATTTTAATATGAAGATTTTAACTTTTCATGGACTTTTTAGGCAGGTGGCTAAGGATCTGGATCATCATTCAGCAACTTCAGTACTTTTTTTAAGGAATGCCATTCCATAGTTATTGCATTCATGATTCTAGGGGCATTTCAATGGCTAATGTGTATTGATAAATTTATATTGCAACTAGACCTGTCAGTTCGGGTAGACGGGTTAAATACGGATCGAGTGTATTTGGGTTCGGATAAAATACGGGTCGGGTATATTTCTGGTTCTGGTAAAATACGAGCGGGTGTATTTCGGTTTCAAAGGTTTGGACCGTCTTTTTTGTGAGTTATTTTTCTTTTGTCAAAATCAAAATCTTGGCATATTTATTCCTTAAAATTATATGTATTTAATGAACAAGCATTCTAATTGTAATTTCTTAAAAGAACATAAAAAATATTCAAACTTTTCAATATGATATATGCATGCCACGTACCGGTGGAGAATGAGTCACAATTGAGTGGGTTGGTCCTATATTAGAATATTAATAATAGGTCGGGTCACTTATGGGCCGGCCAATCTAAAGCATGATAATGGGTTGGAGCGGTTCAACTTACTAATAACCCATTTAATGATTTGATAATTTGTTAATTAACTTACTATTACCTAATCATGTATGCTTTATTAATTGGCCGATCCTAACACGAACATAAGTCGGTCCATTGCCCAACATAACATGAAGTTCGAGATTAATTAGAAGGAAGCCAAAAGAAAGAATATTATGGAGGCACAAGATATTACAATTATTTATTAATTATAACATCAAAATTTTAGATTATTATAGGGTAATATCAATTAAAATGCGATAAGACGTATTCATTTCATTAAGAATAGAATGGTATGACTTGAACATTTTTAATACTTTCTAGATTGATTTTATTAAGACTAGATATTTCGTGCTCATTTTCTAAATTGTTCCATTTATAAGTTGTATATGACTTTGTTTTATGGGAAAAAATTTGGAAAATAGTGAGTACCATCGTCTAATTTGCGAAGGGATGCGATAGTAGTACAACGTCATTCTAAACGATTCATTATAATGAAAAACTATTATTGTTAAGGTGGCGAAATTAAAGAAAAATAAAAAATAAGGATATAATATTCGGGTTAAGCGAGCGAGTTTGGGTTCGGATTTGGTTTGACCCAAACTTTGCAAGTTTTTGAGTTCGGGTCGAGAAAATCGTGTTCAGAACCCAAAACTTTCGGGTGAGTTCAGGCCGGATTTGCGGATCGGGGCATTTTTTGCTAAGTCTAATTGTAACATGTATAATATATTCAGTACATCAATAAAATTATACTTTTTGTAAGCTTTGATCATCCCAGTTTTGTTTCTATTTCTTTTTTTAAAATCTAGTCAATTGTGTGATAGGGGCTTGCATGGATGCTTAATGTATAATTTGTATCGTAATAATATAATTAACGTCAAAAGATTGGTAGGTAACCTTGTTGAAATTGTAGATTTTAACAACAAACAAGTTCCCGGTAACAATTAACTCTAAAGAATAACAATGAAACAAACTCGTGGCTATGGATAAGCAACCAATCATTATATATTATTTACGATGAATAATTTGGTTGTTATCGTTGTATAATCTTTTGTTAATAAATAATTAATAACGATAAGAACTTGTATTGTCGTTATTTGTACCAAAGACAAAAATTTTCATATCGTCGTTGGAAGTATTAACACTGGGACCAATAACATCGATGACAAATATTTTTTTTTTGTCGTTAAAAGCTTTAACGACAATAAAATGCATTTTTAACGACAACTTTTTTCATCGTTAGATATCTCTTTTCTAGTAGTGTTTGCCACATGTTTTGAGGTAATTTTAGCATAGGGGGCCGCTTCTGCCCATTTTGTGAAGCAGTCAGTTGCTGCAAGCACAAATTCATGTCCTCACTTTTCCGATTATATCAATTCCCTAAACTAAGATAGCTCATGGAAAAGTAAGTGTTGAAAGAAAAGAAGAAGGTTGCTGCAGATTGGCATATATTTGGCATTTATGACATCTTCTCTCATATGTATGGCAATTTGCTTCCCTTATGGACCAATAATATCTCATCCTTTGAACCTTTTTGGCTAACTTTTTATCATTCATATGCCCCCCACATTCTCCACCATGGACTTCCTTCATGACTTGTTCTACTTCCACATGTGTTAAACAACATAAGTTTATGCCCATATGTGTCTTCTTATATATCTTCCCTTTGTTCTCAAAATATTGCGAAGCTAACAACCTTAATGCTTATTAGGTTTTTGAGGAGGACTCTTATGGGTATTCTTTCCTTATTATTATAGATAGACATCATAATACCCATCAGTAAAGTCGATGTTGAATATTTTAATTGTGCAGCAATTACCTGGCTTATCTCTCCTTTCAATTGATAATGACATTGAATCAATGCTACACGGAGTGCTGATCATTGAGGCTAACTTCGCTAGAGCATCACCAAATTGGTTATCTTCACAATGAAGGAAACTATTAGTGATATGGGGCAAAGTGTTTAGTGAGATCCACTAAACGAGCTTGGTATAGTGCCAAGGCTTCACTCTCACCTTCTGTTTCTGTGAGATTTGGTTGATAATCAAATTAGAGTCCCATGACCCTTGCATATTTTTATTCATATTTCAACAGCAACTTGTAACCCGATAATATGGGATTCGTATTCTGCTACATTATTAGTAACCTGGAAATCTAGTGTGACTAAGATAGGGGTATGTGCCCTTTTTGAGGTACTAAAAGGATGCCTACCCCCAAATCCTTTTTGATTTGAAACCCCATCAAAATATATTATCAAATGTCTTATTCTACTTAAAGAACTTCTTCATTGGGGAACTCAAAGGTTTCTTCCCTTCTATCTTCCGTTGGCAAGTCTGCTAAGAAGTTTGACACGAATCTTGCCTTAATTCATTTTTGCCATATGTACTGTAGGTAGAGTTCTGATAGCATTGTTTTCTACCTGGCAAGCTTGCCACTTATCATGTCCATTGGCGCCACTGCATATACCATATGGGTCAACATGTAATGCCTAAGTTTTAGGATCCCTAGAATAATGCCGGAGAGGTTTTTTCCAAGGGTGTGTAGCGAGTTTCGTATTCAAGAAAGTTTTTACTAACACAATAGATGGCTCTTTTTCTCTGTTTTTATCCTCTAGGCTAACATGGCCCTTATTGTGGTTGTAGTGGTTCTGAGATAAAGAATGAGGGGACTGCCACGCTATGGAGGTACCGATAGAGGTAGATTGGATAGGTAGTCCTTGATCTTATTGAATTTTTCTTGACACGATTCCTCCCGTTATGACTTTACTCCTTTCTTCGATTTCTTGAAGATCGGCTCACATATCATGGTAAGGCTTTAACATGAAATAGTTGATGTACTGTAGGCATCCTAAGAATCCTCACAGTTCCTTCTTAGTCTTAGGTGGAGGCATTTCCTATATAGCCTTCATCTGTGAAGGATCAACCTCAATTCCCCTTAGGTTGACCATGTATCCAAACAACTTCCCAGAGGTGACCCTAAATGTTCACTTCTATAGGTTTAAGCGCATGTTGTATTTTCTAAGTGTAGCAAGGAACTTCTGGAGGGTCAGAAAATGTACGTCCCTTTCTTTGGACTTTATAGTCATATCATATACGTGTACCTCGACTTCCCTGTGCATCAAGTAATTTAGTGAAGTGGTAGTCGTTCTTTGGTAAGTGGCCCATTGTTTTTTAACTTGAATGTCATCACCACGTAACACTATGTTTCCCAAGAAGTAATAAAGGTAATCTTCTCCATGTCTTCCTCTACCATTCTAACTTGGTTATAGATAGTGCATCCATCCACAAAGGAGAGGAGAGCATACCCAAGGGTATTATCAACCAAGATACCTATTCGTTGCAAAGGAAAATAATCTTTTGGACTTACCTTATTAAGATCCTGAAATCTACAAACATTTGTTGCCCTTTCATGTTTCTTTCGAATCGGCACTATGTTGGCCACCTACTAAAGGTATTGTGTAATCATAATGAAGCCTGCATCCAACGGTTTCTAGACTTCCTTCTTAATCTTCGAGGCCAATTCTAGTTTCATTTTGCGAGGTTTTTGTTTCACTATTTAGCATCTGGATAAAAGAGGGATCTTATGCTCAGTTATATCCTGATCTATCGCAGGCATGTCTTTGTAAGACCATACAAAGATGTTAGTGAATTCCCGTAAGAGTGAAGTGAAGCTTTTTTGCTACTCCGGAGTCAACAATTTTTCGATTTTAAGCTCTCGAGGCTCTTTAGAAGTCCCCAAATTAACCAGGATTGTGTCCTCAATTATGAAGGTTCTATTTTTATGATCTCCCATTACTTTAATTAGATATTTTGGAATTATTTCTTAATTTTCAATATTGTTAGAGGCAAAGCATTCTAAGGAAGGGGAATGAAATGAGTCGTAAGCAAAGTGTTCATCTTATTGAAATAAAAAATGAGTACATCTGAGGTAGATTTTTGGGAAACAAGAACTAAAGACTAACTCTTGGACTCTACCATAGACTTTCCTAAGATATCCCCAATAGTTATAGTAAACACCTTTCCTATCTCTTCAACTATCCAAGTTACTTGGTTGTAGCTTTTCGCAGACTACAGTGATGAAGTTTGTATGGTTGAAACCATTGTTGGACATGGCAAGGTATACAAAGATACTTTAAGCTAGGTGGGTCTAATCTTGTGTGGATTGGTCCCTTCCTATTACAATAAGTGTTTCCTTATCTAATAATTAGCACTCATTGAATATTTCCAAATCAAGTACCCAGATCCCTTTCTCATTGATACAGTGCGATTTAGGGAAGCCAAAGAAAGGATAATTGTCTCCCTCATAAAGGAACTACCCATTACGAGTCAGCAGGTAAGGCTTTATGTGTAGTACCTCTAGCATCCCTTTCTAGCAGTAGCTTTTGAGCTTGTGCTTCCTACCTATCTTCTGCTACTTCTTCAAGAGTGGGTTGATACCCCAACCCGAACTTGTAATTCTTCTATTGGGTTAAGGCAAAGGTAGTCCAACCCTGTGCTCTTCTGCCTACGGCTAACCCTGGGATGTATCCTCATTTCTTAAGAATAGCGTTCACATTTAGGTTTGCATAAGGATTGAAGTTAAAAAGGGCTCGATCCTATCCAAGGCTACTATTGTTTCAAAATTATAGAGTTCCTCATCATTATGATTGTGTTCAATTTCTAACACTGGCCCCTTGTTGGTGATAGTAGCACACAAGTTGTTCCCTTCAATAGTTACCACGTGTCCGTTCATTACCATCTTCTCTTTCTAGTGTAAAGTAGATGGGACTACTTGTCTATGGTCACCCTAGGAGCAAGTCAAAGTAGCTGAAATGTACAAAACTTGAAATTCCATGTTTCTTTCAATGGGGCCTACATTAAAATGGAGAATGATGGTGGAAAACACTAGTCTTTTTGAGTTATCATATGCCCGTAAATGAGTTAAAGGCATTGAGAGTTGACTTTCCTTTATTCTTAACCAATTAGTATTTCTCTAAGGGCAAACATTCACAGCTAACCCATTGTTGAGTAAGGTAAGTGGTATATACTAGTAGGGGCATGTTATAGTAAGTTCTAAGGTGTTGTGGTACATCGGATCCCCCGGTGGAAACTCTTGATTGCTAAAGGTTACGTGCTTTCATGATCTCTAAGTAGGTTTTTATTGTTGTTGGGCCTGTGAGTTGCTTTAAGCAAAGGGAGCTGCTCAGACCTGAGCATTCTTTCTAGCATGTTCTCAAAAGTCCAGTAGGTCTCACCATCATGCCCCTAAGCCTAATCATATTTGCAGTATTCAGTTGGATCAAAAGATTTGGATTGCCTAATAGCCTCAATTTCTAGCTTAACCATAGGAATATCGATCTTTGCTTTTGCTAGTAATCATTCTAGACCTTGAGTTTATGTGTTCCCTATGGGGATATACTCAGTGTAATGATTTATTACATGCACTTCTGTAGAGGTGCTAGCTTTTCTATACTTGTTCTAGTAGTTTCCTTTCCAGTTGCCACCATTCTTTACAGGTCCTTCTCCGGTTATCTCCTCTTGTATAAGCATACTCACATTCCTTAGTCTAGCGAAATTTTCAAATGTTATGAACCACAAGTGTTGCCTATACAACGACTTGATATTCTTAATGAATAATCTCACTTGATTAGCTTCTGAAGATTGATCCACTGTGTGAGCAGCCTGCACCCTCCATCGAGCAAGGTAGTCAGAAAATCCTTCTTTCTCTGTTTGCTTGATCAATTCTAAATCTCTGATTGTGATTGGGATGTTAGAATTGTATGAATACTGATGTAAGAGTTCATAGAGGTCATTTCAGCTCATGACCTTTCATTGGTCAACAACATTATAACATCCTTGTCAAAGGACCAAGGAAATATGATGTAGAAGATGTCCTTGCCAGTTCCCTTTAAAGTCATCGCATTAGCAAAGTTTCTCACGTGATAGTAAGGTTTCCAGTTCCATAGAATTTGATATCTGACATGATGAATTTTGGAGGCAACTTCACTTTTAGGGTTGAAGTGAATCTTGCATAGTCATTAAAATAATTGTTAAACATCAAGGATTCTTTAAGCAGTTGTTCTATATGATCTACTTAGGGATTGGTTTAGAGACTGCTTTTTTCCCCTTCTTCCTTTCTATTGTCTAGCTTTCCCTTTCCATCATCTTTCCCATCTTCATCATGAGGCTTCTCACTACTCTATGCTTGGTTAGTAAGGTCTTGGAGTGTAGTAACCATCATCTCCATCTTCTTTTCACTCTCCATTCTAGGTATGCATCCTATCCATCATCTTCATAAGCTAAGCAATTTCATTATTTCCGACCATTGGAATTGGTGAGGGATTAGACTTTGATTTGAACTTCGACTTTGACTTTTACCCGACAGGTGGAGTGTAGGACTAGTGTTAAGTGAATTGTATGTCCCCCCCCCCTTTTGTACACAACCCTGTACAACCCAATCAGGATTTCCCACTTTTATTCTCTCTTTTTTAAAAAAAAAAAACCTAGACCACTGTTATGACTCAAACTTGGCTAGAATCGTACTCGGATTTTGAGTTAAGAGTCATTAAAGCTCAATTGACCCAAAAGCTATTTTAATCCTTATTATATTATTATCAGACTTGACATTTTCTAACCTAGGCCTTCCTAAGATCAAAAGCATTAATTCATAGTCTTAGGGCTGGAGGTACTTGCACAAAAACACATCCATGCACACAAATGAGTTCCATCCTAAGCCAGAGTTCTATCTTACAAGGAATTTAGGTACTGTTTAAAACAATCCTCTAGTAACCCAAATGCTTCGTACATCATCCATGAGGTGCATGGAAAGATTGAAACATTTTGGTTGCTTCCCTGTATCATGCGGACTAAGAAAGTGTGCATAAGTGGGTCTGGGAAAGTGTGCATGAGTGGTTAGAATAGTTGTATGCTGAGTTGAAAGTTTAATGGGCCCACCAAGTTAACCAACTATTTTCTCGAGGGATAAGAGCACCGTTTACCTGGAGGTATTGTTAACCTACTACGGCAGCACCTTTAATGCAATAATGCCTAATGCAGGTGTAGCTAAAAAAAGCTTCATGTGTTGAATTCCAAAACACGGCCTTTAAAAAAAAAAAAAGAAGTCCACAATAGAGTCGCCATTGTAAGGACCACACCCCAAGGTTCTCCCCCCAGTGCGGTTCCGCGGCGAATGGTTGGACACGCTTGCTAGGTATTCAGATTCAAAACTGACTTTTTTAAGGTGATCAAATTGTAGCATAACAAGTGGGCTGGCCAGAGAACTGGACTAGAGTTCTGATCTAAGAACCCCAAATTCTAGGGCCAAAACCAAGTCTAGTCCCCTGGTGTAGTCCCAATGCCATCTGGTCCACAAAACTGGGTAATGGCCCTGATTCAGGAACCTGGGCTAGAGCTGAGCCCACTTCAAGGTCCAAATAGTGATATTGTTATGGATCCCAAACCTCTTTTGCTCCAGTCTAAAAATAAAAATAAAATAAAATAATATAGTCAATTAGTTGAGTTACTAGTGAGTTTTAGGAGAAACTTATAAGCAAAATTCACTTTTTGAAATCAACGATAATGGAGTGGGCACCGAAGGGTTCATATCAACTATAAAACAAAAGGGACACTGAAAGGGACATTAAGCTCACTCCAAAAAGGTTTTTGAAAGGCCCTCAAATAATCTCTAGTGTGGGAACCATCTGACTCCATAGGTAAGAAACCAAGGACCTAGATTTGGAGGTGAAGGTACGACGTTGTGATGGCGTGCATCAAAACATCGTCTGTCATCATGGATAGTAGCTACTAACCAATATGGGAAAGTAAAATCTAATTACACTTAAAATAACAAGAATGTGTCATATTAGAATTAACTAATTCAAATAATAGAAATAAAAAATAAAATGTCATTCTAGAGGAAACAATTAGAAATATTTCAGCGGGCAAAGGCGAAACTAACTAAAGATTCCATCATTTTTCAAACCCAAAATTAAATAAACTAAAGAGAAGGAAAATAGAGAGAAAGTAAGTAGAAAATTTGATTTTGCCCTCAAGATGGCCCATCTGATTTACCTGAAAATCCAGCAAAAGAACACTCCTTTAAAGATTAACCAATCTCTTACTCTTCATGCCTATCGAGTGTTCGAGTAGTATTCTACTCGAATTTTGTCTCAAATTTTTCAGCCTCTCTAGTATTAATCTAATTTTTCTAATCTTTCACTTGGGATTTTCATGGTGATCAACCTTAGGGGACAGCCCTACTTTACAACGCTCAAAATAGACTGAATCAACTAAGGAAATGGATTCCTACTTCAAATCTTAGTAAACTTAATTTGAATAAGTGGCATATTCAGATCAAACGTTATCAAAAAGGGAGTATGACTTAGTTAAAAGGGGGGATAGTGAACCTGGTCTAGTTCCTCGTAGAGAACCCAGCCAGATTCTGGCCTGGGGCAAGCCCATTGGGCTATATGCTCCATTTATTCATTTTTCCTCTTTTGTTCCCGTTTTTCTTTTTGACTATGAATTTCGGGTTATTTTCCTGGGCCCCCAAATGTGTAAGTTGGGGCATAATTTTCATCATCGAACATTTTCTAAAGTTGGAGCTGCCATTTTTAAGTGTCTACACAAGGTCATGTAATTTATCTTATTTATGTTAAACTTTGTTTGAATTTGTTTATGCTAAGATGATCTCATCTCTAAACTAATTTTTGTTAAAATTATTTAATTTTATTTGAAATGAATTTATTTTCATTAAATAGAACTTGTTTCTAATGGACTAACAGCTAAAATTATTTTAGCAGAAATTATTTCTGTTAAACTGAATTCGTTTTTACTGAATTTAGTTTTCCATAGTTTAATTCTGCTCAACTAAACTTATCTAAACTTATTTCAAAAAAGATGAGTTGATAAAACTAGGCGTAGATACCATTCAATTGCACCTTTTGGCACATGAATAAATAAAAGGGGAATAATAAAAATCGTTCTCTCTTTTTTCTTCGAAATAAAAGGTAGATAAGATTAAAAACAATAATAAAAATTAGGAAAAGGTGGATTACTTTTTACACTCCTCTCTCATTTTCACTTGCAATTCTGATGTTCTGTCTACATGTCTCAGTCCCTATAGAATTTGTTTATGGCTTTATTTCTTTGTCGTAGTTTAACAGTTTTGCATAGCAAGTTCAGTTTTGTTGGCTAAGATAATCTATTAAATGGTCAAGTCAAGTTCAGTTTTGTTGGCTTTGTTTCCAGCATGCATAATTAACTTTTGGTGCGTTGCAATTTAATTTTTCATATTATAGATAATGAAACGATGAGGTTATCAAGAAGAATGTATGATCAACGGGACGCTTCTAATTATTAGCAGCTTCTCCTAACGATAAAGTGTTAATTCGTTTTCTTCTGTTATTAAGATGAGGTGCAATGGCAGGTCCGTGAGCTAAATTTAGCCTGCGAACGAGTTGGGTACTGCTCGAAAGGCACGCAACAGGGGAGGTGAGCGAGCGGCTCGAGGGACCGCTGCGGGCGCAAGCCAGCTCGGGCTTCATCGTCTTGTGGGTTGGGTTTTACTCTCTTTTTTTATGATTTCAGGGAAAAGGAGAAATAGCCATGGCCACAGTGGGTAGAAAGATCGAGAAGATGAATCACAAAAATTGGTGAAAGAGAAAGAGGAGGGAGGAACCAACCATGACATTGGCTAACTTTCACGATTTTATTTTATTTTTTTTGGGTTTGAAGAAAGCCATGAGTGAGTAAGTGTGTTGGGAGTTTTTGTGAGGAGAGGGGCAGCAAGGTAGGTAGGGTGGAAAGCAAAGCAGAGAAGTGGGCAGACGAGGGAAAGAAGAAGAAGACGAATAGATTGTTTGGGGGGGGGGGGGGAGATGAGAGACAAAAGGAGGAGAGAACGGGAGAGGGAGGAGGTGTTTTTTAATCGTAAAATAATATTTATATTACCATATTAATGATAATTTTTCTGATTTTGTTATCATAATTTAATTGTTTGATTTCTTAGAAAATTTTTAAATTATTGTTCACAATTTATTTGTATAAATAATAAAACAAAATAAAAGAATAATTAATTAAATATGTATGATTGTGGGGGTTTATGGGTGTTATTTTATGTGCTGAACCAAAGTGATGAGTTTTGTGTTGGAGAAAGGAAGATTTGTGAGCCAAAAAATTGGTTCAGCAAGCCGTTGTGGAACTTATAGGCCCTTACTGGTGAGCCAAAAATTTAGCTCATCATTGCACATGCTCTATTATAATTAACTGCTATGTTGTCCTAGTTACATCAGGCACCTAATGTAAGTCATTCGCGCTTTAATTGGCTCACTTGCATATTAAGGGCCTGTTATTTTCGTAGGTAAATTTGGTGGGTCAAAAGGGTGAAGTAGGTTGAAGTGGGTTGAGGTAGGTTGAAGTTACTATTTTTTTTTTTAGGTGGGTTAAAATAGGTTGAAGTAGGTTGAACTGGGTTGATGTTGGTTGAAATTGGTATATTTTTTATCTGGTAGGTTGAAATGGATTAAAATAATGACAATGTAATTAATGTGTAATAATTTATGAAGTTATCGAAATTTTGTGAAATTTTTGTTTATTCCTTTTTATTTTTTATTTTTTTGATTTTTGATTTTTGATTTTTCATTTTTGATTTTTGATTTTCGATTTTTTTTATTTTTACTTCTTTTTTTTTATTTTTTCTTATTTTTTTAATTTTTTAATTTTTAATTCTTCACTTTTTATTTTATTAATTTCTTATTTCATTTTTTTTAATATTTTAATATTTAATTTTTAATTTTTAATTTTTCATTTATTTTTAATTTTTTATGTTTTATGTTTTATGTTTTTTTTACTTTTTAATTTAATATTTTTCATTTATTTTTTATTTTTTAATTGTTTATGTTCATATTTTTTTATTTTTATATTTTTACATTTTTATATTTTTTTAATTTCTCATCTTTTTTTTTCCTTTTTTATTTTACTTTTTCTTTCTTATTTTTTATGTTTTTTTTTAATTTTTAATTTTTAATTTTTTACTATTTATTTTTTATTTTTTAATTTTTAATTTTATTTTTTCTTTCTAATTTTTTATGTTTTATGTTTTATCTTTTTTATTTTCTTATTTTTTATTTTTCATTTTTCATTTTTCATTTTTCATTTTTCATTTTTTTCATTTTGCTTTTTAATTTTTCTTTTTTTAAATTTTTTTTTCTTTGTACTGTTTATTTTTTTATTTTTTTAGTTGTTTATTTATTAATTTTCTATCATTTTATATTTTTTATGCTTTTATTTTTCTATTTCTTATTTCTTATTGTTTATTTCTTTATTTCTTTATTTTTTATTGTTTATTGTTTAGTTTTCAAGTTTTTATACTTTATTTTTTATTTTTCATTTTTTCTGTTTTTTTTATTTTTTATTTCTAATTTTTTATTTTTTATTTTTTATTTTTTACATTTTAATTTTAAATTTTTAATTTTTAATTTTCATTTATTATTTATTATTTGTTATTTTTTGATTTTTTGATTTCCTATTTTTTATTTTTTATTTTTTATTTTTTATTTTTTATTTTTTTTTATATTTCATTTTTCATTTTTTTATTTTTTTAGTTTGTTTTAAATTCAAAAAAAAATAAAAACTAAAAAAATAAAAATAAGAAATAAGAAATAAAAAATAAAAACATCAAAAAATAAGAAATAAGAAAATAAAATATTTAAAATTAAAATTAAAATGTAAAAAATAAAAAATAAAAAATAAGAAATAAGAAATAAGAAATAAAAAAATAAAAACATAAACAACATAAACAATAAAAAAAATATAAAAAAAAATAAAAATAAAAAATGAAAGATAAAAATTAAACATTAAAAAAAATGAAAAATGAAAAATAAAAAATAAGAAGTAAGAAGTGAAAAAATAAAAACATAAAAAACATAAAATCATAGAAAATTAAAAAATAAAAAACAAAAAATAAAATAAAAAATAAAAAGTAAAAAGCAAAAAATTAAAAATTAAAAAATTAAAAACAAAAAATTAAAAAATAAAAAAAGTAAAAATAACAATTTAAAAAAAATAAAAAACAAAAAAAAATAAAAAATAAAGAATAAAAAATAAAAAATAAAAAAGAGATAAATTATAAATTATAAATTATAAATTATAAATTAAAAAATTAAAAAAT
>JACYFF010031955.1:106355892-106380860 GCA_017589665.1 Selenicereus undatus
AAAAGTAAAAAATATGAAATATAAAAAATATAAAAACTGAAAAATAAGAAAGAATAAACAAAAATTCCACAAAATTTCAATAACTTCTTAAATTTTCACACATGAGTTACATTCTCATTATTTTAACCCAATTTAACCCAGTATATAAAAAATATTTCAATTTCAACACACTTCAACCTACATCAACCCACTTCAATCTAGTCCGACCTATTTCAACCCACCTCAAAAAAAATATCAACTTCAACTTACCTCAACTCATCTCAACCTATTTCAACTTACTTCACCCTTTTCCCCATCCAATTTATCCACGAAAACAACAGGCCCTAAATCTCACATGATACTTTACAAATTATTAAAATTATGAAGAGGGTAGATTGAAGTTGGTTGAAGTAGGTTGAGATAGGTTGAAGTTGATTGAAGTTGGTATTTTTTTTTCAAGTGAGTTGAAGTAGGTTAAAATAGGTTGAAGTAGATTGACGTGGGTAAATATAAATTTATCCACGAAAAGAACAGGCCCTGAATTGTGAATATGGCTAGTGTTTCTGAGGCTTGGTCTGATCCTCGTACGGATATGAATATGTTTGATATGAGGGGCAAAAATTACTAATATATAGACTAATAAGACAACTAGACTAATTTCTAGGATGAAATTGACGATTCCATTATCAAGGGGCATCACCAACAATATTAAGTATGAGTCCCACCTAAATGGAGTTTAGATAATTAAAAACTTAGAACATAAAAAGCAAGCAAATTAGGACATAAAATTGTTCCATAATTTATTCAATAGTATTGAAGCCTCATTATATTATCCCCGCATCGTTTATAACCACAATGCTTTACCCAAAGTGGATGCTATTTAAGTAGAATAAACTTTTATATCCCCAACACAAAGAATATTCGTGCAACAATTGCAACAAAATGCCTTGGGTTCCATTAGCTGGAACCTATTAATTACATAAGGAACTTAGGGTCTGTTCTTTTCATAGGTAAATTGGGATGGATAAAAGAGTGAAGCAGGTTGAGGTGAATTGAAGTAAGTTGAAGGGAACTGAAGTGGGTTGAATTTTTTTTACGTGATAAATTGAACTTGGTTAAAATAGTGGAAGTGAGTTAAAGTAGGTTGTAGTAAGTTGAAGTGAGATAAAGTGGGTTGAATTTTTTTATGTGATAAATTGAACTTGGTTAAAATAGTGGAAGTGAGTTAAAGTAGATTGAAGTGGGTTGAAGTGAGTTGAAGTAGGTTGGAGTTGGTATTTTAGAATTGACCCGCCAAAAGAACAGGGCCTTAATTAGGGAGTGATCATAAGATTTTCCTATCTCCTCATCAATTATTTAATTTTTAAGAAACTTATTGACAATTCATCATAGTATATAGCTACATTATCATGTGATCTTTTTTCTTTTTTCTTTAAATTTTTTTTTTCTAATTTTTTTTCCAATAACCAAGGTTCAAAATCGCCTAAGAGATCATTAATAAAAAAAAAAGAAAAAAAGAAAATTACAAGATTAGGCACGTTAAATTCTGCTGGAAGCCTGGAAGTGCCACACGAGTTGCAATACTGCATCAAAAGTTTAAAAAGAATGATCATGGTATATAAGTCAAGTGGGTTACTCCTCCTATTGTTAATTGGTTTACGATGGAATATCACTCTAACTTGTTACCCTGGACCTTGATTGAAATAACTTCCTCCTTGAATCTTCCTGACATGTGGTATCAGAGCCGATGGTGAGTTTAATTGGCTGGGCGAAAAGCTGCAGAATGGTGGACCCCATGGATGAGCTCGATGATGTGACATGCAAATGTTGATCTATCAAGTGAGAGCACATTTGTTGCTAGCGTGGCTCGATGGCATGGGTGAGCTCTTTGGTGGTATATGAAAGCACCATGAACATGAGTACATGACACATGGCATACACTTTCGGTACTCCTGGAACAGAGTAGGTGGCGTGGAAACTCGGTGTCGAGTAGCATGTGAAACTTTGTGGACTAGAGTGTATGTATGTTCTTGATAGTGGCTTAGCGCCTTGTTCAAGACTTCCACTCAAGGGGGAGATTGTTTTCGAGGAGACTCACGTGTGAAGGGGAGATTCTTGGGGTGTCATACATGAGTTACTCCTCTTATTGTCATTAGATGTTAGGATGAAACCTCACTCGAACTTGTTATCATGAACTTTGATTGGAGTGGGCTCCCTCCTTAAATCTCCCCAACACGAACTTATGAAACAAGTCATAATCTCCTAAACTCATGAGTCTTATAGCAATGCTAAGCATCAACGTGTCAAAAATATCTGTGTCTCGGTGCTGAAAGGGTTGTTTAATCATCGTCAAATCTTTAGATGTCAAGCTTTAGTCACTCCTTTCAGTTCATGGGATTGTCACATTAAGATCTCTCAGAGCTTCTTAAATAATTGTGACTCTGTTACTCATCCCTTCTATTTTTTTGCTCCCCAATGCCTTTCCCTGCTTTAAAATTTTATAGAAATTAGGTCGTAAATAAAAAAAAATCATATATATAAGCTCAAATGAGATTTCAATCCAAAATCAATTGACAATAAGTGAAGCGACTCACATGCTTATATACATACTTAAGCCCTTTAATTTTATCAGTGTGGGACAAACCCCATTTTCACAGTCCAAGACGCCCCCTCACATGTGGGTTACTAACAAGGCACAAAACGTGCACGTACTTTTAAGTTTTAATCAAATCGGGAAGGTAGCAAGTTAACTTCGAGTAACTCGCTCAGATACCATATTAAATTTTATTAAAATTGGGTCGTAAACAAAGGAGTCATGCATAAAAGCTCAAATAAAGTTCCAACCCAGAACCAATGGGCTATGGAAGGAGTGACTCACACACTTATATACATGTATAAGCCCTTTAATTTCATCAATGTGGGACAAACCCTATTTTCACACTCCAAGACTTGCACCAAAATGCTCCTCAAGAAATATGGGCAGGTAATTTGGGTTATCACTAAACTAATAGAATGAAACAAAAATTATTCTAAATGTTAAGATATAAAACCTATCCTTAGTCTTCAAACATTTGCTAGATGTTTTAGTTGAATTGATTATTGAACATTACATTGGAGCCTTTTGAACGATGTCTCAAAATTCAAATCTCAACACCCTGATATGCATTTACTGCACAAATGTCAGAGGAGTATTTGCAGCATCCACATTTTACACATTAATGACATTTATGGGCGGAAGCATGCTAGGGTATAAAATTTTTTTCTACACCTTCGACCATCAACTTAAATTTTAGGTTGAGATTATTTTTGAGATTGAAATGATGAACAACCTAATGATTAGGACCTTCTTCAATCCACCAAAATATGATGAGTAAACATCGAGATGCATGCCAATGGCTCATACTAAATGATCCCCAAGTAATACGAGCTTCTAATTGGGGGATTATCTTCCTACACCCAAAAAAAAAAACCAAAAAATTAAATGAAATACAAAAGTACATATCGGAAGTATGATATGTCTAAAACATGAAAAGATTGATCATGTTGAGCTAGGCGATGCAAACATGGCGACTTCATCGTTAAGCGTAACTTACAGTAGCATTATGAATTCGTTGAGCAAGAACGCGATTGTATATGAATTTATGACTTACGCATATTTCCCCCCCCCCCCCAAAAAAACCATGTGTGTGAGCTTGGGATTATAGTTCTCAAGATCAGATAGTGGTAATTTACAAAGCAAGAGGAATGAATTTTAATGCAGTCCTTCTTTTCCCTCTGCTTCTCTATTGATGATACTCCCACTATATAGCAAGAGCCCCCTGTCCAAAATAGAATACAACCCTGCCTATAATCCTGCCAACTTCCCTAAACATAAGATGCTGAAATAACTAGCTCTCCTAAACCAACTAATTACATAGAATATCTTCCTAAAATACAATATTCATGTATGCACATAATATTTCACAATACCCCGCTCAAGTTGGAGCATAGAGATCCCGAATGCCCAACTTGTGAAGAAGAAACTCATATTGTCAGCTGCCTAACACCTTTGTGAAAATGTCAGCTAGTTGCCCATGTGATGGGACAAATGCGGGATGAATATTTCCGACAACAATCTCATCATGAACACAGTGACAATCGATCTCTATGTGCTTTGTTCGTTCATGGAACACTGGATTTGGAGATATGTGCAAGGCTGCTTGACTGTCACAATGGAGAGACATTGGTCATAGATGAGGCACCTCGAGACTTAAGAGAAGGCTTTTTAACCACTTCAACGCACATGTAGTCAGTGCCATAGCCCGGTATTCCGCTTCTGCGGAGGAGCATGACACCGTATGTTGCTTCTTTGCCTTCCAAGAAACCGACGAACCTCCAAGAAACACCAACCAACCAATGAGAGATCGCCTAGTCAAGGGGCAACCACCCCAGTCGGCATCACACCACCCATGTAGCTATAAGTCACACTTGCTACTCAATTGAATCCCTTGGCCGGGATGTCCCTTTAAATACCGAACAACCCTCAACACAGGGTCCCAGTGGTCGACTCGAGGATGCTGCATAAACTGAGATAAAACATGAACACTATAGGATAAGTCAGGGCGAGTGAAACACAAATAAATTAGTCGTCCCACTAAGCGACGATGAGGTTATGGATCATCAAGCTCTTTGCCCATAGACAAGGCAAGCCGATGATTATGCTCAAGTTGAGTCACCACAGGCCAAGCACCCAACAAACCTGTTTCAGAGTTGATATCAAGTGCGTATTTACGATGACAAAGGACGATCCCATCGGGTCCCCGTGCCACTTCCACCCCCATAAAGTACTTTGTTGGAATATGAAAGTGGATATTGTCCCATATTAATGAAATTCAAAGAATATGATAGTGGGTGTTGTCCCACATTGATAAAATTAAAGGGCTTGAGTATGTACATAAGCTTGTGAGTTACTCCACCCATTGCCAATTGATTTTAGTTTTGGAATATAAAAGTGGATATTTTCCCACATTGATGAAATTTAAAGAATATGATAGTGGGTGTTGTCCCACATTGATTAAATTAGAGGACTTGAGCATGTACATAAGCTTGTGAGTTACTCTTTTCTTTGAGCAATGATTTTCACTCGTTCCTCTTGAATGAGAATCGAGTATACTTTGTTCAAACTCGGTAACGGGTCTTGCGCCAGAATATTTGACCTCACCGTCCCATATATCCTCTCATCTAATCTCATAAGAAACGAGTACACCTTTTCTTCCTTCCGCTTCTTCTCTAACACTGGCCCGAGTTTGCATTCACACTTCCCACATTTGCATGTGGGTAATGTTCATAATTTTCAAATTCATCCCAAATTTGTTTGAGTTTCTCGTAGTAGTCTGCTATGGTCATCATCTTCTGTCTGCAGTCTGCAAGGTCTGACTTTAGTTGCTGAATGCATGGCCTATTGGTGATGGAAAAACGCTCCTTAATATAGTTCCAAAGGTCCTTCGCCACTTCCACATGAGAAATAGTGGACCAAAGCGAAGGCTCAATGGTGTTTCGGATCCAGAATACCAACAATGAGTTAATTGTCCACCAGTCTTCAAGATCTTCTGACGATTCATCAGGTCATTTGATTGTTCCGTCTACAAACCCGAACTTCTTCCGGGCTCTCAGGGCAGTTCTAATCGAACAAGCCCATTCATCATAATGTTCTCCTTTAAATTACACTTGGGTGATCAAAAGGCCTGGATTATCAAGGGAAGTAATGTCATAAGGTGATACCGTCCTCCGTTGTGGAGGTCTATCTTCAGTTCCTGTCTTGTCACTCATGATCGTCTCTGATCATGGATGACAAGAATCGACTATGGCTCTGATACCATGCTAATTTACAAAGCAAGAGGAATGAATTTTAATGGAGTCCTTCTTTTCCCTCTGCTTCTCTATTGATGATACTCCCACTACATAGCAAGAGCCCCCTGTCCAAAATAGAATACAACCCTGCCTATAATCCTGCTAACTTCCCTAAATAAAAGATGTTGAAAATAACTAGCTTTCCTCAACCAACTAATTATAGAGAATATCTTCCTAAAATACAATATTCATATATGCACATAATATTTCACAATAAAACATGGTATCAGAGCGGATTGCTCGATCTTGATTTGCCACCGTCCCCAGTTGATTAAAATTGTGTGCACGTGTTGAGCCTTGCTAGTAGCCCACATGTTAGGGGGCGTGTTGGAGTATGAAAGTGGGTTTTATCCCACATTGATAAAATTCAAAGAATATGATAGTGGGTGTTGTCCTGCATTGATGAAATTAAAGGGCTTAAGCGTGTATATAAACTTGTGAGTTACTCCACCCATTGCCAATTGGTTTTGGGATGGAACCTCATTTGAGCTTATATATATGAATCGTTTGTTCAAGGCCCAATTGATATAAAAATTTAAACATGTTAGCATATATAGTTGTCTATACACAGCAATAGCTTTATTCTCTCCTTGATTTTAGGGCATAGAATTGTTTTCGTCCTAAAGATAGGAAGGCTTTGTGTATATATATGTGTCATGTATAATCACTTCAATATATACATGAATTCTTTTTCTTATCTTTGTTATCATGTTATCAGAGCATCTTTATTTAAAAAAAGGGTGCAAAGGAAAAAGACAAAGCATAAAAAGGGGCAGCCCATTTTACGCTTTTTCATCGTCATTTCTAGAGGAAAGCTTTCCTCCATCACAGCTCCATCACCAAGAAATTCTCCTTCTCAAATCTTTTGCTAATTTTGGTTCCTCAGTCATCAAATCACATAATTTCTTCAGAAAATTGAGAAATTTTTCTCTACTCACCTTAATTTGTGTTTGGGTTACCACGATTTTACATGGGGGTCAATTTCTTGCTCCCCTGTTCAATCCCAGGCATATTTATCCCTTCTTCAGCCCCTATCGTCCATTTATGTTTGATTAGCAACTGGAATTTGGTATTTAACGAGGGCTTCTTTGCTTCTTTTGAACAGCTGTTCCCTGGTCTTCATTTGTACACAGGTTGGATCTTCTTGCTTGCTTTCTCTCATAAATTTCTAGTGCAGTTTGCCATTCTTTTGCTTCCTTGCTATTTAGTTTCTCATATTTATAGCAATGGAAAAATTGGATGTTGTCCAACCCATTAAAACTATTTTAGATGGTCTAAACTATGCAATTTGGTCCCAAGAAATGTTGAGTTTTCTAAAAGGTCGAAAACTTTGGAGGTTTGTTACTGGAGATATTTCTAAGCCTACAAAAAGGCAAGATGAGGATGATGGAAACTTTTGGGAACATCTTCAAGATTGGGATAGTAAAAACCATCATATTCTTACTTGGATTCGTAACACATCCATTCCATCAATTAAAATTCAATTTGCTTGTTTTGATACTGCTCAAGACGTTTGAGGCTTGTTGGCCAAACGATATTCCACAACTAACATCATCCATCAATATCAGCTCCATGAAAAACTCCATACCATGAGACAATTAAATGGTCAACCTATCAATGATTTTCTGTCTTAAATGTAAGCTGTATGGGACCAACTTGCCTTGGCTGAGCCTACTTGGGAAAATGCGAAGGATGCTGCAAGGTATTTTACATATTGTGACAATTTATGAGTCCTACATTTTCTCATGGTTCTTACATGTGAGTATGAACCTGTTCGTGCTTCGACCCTGCATCGAGGTTCTTTGCCCACACTTGAGGGTGTGGTTTCTGAACTGCTATCTAAGGAAACTCGCCTTAGCATTTTAAAAGATCAGCCAATCAACACAGCTGTGGACACAAATACTGTTTTGGCAGTGGCTTCCAATTCTGGAAAATCTGAGAAGACCTGTAACTATTGCAGACGACCTGGGCATGTTATATCAGACTGTCGAAAATTAAAATACAAGAACAGTAAGGGGTTAGGAAGTCAATCCTGAAGCAGAATATACAATCATCATCCTCACACTACTGGGGCAGTCATAGATGACTCATCTCTATCTTTTTCCTTGAGTGATATTGAATCAATCCTCAAACTACTTACTGGACATTCTGTAGCACCCACCTCTCAGATTGTTGCTGATACTACTACCTATTCTACACTTTCTATTACTCCAGGTACCTCACGTTCTTGGTTCTTTGACTCTAGTTGTTGCAATCATATGAGATCCGATGCTACTATGTTTTTGTCTAAAACTGGCCCTATGAAAACATATGTTGTTTCATACGGCAGATAAATCTAAGCTGCATGTTAGTCATATCGGTGATACATAAAGTGCAAACTTATCTGTCTTTGACACATTTTTGGTCCCTCAACTTACATTGAATCTTTTATCTGTCGGATAATTATGTGAGCTTGGCTTTGGGGTATATTTCTCAGATCGTGGATGTGTTGTACAGGATCCTCAAAAGGGACAAATAATTGGGACTGACCGTAAAGTTGGTCGTTTGTTTGAGCTTGTCTCTTTGAAGGTTCTTTCTGTAGTGGTTACTCACTATGCTGCTTTGGTGTCACCAGAATTATGGTATTCACGCTTAGGTCATGTTTCTTTTTCTAGATTACGTTCTTTAATTTCTAGTGAAGTTTTGGGTCACGTAGACATCGATAAAGTTGATTGTCAACCTTGTCAGCTTGCAAAATTTCATGCTTTACCCTCCAATAAAAGTGACTCCATTTCTAAAGCCCCTTTTGATCTTGTGCACTTTGATGTTTGGGGAGCTTCACCTAATCCTACCATGGGTGACTCACGTTATTTTGTGATATTCGTGGATGATCTTTCCCGATACACATGGATTTATCTACTAAAAAATAGATCTGAATTGCAACAGGTTTATTATAATTTTGCTGCTATGGTTCGTACACAGTTCTCTGCTACAGTTAAGGTCTTTAGATCAAATAATGCACAAGAGTATAAAGAGGAGCATTTTCTGCATTTTCTTATTGAGAATGGCACAATCACTCAATACTCATGTCCTGGCACATCACAACAGAATGGACGTGCAGAAAGGAAGCACAAACACATTCTTAAAATTGTTCGTGCTCTACTAATTTCTGCTACTTGTCCAAAATTCTTTTGGGGGTTAAGCTGCCCTTACAGCAATTTGTACTATTAATCATATTCCCTCTCCTGTGATTGAAAATAAGTCTCCTTATGCGCGTTTATATGGAATACTACCTAATTATGATATTCTCCGAGTTTTTGGATGTGCTTGTTTTGTGATGTTGCAGCCTCATGAGCAAACTAAATTGGAGCCGCGAGCTCGGCTATGTTGCTTCCTTGGATATGGTATTAACCATAAAGGATACTGATGTTGGGATCCAATATCTAAGAGGCTTCGGATCTCTCGTCATGTTGTCTTTTGGGAACATAAGATGTTTTCTTCGCTATGTAGCTTCCAGCTCTCAAGGACTGAATCTTCATTTCACTGACCTTGGCATCCCTCTTTTTCCTAATGTTGTTGACAAACCTCCGGAGGTCCCACCTACTACTTTGGAAGAAAGTTCTTCCCCTGCAGATGCATCTTTTCCAGATTCTGTCACTGACTCTCTCAGTGCTTCGCCAAAATTGGGAAATTCAAGCACTGGCGACAATACTTTAGCAGCATCCTCTACGACACCAATAACTCGCCATTCCTCTCGAGTAAGTCACCAACCAACATACTTGCAAGATTATCATTGCTATTCCGCTATTGCCACTGATCATGAGCCTCAAACATTTAAAGAGGCTCAAAATAATCCTGCCTGGGAGAAAGCCATGCAAGAGGAACTTGAAGCATTACAGAAGACTCACACTTGGGATCTTATAGATCTTCCACCTAACAAAATAGCCATAGATTGCAAGTGGGTCTATAAGATTAAAACCTGATCAGATGGGTCGATTGAACGGTATAAAGCTCGGGTTGTGGCCAAGGGGTATCACCAAGAATATGGGATTGATTATGAAGAAACATTTACGCCGGTTGCTCGCCTCACCTCAGTAAGGAGTTTGTTAGCAATCGCAGCTGCGAAAAAGACGCAACTCTTCCAAATGGACGTTAAGAATGCCTTTCTCAATGGCAACTTAGAAGAGGAGGTCTATATGAAACCTCCCCCAAGATATGAGCATCCACAAAACAAGGTTTGTCGTCTTCACCGAGCACTATATGGTTTAAAACAAGCTCCTCGAGCTTGGTTTGCCAAGTTTAGTTCCACTATTCATTGTTTTGATTTCTGCTCTAGTCCTTCTGATCATACACTCTTCATCCGTCGCACAAGCAAGGGATATGTCATACTATTATTGTATGTTAATGACATGATCATGACAGGGGACGATTTCCAAGAGATATAGGACTTGAAGCAATCTCTTCACCAGGAGTTTGAAATGAAAGACTTAGGGTTACTGAATTATTTTTTGGGATTGGAAGTTACCTCCAACTCAAAAGGGTATTCTCTGTCATAAGCAAAATATGTCCGTGACCTCCTTTCTCGTGCTGGGTTAACAGAAAACAAAATTGCTTCCTCGCCTCTTGGAGTCAATGCAAAGTTCTCACCCACAGATGGATCACCTTTGTCTGATGCTACATTATATCGACAACTAGTAGGAAGTCTTATATATCTTACTATCACAAGACTTGACATTGCACATGCAGTTCATGTGGTAAGTCAATTTCTAGCCGCGCCTCGTACTCACCACTATGCAGCTATACTAAGAATCCTTCATTATATCAAGGGTACAACATTTCATGGGCTGCATTTCCCTTTTAATTCTTCTCTAGAGTTGAAAGGTTATTCAGATTCAGATTGGGCTGGTGATCCTACAGGCAAACGTTCTACGACGGGTTATTGTTTCCTTTTGGGTGACTCTTTAATCTCATGGCGTAGCAAGAAACAAACAGTTGTTGCTCGTTCTAGCACGGAAGCTGAATATTGCGCTCTTGTAGATACCACCTTGGAGTTGGTATGGTTGCAATGGTTATTAGACGACTTGGGAGTATATCAGAATGGGCCAACCACAATTTACTGTGACAATCGAAGTGCAATTCAACTAGCTCAAACCTTGTCTTGCTTAGGCCTGTATAACACATAAATGTTTAGTGAGTTGCACAAAATAGTCGCGATCATCAGTTAATTGCGACACAGAAATAAGATTGCAAGTCAATCCCGGCACACAAAGAACATTTTTAAGGCACAAATTTCCATCTAAAAAAATTGACCCTTCTTTAGTAGCCACAATGCTACTCCTATTTGGAAGGCCCACGGGACACGACGCTATTTCGTGAAGGTCACAAAGATCACCAATCCGCCCCATCATATGATTCGAGGCTCCCATGTCAATAACCTAAGTTACAGGCTTACCGGTCATCCTCTCACTTGTCACAATCTTTGATCCACCAAGCATCCTGAGCAGCATTTGCCACTGCTTAGACGTCAAGTTAGGCACGGGTGTTGGCTCGCCAGGCGCATCTGACGTGCTACTAGAGGCACTCACTGTGCCTCCTTGGACAGCGTGAGCATGAGCATGACCTCTGTATTCACACTTCCAGCATTTACATGTGGGCAATTGTTCATAATTTTCCAATTCATCCCAAAGTTGTTTCCCGTAGTAGTCTGCTATGGTCATCCCCTTCTAACTGCAGTCTGCAATTTCTTACTCTAGTTGCTGAATGCGTGGCCCATTGGTGATGAAAAAACGTTCCTTGATATCGCTCCAAAGGTCCTTCTTCAGTTCCTATCCAAAATAGAATACAACCCTGCCTATAATCCTGCTAACTTCCCTAAACATAAGATGCTGAAAATAACTAGCTTTCCTAAACCAACTAATTACAGAGAATATCTTCCTAAAATACAATATTCATATATGCACATAATATTTCACAATAATGCTAACTTACAAAGCAAGAGGAATGAATTTTAATGGAGTCCTTCTTTTCCCTCTGCTTCTCTATTGATGATACTCCTACCACATAGCAAGAGCCCCCTGTTCAAAATAGAATACAATCTTGCCTGTAATCCTGCTAACTTCCCTAAACATAAGATGATGAAAATAACTAGCTTTCCTAAACCAACTAATTAGAGAGAATATCTTCCTAAAATACAATATTCATGTGTGCACATAATATTACACAATACCTCTCTCCCTCAAGTTGGAGCATGGAGATCCCGAATGCCCAACTTGTGAAGAAGAAACTCATATTGTCGGCTGCCTAACGCCTTTGTGAAAATGTCAGCTAGTTGCCCATGTGACGGGACAAATGCGGGATGAATATTCCCGGCAACGATTTCATCACGAACACAGTGACAATCGATCTCTATGTTCTTTGTTTGTTTATGGAACACTAGATTTTGAGATATGTGCAAGGTTGCCTAACTATCACAATGGAGAGACATTGGCCGTGGATGAGGCACCCTGAGACTTAAGAGAATGCTTTTGAACCACTTCAACTCACATGTAGTCAGTGCTATAGACCGGTATTCCGCTTCTGCGGAGGAGCGTGAAATCGTATGTTGCTTCTTTGTCTTCCAAGAAACCGGCGAACCTCCAAGAAACACCAACCAACCAGTGAGAGATCGCCTAGTCAAGGGGCAGCCACCCTAGTTGGCATCACACCACCCATGTAGCTGTAAGTCACACTTGATACGCAATTGAATCCCTCGGCCGGGATGTCCCTTTAAATACCAAACAACCCTCAACGCAGCATCCCAGTGGTCGACTCGACGATGCTGTATAAACTGAGATAAAACACGAACACTATAGGATAAGTCAGGGCGAGTGAAACACAAATAAATGAGTCATCCCACTAAGTGACGATAAGGTTCTGGATCATCAAGCTCTCTCCTCGTAGACAAGGCAAGCCGAAGATTCTGCACAAATGGAGTCACCATAGGTCGTGCACCCAACAAACCTGTTTCAGAGATGATATCAAGCGCGTATTGGCACTGACAAAGGACGATCCCAGCGGGTCCCCGAGCCACTTCCACCCCTAGAAAGTACTTCAAAATACCAAGGTCTTTCATGTGAAAATAACTACTAAGATAGGACTTAAATTGCTCGATCACTAGTGGATAACTCCTAAAAATTATAAGATCATCAACATATACCAAGACATTCAACTTGGTTGTTCCTTTTTGGAGAGTAAACAATGAATGGTCAGAATAGGATTGCTGAAACCCATAATTTTTCAAGGTACTGGATAACTTTGCAAACCAGCAATGCGGTGCTTGCCTCAAACCATATAACGACTTCTAGAGTCGACATACCTTCCCTGGTGTCGTAACTCGAAAGCCAGGAGGAAGCTTCATTTATACTTCCTCTTGCAAATCACCATGAAGGAAGGCGTTATGAACATCCATCTGGTGAACCTCCCAATTCTTTGCAGCTGCAACAGCAAGAAAAACCTGAACCGTAACCATTTTAGCTACCGAAGCAAAAGTTTCGTTGTAGTCAATTCCTTCAACCCGATGATTCCCAAGGATAACCATTCGTGCCTTGAATCTTTCAATGGTACCATTGGACTGATACTTGATCTTGTATACCCACTTGCACCCAGAGGGCTTTCTTCCCAGGGGGCAAGTCTTCCACTACCCAAGTCTCATTCATTTCCAGCGCTTCAATTTCGTGCTACATGGCATCTCTACAATGACTGTCTTTGATAGCTTCTGAATAATGAACAGGTTCTCGCTTAGCAGTAATAGCTGCAAGAAAATTTCGATATTGCATAGAAAATTTATCACAATTCACAAAATGTGCAATAAAATAAGGAGAACCTGAGGGATGCCGTGTAAAGTGGATGGACTAGATTTTCAAATAATGTGCGTAACACAATCGCACAAACGAACCCACGCTTGTTTTTTACAGTGCCCACGACCTAATATACCTTCCTCATTGGCAGCATCAACCACTGGCATGGACATTTGAGTTGTAGTGGGTAAAAAGCCTTCTCTTGAGTCTCGGGGTGCCTCATCCATGGCTAATGTCTCTCCATTGTGACAGTCAGGCAACCTTGTACATATCTCAAAATCTAGTGTTCAATGAACGAACAAAGCACATAGAGATCGATTGTCACTGTGTTCGTGATGAGATTGTTGTCTGGAATATTCATCCCGCATTTGTCCCGTTACATGGGCAACTAGCTGACATTTTCACAAAGGCATTGGGCAGCCGACAATATGAGTTTCTTCATCACAAGTTGGGCATTCGGGATCTCCATGCTCCAACTTGAGGGGGGTATTATGAAATATTGTGTGCATATATAATATTGTATTTTAGGAAGATATTCTCTGTAATTAGTTGGTTTAGGAAAGCTAGTTACTTTCAGCATCTTATGTTTAGGGAAGTTAGCAGGATTATAGGTAGGGTTGTATTCTATTTTGGACAGGGGGCTCTTGCTATGCAGTGGGAGTATCATCAGTAGAGAAGCAGAGGGAAAAGAAGTACTGTAGAAGGCAAAAATTCTACGACAAATCGAATGATGCCACGTGTAAAAAAATGACAAATCACAAATTGCCATGTGTCACGTTGACTTTGGTGGACCCGTTTGGTCAAAATTAAGTTCAGCCAATTAAAACCTGCCACGTGTCATCGATGATGCAGAAATTAGTAATTATTTTCTTTATTTAAAAATAAGAAAATAATTACTGGGCCTATGCCCAAAACCCGGCTCTAACCCTAACTAGCAGAGCCTATAAATAGGGGTCCTCTCCCTTCATTTGATGGATCCAACATCTGCAAAATTCAAAGCTCAGACAGCGAGGAGCATCCAGCTACCAAGCGAAAAGGATCAAGACTTGCAAAGCCTCAAAAACTACAATCAACCACTCGCATATCAAAATCAAGAATAGTCTTCAGAGTTCTTCAGCCGATTTGCATCAACCGAGATCAAGCATCAAGCCCTCGGAATATTCAAGTCATTAGGAGATCGAATCAGAGGATTAGTCCATTGTATTAAATTCAGAGATTGTACCCGTTCTTTGATATAAATATAAAAATTCACTTTGTTGCTCGATTTCTTGTCTAATTGATTGCAGGCTTGAAATTTGTATTTACAAATTTGGCACGCCCGGTGGGACATCTCTACCTCTCATCTCTTTCTCCAAGCGAACAAGTTCTAAACTCCTTTAAAGAAGAAATGGCTCTCAAGAATGTCATTCTTCAATCTTTTAAAAGAGAGAATATTGGATCTACATTTGAAAGATCTGCAAAGGCTAGTATTGCATATACCAATCGAAGCACCAAGGTGATGACTAAGAGCATGACCAAAGCCGCTGCCTTCATCACCTCAAAGGAACAAATCGTGGCTCCAACTTTGCAGTCACGCAAAACTCAAAAAATAGGCTCCAACTTGCCTTTAATGGAGTCAATCAAACTGCTTGCCTACCTAATTTGAAGCTAAAGCCTCTTACTACCTTCAATATTAGGAAGACTTTACCTCGTGGAATTGACGAATTCCAAACCTACATCAATCCTGCCTTTCAACCTTTCGGTGTAGAGGATGACAACTATGATGACAGTGATTCTTCAGCAACATCTCCAAGGGATTTGCATTTTTCCCAATCAGAGACTGAGTCTTCCAACATAGTCGTCATGTCAGTCATGGTGATAGAGGCTATAAACTTAGAGGAACAACTGGCAGATATGAAGGTGAAGCTCGATAAGCTCTCAAAGGAAAGCGCAGAAAAGGATGCCCAAATTAAGCGTCAAGACGAGCAGATTGCTAAGCTGGTGAAGAAGCTGGAAAAGAAATGCTTTGAAGTTTCCAACAAAGGTTCAGGCGCTGAAAATTCTGATAAAGAGTCTAATCACAGTGAAGAATCTGACGATGAGCGCTAGGCAAAGAATGAGCGCTCTTTAAGCTCAATGTCTGTTGAGCAGATTCAAAACTTAATAGTAAATGCAGTCAAGGCCCATCTAGAAGGAGGTTCTCATAAAACTCATTGTTATAGCAAGCCTTATACAAAAAGGATTGATACACTGCGGATGCCTCAGGGATTCCAACCTCCAAAATTTCATCAATTTGATGGCAAAGGCGACCCGAAGCAGCATATAGCGCACTTCATTGAGACTTGCAGTAATGCTGGCACAGGTGACGACCTCTTAGTGAAGCAATTCGTGCGATCTCTTAAAGGTCTTGCATTTGACTGGCACACAGACCTCGCTTCTGCATCCATTGATAGTTGGGGGCAAATGGAAAATGAATTCTTAAATCGCTTCTATAGCACGCGCCGTGTAGTCACCATAACAGAGTTGACTAACACTAGGCAAGGGGATAAAGAACCAGTCATAGATTATATCAATCGTTGACGTGCCCTCTCATTGAAGTGCAAGGATTACTTTCCGGAATCTTCTGCTGTTGAGATGTGTGCCCAAGGGATGAATTGGGATATACTTTATGCCTTACAAGTAAATAAGCCCAAAACATTCCAAGAATTGGCAACACGAGCTCATGATATGGAGCTTACAATTGCCTATTATGGAAGACAGCTCAATGAATCGGTGTCATCGTCAATAAATGAAAGCTCCGTGCTTAGAGACTCCAAAGAGAAAGAATGTCCTTATTCTGAGTCTGATGCGCCAGAAATGCTTGACAAACTTCTTAAGAAAGGACTTATGAAACTTCCAGAGTCATGTCATCCTGAAGAAATTGGAAGAACTAATGATCCCAAATATTGCAAGTATCATAGGATCATCAGTCATCCTACAGAGAAGTGCAAAGCATTTAGAAGACAAGTCATGCAACTTGTAAAAGAAGAAAAAATCACATTAGACGAAGAAGACACCGAAGAATCTGATTGATCGTCCATTAAGATCATATTTGAAACTTTGGAAGAAAGCGATCCAAAATTTGCGGTTAGGGGGAAAACTTCCAAGTTAACCTCTATAGACTTCTAAGTCATCAAAGAATTTATAGACTTTCAAGTCACTCATGTTGAACTTTCAAGTCGTCCAAACTTTGAGATTTCTTAGTCAGCCTCTACAAACACCTATGTCATCGAACTCTCTAACTCTGAAGTCAACCATGCGGGACTCTGAAGTCAATTATGCATTCAAAGTCATCAAATGTCAAAGACTTCCACGTCAATACTAGCGGACTCCCAAGTCACCAAACTCTAAGACTTCTAAGTCAGCCCTTATAGGCTTCTGAGTTGATAAACTCTAGGACATCCTAAGTCAAACTTTTAAGACTCCTAAGTCATCAAATTTCGTAGACTCCTAAATCAGCAAACTCTCACAGACTACCAAGTCGGCAAACTCTCACAGACTACCAAGTCATCAAAGTTTCTAAATCCTAAGTTAGCAAAGTAAGAGACTACCAAGTCATTGAAATTCAAGACTCCTAAGTCATCAAATTTTGTCAACTCCCAAGTTGTCACATTGGAAGACTCTCAAGTCACCCTTAAGACTTCCAAGTCCAAACTTCTAAACTCTCAAGTCAGCACAGACCATCAAGTCATCCACATGATACTTGTTGAAAGGATTTTTGAGGGGTGGTGAGTGAAAATTAAAAACTAAATTAAAGTGAGTGAATAAAAGGGGAAAAGGATACCTCAAGCACCTACGGTTGTCAATCGTAGTACTTAAGGGTCGGTCCACAGGGAAGACGTGAAATTTCGATCATTTAAAACTAAACGATTAAATTTAATTAACTAAACTAAGTGAAATTATTTAAAGCAATTTAACAACCTAATTCAACTAAACTCACCTAATCTACTAAATGATTATTTTTAACTTAAAACATGCTAATAAACTAAATCGACTAAACCTAAACTAAATCTTATATTGATTATCCAAATTAAACCAAACCAAGATGAAATTAAGCAAATTAACCAACTAAACAATTACTTTATTATTCTAAAATTAAACTAAGGCAGTTTATGCCATGGAATTAAACTAAGGGGAGGGACGAAATTAAACAAAACTGAAATGAGAAGTGAACAGAACACGAACAGCAAAAACTAGCACAGGGAAACAAATTGAAACAGAATATCTCAGGGCAGGGGAAAACATGAACGAAAGCAAAAAATTTGAACATGAAACACAGGAGAACAAAAACGAAATTCAGCAGAATTAAAAACAACAAGGGAAAGGGAAGAAATTGAAGCAAGGCAGAACAAAACCAAAGCAGTAGGGAAAGGGGAGAAATCGAACCAAGGCAGAATGGAAAACTCACAAAGGTTTCGGCAACCCAGAATTGCAACCAATGAACACCAAAAAAGGCCATTCGAACAACCGCAACATGGGAGAGGGGAAATCGAGCAATAATGAACGCAATAAACCCAGAATTTTGTAAAATCAAACCGAAAGCTTAATTACAACCAAGGAATCTCGAAATTGCAATGAATTCAACCATAAACCGAATCTAAAACCTAACCTTAATTCTAAAAATTGACATTAAACCTGAAATTCGAATATGAAATTGAGATTAAAAACGAAATTAAACTAAATCTAAACCCTAAAAACAGAATTTAAACCTAATCCTAATCCTAAAATCTAACCTACGCTACGCTACCTCAAAAATGGCGTCTTCTTCCTCCTTTTGTACCCGAACCCTTCGCCTCTGGACCCTTCGATCTGATGATGTTAGTGTCGTGGATGGAGGAGATGAAGCCAGCGCAGGAGGTAGACGTGGCAGTTGTTCGTCAGTGGTGGTGGTGTCGATTCTGTGGGTGGGGGGTTGTTTCGGTTTTTGGGGAAAACTGTGGGCTGGTGGTTTCGGGGTTGAGAGAGAACGGGGTAGAGAGAGAGAGAAGCAAGATTGGAGATGGAGGGTCATGGAGGTGAAGAGGGCAGCAGGAGACTCGGGTTTCTAGGTTGAAGAAATTACAACTCGAGGAGAAAGCAGATGCAAGAGGAGAGAGAAAGACTCGAGAAGAGAGAGAAAATGTGAGAGGAAGAAGGGGTGTTTAAGGGGAGCCGGTCCAGCTGAACCGGCCGGTCCGGTTCACTGGACCGGTCTGGTTTTTTTTTATTTTCTTCTTTCTTTGGCCGAGTTTTCATCGATTTTTGGCCCGGTTCTTCAACCTCCGACAATTCTTCTATTTTTCTCACTTTTTCCGCCATTTAAACCCTTTTTCTGCATTTATTCAAAATCTGTAAAATAAAATAAAATCAATTAAAAACCTTACAAATATTATTAAAACGAGTCTAAAATCAGTGTAAAAGTACCTTAAAAATATCACATTTTTAGCTCAAACAATACTCAAGTCATCAAAATCAAAGACTTCCAAGTCACCTGAAGATTATCAAGTCGAGAAAATTGTAAGCTTTGAAGTGGATTCAACGACTCTCAAGTCATCAATAGCTTTGACTCTCAAGTCACCCTTAAGACTTCGAAGTCCAAACTTCTGAACTCTCAAGTCAGCACAGACTATCAAGTCACCCACATGATGCTTAAGTCATCAAAATCAAAGACTCCCAAGTCGCCTAAAGACTATCAAGTCGATAAGATTGTAAACTTTGAAGTGAATTCAACGACTCTCAAGTAATCAACATCGTAAAGTCTCTAGTCATCAATGACGTAAGCTTTCAAATAAAGCTTAAAGATTCTTAAGTCATGTAAGTTATGGGCTCATAAGTCAAACAGAGTTGCTGACTTTCAAGTTATTGAAGACTTTCAAGTCATCTTTAAAGACCCTCAAATCATTGATATAATAGACTCTCAAGTCTTCAAAGTCGGAGACACCAAAGAAATAGACTGGCAAGTCGGTAAAATACTCCCAAGTCACAAATCTCGTAGACATCCAAGTCGATTTTTTTTTAAGACTTCAAAATTGTTTCTTCAAGACTCCTAAGTCAATGAAATCACTGACTCTGAAGTCCCCAAGTGGATTCTCAAAGTTCAAGACTCCTAAGACATCGAAATTAAAAGACTACCAACTTGTCAAAACTTTAGACTTCAAAATCAAGAAAGTTCTGGCTCCAAGTTATCAAACTCAAAGACTCACAAGTCATCAAGTCCAAGGCGCTCAGCTATCAAAGTAAAAGACTATCAGGTCATTTTATCAAAGGTGTTGACTCCTAAGTCACTAAGCACATTTTCAACTCATATAAACAAGCTTCAAATAGTCACAAACTTGTTACAAACTTTTAGAATGCCTTCAAGTTGGGGACAACAGCAAAGTTGCATCCTTCTTCATATTAGCAAGATAGGCGTCTTCTTTTAAATTGGCAGTATTTTCCTTCAAGTCAGGCACTGACAATGTGTAAAACCAAGCTTTTGGTGTCTGATTGGAAGAGCCTTGTCTTTCTTGTCTGACCGGATGAGCCAAGCCTTTGCTTTCTGATCGGGAGAATTGTCTTTTTTTTCTGATAGAGGAGGCCAAGTCTGCACTGTCTGATCAGATGAGTCACATATGTTGTCTGATTGGATAAGTCATGCCTCATATGTCTGATAGAGGAGGCCAAGTCCGCACTGTCTGATCGGATGTGTCACATATGTTGTCTGATTGGATAAGTCATGCCTCATATGTCTGATCGAAAGAGTTAGGCTGTTACTTTCGGATCGTGATAGTTGTGTTTGCTGCCTGATCGGATGAGCCAAGACTTCTCTTTCTTATCGAAAGAGTCGCTTTTGTTGTCTGATGGAAGAAGTCAAGTCTCTACAGCCTGATTGGAGTAGCCTAAATGCGTCCGCTCTCTGATCATAGGAGTCAAACCTTTGTTGTCTGGAAGGAGAAGTCAAACCTTCATTGTCTTATTGGAAGAACATATCTTGACTATCTGATGGATGGGACACATCTTTATTGTCTGAATGTCTTTACTGTCTGATCGGATGAGTAATGTCCTTCTTATCTGACCGGAGAAATTCTGCCTTCATTATCTGAGTGGAGAAGCCATGCCTTCGCAAATCTGATGGAAGAAATGCAAGTCAACACCAATTAGATTAAGTGAGGGAGTCTCCTACGAAGAATCGAATCTACGGGGAGAAATGATTCCTTGTTTTAAAAGTCGACCTGACTTCGCGATCTAATAGGAGGAGTAGTTGATTCAACAACTTCCTGAAAAAAAAAGAGAGTGATCAAAAAGGCCCTAAACAAATCCAAAAGAAGGGACATAAAAAAAAAGGGAAAGGGAGTTAAAAAAAAAAACAAAGGGATCTTTCCGGACCAAAAAAAAAAGGGCCTAAAAAAGAGGGATACCAAAGGCTTTTGAAAAAAAAAAAAACACAATAAACCCAAGCCATGGGATGAATCCACCTTCTTCTCTGAACTTTCTCACTTTTCTCTCTCTCCTCCCTCTGCTTCTTCGAAGTGATGGTTGGCAGTGAAGAACAAACACACAAAAAAAAAAGGATGTTGATAAAGAGGACTACGACAGAGCAAATGAAGAAGATGTTCAAGGAAAAGAAGACAAGTGGTAAAAGAATCTGTGAAAAAAAAATCACCTCAGGCTGCAATGCATTGAATCAAAAAAAAAAAACGATGAATTGGAGGCAAATGCATATGGGCTTATATAGTAATAGGCAATTGAAGCTTCTATTTGGTGATCAGAATCTTTAGGAAAATATTATGGTTTTAGGAAGGTTTCCTTGTACATTTGATTCATATCTTTTGTACCGTCCAAATACCTGTACTCCACAAATTCTATACATATTTGTTCTTGGTCAATAAAAACAGGACGGTGAGGAGAGCACCGACAGATAAAAACATCCTCAACAAGAAAAAAAAAAGAGGATCGAAGAGATGAAAGGCTAGGCGTGCACTCATGGGACAAAATTATTCCACTCAATTTTTTTGTTTGAAAAAACAAAGGAAGAGAAAAGGCAAAAAAAAAAAAGGAGGATTGTGAAAAAAGAAAAAGAGGAATTTTCTCAAGCCTCAATTTACTCAGGGCTCGTCAAAACGAGCTAACTTGAGTCAAGTTCAACCTGTTAAATTTGGTCCCACCCCCCCCCCCCCAAAAAAGAGCTCCAATCTTCAAAGTTTTCGAGACTCCACCGCTTCAAACACTCAAAAATTCGTGTACGCGGCCGAATCTCGAGGGGGCATTTGTAGAAGGCAAAAATTCTACGACAAATCGGATGATGCCACGTGTAAAAAAAATGACCAATCACAAATTGCCATGTGTCACGATGACTTTGGTGGACCCACTTGGTCAAAATTAAATTCAGCCAATTAAAAGCTGCCACATGTCATCGATGATGCAGAAATTAGTAATTATTTTCTTTATTCAAAATCAACCTCTCTATGGGTAGGAATACCGGTAGAGGTAAGGTTGCCTACAGCTAGATCTCCCCAGATCCCGCGAAAGCGGGACCCACTTTGGGAGTTTGTTGTTGTATTTAAAAATAAGAAAATAATTACTGGGCCTAGGCCCAAAACCCGGCTCTAACCCTAACTGGTAGAGCCTATAAATAGGGGTCCTCTCCCTTCATTTGATGGATCCAGCATCTGCAAAATTTAGAGCATATGCAAAATTCAAAGCTCAGACAGCAAGGAGCATCCAGCTACCAAGCGAGAAGGATCAAGACTTGCAAAGCCTCGAAAACTACAAACAACCACTCGCAGATCAAAATCAAGAACAGTCTTCAGAGTTCTTCAGCCGATTTGCATCAACCGAGATCAAGCATCAAGCCCTCGGAATATTCAAGTCATTAGGAGATCGGATCAGAGGATTAGTCCATTGTATTAAATTCAGAGATTGTACCCGTTCTTTGATATAAATATAAAAATTCACTTTGTTGCTCGATTTCTTGTCTAATTGATTGCAGGCTTGAAATTTGTGTTTACAAGGACTCCATTAAAATTCATTCCTCTTGCTTTGTAAATTAGCAAGATTATATGCACATAATATTTCACAATAGATAGGATAAAATTGGCACTTTTAAATGTTGATTGACTCCTTAAATATGATGAGCTAGGGCCTATTATTTTTTTCGCGATAAGATGTAGCTGTAAGTTGTACACAAGATATAAAGAACTATAATAAGCTATAAAGAGTTGTAAGATTTGTAAGAAGCTATAAAATGTTGTAATGTGAGAAGCCATAAGAAGTTGTAAGAATTGTAAGGAGCTGTAAAAAGATGTAAGAAAATATAATGATAAATGTAAGTAGTTGACTAACTATTAAAAAGTTATATAAATATGAATTTTTAGATCTGTATATATAATTGTTGGCCTCTAATATATGATTTCTAGAATAAGTTATTTCATGAAGATAAATGACGTTCAACATGTCAATGATATTTATAGTATTGATTTTATAATTTCACTAAACAAATTATTTTTATATCAGCGGGCACAAATAAATTTTGATTATATCTGATTATCATTCTCGCTGAACAAAAATAATAGTGAAAAAAATTAATTTGTGAGAATAAACTTTTAGACAAGCCAATTAGATAATTATAAAATAAATGTTTGGCCACAAATTTATGGAACCAAATATGTTTTAAACTTAGGTTTTTTAAGCATTAGTTTCACTCTTTATAAGCAAATAAAAAAGCATCTTCTAACTAAAGAAAACCCTTGAAAAAAATACAACAACTTCTCTCAACAAAATTGAATAGAACCTTAAAATTAAAAAATATTTAAAATTAATAAATTAAAATTAATATTTTTATGATAAGATTACCAAAAAAACTATTAAAATAAACCCCTCAACATGTTAAGCTAGCATTCATGAAACATAAAAACTTTGGAAATAAAGATCTTTGTAGTTCTTGGAATTTTATTTTTTTAGTTATCAAAAGAGAGATGAAAAAGTATAAGTCAATTTGAACTTAATGGATCAACATCAGTATGAAACACTCCAAAATGTCTTCGTCACACATAGTTTGTGTTGGGTTTAGTGGCCCAAATTCTGTCCTCCACAGAGCCCTAGAGCGTTTGGTCACGGTCAGTGGCCAAATGCGCAAAAATCACTGCTCCCAGAGGGCATCACGGACCGTTCGTGGTCCTCACCCCGGTCCAAGGTGTGTGCGGCGCCAACGCTACTAGTGTTTTCCTCGATTTTGACCTACCGGTTGCTTTATAATGGGCGTCGCATTGGGCTTCAAAATCATCCTCAAGGATCATCAAGAACACAAGCATCATTCCAACATCTAGAAGGTTGTTCTTCCCTTTGATCAACCAATACTTCCACTATTCTTATTTTGAGAGAGAACATTCTGAGTGAATTTATAATCACTAGTTAATCTTTTCTTAGGGTACATTGCTTTGAGATCAATTATGTACTCTTTCATCACCATAGTGGATTTTTTTCGCTCATTGCTGCTCGTGGTTTTTCCCATTTAGCGTTTTCCATGTAAATCTTGGCTTATCATTATCGTATTCAGTGATTCCTTTTTGTTTTCACTCAAATCCTAACCGATCCTAACAAGTGGTATCAGAGCCAGCTTATAGGACGACAATAGTCACAAAATTCGATACTCCCAAATTCAATGGGAAAAAAAATTTTAATATCTGGAAGGTCCAGATGATGGCTATTGTTACCCATAACAGGTTAAAGAAAGTTGTTGGTGGTAACACCAATAAATTTGCTACCATGACAAACAAACAGTGGGAGGAGTTTAATGAAAAGACTCTCTTGACACACTACAAGAATAATGACTTATACCAACATGGGTATTTCTGTTGGTATATGCCCCTTTTTTGTTGGTAAATGTTTTTACCAACAGATATTTATCTATTGCTAAATTGTTGATACTAACTCTATAGGTAAAGGTTTTACCGACAAATATAAGAGAATGGTCGGCAATGCTATTTGCAACAAATATATATATGTTGGTGAAAAAATATTCCAACAGATGAATGTTCAATTAGTATAACCTATTGCAACAATGTTTTTATGTTGGTGAAACTCACACCAAGAGATGACTAAAGAAAAATACGATCATATTTTCTATTGGAATAAGCCAAATAATCTCTCTCTCTCTCTCTCTCTCTCTCTCTCTCTCTCTCTCTCTCTCTCTCTCTCTCTCTCTCTATATATATATATATATATATATATATATATATATATATATATATATATATATATATATATATATATATATATATATATATATATATACATACATACATACATATA
>JACYFF010031955.1:106395860-106420886 GCA_017589665.1 Selenicereus undatus
ATATATATATATATATACATATTATTTAACACACAAAGGGTCATTAATTAAAATTATATATATATATATATATATATATATATATATATATAAAATATGACCCCTCATAGGCAAATAGTAATCTACATCACGACCCTTTTGTGAGCTGCCATAAATTCCGCTAAAAGATTTTCATTTCCTGCTTAAAATAAAAACATGACTGTAAAAGGGGTCGAAATGCAACAAATGTCGTCCAGGAAAATGGTCGATATTTTAGTGAAGTTCAACCGCAAAAAGGGTCGAGAAATCTCGACTCTGAATTTCTCGACCCTTTTGGCAAGCGTCGACCGAAATTTTCTCGACCCTTTTAGGCGTCTAAATGAACGCCAAATATGGTCGAGATATACCCCTTTTTCTAGTAGTGTGAGACTATCCCATGATAACGTATATCGTGAGATATTGCACACATTCATTAACCGCCACATAAATCTAAAAGAAAAATGCATGGTCGCATAGGCGGTCTCATAATAAATTTATGTGAGACCGTCTCATATAAGAATTTGTGAATATTACATTAATCATAATGGTTTTGAACTAACATGTTTATACAAATACTATGTTCACAAAGAATATATACAGATTTTTCATATTGATAGTATATAAAAAAATACTATGCTTATGCAAATATTGTACATCTTGAAAAAAACGTCAAAAAAAATTGACAATTAGAATCTTATAAAACATTTATTGCAAGTTAAACGTATCATAGACAAGAATGAGAAATATACATTGACCAATAATTATTATAAATGGAATGTAACAAGGTACAAGAAGCTATAAAAATTTGACAATCTGTCAAGTTTTCTTGTTGGGTAATGACACAGATAGCACAAAAGTCAATTGTAGTCACACTGTTCTTTGTGTCTCTATATGGAATAATAGCATTGCTATTCATAAATTTGTCGGCGAAGACAGTACCTTACTAGAACAGAACTGTGAGAGAAGGTTGTACTTGTCACGGGTGTTATTTCTGAATACATACCACATACCCCTTTGTCTTTTTTTATCTGGATCAATGCATGCATCCTCAAGATAGTTTTCGCGGGCAACATGTATCATGGATTCCCTATGGGCTATGGCCATTTCTGTCCTTTCTCTCTTTTCTCCACAAAGAGACAGAATTGTGTTCAATATCTAATGCACGACTTGAAAGACTTTATTTCTTGTGACTGTCATTTTGTCCCAATTCCATTTTTCAAAGATACCCATTATCTATATATTCATCTATTTAATGTGTTATTTCAACCCTATAATTTTTTTTTTGTATACTAGATTTGATCCCAAATATTTGATAATTATATAGAGGTTAAGTGCGCATAGTTTTGTTTTAATCTGTAATTAGATATTAGTTGATTGACTAATTTAGTTGTTAAATGTTAGGTGATTGAATTAACTTTTTGAAAATTAGTTTTTCGGGAATAAAAACTACTACAAAATGTCAATTTATCAAAAACTTTAAACAATTTTTTGACTAAATTAAAAAACCAATTAAAACCCTTCAAAAAAAATTTAAGCCAAAAAGTCATTAAAAAGGCTACTAATCAGTCATTGCCTAAATAAATTATTTTTCTTTAAATTTACATTTAATAGACATTTATTATGTATTATTGGTACTGAAAAAAGTAAATAACAGTTCAATAAATATATGTTATCTTAATTGAATGAAGTCTAAACCTAAAAGGAGAACAGCTCTTTCATTTGCGTAAAGCATGAGCACCTTACCTGAGTTCCAAAAGGCGTCAAGTTAAACTATTTTAAATGATGTAAGTCATCTCCCCCACACCTCTCAAACATTTCCCACTCTCCTCACCATGGTTACTTCCTCCTCAAAACATCACTTCCCATGGCTAACACTATTTCTTCTTACAAGCTCAGTATTCTTCTTGCAAAAACCAATCTTATGTTCATCAATTGTGGAATCAAATTCATCAACAACAAAATCCCATCCCTTAGCAATCCAATCTATGTGCAAAACCACACCATACCCTGACGTTTGTTTCAACACATTAAAGCTCTCAATCTCCATAGGCATAGTTCCAAACCTCCTCAACTTCCTCCTCCACTCACTAGAGGCCGCCATTGATGAAGCTACAAAGCTCTCATCAGTACTTGCAGCCACCACATCTTCCAACCTTATTGAGAAGCAAAGAGGGGCCGTCCAAGATTGCAAAGACTTGCACCAAGTCTCTATACTTGCTCTCCAAAAAACGGTGTCCAAGCTCAAGTCATCCAAGGTGGCTGATGCTAAGGCTCTCCTCAGTGGTGCCTTAACCAGCAAGGCAACTTGCCTAGAGGGTCTAGCCTCAGCGTCCGGGCCTCAAAAGCAAACCCTAGTCAATTCCATCGTTGACACCTACCAGCATGTGAGCAACTCCCTTTTCATGCTCGCCCACCCTAGTCCTTCAGTTGCCCAGGTGAAGGACACTGTATCAAAAGCTGCAGGGCTGTATGACCACCCTAATTTCCATAAGGAAAGACATGGAAGAAGGCTCCTTGTGGGGCCCCCTATACTACGAGATGAAGAACCACCTAACGGGGCCCACAAAAATGTTGCATCAAAATCTACACGATCGACTGATCTGCCACTGCATGGCAAAGTGGACCACCTATGGGGTCCACCCTCGTGGTTGGATCCTGTGGGTCGTAGAGTCCTAAAGGATTACAATAACAATGATGGTAGCAGTGATGAGGATGATGGATCCGAGGATGATTCAATCGTCGTGGTTGGGGATGGGAGTGGGAATTTCACTAGGATTCAAGATGCAATTAATTTTGCACCAAATAATAGTGAATATAGGACATTCATATATGTGAAGAAGGGAGTGTATGAGGAGAATGTGGAGATTCCAAGCTATAAGCCTAACATTGTCTTACTTGGGGAAGGGAGTGAGGTCACTGTCATCACTGGGAATAGAAGTGTAGCTGATGGTTGGACCACATTCAGATCAGCTACTATCGGTAATTTGCTTTAAATCTTTCTTTTGACTTTTTTCCCCTTTTAATTTGTCCCATTTTGTCTTGTTGGCTACTGAGTTTTCTTCCTATCAGCCCAAAGATAATTCCATTTTTGTTTTTTGGTGACCTTTTTCCGTACTAACAACAGTTGATATTTTGCTTTTATTAGAATGACTACATATGTATTACTATAAGACACCCTTAGATATCTTGTTACATCCTAACTTAACATATTTTATAACCTAAGATTACCAAATTCTCAATAATTATACTTAATTATAAATTGCCAAGCTTAAATACGCGTTGACTACGCCAAGGAAGTATTAAATGATACCTCCCTAATATGATCAAACCTATCCATGAGGGTATATAATAAGCGTAATTTAGAAATGTGGTAAATTATAAATAAATACTTTTATTTTAAACAATTTATAAGTTATAATACGCTTCCACTATTCAATTATATCATTTTTTTCAATTTAAAAATATTATAATATCATTTTGCAGTTAAACCATGACAATTAAAAATTTCTTGCTATAAGGTATTTATCATTTTACGTTTATAATACTTTCTAATAATGGGCAGCAATAAGCATAATTGTAAGAACTAGCATGTAGTCAGTAAAAGGGAGACTTAATGGATATAAGGTGACTTAACTGTGCATTGATCTCAAGATTCACAACATATTAGTGTAGGTGCTTAGGCTTTTCATTGCTAAAAAATTAAAAGTGACGAGTAAATAAATAGTTTTTTTCTTTTCCATTTCTAAGCAGAAACCCCTTGTCATACTTATATCAAGTTGAAGATGACCGTGATTGGTTTCTCATGTGATCGCTTTCACATTCTGCAGCATCGCTTTAAATCTTTATTAATTCTTATCATTCAATTCTTTATCTAAATTCTCTCTGGGAACAGTCTGATCAATTCTTTATCTGCAGTTTGATTATTCTCAAGAATTATTATCAAATACTCGTCCAATTAGGTAAATCTTATTTACAACTCAATATCTTTGAAATTATTATTTTACCCTCCGATCCTTACCTTAAAAAATTATTATCATTCGGCATCCAAAGAAATCAATCACATGAGAAAACAATTTCCAAGGTAAAGAAGGGTCAAATAATAATTTCAAAAATTGTAGGTTACAAATAAGATTTACTTAAATGTGAAGGGATATATGATAATAATTCACTATCTCTTAATGTTGTGTTTTAAGAATGTTAGCAGTACAAAGATAACCCATATTATATTATTCTATTGTTAGATTCATATTTCTATTGTATATAACACTTTTTATTTGTTAGCATGTTTGGTAAAATTTCACAATATGAAATCCTGCAGTTTTTAACTAAGACTGTAAATAATGAAATGAATTCAAACACAAACTACAACAAGATCTTACATTTTGTACAGGAGATTATAAATTTCACAAGTATTACTTACTAATCATTGAAATTAGCTGTCGGACAAGTAGCCATTCAATATTTAGAACTGGAAATATTATTTGATTTTCAGAATTTCAGCTCATGACTTTGTCTTGCAGCCGTCTCCGGAGACGGATTCTTGGCTCGAGACATAACGTTTGAGAACACAGCTGGGCCTATGGAGCACCAAGCAGTAGCCCTCCGGATAAATGCAGATTTAGTTGCGGTGTATAAGTGCACTATATTAGGCTTCCAGGATACCCTCTATGTCCATTCCTTCAGACAATTCTACCGTGAGTGTGACATCTACGGCACAGTGGACTATATATTTGGAAATGCAGCGGTGGTCTTCCAAGGTTGCAACATTGTGTCACGGATGCCAATGCCAGGACAATTTACGGCCATAACAGCCCAATCTCGAGACATGCCCGAGGAGACCACAGGCATCTCAATCCAAAACTGCTCAATCCTAGCCACGGAGGACCTCTACTCTAACCGAACTAGTGTGAAGAGCTACCTGGGTCGGCCATGGAGGGAGTATGCACGAACAGCATACATCGAATCATACATCGACGACTTCATTGACCCTTTGGGGTGGACAAAATGGTCTGATGACAAAGGGTTGGACACATTATACTATGGTGAGTATGACAATCAAGGGCCAGGGTCTAATACAGATGGTAGGGTTACCTGGCCTGGTTACCATGTTATGAGTTATGAGGAAGCAAGCAATTTTACGGTTTCACAATTTATTGTAGGAGATGAGTGGCTTGATTCTACTTCATTCCCTTATGATGAAGGGATTTGATTTAGAATTCAGTCCGTGCATGTCTCTTGTGAATGATCCAGGCACCGTAAGATTGGAGAAATAGCGTTACGTAATTGTAATGGTTCATGGTGAATATACGAGAAAAGAAAACTCAAACTTGCTCTTTTGCCGCTTATCGAAATCAAATTTCTAACCTTCGAATTAACATTAGTTTTCATTGTCTGTGAACTATATTTATGTAATGGAAAAAGTATTTAGAAAAAGCACAAACTATATATTTTTAACATTCATAAAATTAGCGAACTTTAAATTAATTTAGAAAATTGCGCAATTATATTTAAAAGTTTTGAGAAATCATTGGACTTTAAATCACCAAACTTTAATCTACACGTTATCACTAGATTAGGATACGGAATATCATGTGCCATTGTTGAATGTTCGACTATGAAAATTTTGCGAAGTTCATTGTACTTTTTTAATCAAGAGCAACAAAATAAACCAGATGGAATTTTTCATGATTGACATAAATTGATTTTTATTCTTTATGACTGGAGGGGGATTGTAAGCTTACAGCTTGCCAAAAAAAAAAAGGGTTGATAATTTTTTGAGACAAATTTTTTTCACTATAGTGGTGAAAATTCTCTCACCAATCGCGATAAAATTTTCAACATGCAATTTAAAATATCAACTGTTTGATGAGTAGAGTGCATGGAAGATTGCAACCACTTTCCTCCTTAGAGATCCACAGCCTATATGAATCGCCTATGGTGTTTTTGTCCTTTTCTTGCTTCTCTCTAAAAAGAGATCCAATGGATGCAATTTTTGCCCTTTGGAATGGGTTACTTGACCAGTCCTTTCAACCCTCACGTTGCATTTATCAAGGAACCCACTTTTCCCTTAAATTTTTCACATTGTGTGTGGAATTAGTGTCTCAATGACAAACAATGCAGTTATCAATGGATCCTAGAAACCCTTAAATTAGGCGTTTTATAGCTTCGTATGTCTTCTATATAGATGTTGCACAATATCTACTTTTATATGCTTTTATAGTAGACGATGTAATTCTTTTTGGTATGAAAAAACCCCTGAATTTATATAATCGTAGGGTTCTTAAAAGATTTTGGTGAACCATCAGCGCCGAAAATCTATATGAATATATCTAACATTGAGGGACTCTATATGCTTTTGTCAAGTGTCTCAACTTTAATAGTTAAGATATTAACTCTTTGTATGTCATTTTAACTTTTAGCTTGCATATAATTATTTTTTTTATACACTCCGAAATATATTTCATCTTCTCCTTAATCAATTATTGAGAAATTGGAAAAGTGGCACATTCATAAATCCCAAAAAAAATTACCAAATAAAAAATTATTTAACTCATACAAAAACCTCAATAATGAAAGCAACATCTTATGTTAAGTGTTTATAAATCTGAATATTGATATATTGTCTAACTCAACCCTTACATCATAAAGACACTAGTTAATATGCTAAAATTAAGAATGATTTTCGCTTCTTCTCCTCATAATTAGAATGGTTTTAACTAGATTGTTCATACACCGGGTTTTATGTCCTTTGGAAGATGTATAGGGTCACCTTTAGTGACAGAGAACTAAACCAACTGACGTTGATTTCGTCATTAATAAATTTAAGACTTCTAAGTGGAAGCTTGTGGGCCGGCAAACTGTACTCATTAACTTCACTCAAAGGGGCTACACTAATCGATCATATCCACCTTGCCCATGTATGATACGCAAAGTATCCTTCTTCCCTTTTCTGTCATCACTTCAGATGATGAAACAATTCGTTTGGAATGAAACGGTATCAAAAACATATCTACCCTTACGAAAATTGAAACTAATATGTTGGCCTCAATCTAGGGTGGGTTGGGGTTCTAAGAATTTTGCCTCCTGGAACTGAGCCTTTTTAGCCACACGACTTCGGTGTTGCTACAATTACGAGGATATTTGTGGGCTAAATTAATTTGGGTCAGATATCTTCATAAATCTAAGCTAAAACGGACCTCAAAAACCACCATTCCCCATTTTGGGAATCCTTAATTTCTCAGAAACAAACGATTTTGGAAAACTTCTATATTCAAATTGGAAACACTAGGAATACATCTTTTTGGTATAATAAATGTGTTTATGCACAAATTTCGAGCCTAAAATAAACTCAAAGTCCTTTATCTATTTGATTATTTTGATGCTTTGTATGATTCGCTATTCCGTTGTGATTGGTGTTCAAACCTCATCCGAGTAGTGTTTGAGTATTGGTGTCTAGAAACAAACACCTTGCATACTTGTAAAGGCATGGTGTCGATATCAATCTTTGACATTTACGATTTCCTCGGGCTACCACTTTCATGACATCTTTATAATGAATCGTTGCTACTCAATGGGAACTCACAAATAAGCTAACCCCAAGTTGCACATATTTATTTGCTACTTAACACAAAGTTATGGAAAGTCGCAAGGGCAAGCCAACCATTGAGCAATGGATTGCTTTCTGGTTTCAAGGTCCTAGCAAGTTCCATGTTTCCAAGAAGTATGATCAAGGAAACCGAACCCCTCGCTGAGGAATATTGTTCTCTATCATCAATGAAAACCTCATGGATGAGGTGATTGTGAAGTTGTCTTTGATGAGTTGTGAGTGTCCAAAGGCCAACGCTCCAAGATCTTTTTGGCCACATTTCTCTCTTATTGGTTGTGCACCTTCATCATGCCGTTAGAGTTGTAGGTTGCATTTGTCCTAGTACCTTCAACATTGCATCATTCATGGCGTCAGGTAGGGTATTGCCTCTGTATGGCCATCCTTGCGAGTATCTACAAGGATCTTAATGAGATCTCTCGTTCTTCTCATCCTAGTAGGAGTGGTAGCCATTTTTCTATCCATTTCCTTTGCACATAGTTGGCAGAAAACTTTGATACGTACAAGCTTGATGGCGAGGCATCCTCCAGTCCGGACATGATGAAACTTAGTGGCCTTGGTCGAGCCGAGTCCTTTCAACTTGCAATGGCTCAAGAACTCATCACTTTTTGCAAAGGGCTTTCGCTAACATTCATTCATCATTAACCATCCTACGAAGACTAAGCTTGATATAGAATTACCTTTTAGAATATGGATATAGATCCGATCTCTTAAGGCTAGAAAGTATAATGAAGTTCACGAGTACACACAAAAGTATCATTGAGCATACTTAATTTGTGTAGCCAACAAACTAATCCTTCATGTCCTATCGTTAACAAATGATGGGTTGTTAGCATCGGTCAAATGGGTAATAAGGTTGGGCTGCAGTTTTGCATATATAAGTACTACAACTCTTCTGCACTTAACTTCTCACATGGATAGGAGGGGAAGAGAAGTCTAAATTCTGAATAGAGCACTGGGGTGGTGAACTAAGAGATCATGAAAAGTTGGGATAGAAGATAAAAGTAACATTATATTCCTACGAAAGTCATGTTAGGCCACACTATGTTCTCATGGTCGTGAATAGTAGTTATCAGTTAAGTAATGATCATGAATTGCAGCTATCATTCAAGTAATGGTTCTTACACAAACATTCAATATTCTAAATCCTAACATATGTTTTTTAAGAAGGCTAATGGAAGCTTATTAACCTTGTTGCTCGACTCGAGGTTGCACTGGTTAATGGCTTAATACTAAGCTTGTTTAGGCTTGGTGAGCTACGAAGCCCATATTCATAAGGCTCGGGCTCAATTCGAAGAACCGAGTAAGCTTGGCTCATGACGAGCCATAAAGCGAGCCGGCTTGCAAGGGCTCAGCCCAACTGGACTCCTACACATGGGAATGAAAGGAATGAAAAAGCTAAATAAAACATAATAGACACTGAACACAAAAAAAAAAAAAGTAGAAAGGACAAATTACTCATAACATTACTCTCTCTTATTCATTAACAGCTCAGGTAATTTTCATGTATCAGAATTCTTCCCCCCCCCCCCCCCCCCCAACCCCCCAAAAAGAAATTATGTTTAAAAAAAAAACAAGACAACCTTTTTGACATCGGAACGGTTACGAAGAATGAACGTGTAACAGAAGTATATTTAATTTAGACAGCCCAACCAAAAACAAAAAGGAAAAAAAATATTACAGTATTTATTTACTTATATTCCTTAGACATTAGACAACCCACTTATGAACCTGACCCCAGTCGATGGCAACCACAAATCCCCACCTATGAATTGGGCCACAGTGTAGTTGGCTGCCTGGACTGAACTATTAAAGACATGATAGCCGGTCCAGTTTACTCTCGATCCAAGCGAAGCCCCAGGCCCAGAATTCAAGTACTCAGCATAATAAAGCGTGTCCAAAAACAAATCACCATTCCACTCCAACCACCCCTCAGGCCTCACCAAGTCACTAATGTAGGACTCCATGATGACCGTCCTTGAGTATGCCTTCCAAGGCCGGCCAAGGTACGTGTAGATTGTCAAGGCGGTCGAGGACCCATCGGTCACGAGGCTCGAGTCGCCTGTAATGTTGCAAAATTGGATTGAGAATCCAGTGTTTTCCCCGGGATCTTTGCGACCTTGGGCAGTGATTGTGTTCTTTTGATTAGGAAGGCCCTTCCTGGCATGGATCTGGCAGTTTTGAAACACGGCCACTGCGTCTCCAAACATGAAGTCCACGGTGCCTGTGATGGTGCACTCGCGGTAGAATTGCCTATTGGTGTGCGCGTATAGAGTGTCCTGGTACCCTCGAAAGGCACACCGATAGAGGGCCGATAGGTCTGAGTCCGATCGGAAGGCAACTGCTTGGTGCTTTTCTGGTCCTGCCGTGTTTTGTATGGTTAAATCTCTCGCTATGAATCCAGCCCCTGAGACTCCTGCAATTAGTCCACCTCTGGTGATCAGATTATGGGCAAAACTCAAAATGACTTGCACACTATTCACAACTTAATGCCCACCTTAATAAAAAGATACATAATTTTAAAATAATAATAAAAATCGGGCATATAATCCAATATTGTTAAATTAACGGATTTTACGAGAAGTAAGAAATTTCACAACTTAATGTCCACCTTAATAAAAACAAAAGAGTTACACATAAGTCAAACAGTCCGTCTAATTTACGAGGCTTAAAGTGATAAAAAAAAAAAAAAAAGACAAAGACAGGTCCAGGTACAAGTGTGGGGGCAGAAGACACATGGACCGCCATGAATGCTGACTTTGAACACCGTGTACCATCGTGCATGAATATGCATACCCCACAAACCCTATTTCTCTCCTCTTTTAATTAATGATATATTCATTAGCCTTAGGCCCTTTTAGCTTGCCCTTGCATGTGTTATTGGGCATGCAAAAAAGAAAAGAAGCCAAGCAAGGCCCCTGAAAAAGTGGGGTAAAGGCTAAAGATTACTAAAAAGAGGTAATAAAGAGTGAAGACTGGAACCAATGCAAATCCTGTGCCCAGCTGGCCTTGGCCTCCGCTTTTAATATTAGGTAAACGCGTCCTTGCATTCAGAAGTGCCTTTGCATTAAATTCTTCAAAGTGTACGATTAAATTCTTTTATTCTCTCAGTTAAAGTAAATGCCCACCACTTCACCGCCGGTAACTTCTAGACAGTCATTGGACTCCCGAATCAACTAAATTTAAAAACACTGGGTGTGTTCGGCAACAGTGTTTTGGGTAGCGTTTAGCGTTTTGACTAAGTCAATACGCTCATCACGTAATTTTTAGTGTTCGGTAACGCAGTGTTTTGACTAGCATTTCAACAAGTGTTTAGCGTTTTAAGTAGCGTTTTTGAAAAGCTAATAGTATTAACGTTTTACATTCAAAAGTAGCGATTATTATCAATACTGATTAGTTTAAGTAATTTGATACTTATTTATATTGATCAAAGTTTAATATTTGAATTTTATAAACGAAAAATTCTATTATAAGAAAACTTTATACTTTTATGTATTAATAATAAGTCGATTTTAATAAAATGGAATATTAAAGACACAAAAAAGGGTAACTTTATCATTGTCTTTTTCTTATTGACAAACATAGTTACTCGTATTTAATTTTATTTTAATATTATCTAATTTAGGTACGTTAAATTACAGTTGAAAATAAAGGGGTTTAGTTTAATTTATATCTGAATTTAAATAGATATGACGTCAGGTCAACTTAATTTAGAAATTTCTTAATTAAAGTTATTGTGATCTTTAAAATATCTTATTTAAAATGGAGACGACCAAAAAGTCACTGACACCAGTATAACATAACATTCGATGACTAGTTTATTAAGTTTAAAGCTTTTCTCAGTTTACTCACTAATGTTCAAACAGTAGATATAATTAGTACTTACATTTATACAGGAATTGTCTTTCTAGTTATTTTACACATACATAATTTAGGAATTTTATGAATGAGATAGGCATTTGAGTCTTTTAAAATAACAATTAGCGATTTGGAGCGCCTATGTCCGTATACCATTAGGTAGTCTTAGACATGTCCAATTAATACTAAAACAAAATTAGGCACGTCTCTTTTCTGAAGTGTGGCTATAACTGACAAAACATTTAAAATGATGTGATAACTCATTCACTCTATTCAAATTAAAATGACATTTCTATATTATTTTCTTTTCTGGTCGGTGTGTATTACGTGTATTTTGTTTTTTGATTTGTTTATAATTTAGAGTTGAAAAATGGGTTGTGTTGGGCTTTATGGCCCAAAATCTCGAGTTTTGGCACGGGGTGACCATGTTGCATGGGCACGTGCGTGCCGCGTCGAAGAAGACCGAAGAACGGAGCGGACAGAAAATCGGCACGGGGTGCCCGTGCCAGGGCAAAAAGTCATGCCGCCTTGAGATGGCGGCTAGGGTTCGCGTTGGTGTCGGTTTTTGGAAGGTGGCGGCTAGGGTTGTCAGGGGGAAACTCTACCCCACAGACCCTATATATAAGGGGGTCGAGGGCCTTGTTTCAAATAGAAAAAAGAATAACAAACACATTGAGAGAGTAAGGTTATTTGAGCGAGAATACAATTGAGAGTATTGTAATTCTGCTCTTGATCACTGAAGTGATTGTGGTGTTATACTCTGCTCATAGTGAAATTTGTCGGTGTGCTGTCGCCGTCCGTGGTTTTTCCCACATTGGGTTTCCACGTAAAAATTCTCTATGTCCTTTATTCTTTTCATTCTTGTGTTGTGTTCTTGGTTGGATTTTGTTTGCGTTGTCACATCCTATTATCCTGACTTAATTCCTAACAAGTGGTATCAGAGCGAGGTTATAGGATGTCTTCAATCATGAAGGTCGACATACAGAAATTCGACGGGGAGATTAGCTTTAATCTCTGGAAGGTGCAGATGAGGGCAGTCCTCATTCAGCACGGGCTGTGGAAGGTCCTGCAGAGGCCTCACGTCAAACCCACAGGCACAACGAATGAAAAATGGGCTGAGGAGCAGCAGAAGAGGCGTGGAAAGTTGACAGAAAAGGAATGGGAGGAACTGGAACTGAAGGCAGTTTCAGCTATACAATTATGCCTGGCACCTCACGTGCTCCGCGAGGTTCTTGATAAGGTAATTGTTGTTGACCTCTGGGCTAGGCTAGAAGAATTGTATATGACAAAGAGTCTAGCCAATAAGATCAGGCTAAAAGAAAGGTTGTACACCTGTCGTATGGCTGAAGGTACGCCTGTCCAGAAACATCTGAATGATTTCAATTCAATTTTAGTTGATTTGGAAAGTCTGGACGTAAAAATTGACGATGAGGATAAAGTCATCTTGCTAGTTGTCTCACCACCCCCTTCATATAAACACTTTAAAGAAATCATGTTGTATAGTAACACGGATACTATATCATTTGAGAATGTCAAGGCTAATCTTCTTTCAAAAGAAAAATTTGACCATGACATTCATGCTGACCAGGGTGAAGGACTGGTTGTTAGGGGTAGGACAACTGAGAAGAAGGGGAACGGTAATAGAAAGAAGAGTCGTTCTAAATCAAGGAATCCTCATGCTAATAAAACCTGCCACTTCTGCAAAAAATTGGGTCACATAAAGGCTAATTGTTGGAAGTTAAAGAACAAGAATGAGGAAAAGGGGAATACTGCTACTGCTGACTGTGTGGTAGAGTCTGAGTCAGATGGGGATGTTCTACTTGCTACTTCATTAGCTACCACTTCTGGGAAAGGGGTGGATGACAATTAGGTTTTGGATTCTGGTTGCACGTTCCATATGTGTCCTCATAAGGACTGGTTTGTCACTTATGAGTCTGTGGATTCTGGGGTGGTACTTATGGGCAACGATGCTGAATGCAAAGTTGCAGGGATAGGTACAGTTCAGATCAAAACCCATGATGGCAATGTTAGAACGTTGTCTAAAGTACGTCATATTCCTGACATGACTCGTTACTTGATTTCCCTGGGTACTCTTGAGTCTAATGGATGCAGGATCGTCATGGAAAATGGTGTCCTAAAGGTGGCTAAAGGAGCCATGGTAGTGATGAAGGGACTGAGGCAGGGCAGTCTCTACATCTTGCAGGGAGCCACAGTTACAGGAGTAGCTGCTGTAGCTACAACAGATGAAACAAAGCTATGGCACATGAGGCTGGGCCATATGAGTGAGAAAGGGATGATCATTCTAGGTAAGAAAGGTTGCCTTGGTAAAACTAGTACGGGTAAGTTGGACTTTTGTGAACACTGTGTATTTGGGAAACAGAAAAGGGTAAGTTTCTCAAAGGCTAGTCACCGTACTCAGGGGGTCCTGGACTATATTCATTCTGATTTGTGGGGTTCCTCTAAGGTACCTTCGATGGGAGGTAAGCGTTACATGTTAACTTTTGTTGACGATTTCTCACGAAAAGTTTGGGTGTATTTCTTGAGACAGAAGAACGAGACATTCTCTATGTTCAGGAAATTCAAGGCTCTGGTTGAGAACCAGACTGGCAGAAAGATCAAGAAACTCAGGACTGATAATGGCCTGGAGTTTGTTGAATCTGAGTTTGAAGAGTTCTGCGCAGCAAACGGCATAGCCAGGCACAAAACCTTGGTCGGAAAACCACAACAGAACGGGGTTGCAGAACGAATCAACAGGACATTGTTAGAGAAAGTACGGAGTTTGCTTTCAACTGCCGGGCTTTGGGATCGCAAAGCTCTGTGGGCTGAGGCTATTTCTACAGCCTGCTATCTGGTGAACCGATCACCACACTCCTCTATCGAGTTTCAGATTCCAGAAGAAGTATGGTCAGGTAATCCTGTTGACTACTCTAATCTCAAGGTATTCGGGTATCCTGTATATGCTCATGTAAATGAGGGGAAAGTAGCACCTAGAGCTGTTAAATGTATGTTTTTGGGGTATGCTAGTGAATCTAAGGGGTACCGTATGTGGTGTCCTGATTCTAAGAAAGTAATACAAAGTAGGGATGTTACTTTCAATGAGTCTGAGATATTATCTTCTGGAAAGAATACTGTTGTCCCTTCTACTAGTGCAGGTACTCAGCAAGACACCAGCATAGAGGTGGAGGTGAAGACTACTACAGTTCAAGGTGGAGCTGTTGAGGGGACAATAAGGGAAGCCCAGGTCACTGAGCCTGGGGCTATCAGCACTAATCAACCTCAGGAGGAGGTTGATCACTCTATAGCACGTGATCGTCCTCGCAGGGAGATCAGGAGACCGGCCCGGTACAACGATGATGAAGGACTGATAGCATATGCACTTTCAGTCGCAGAGGAAGTGCCAGAAGGTACTGAACCTTCAAACTATACTGAAGCCATCACCTGCCCAAGTTCAACCAACTGGCTTCTGGCTATGCAAGAAGAAATGGAAAGTCTGCAAAGAAACGGGACTTGGGAGTTATGTAACCTGCCTAAAGGTCGACGAGCTTTAACTGCCAAATGGATATACAAGAAGAAGGAGGGCATTCCTGGGGTAGAGGATGCAAGGTGGAAAGCAAGGTTGGTTGTTCGAGGTTGCAACCAACGGGAAGGTATTGACTACAATGAGGTTTTTTCTCCTGTAGTTAGACACACCTCTATTCGATTACTGTTATCCATTGTGACATTGTTTAACTTGGAGTTGGAACAGCTTGATGTAAAAACAGCCTTCCTGCATGGTGAGCTAGAAGAGGAGATTTATATGAGGCAACCTGAAGGGTTTGCCGTTCCTGATAAGGAACACATGGTATGTAAGTTGAAGAAGTCCTTGTATGAACTCAAGCAGGCTTCTAGGCAGTGGTATAAACGTTTTGACACGTTTATGATTGATAAAGGCTACATACGTAGCAGATATGATAATTGTGTATATTCTAAACAATATGGTGATGGGTCCTTTATATATCCACTACTGTATGTTGATGACATGCTAATTGCATCTAAAGATAAAAACCTGATTAGCATGCTAAAATCTCAACTCAGTAAGGAGTTCGAGATGAAAGACTTGGGTGCAGCAAAAAGGATACTGGGCATGGAGATCCACAGGGATCGAAAAGGGGGAAAATTATACTTGTCTTAGGAAAGATACCTTGAGAAGGTATTGAGTAAATTCAATATGAGGGACTGCAAGGCAGTGTCAACCCCTCTTGCTGCACATTTTAGATTGTCTGCGGAATGTTGCCCGCAAACAGAAGAGGACATTAATAGAATGTCCAATGTACCATACTCTAGTGTTGTAGGGAGTTTAATGTATGCCATGGTTTGCACTAGACCAGACTTATCACATGCTGTGAGTGTGGTAAGTAGATATATGCATAACCCTGGGAAGGATCATTGGGAGGCTGTGAAATGGATCCTACGGTATGTGAAGGGAACTGTGGGGAAAGGGCTGGTATTTGATAAAAACAAGGCTGCTACTTCTGATGTAGTAGGGTATGTTGACTCTGATTATGCAGGTGATTTGGATAAGAGGAGGTCTATATCTGGATACATTTTTACCATGTGTGGGGGCGCCATCTCTTGGAAAGCGTCTTTACAATCTGTTGCAGCTCTGTCTACAACAGAAGCTGAGTATATTGCTGCCACTGAAGGAGTGAAGGAGGCTACCTGGCTAAGAGGACTGGCAATAGAGCTTGGAATACCACAATCTGTTACTGTGGTACACTCCGATAGTCAGAGTGCCATACATCTGACAAAGAATGATGCCTACCACTCGAAGACCAAACATATCAGTGTCAAATATCATTATGTGCGAGACACAGTTGCTGCAGGAGAAATAATGGTGAAGAAAGTTCACACCTCAGAGAATCCTGCTGACATGCTTACCAAGCCACTACCTATAGCTAAGTTCGAGCATTGCTTGGACTTAGTGGGAGTTCACAGTCATTGAAAGCCCTGCGGGGCATAGCCCCATAGGGGGCATCACCCTTTGGGGTGTGACGACGACGACGGTAATTGGAGACTGAAGATTTTGGTCCAAGGTGGAGATTGTTGGGCTTTATGGCCCAAAATCTCGAGTTTTGGCACGGGGTGACCATGCTGCATGGGCACGAGCGTGCCGCGTCGAAGAAGACCGAAGAACGGAGCGGACAGAAAATCGGCACGGCCGTGCCAGGGCAAAAAGTCATGTCGCCTTGAGATAGCGGCTAGGGTTCGCGTTGGTGTCGGTTTTTGGAAGGTGGCGGCTAGGGTTGTCAAGGGGAAACTCTACCCCACAGACCCTATATATAAGGGGGTCGAGGGCCTTGTTTCAAATAGAAAAAAGAATAACAAACACATTGAGAGAGTAAGGTTATTTGAGCGAGAATACAATTGAGAGTATTGTAATTCTGCTCTTGATCACTGAAGTGATTGTGGTGTAATACTCTGCTCATAGTGAAATTTGTTGGTATGCTGTCGCCGTTCGTGGTTTTTCCCACATTGGGTTTCCACGTAAAAATTCTCTGTGTCCTTTATTCTTTTCATTCTTGTGTTGTGTTCTTGGTTGGATTTTGTTTGCGTTGTCACATCCTATTATCCTGGCTTAATTCCTAACAGGTTGGTTTGGGTTGACTCACTTAATAAAGGAGTCAATTTTATATCGATCTTGAAAATAATTTAGATTTACCTCAACATTGAAAAATAAAATGTTTTCGCGCTAAACGGTTAAATTATGTTAACTTCGGATCAAAATTGGTTCAGTTCAAGTCGGGTTCATAATTATCCAAATAACTTAAGGTCGAATTAATGTTGTATTATCATGTTGGGTCAGGCTTTCCCGACTCTAGTTCATGTTATGTATTCAATTGTTCTTTGAATATGTAATCTTTGACTCATTGCAATAGTCATTAGGCTCTAGGTACATTTATTTTCGAGTTCAATCATTTCTTTCCTTATATTGTATTATTTTTGTCACCTTTTAAACCTTAAAAAAGCAAGAAAAGTCTCTTGTAGGCATTGGTTGATTAAAGAATTCAATTGGTTGATTAAAGAATTTCAATATCTACATTTCTCCTCTTTTATTTACGTGATCCATGAACTGATAAAATCACAATTAAAAATGCTCAGCGAGATTAATTCATGTGACTAAAAAAAGGATCGTACGATATGTCCCACCAAGCAAAAAGACTGAATTTTATTGAGATGCTAAAAATAGAGCTTACCAAATGTTGCACTACGGTATGTGGTCCAACCATCGATGAAGCTCCGTTTACCCGTTATAATTGTCACGTCCATACCATCTCCATAGATCATGATATTAGTCTTCTTCCTCTTTATCTCCACATTTTCATTGTACACCCCTTTCTTTATATAGATTATGAAACGACCCTTATTGTGATCCGGGGCAGCATGAATGGCATCCATGATTTGGGTAAAATGTCCGGTCCCATCTTGGGCCACAACCACATCCGGTGTCAAGCCGGACCCAGCGGTCTGCAGTAACTTCCGATCCTTTGAACTAACCCAAGAAGGAAACCCGTCTACATCAGTCTCTGTCAGTAGCCGCCGGCCTCCAACTGGTCGGATCCCCTTGGCTCGCCCAGTAATGGGGGCCCGGGGTGGTGTGGTGTGCACCATGTGGAGGATTTGTTGGACCAACGAGGCCACTTGGTTAATGCTACCCGCTACCAAATTTTTGACAATGCTATTTGTACCTTCAAACCCATCCAGGCAAGTGTCTTGGTTGCCCAAGGCAGCACTGAGCCATGTCTTTAAATCTGAGCCTAGATTCCCTGTCCCATTCCCTTTTCCTGCACACAATTAATTTTAAACTGTTTAATATAATTTGTTAATTAACTATGAAAGCTACTGTTTAATTTTCATCCAAACCATAAGAAATTTATGTAGAGTTTTTAATGCATGATCAGCATTAATGATAGGACCATATTTTGTTGGCAGATGGACAATAAAGACCTCTGTCCTCTGCCTATCTGTCCTCAGATCCCAACTAACTAATAATGAAAAATCTTGCCATACTAACTAATAAAATCTACAGTCAGAGATCGCAACTACTTAATTTTCATCCTAATCTTGCAATACTTGTTAACTTAAATTTGTGTTTTCAAAATATACAGAATTCAATATGGGAGGAGTGAGGTAGTTTTAGGATTTCTTTTTCTGGATCATGAAACCGATCATAGCTGGCGGGTGTTTGAAACGAAGTAGACACATTAACACCTTGTGCAGAATTTCACCTTTGCAAGCAATCTATCCAGTTTAAAGTGGATCATTTTCTCTTAATAGGGGCTAAAGAACAAAAAATTCTACCAATAATACTTACAGAGTGATTTACTACCAATGCAGATTATTTCAAATGATTTTGACACTTCTCTTAAATAAAGTCTCAAGTTTGAGTCGTGCGAATAAATCAAAAAATCTATGATAAAAGAACTCTTACTTTTATTTAGTCAACAATAGCTCAACTCCAATAAAATTGAATATTTAAGACAAAAAAAACAAAGAGTGAATAACTAGTTTTTACTTTTTATGGATGTAAATCATTTTAATGCTATATAATATATGTTTCCACATGTCCTTTCATGCATGGACTGATGCATGTCAGATATAGGCATGTCATAATATCATTTGCTTACTTTGATATCACATAAGATTTCATTAGTGATTGGAGTTCGACTAAATTTTCCTCCTAAAAATAACTACCATTGTGTAAATTAAGTCATTAATCTATATACATGCTTAGTATTTTGAAGTTGGATCCGCAGCTAAATGTTCATATTATTAACATAAAACTTCAACTATTAGGAGAATTACGAGAAGCATGAGGAAGAAATTTAAAAATTAAGAAATATATTTATGCTAATTCAGAATTAAATCTTTGAGTTTCTAGTGACAGTTTAGAGTGTGTTTAAGGTGACATAAATCTTTGAATTATTTTTGTAACTATTTTGTTGTAAATTAACATATTATTTTAGTTAATACTTGTTATCTTATTTATGCCTTATCATATTCGTATTAAATTTTACTCATTAAATAATTGGAAAAAAAAAAACTATACCCACTTCATTATACATAAAAACAAAATACATGCAACATATTTGTGCAAGACTCTAGAGAGAGAGAGAGTTACAAAGCTAGAGGGAGAAAGAGAATACCATATTGGGAAGCATAGAGAGACCAATCCAACTCTTGGGATGACAAGTCAAGCAAGTCAAGGCAGTCATTCATGGCATTAGAAACTCTAAAATCTCCACCAAACATCCCAGCAAACCTAGCCACCATAGAGGCAACTTGGAGCACACCATCAATGGTGGATTTCAGGGTGTCAGTAAACACCGACATTGGAACGCTCAAGCACTCCACCGCCACATCAGCCGCGGTCACATCCGCCATACAGCGGTGTGGAGCCGCCGTGATTGCCGCCACCATCAACATGGCCACCACCACCATTGGCTTTGAACTACTAGGGAGCCTTGATAGATGCCCCATTTTACCAAAGCACTAACAAACAAACACAGAATTTAACTAATTAAAGATAGATGGATTATCTTTTAGGAGGTTATATTTATGTATCTACGGCAGGAGCTAGGAGATCGGAAAAGTTTGGTGGGATACAATGTATTGGGTTGGCAAAGAGATTGGGGGGGGGGGGGGGGGAGGGGGGAGCTGAGGGATATATTTATGAAAAGCAAGCAAAGGGAAGAGTGTATATTTATAGGGAGTCTCTTTGCGTTAACCAAGGGACTTGATATCGAGGGGCTCTAAACTAAAGGGGCATTGAATGGGTTTTTGGGAAAGGTAAGCTGATAAGTAGAGAAATTAATTGGGGAAAGACGTCTAGGTAGCTAGCTGGCAATATAGCCTCATGTTGAAGTGTATGGTTGCCTAGTGATATCCTTGTTACTTATTCACCGACCTTAGTTTAGCAATATTCTTGCTATATACTTGCAATCTTAACAAAATTAAAGGGTGTTTAATAATAACAGCTGTTTGAAAAAATATAACTATGTGGGAGGATTTTAACTCTTTTAACTAAGTCAAATAGCTAAATAATACTTGGTAAAGAACTGTTTACAATAGTTGTTTGGCTCCAAAAGACTCTTTAAAAAAACTATTCTTATTAACTTTTTAAGAAGAACTTTTTATAAAAACGATATAATTGTCTATAAGTTGGAAAAAATTACACACATCTTATTAAAAACTAATTCATAAATAAGGACGTAAATGAAAATTTATCAACCCATTTTTTAGAAACAGCTAGTTTTTACCAAATATTTTTTCTAAACATAGCTAATTCAAACAGCTAATATAAATAATTAATTCAAACAGTTAACAGTTAAGTATTTGTGTGCATCATATCAATTTAATAAAAACATAAGTATTTCTTTTTTTCTTTTAAATTTTTTATATAGTTGCTAAAAGGGAGAGGTCCAAACAACTCTGTATGATTTAACTGAGCTTTGTTGTGAGATCTTCATATTGAGAATTGATACTTATGAAGATGAAGATGAAGGTTTGCGCACACATATAGTGATCTATATGTAACTTAGGCTCCGTTTAATCCTTAGAAAATTTGGCGGAAAGAAAAGTTGAAGAAAAAAATGTGAACGAAAAAAAAAAAGAATGGGAGAAAATGAGTTTTTTGTCTCTTGTTTGAATTGAGGAAAAAATGCAAGAATTTGGCTGACAAATTTGAATACTGATGTATTACTTAAATCATGGTAATATCATATAACCAGTGCGAGGTTGGAGGAGGTTGAGCATGTTTCCTAATCTTTCCTCACAATTTTATAAGAAAAATTTTATCACTTGTTTTTAACAATTTTTTCACTTAATTTTCCTCCATATTTTTTCTTTGTGATTTTCTCTAAACCAAACACAAGAAAAAAAAAGTTACTTTTTCAAATTTTTTCTTTTTATTAAATTTTTAAAGGTCGAAATGGAGCCTTAATAAAAAGATGTACGCTTAACATATGACTTTTATCATGAAACTATCTAACACAAAATTCTTATATAAAATTAAATCCTTAAAGAAAAGTAACTAATTGCAAATGTATCCTAAGGGAACCCTTTCAAACGTTTGAGTAAATCCTTAATTTTAGACGATAAAATGCACGTTGCCATAATGTAAAATTTCCTGTATTGAAAATTGAAATATTGTAACGTGGAATGATTTTTCTTTTCCATCATTACACAGAATGGAATTTGCTGTTTTTGGTTTAATTTCTTAGGTTCTCCTCTTCTTTCTTTTTTTTAAGTTAATGTTAAACCTCATAGTTAAAGATGCAATCATGCAAAGATGTAATGAATGTAGGTTGGTTTAAGTGATTGTGTACTTATTTTTCTTAAGTACATAAAACAACAATTTAAGAATACCAAAATAACATATTAATCAACCTCTTCTAAGACAACATCAATAAATAAATAAATAAATAGATCCCACTTAGATTGTTTTATTAATTTGATGATTTCAAAATTCTAATGTCTTATTGAACACTCAGCTACTAAGGGCCATCATAAGAGAAGGTGTTATTTCCTTTTTTTTTTTTGGAAATAAATCCCAAGTCGAGAGATACGGAGGGGTAACCGGGTAAGGACAATTTCTCATGTGTTTCATGGAGCACATGTTTTCGTTATCTACGTGTATATATTTTTTACGATTGTATTTGTCATATTATTAAATTTTTAATATATATTTGCTAATGTGATTTTTAGAAGTATATATGTACTCTTCGAAGGCGGTTTTCCTACACAAGTAGGATTTGACCAAGAACCTTATTTCAATTATGTACAGACAAGTAGTTAGCTAGGCATATTTATTGTAGCGCAACTTTTATTATGGATATATGTTTACATATTTCACCAGTCCCCCCCCCCCCCCACCAAAACCATCCACATATTACCAGAGATATTTCATGATCTACCATCAACCATGAATGTATGATGAATGAAACAAAAATTCTTCCATAAAAATAGGACAAATATTAAAGATAAAAATTAAAATAGAAAACCTATCAATTTCAATGGTACACGTTAGATTTTTTTTTTTTTTGGATCTTGGATCTCTCATTTTACTGGAGTCAAGCTATTATTAGTCCAATAAGAGGTAGAGTTCTCATATCACATATTTTCTCTATTCTGAAGACCTTATTTAAAGGCAATAAGTGTTAAACCAATTGAACCAATCTGTGTTGGTACACTTTAGATATAATTTGAGCCAGTGAAAATATCATTTGTCTTTCTTATTAATGAAATCAGCAAGTATTTGGTGATAAAAAAAAAAAGGAAATATGTAAGGGGGAAAATATTGGAGCCGGAAATGACTAATTGATTTGTCAGGTTTGGAATTAACTCACCCAACATCGGTCCATAGCAAATCGACGGATCTATTTCATAGTACGTGCAGATTTTCAATTTCTTTTGAAAAAGTGCATAAAAGCCAAACTGATTTGCTACGTCGTTCATCCTTGACAATGTATACTTCCACATTCTTCTCTCCACTGTCAAGTTCTACGGATTTGATTGCAGCATATTGTGTTGTCCCCAAATTTTTAAAGGGAAAAAGGAAAGAATGCCTAGGATTGAGTTATAATTATGTAAATTTAAATTAGAGTGAGATTAAGATCCTATTCTTTTCGTAGATTAATTTTAAAATATAAATTTTAATTTACTTTAATTCACTTCAACCTCCTTCAACTTATTTTTACTATTTCAACCAAGTTCAATTTATCATATAAAAAAAATTCAACTCACTTCAACCTATTTCAACCTACATCACTCTTTTACCCACCCCAATTTACCTACAAAAAGAGCATACCCTAATTAATATAATGCAAATGTCACTAATCAACTAATCAATAAATTATTTAAAAACTAATATCAAACATATAAATTTAAATGATATATACTTCACACTTGCTCCCAGCCTCATAGTTCAACATATTTAGCAACTAAGACTGATTCTAAAAATTCCCAATTCAACATATTTTGCAACCTTGTTCGTTTGGTTGGAAAATTACAAGTACGGAATGAGTGGGAGTATAAAGAGGGGAAGGAGTGGGTGGGAGTGGATAGAAGTGATAATTTTCTTTTTTGTAAAGTGTGGGAAGGAGTTGAATGAAGTAGAAAAGTTGATGCAAGTTACATATTTTGTTTTTTTTATGTAATCTTTTATTTATGACAACAATTACTGATGATAAAAAAAAAATTAGCCTGAAAAAATTTTTTTTACGATGACTCGGGTACGAAATATTGTTTCATGGCCGTTATTACACCAAAAAAATTATAACTTTCGTTATTCGTAAAACAATCTGTGGATGTATTTTTTTCATATATTAACCAAATGCGAACACCAAAAAAATACACATATCTTTAGGCCTCGTTTTCATTGGTAGATCCAAATTTACCAATATCAATCAACTTCAACCCACTTCACGAACTTCAATAAAAAAAATACCAACTTCAACCCACTTCCTACTATTTTAACCAGTTTTTGCCCTTCATACAAAAAAAAAAATAAAAAATTCAATCCACTTCAACCAACTTCAAGTCACTTCAACCTACTTCAACTAACTCCAACCCATTTTAACAAAAAAATTCTTACTTTAACTCACTTCTACCAATCTCAACCAATTTCACCCATTATCAACCAATATTTTCTAACGAAAAGAACAGACATTCAGTACACGAAAAACAATCTTCTGCAATTTGTGTGAAGCAGTTCCAATATTTTGTTACTAATGCACAGGCAAAAAAATATCAGCTTAAAATACACGTACAGTACATCTGCACTTCTTGTCACAAATTACAAATAACGCCAAAAAAATTTGCACATTCCTTCATTATGTCGGGAAAAAACATCTGTAATTTTGGTCCCAGATTACGATGGACAAAAAATAAATCTATTATACATACAACAACAACCATCCACGCTTTGGTGACCTATAACAAATATAACCAACGCCAAAAAAAAGGCATCTCTTCCATATATAGAATTAAACCCAAAATATCTACCAGTCACAAAAAACTAACATTTGCTTAATAAAGCAGAAAAAGACTATTATTTCTTCAATGTATAACAAAAATTACGTCATCTATAATTTTCGGTACGACTAACAAATATTTTCATAAGATTCAAAAAATAAATAAAACTTTTCATAATTCTTATTAGACTATTCGTACACACAATTACATAAATTATAAAAGTTTTCAAAATATGAAAAATAGTAGTTGTATGTAGGAATGGGAGGAGTGCATGAAAGTAGGTGAGAGTGGGAAGAAGTGGTATTTTTTTAAAAAGTGTGGGAAGATGTGGGAAAGGGGAGAAGAATTGGGTGGGAGTTGTCAAGGTCAAAGAGGGAAACAACAGCAAGACCATTGTGCTAGTTTTATTTCTGTAATGAATAATGATACATGTGTCTAGGCCTAGCTTATATATAGCTTAGCTAAGACCTTTCCTGCCAATTACAAATTGAAAGTTTGTTGCAACAGTTTTAACAACCAAGAGAGAGAGAGAGAGA
>JACYFF010031955.1:106420896-106445199 GCA_017589665.1 Selenicereus undatus
AGAGAGAGAGAGAGAGAGAGAGAGAGAGAGAGAGAGAGAGCGCTTCTAGAAGTAGGTATAGATTCTAACAGGAGTGAGAAGGAATGAGTTGGGTCCATTAAATCATGAAAAGAACAGAGCCTTAAAGAATGATTAGAAAAAGCAAGTAATAAAATCATTATATGATCTCTCTCTATATGAAACTTCATAGCTATCACTGCTATGAAGTCTCATATACAAAAATTCACAAACCAAATTCAAATTCAAATTCAATATTTCAAAACATCTATCAATAGGTAGGATGTGGAGGGTCTGATATAGAAGCCTTATAACTAAATTCACACATGATAATAGGAATTAGGGTATGTTTTTTTTTCCCCCTTAATGATGGAGTTGTCATATGTAATTGCTTTAGGGGCAGCGACGGTGTTTAGTTATTTACCTGTCAAACAATTCAAAAATTCTTTGCTGAGCAAAGTTTTTAGCATTATACTATAGACAACTACATTATGAGTAGTGTACATGCAGTGATACTTTCGGAATCTATCATTTAAGCAGTAGTTGTGAATTGTTAGTTGGTAAATTTGCCATTAATTGGTCTACCCCAATCTACCTGGGTTCGATTATGGGGGTCAATATTTTATTGGTTATGAAGATTATAGGTGGTTCCAAACCAAGTCCCTTCGGCTTATAATCTTACAAGATTTGCCCCATTTATTCGATTCTATTGAATTACTTACGAGAAGTCAACTGAATTCTTATTAAATAAAGAATGCACTTAATAGCCCGATTTATCATAATTTAAATTTTTTTAAAAAAATTCTTTTAGGACACATAATCTCTTCATAGTTTATAGTACATCATACGGCACACATGGATAAAATTGCTAAACTTTAACGGTCGCAATGAGACAAAAGAATCATAAAATATCAATATGTATATTATATTTCTGATAGCACATACTCTCAAGAGTCAGATTAATAAATATATATAAAAAAAATAATATATTATAAATACGTATGTAAACAAATATACACATAAATAACGAAAACATGTGCTGCCGGAAGTACGTAAAAGGGGACCAGCCGACCACAGAGTAAAGTTTATGCTGATTCTGATTCACAAACGCGTTTTTGTTTGAGCTAGCCAGCTTTTAATTAAAGGAGGAGCATCTTCAAACTTAGTCCTGTTCAGCTTTGGCAGCAAATTAAAGAGGGGCCCTACTCAAAATCTATGGCTACTAGCTCTCCGCTTTTCTCTTCGACGCGTATGTCTTTCTTCCTTTTTTTTTTTTTTGACTGCATTTCTTTTTCAATCGACTTTAATTTTGTTTTATGTAAAGACGAAAGTAAAGCCTTCAATCTCAGTACCCCATCTCTGAGCCAGATTTAGATCGGTCCCTTTCCATGGTCTCTGTCTCTGCCTTACAGTTAAAAAGCGTGCATTTCCGTTCTGTTCCTTTTTATCTTCATTGCGAGAATATATTCATAGATATTAATTCTTCTTTACCCAAATCCGTATTGAATCAATTCATCATACAAGTTACTTTAACTAGTTTGGCATTTCATGCCTATCAAATAAAGTCTCAAATTCGAGTCCTTTGGACAAAGAAATCTGAGATGATAGAACTCCATCTTTTATGAATGAGCGAAATAGAGAATAAAAAAAAAATGTACGCAATAAATTTTAAAACAAACTACTATTATAATTTTTCTATTTTAGATAGACAAATTTTTTCCTTTGAATTTTCAAACAGACAATGTATTTCAACCGACATGTAATCCAAAAGAAGAATAAAATGACAAACGTCTTAGTTCAAGAAAAAAAGTCTATCTAGAATCAGTTTACAAATTTATGTACTCCCTCCTTCCAATTTGGTTTGCATGACTTGAACAAACACGCATATTAAGGATTTGGTCAAAAAATTTATCATCGCCAATAGTACTCTCGGGCAGCTGGGAGTAAATGTTCGACTAATATTAACTCATTACAATAATATTAATAACTGGTAACATTGCTTTAAGAAAAATCCTAGCCTCCTGACACAAAATCCTAAGCTTCATATATTTTAATAAGGGGTTGTCATCAGTCATAATTGCTAGTGGCAAGTCTCAATATTCGTATTTGAAGTTTTATTCAGTTGTGAGGTATTTATTAATATTTTTGTCTCTTTTCAATAAAATTTCTCTCCATTTTGTGAGAGTTTGCTTGTTTATTTTCTCATCATTAGTGTGAGTTTGGTTGTTCTCACCTCTAGTGTAAGTTAGATTGTTACCACTGTTAGTGTGAGTTTGAGTCATTACCTTTATGCAATTTATTGTAGATTTAGAAATTTAAAATGAGTTTCTTATGGAGTGAAATTTGAAAATCATTGTATTATATCTATGTTTTCAATTGAGGAATGAGCCAACAATGGAATTTCATGTGGTTTTACTATGAAGATTTTCCTTTCAAGTACAATCTATTGTGTTAATTGAATATATGCTCCATGAAGTTATATTATAACTCACCGATATTCGAAAAAGACGCACTGACGTCAAAGAATGCGGTTAGTGGCAAGAATATTGTTACATGTTCAGAGCCGGTCGATAGTATATTTATCATTAACTATATGGATAGAATGATTCAATTTGATTTTTTATATTTACTTTTGTTAAGAGATATTCATTACATATTTCATATAATTTTTCATTAATGAATTATTTTCTTTTCTTATAAAAAAAATAACTGGTAGAAACTAAAGTCCTTGAAATAGAAACGCTTTTAGACTAGGTTTCCATTAAGCTGTTTACTTCGGCTTCCGCCCAATGCTTGATTTCAGCGGCTTAATTGGTTCGGCCAGTCTCTTTATTGAGGTTTCTATTGGGCGTTGACCCAATGACTCTTATGGCTTGTTTGGTTCTATGTAATCGAAGTGGTAATGCAATCAAAATGGTAATGGTGATTCCATTACCATGTTTGGTTACCATTAAGTAATGTAATCAAGATTGCATTGTAATTATATTTACCTCAATCTATGCAATTACAATTACTTGACTTTTCCTAAACAATTTTGATTGCATACCTTTGAATCAAAATCTATCCAACTACAAGCTATTATATTTGAGAACTTTCTCTCTCTTATCTCCATTGTCTCTCCTCTATTTCCCCTCTCTTATTAGTTTGACACCATTTTTTTTAAAGGTTTGAAGCTCCACTCACCCCCTCTCTCTCTCCTGTCCATATTAGATAAAATTTAACTTAGACCATGATCGTATTATTGTAACTGTATTTTTGTACCTTCTAGACATCATGTCTCTCTCTCTCTCACGTCGTCGTCATCACCATCATCGTTTTCTCTCTACTTGGTAAACTTGAACAATATTAAATTATTGCAATCTATAAGAAATAGAGTGATGTAATTCTCATGCGAAATATCATAATCATGATGATAAAATATTTGATGATATTTATCAATGAAGCTACAAATAATTAAAATAGCCAAAAATAAAATGCGAATTGAATTGCAAGTACTTCACGTCACGTGTAAAATTAAGTATTGTTTGTAGATGAATTCATTCCATTACACTTGTAAAGACTTTGTAACCAAACATTGTAATGCAATTATTATCCCATTCCATTACACTAACAATTGCATTACATGGTTGATTCCATTGCATAGTGATTGCATTACTTTCAACCAAACGCTACATTAGAGATTTTATCTATCCAAATAAGTTTCTATCTTTGACTCCGTCGTTATTATTCATCATTATAAGGCGCATAAAAGGATCTGACTTCTAATTAAAGGTCTACATATGGAAACCAGCTGAGTAATTTGCGATATCTACGAAAGGAATAAAAAGCAAATAAAATGAGATAGATGGAATATAATGTGATAAATGGTCGAGTCAAGAATTGTTATCTTGATAACTTAAAGTTGGTTGTATTCGTATATTATATAAAGTAACCAAATTATTTGCAATTTTGCTTAGTTCAAAAATTAAACTGCAATTCCTCTTATGGAAATAACGTTGGTCTATTTGAGGTTTTTTTTTTGGGGGGGGGGGATTTAATAGCATAATTGAATAATTCTCCAACACAATTATCAACCGTTTTATTATTTTACTAATCTAGGAGGATGTTATAATTTAGGGGTGTTCAAAGTCGGTTAACCGGATTTTTAGTTAACCGAAAACCGGTTAACCATTTTTTCGGTTCGGGAAAAATGCAAACCGTGAACTGAATCGAAATTACTGGTTAACCGGAAATCGGTTAACCGAAAAAACCAGTTCAAGAAAAAGTCGAACCGTAAACCGAACCCCATACACCTAAATTTACATTTTTTTGATGGTTTAGAAATTTAATTACTATTTAGTATTTACTATTTATTTGTTGCCATTTAAAAAAAAAATCGGTTTGGATCGATTAATTGCAGTTAACCGAAAATCTTCCCCCCTAAACAGAAACCGAACCGTGAACCGGGGGAAAAAATTGGTTCGGTTAACCAAACCAAAAATTTCATAAAATTCGATCCGGTTAATTGGTTTTTCTGTTCGGTTTTTCCAAATTCTCGGTTCAATTTTCGGTTTCAGTTTTTTTGGCTCACCCCTATTAAAATTAAGAGAAATGTTATCTCGACTCGAAACATCTAAGGAGAGGCCCTGTTCTATTTCACATTTTTAAGGATTCAGCTAAGAGCTTACATATCCTTACAGCTTTTTACATCTCCTAACGACTCTTTACATCCTTAACATAATTCTTACATCTTTTTACATCTTTTTACATCTCCTTACATCTTTTTACATCTCCTTACATCTTTTTGCATCTCATAGATTTTCTATAACATTCATTTATTTTAGTTACAGAAATATGTATATTCTTTTAATGATACTACCAATATACAAAATTTATAAATATCTTACGAACACAACATTTACATAAACATAAAAACATAATATAACAACGTAAATTATATTTGAGTTTCGACATAAAATATATATTATTATAGATGGCCATACATTTATTTATGTTTAAAATTATTTACTTAAAATAGGAATTTATTTGAAGAGTTGTATTCAATTTTGTCCAAAAAATTTGTTTTTTTTTTGTTATACTTTGCTTATTCGATCAAATTAATGTTCATATAAAAAATCATCCTAAGTGGACAAAATTTTATTCACCAAATTTATGGGCATTAGTATATTTTATTGTTGTATAATTAACTTAATTAATTGTTTATTTTTCAATAAGCATATTATTTCAATATTATTATTTTTCATCCAAAACCTTCATTTTAATACAAATTATACTATACAACTCTTCAACAATTCAACAGCTCCTTACGTCTATCCTTGCAACTCCTTACATCTCCTTACAGCTCATTACATCTCCTTACAGCTCCTTACATTTATTTATCTATCTAAAATGCAAAATAGAACAAATGCTGAGTGGATAACTAATTATAAAGACTGAGTAGTGAAAAAGCATAAAAAAGATTCTTTATGGATTTAAAAGAGATTCAAAGTGCATATAAACATCAATTTACAGATGGACCAGAAGTAAATGTAAAGCTCAATAATGAACGACTTACAATAAAGAGTGCATGTGTAGTGATTTCCTCTTAATGATAATTACGATAACTTCTGCAATATAAATTGCACAAATAGCATGATTCAATGTTAGGTTCTATATGGAAAATAGTTATTAGGTGTTAGATATTTGTATTAATTGTTTGAATTAATTGTTTATAGAAAAATTGTTTTATGAAATCAGCTATTTCAAACAAAGTTGTAAGACAAAGACCTTGTTTGACAAACAGATGTTAGCTGTTTGTGTTAGTTGTTAGTTGTTAGCTGTTTAAACTAGCTATTTATATTAGCTGTTTGAATTTGCTGTTTTTAGTAAAAGGGTTTGGTAAAAAGAAGTTGTTTCTAAAAAATATGTTGGTAAATTTTCTTTTATGCCCTCATTTACGAATTAGTTTTTAATGACATGTGGTGTAATTTTTCCAAACTTGTGGATAATTACGTCATTTTCATCAAAAACCTCTTCCCAAAAAGTTAATGGGAATAACTTTTTCAAAAAGATTTTTTTTTTTGGGAGCTAAATAGGTATGGGAAAATGCTCATTGCCAAACATCCTTTAGTTGTTTGATTGGGTCAAAATAGCTAAAATTCTCCTAAACAACTATTTTTGCCCAAATAGCTATTGTTATCAAACACCTCCGAAAAGGTAATTATCCAAAAAGCTCATTAAATTAGCTTTTTCAAATTAGCTTTTTGAACCTAAGTTTTTTTTTTAAAAAAAAGCTAATCTACCAAACACTTAAATTAACTTTTTCACTAAGTCAAATAGTTAATTATGGTCCATAAAACTCTTTTTGACTAAATGGCTATCGAAAAAGCTCTTTGCCTAACTTATTGTAATAAATGAGCTTTTTAATTAAGTCGAACAAATAATTTTGATCTAAAAAGCTCTTTTTAGTTAAAAAGCTCTTTGCTAAACTTGTTACAATAAACTAGCTTTTTGACTAAGTCAAACTGCTAATTTTAGTCCAAAAAGCTCTTTTTTGGCTAAAAAGTTCTCAAAAAGCTCTTTGCCTTCAATTTTACAATCTCTAATTTTGTCAAAAACCTATTTTCTTAAACTTATCAAATTGTAATAAATTATTAAAAATCTTATTTTTTTTAGTTGGTGTTTAGATATAATTCTCTATCCCATGGCCCCAACTTATTGACAATTTCTGACAATGCAACATTCAATCAATCCATTGTTTTCCGGCGAGGTTCAAAATTTTTGGCAAGGTTTCCATATTTTTCGGTGAGCTCCATATTTTTTTCGCGAGATACAGTGGTGCCCTCCATCCACGTCCTTGCAGTTGAAAATTTTGAAGGGATTTGTCGTCCAGTAACATCCTGGCGAAGCAATCAGCTGGAGTCGGTGAGGTCCTTTGATGGGTAGCCTGTCTAGCACGGCGCCGGGATATCGAAGGCAATCATGGAGTAATTTATACTAGAGTATTATTAAGGGTTTTTTACTTTATTTATTTCATATATATTTTGTTGTTGTAGGTCTTACAATTCCTCAGTGAACTCAGTCCAATAGATATGTACTCTTTTGGGTGATAAGGAAGTCGCTAGTTCAATTCTTTGCAACAAGGCATGTTTGTTTTATTTTCGCCCCTCATAATGCTTACTCAATTTTTTCCGCCCCTCATAGCGTCACCTATTTCCTAGTCAAGAACTCGAAATTTCTTCCCTCTGCCATACAACTTCTCATTGTCTCGCCTCCGCCGTACTCCAAAAGAGACTTCTCATTGCCTCACCCTTGCCACCACAGCAATGTTGTTTTCTCCTTGCCTCACCGTGTACTCGCCAAGCCCTAATTCTATTTTAAGTGTTTAGTTTTAGTTTTACCCATTGTTTATCAATTTGTGAATTGTAGCCTTCAATTAATATTACGTAGAATATTATGAATTTGAGCAATGATGAGAGTAATTTTGGCCGTGGAGAGATAAATGAAACAATTCCTATCAATTCTCACATACAAGACGATTTTATGATTGAAGATAATGGAATGTATTTTTCATCTTTTCCTGATGTGAAGAGTGACACTATAATGATTGAAAATTTAGAAGACCTGAAGGACCCACTGTTATGGGAAACATTTGACAATTATGTTGAGGATTTTACACTGGAAGATATGAAGAAATTGAGATTCCACGCTCTGGAGTTATGCGGTGAATTTTATAAGTTCAACGTAAAAATTAAAGGTTTTGCAGTAAAGGAAGATATTTCACGCAAAAAGTAGAATAGATGTACATTCAACTTCAAGGATTTATAAATGTTTTGGTGAAGGGTTACATGATCAAAAGTACATAGATAATCCTCACAGGGTCAGAGAACCAAAACCTTTAACCAGATGCTTATGTGAAGCTGAGACGCGTTTCAAATGGATTAGATCGAGATTTAGATTATTGGATTGTGACAAAGTTTTAGAACAAAAACCTTTAACCAGATGTCTTATATATAAGGTTAGAATTATTTTTAAAATTACTATTTCTTTAATAATATTTTGCATACGATATTATTATTAAATCTTGCTACTTTTTATGTGATTTTTGGTTTTGAAAATAATGACTAGGTCTCATAGGAAAATTCGAAAAGAGACTCAACAAGAAGTTGTATGAATGCAAGAAGCAGGCATAGCTCCATGTTTCGAGAAGGATCCGCGTACTATAACTCAAACCATTCTAGGGCATTAAACTAAAATAGAAAGAAGAGAAGGAACTGGGCGTTGGCAAGGGCTGTGAAGGACACTTACATGCAACCATGTTATCATGCAGAATTTGGTGAAATAAGTTGTAAGCTATCATAAAGTAGGATTTCTAAAATAGGACATGAATAATTTTGTTAAGAAGGTCAGACAGGAACTACTTCAATATGGTGATGCTAAGTTTGTTTTGGCATATTTATAGGAAAAGAAAAGTGCCAATCCCTCATTCTTTGTAAGATATACTGAAGATGAAGATGAAAGCTTAGGAAGCTTGTTTTGGTGTGATAGACAATCATGCATAGAATATAAAACATTTGGACATGTTCTTGTGTTTGATACTACTTATAAGTGTAACGCTTATAATAAGCCTCTTGTTGTGCTTGTCGGAGTCAACCATAATCGAAAAACAGTGTTATTTGGATATGCGTTGGTAGGTCACGAGAAGGAGTTCTCTTTTATTTGGGTTCTGAAACAATTAGTTGAAGTCGGAGATAGGCAAAAGCCAAAAACTATTTTGACAGATGGAGACAAGGCAGTGGTGAATGCAATTAAAGTAGTATTCCTCCTAAGCATGTCATAGATTATGCTTGTGGCATATAATGCGTAATGTTATGGGAAATATGGGTGACAAGTTCGGTTGCTGTTTCATTAAGTGCGTGAATAAGTATCGCACACGAAATGATTTTGAAAAAGGTTGGGAAGAATTAGTTTCTCATTATGGGGTCCAATATAAAAAGTGGGTTATAAAATTAGTTCAATTTCGTCATATAATTTTTCAAAATTTGTAGCGTAACTGCATGCATTGTTAAATGCCTCACATACATACTTCTCATTTGAATTCTAAAGCCAACCAAAAAAAAAAAGTTAATAGCACAACATGTCAAATGGTAACTAGATTTAATTATATTACGTGTCTGCAAAAATTTGACTAATGTTATTTTTATTTTTAGTGTTTTCATAATGCAATTCAAGAGACCAAATTTTGATTAATATTTTAACAAAAAATATAATAACTACGTACAATCCGAACACATTAAAGGCATTTTAAAAATTACCATATTTGCTACAAAAATATCAAATTTAATAACTTATGCATTGAGTATGAGTAAAACAACAAAAAGCATATGATAATTACCTCCATTGTCTTTATGTCACTATGATGATTGTGTGGGGAGCTTGGTATATTCATACGACATAGAACAGAAAATACAAAAAAAAAAAAACAAATTGTGAGGGAATGGGGTATTTATACATTACAATTTGTGAAGAATTAGGACACATGGACGAGGCATAGGTGGCATGGGAGTAGGATTTAGGAAATTCAAATTTTTAAAAAAAATTTAAAAAAACTCACCCTACCTAGATTCCAACAAGGGGAGTTGGGATTTTGTGAATTACTTCAACCATCTCCCCACTTTCCTTTTTCAGTACAAATTTCATTCTAACTTAATGTAGATGTGCCATAAATGGAAACAAAGAGCATAGCCCAAACCTAAAATTCCACGGCTTTCCCACAAACCCCTCGCTAGTGGGGATAGGCATGGGGCAGGTACGGGGCGGGTGGAGTTATACCTGCATCTATATCCATTTTCAAAAGTCATCTTCATACCCATCGGGTTTTGAAAATCTATCCCCATACTCATACCCGTACCTATCGGGTATTTTGGGCATTTCGGATTTTATTCGAGTAAATATATAGATATTAAAATATAATATTCATCAGGTACGATAATTTCTTTTATCAAAAGAAATTCATAAAATTAAATTCAAATACAATACCCATTGAATTAAGTGCAAGAGTTCATACTTAGCTCATGAACAAAAACTGCAATATGAAAATGACAGGTATGAAGGACACAACAAATAAGGGAGTGAGGGACACAACAAATGAGTTAGGATTTTAGATTTGTGAGTCATGACTCATGTGACTTCATGCATCGGCATAGTAAATGAGCGACACAAATAGATGCATTGCATGGTTGAGGATGAGTTGGGGTATAGGGTTTTTTTAAGCGAATTACTAAAGTTCAAAGCTCAAAACTCTACTCTACAATTTATTTTAACACCCAAAAAAATTCAAGTATCGCACAGGTATGAGTATGGGGCGGTCGAGGTGATGCCCATAGCCGAACCATACCCGTTTTCGGCATAACCCATCCCATACCCATCTTTTCTCAATTCTTCGTACCTATAGCTGCTATAAATGGGACGGGTTCGGTGCGGATTTTTCGAGTTCGGGTACAATTTTCATCCATACCTCGCTAGGCTTAGTGGTCAAAAAAACTGTCTGGAGTAAGCAAAAATCATAAAGATTGGGAGTTGGAACTCAGAGGGAAAACAGGTAGCTAGAAAACTAAAAGGGGTGGGTGGCGTAAGCTAAACCGGGTAGGGGGCCAAATAGAAGTGCAGGGAAGGGGGTACGGGAATGCATAGGAAGCCAAGGTCGCCAGAACTTGGTCATGGTAGCTGGAATCCACGGCAAAAGGGGTTAGAAATTGAAGGGGGTTAGGGGAATGTGTGGGAAGCAAGGGTTGTCGAAAATTGGCCATGGTGGCCAGAACCCATAGAGGGAGGGCTCAAAAACTGAAGCGCGGTGCGGGGGGGGGGGGGGAGAGGTTGTAAAATGCGCGCTAAAGATAACTAACCCTAATCTTCTACGAACCCAACATAGTGACGCTTTCTTAAACCAATGAGTGATTTTACTCACTAAACCCTGGCACCTTCTCCTACAAAAAAAAACCCTAATGCTCTCCTCTATATTTTCTAACACCTCGTTTGTGACTTTCAATGATTATCTCCCTTTTATCCAAAGGATCAACCCTATTTATACAGTGGTTGAGGAGTATAAGTAAATCAATGTAGGAAAAGGAAACCTAGTTTTTCTCCTACTAGGCTTAATCTAAATAGTTTAACTTAATAAATTAGAATTATAATTAATTAATCAAAAGAAATTAATCCAATTGGAGCTCTAATTAACTGGACGCGGAAAGCTAATTTTTCTAAGGGTCTGTTTAACAAGCCCAATTAGAACAAGACTAGGATTAAGAAAAAAAGAGAAATCTTGACCAAAAGCTCGACTAAGTTCCCTGCGCAAGGAAGAGACAAGCCTTTTTGCGTGGACCTTGTTATTTTGTTACTGGACTCAGTTTGCTTACTACTCTACAAGGCCCCTGAAAGTGTAAGTTTGAGTATTATTTTTTTTATTGAGCTATTAAAAATATGATGCCATTTTTAGACGTCTATTGTTAGCCCCCACTTTGGCTAAGTCGAAGTACGATAAAGGTCAAAATAATGGTCTTCACTTGTAGTTGTTTGTCTGGTTAGAGGATCCAAGTTTGGCCGCTGAGGGTCCTGAGACTTGGCGCCTCCCAACTTTCACCGTAATGGTGACCAATGATGTAGAAGTCCAAATCTGGCTGCTGAGGTTCCTAAGTTTTGGCGTCCGCCAACTTTTGTTGTGACGGTGGCCGATAATATAAAATCCATACCTCCCCGCTAAGGGTATTGAGATTTGGCGTCTGCCAACTTTCGTTGTGACAATGACCGATGATGTGAAATCCAAACTTTGCCACTGAGGGTCCTAAGATTTGGCATCCGCCGACTTTCGCAGTCACTATGGCATGATGATGTCCCATTATGCCGGGAGCCAGCGGGTTCTTATCTTTTCGCCTGATTAGTGGGTTTTTTTGGTCAATTTATCCTTTCACAGGTGTAGAGGTTTCCTTGTCACTGGAGAGCAGACCTTTCGCCGATCCTATGGACTTATCCTTTGGTTGGATTAGCGGACCTTTCGCTGATGTAACAGACTTATCCATTCGTCGGATTAGTGAACCTTTTGCCAGTCTAGCGAAACTTTCGCCGGTTCAATGGATTCTGATGTTAACTTTTTGTAGGTTTAGCAGACCTTTTGCCAGATTAGCAGGCCTTTCGCCAGTCTAACGAACTTATGGATGTATCCTTTCATCGGATTAGCAGACCTTTCACCGGTCTAACGGATTTATCCTTTCACTAGAATAGCGGGCATTTTCACAGTCTAGCGGATTTCCTTGTCGCCAAATCTTTTTGCATATCTAGCAGATTTTCTTATCGGTGGAGGAGCATACCTTTCGACGGTCTAGTGAACTTGTGAATATATCCTTGTCGCCATATTAGCGGATCTTTCACCGGTGTTGCGGATCTTGAATTGTTAAATGTCCCATGGTGGTGGGAGCCAACGGTAAACCTTGGTGTTGTGAATGCCTAAAGATCTGTGGTCAAATCTCTAAGAACTTGGTGGCATATAAGCTTGAAGACCTCTAGCATGATCCTTGTGAATTTAGTGGTGGTTAAGCTTGAAGACCTGTTAGCCATGTTCCTCTGATCTTGTTGGAGAGCGAGCCTGAAGACCTATAGTCAGATTCATGTGAACTTGTTGGCGTTTGACCCTAAAGATTGATCCTTGTTGCATGAGATATTGAAATGCTAAATCGTCAAGTTTGACTTATCCTCACTCGGGTGTTGAAGTCATCTCCTTTTGATGGGAATCTGCTGAATGCTAAAATGTCTTGGACGTTGAGGCGTCCTTCTATGTTAAGATAAAGGGGGTAAGATGTCCTCTGTGACTGGATCCCTTTGAACTTGGGTACCGACTGCGGTAATGTCTTAAGGATGATGCTTGTGTAAAGTCGATTTGAGGTTGGAGTCCAACTTTTACTGAGCCTAATTAAGGCGAGGGTCAAAGTATAAATGTCTTATGTGACAGTTGTTGATGCCATCTTCTAACCAGGATTGTGTGCCTCTCTTGTAGGGTTGTTGTGAAGGCTTATTACATTCTTCTTCAATCCAGGGTTCCCAAGTGATCAGGGTAGAGGGCGGTCTAGTAAATAAGCTAAAGACCCATGTATAGAGGCAAGTACACCTACTATCCTAATTTTGTGCTAACTATGCATGCTCAATTGTCATGACTATGTAGACATGATTGTGCTGATTATGCTGGCAAGTGATGACCTAACCTCGTATGCATGTAGGTCTCATTGTTTGCATTCAAATTGTGATAGCTTTTGCAATAGTGTTAAACCTAATTTAGCTCCTAATATTTATTATATTTAGATTTTTATTTGAATATATTTTATTTTTGTAGGCCATGAAAAATCAGAAAAATGGAGAAAAATATTATGAAAAATGCTAAATTGAGAGTTTTGGCTTAGCTTTACTTCCCTTGGTCGATTTCCCTTGATCCAGTCAACAAAAAGAAAGAAAGAATAGAGAAAAAATGAAAATAAATCCCAGCCATCCCCTTCTCACGTGACCTACCTCTAAACACCCCCTACTTCTTTCTCTCTCCATTCCTCCTTAGCAAATCACGACAGAAAGACCCCTTTTTCTGATTCCTCTTCTTCTTTCACACATTGCCACCATCTTCAACTCACATCACCAGTATCACATCCTCACCACCATCATCACCATGTGCTCAATGACCACCAGTGAATCCCTCCACCTCGATGCCAGCAGAGCACTATTCGAGTCCATTATCACCATCCAGGTCATGCCAGAATCAAGGGTCGAGATGAAGAAGGAGAAACGAGCTTAAATTGGAAAGATGGGGCGAATGCAAGGGAGCTAGGTTTTAATTAGGGTTTTTAGACACTTAATTTTAGTTTTAATTTTAGTTTTAGTGATTTAGGGTTTTATTTCTGTTTTCTTTGCTTCGGTTTCAATTTTAGACCCTTTTTTTGGCTTTCAATTTCATGTAATTGAACTCCATTTTGTTAATTTTGAGTAGGCTTGATGAATTTCAGTTTGTATTGAATCTTTTGGGTTTTGCTTTGAAATAAATCACAAGTATCTTCTACTTTGTTTTTTTTTCCTCTCGTTGAAGCCACGTTAACCGAAAATCTGCCATTTTTATGAGCCTTGGAGCTCAATAATGGCTAGTGTAGACTTTGGTTTTGTTTTGGGTCAATTTGAGCTCCGTTGTGGTTTTGCTGGCTGAGATTTCAAATCCCCTTCCCATGTTCCCCCTTCTATATGTTGAATTTCTCTGTTGCAAAATTCTGTCATTCTTGTTATGGGTTTTCACCTTTGAATTTGGTTGAATGTTGGCTTAAGTTTGTTTGATTCATAGTAGAATTAATGGTCTATTGTTTGAAATTACTTGATCTAAATTTGAATTGTGGTTGATTTTGCCATTTGCCTTTCCCCAGATTTATCTTCTTTCTTCCCTTGTTTTTTCCCCCTGGTTTAGTTATGAAAAATCCTCCATTAATAGAGTGTGTGAGGCTTTGGGTTAAGCTCACGGGTGTCCCTATTTCTACTTTATCTGTAATCTCATCTACTCTTCTTCTTGTTTGGTATTTTTCTAGGTTCTTTGCGAATATAAACAAGCTCCTATGGTTAGAACACCCATGGTAAGTCTCTCCTCCTCTCTCTCTAATTTTCATTAATTATGCTGTGAAACACTCAAAATAAGGTTATGATATAGGATTAGTGGGTGTATTAGTGATGATTATGATTTTGGTTATGTTGGGTAACTGAATGTTGAATAGGGTTTTCACACATTAAAAATTGGCCTTAGCTATTTGCTTAGTTTTATTTCCCTTTCTTTTTTTTTTCTTTCATTTAGATAAAGCAATGAGTTATATTTGAGTTGAATTATTTTCATTTACCCCCCTTGAGGTTTTGGTAAATATCTTTGTACCCCAAGACTTTTCGAATTATCATTACCCCCCTTCACATTTGCATAACTGTATTACAAACCCCCTAAATTACAAAAAATCCCTTGATGTTCTTGAAATTGGTTTGATTAGTTAATGACATGGCAAAAACATAGTTTGAGGAGACTAATTGGCGCCTTTAACAATGAAAGCATCAGTTTTCTCACCCGAACATAGCCGGATATTACGCAATGGAAGAGAAGGAAATACTAGAGAAACTTATCCTAGAAGGTGAAGAAAGATTCAGATCGCACCATATGTAATGCTGGGAGGCTTGCTAGACCATGATGGCCTTAGCGGTGGTCTTAACGTCACTGCTGCAGCTGCTACTAATTACATCAATCATATATAAGGTTAAAAGAATTGGGTTGGAGCTCAATTAAACTTCAAACGGATAGAGCAAATAGGGTAACCGAAAAAGAACTTATAAACATGAAGGACATTTTTGTCATTTCGGGGGTTTTAATACTATTATGCAAAGGTGAAAGAGGGTAAATGGTAATTTGAAAAGTTTAGGGGTACAAATGATATTTACCAAAACCTCGACGGGAGGAGTAAATGAAAATAATTCTATTTGAGTTTTCTCTGTTATCTTGAAGTTAGCTAGGCCTTATGAAATCATGTAAGTTGTTAGTGATGATTTAGATTAGTTGTTCTTCTAATTGATATGTTTAGTTGATTATTGTTTTAGTTAGTTTAAGAATGAATTAGATTAATTGTTTGTGACCTTAATCTCATCCATCGTCCCTAAGGAAACGAAAGTTGTAGACTCTCGGCATATAATTTTACTTTCGAAAATCTTGTATAAGTTTTTGGCGCTATTGCCGGAGACAACAGCATGAGATTAGGTCACATCTTCTTTTTCTTTGCTACTTTCTTATTGGTTGTATATATTTTGTTTCACTTTGTTTATTATCAGTATTGACTTAGTTCAGTCATTTCTTGAAAAAATCCAAAACAAAATTGAAAAGTCAAAAATTGAAAAAAAATTGAAAAATTGTGAAAACCTCTAAAAATTGAAAAATTTGAAAAACAAATGGTAGGTTTTTATTTTCCTCACTTTGGTCATGAAGTATTTTGGCAATTTTTGGGTAGATTGAATAAATTTCGTGCTTCATGTGTTGATCGATATTTTGAGAAATGGGAAATTGCCGAGTGATTTTTTAGGGTTTTAATGATGAATATAGGTGTCATGTTGAGATTATATACCTTGGGGCTTTTGGATGCTTGTTTACTCAGACGCCGGATGAAACTTGAGATTTTTTTGAATAATTGGCTCATAATACTTGGAAGTATGACATTGTTGTAGAGACCTTTAGTACCCCATTCCCGACCCTTATATGATGCGCATAACACTTTTAGATGAGATTCACTTTAGGATATATCTTTTGAGCACTCTCATACTCCATGCATTGCTGTTTCATGTGATTATTGCGATCCTTTGATTAGATGTTCTGTCTATTCCGCTACTTGATAGACCACACATATTAGAATCATTGGCCACTTTTAATAGGGAGGTTTACTTGCATAGTTTACTCAAGACCGATCTTGGTTTGGGATCTCCTACGCCTGAGCTCAGGTCATGTAAAGACTTTGATGTTAGGAGCAAGACGCCGATCCCTTTTAGGCATAGGATTGATCCAAGTTCCTCAGCCAATTCTAGCCTTGAATTCTACTCTAGACATGACCCAGTATCAAGATTCGAATCCGTTGACCCAATTCTAGAAGTGCAGATAGAAGGAAAAAATAAGAAGAAAAGCATTCAACTTCAGCTAATAGAATTGTCATTTAGTTTTAGAAAAATTTACAAACCAATTATACTCCTTGAAATGAACCACTAGTAATAGGGACAATCAAAAGGGTCTGTTGATTCACTTTAAAAAGGTTTTTGAAAGGCCCCCAATTAATTCCTAGTTGGTATGGAGACATGATAGATTGCATCATATAACTGCCCATTATTAATGAAGACCTCTATTAATTAATATGGAAAATCAAAACTTAATCATACTATCAAACAGTCATACAACATGTTAGAATAATTTATTCACGTAAAAAAAATCAAAGTAATGTTCACCAAAAGAAAGTAAAAGATAAACAATTCAAATTATTATAGCGGGCGAGCATGAAACTAATTAAAGGTTCTATCTTTACCAAACTGCAAGCAACTAAAATAAAGAAAAAGAAATAAAGAGAAAGGGAACAAGTTTGTAAAATGCGCCCTTAGGATAACTCACTTGAATCTTCTAGGAACCCAACAGAGTGACACTTTTCTTAAATCGATGATTGATTTCGCTCACTAAACCCTGACACCTTCTCCTAGAAAAGAAACCCTAAAGTTCTCCTCTATATTTTCTGACACGTTGTTTGTGACTTTCAATGATTATTTTCCCCTTAACCAAAGGGTCAGCCCCCTTTATATAATGGTTAAGGAGGTTAAGTGAATCAATCTAGGAAAAGGAAACCTAGTTTTGCTCGCACTATGCTTAATCTAAATAGGTTAACTTAATAAACTAGAACTTTAATTAATTAATCAAATAAAAATAATTTACTTAGAGCTCTACTTAACCAAATGTGAAAAGCTCATTCTACTAAGGGTCTGTTTAATAAGCCTAATTAGAACAAGACTAGGTAGAGAGAGAGAGAGAGAGAGAGGGAGAGAGAGAGAGAGAGAGAGAAATTTTGATTGAGAGCCCGACCAGGTTCTCTACGTGGGGAACCCAACCAGGTTTTACCTGAGACTAGTTCATTGGGCTAGTCTATTCCACACAGACCTCCTTATTTTATTATTGGACTTAATTTGCTTACTACTCTACTGGGTCCCAGAAAGTGCAAGTTGGGGTATTATTTTCGTCATCAAGCTATTAAAAATATGATACCATTTTAAGCATCTACAGTTTATTATCCTATGAAGATGAAGTTTTATTGATTAATGAACTTGCTGTCTCACTAAACCCTTTCTTAGTAGCTTGTTATTTAATTTAGGGGCTCTCAATTATGATAAAGCTAAGTCCTTTTGTAACTATGTCTTGTAGTGACCCGGCTAATGTTAAGGCCCTATTTAGAAGAGCCCTTGCTTCTATTAAGTGGAATATCTTAAGGAGCGAGGTTATTAAGGATCTACAGGAACTTCACCAGGTTGAAAGCTTGCTTATAAGGCTTTAGAGGATAAATGGGAAGAGATTGATGGTGTCAAGCTTGGAGCTTGCTATTCGTACTGCGTCTTGTGCAAAATTGTTGAGACCTATAACAAACAATGCCTAGACATTGTTAGGAGACAAAATGTGTTCACGAGTAAGGTGTTGAAGGTCATCTAAGCCCATAGAGAAAGAGAGGTTTGTCCTCTAGATATAACAAATAAGATCCACTTACCTCTGGTGGAACTAGTTCCTATAGGGGATACTAAGTCGTGGGGGAAGAGCTTTGATGTTGTGATAGAATTGGCTAAGTCTTCTTAAATGGCTGAGATCCCTTACTAGTCTTCTTGTTTATCATCTATGATATGCATGGATGATAAGGCTGACATAAATCTTACATTCAACAGCAACAGCAGTACAACAACACCTCCTAGTGTGGGCCCCTCTTTCGGGGGTTTGGGGATATCCCAATGTAGACAATCTTACCTCTACAAACATCATCGTCTTTAGAGAGATTAATTCTAAGAGATCCACAAACAAGATTTTGTGAAAATAGTTTAAAGTAAAAACTAAAGATAAGCAGCAGGGAATGAACTAAAAAAATATTGTAACTATGTTAAACACAAGTACAACATCACAGAGGAAAATACTATACCTGAACAAACAAAGGTATGTTAATTATATCTCTACCCAGATGACGGTACAACTTGTCAACAAACACGAAAAATAAAACATAGGAAAAATGTCTCATAACACATCACGACTTATCCTAACCTACAACAACCAAAGGACAGCTTGAGGCTATCCTGTATGATCTAAAACCTTAATCTTATCCCACCACAATCTCCTATCCTGAGCCTTGTCATCCGTTAACCCTAAAACTTTCAAATCCTGTCTAATCATTTCATTCAAGCTCTTCTTTAGTTGTCCCCTACCTCTTCTATCTTCAGGACTGTTAATCCTCTCACATCTCCTCACAGGAGTATTCACACTCCTCCTCTTCACATAACAAAACCATCTGAGTCTAGTCTCTCTCATCCTATTCTCAATAGGAGCTACTTTAACTATGTCTCTAACTACTTTATTCCTAATTCTATCCACCCTCGTACAGTCACACATTCATTTAATCATCTTTATCTCTGCAACCATCAACTCTTGAACTTGTGTCTTTTTTACTGGCCAAGACTCTGACCCATACAATACAGCAAGTCTAACTACTTTACGATAAACTTTGCCTTTTAATCCTACAGGCATCCTCTTATCACACAGCACACTTGAAACATTCTTCCATTTTTGTCAACCCACTCTTATGCACTGGTTGTTGTCCTTGTCAGTATCCCCTTTCTATTGAATGATTAAATCAAGATATTTAAACTTCTCAACCTTTGATATTTCTATCCCATCAATGGTGACTTCTCCCCTCCTCTTCTCTTCCACTAAAATCACAATATAGGTATTCATTTTTCAATCTACTTATTCTAAAACTTATAGACTTAAGTGTATGTCTTCATTGCTCCAACTTATTATTAACTCCCTCTCTGGTCTCATCAATAAAGCCAATGTCATCCACAAATAGCATACATCATGGTAATTCATCTTGAATCCTTTTCTTGAGTTCATCCATAGCCAACGTGAAAAGAAATGACCTTAAAGCAGAACCCTGATGAAGGCTAATAACAATGAAAAAGTCATTGGTAACCTCTCTTGGCTTCCCAACACTCATCCTACCTCCTCCTTAGTAACTAGAATATACGCAAGTGACACTTCTTTCTTTTCCAAGTATCTCCATAACACTTCACGTGTAATACTATCATATGCTTTTTTCAGGTCTATGAACACTATGTGAAGATCTTCCTTCCTATCCTTGTAGAATTTCATGAGTCTTCTAAGGAGGTAAACTACCTCTACAGTTGATCTGTTAGGTATAAAACCCAACCGGTTCTGTTATATCAAAATATCCTTCCGCAACATTCTGTCAATCACTATTTCCCATAACTTTATAATGTGACTGAGCAACTTTATACCTCTATAATTGTTACAAGCCTAAATATCACATTTCTTCTTTTACAGTGACATGACTGTATAACCCTCCATTCTCTAAGCATCTTAGCATTCCTCAAAATAACATTGAAAAACTCTGTTAGCCACTTTAATCTCTCTTCACCCAAACACTTCCACACTTTCATCGATATTTGGTCTGATCCCTCAACCTTTCCATTGGACATCTTCTTTAGGGCCTCTTTGTTCATAAGACCAAGTCTTACATAATCTCTGGTGATTTCTTCCCATGTTGATAAGACCAAAAACTCTAGTACAATGGTCTTGAGGCTAGGGTTGATAAAAAAACTCGAGTAAAATGGTTGAGATCCCATCTCAGTCTTCTTGGGTATCATCTATGACATGCGTGGAGGATAAGGTTAACCCAAATCTTACATAATCTCTAGTAATGTTTTTCCATTTTGATAAGACCAAAAACTCTTGTACAACGGTCTTGACCCAGCCAATATTTGTCGTCTATGATATTCATGGAGGATAGGGTTGGCCCAAATCTCAACATAATCTGCGAAAATTTCTTCCGATGTTGATAAGACCAACTCCAGTACAATGGTCTTGAGGCAAGGGTTGACCAAAAACTCTAGTAAAACGGTTAAGATCCCTTCTCAGTCTTCTTGTTTATCATCTACAACATGCTTGGAGAATAGGATTGACCCAAGTCTTACATAATCTCAGGTAATTTCTTCCCACGATAAGACCAAAAACTCTTCTCATTGGTTAACTCTTATCAACTTGTTGAGCTACTTTGTCATAGATGATACACATGCATAGAGGATACGGCTGACCCAAGTCTTACATAATCTCCAATAATTTCTTTCAAAGTTGCAGTTGACACCCACTTGGCTTGAGTTGATTAGATTAAGAGTTACTTTGTCATGGGAAGAAAATTGACTATTATGCTAATTTTGGAATGAGGCACTTGAGTTTTAACATCCATTAAGTTCAATTTCCTAATACTTAGAGCAAACCGTTGCGACGCTCGCTTCAGAGGAGATTTTCGACGGCTATAAGGCATTAGCATGCCTTAGCTACTATTATGGTTCTGAACAATGGTCTTGAGGCTTCTTTTGTTTTTTCACATTAGAGGAAAATGGTCTACTTTAGTGTGGCAAAACAAGTTTCACAAACTTGAGGAGCGATTAGTCCTTTGTAGGGTGCTATGGATCAGGAAGATGAAATGGATTTCTAAGCCTTTCTGAAGACATACACCATGGCAAGGAAACAGGCCTGAGTATTGGGTATTGCTAATCAATTTGATGGGTGCAGCAGTGGTCCCAAGAGAGCTTCTTTCCCTTTTAACTACTGTTCTTAGATAAGTCTTTTGTTTATTGTTCATGGGTGCTAGTGAGGGGGGCACATCCTTTAGCCACTCTTAACTATGTACGAGGCCTAATTCCTAAACTGAAACCCTTTACTTAACCTGTTGGCCCGAAAAGAAACAAAGAAAAAAAAAAAAAACAAAAAGATGGTATGTTTGTCAGTTTGGTATCTCCCCCCCGCGGAAAAAAGGCCCATGGTTGAGTTTATGGGAATGCTTCTGCTACTGTGAATCAAGTACTGAGCAAAGATATGCATACCTAGGTAATGTGAATGATAATTAATTCATTACAACTTTTTTTGTTTTTTCGTATAGAAAATTCATTCCAACTTGTAGTAAAATCTAAAGAAGATATTTTTTTTAAAATTTTATCATACTCTTGAGAGCACAGTTATAATAGAAATTCATGGATAATGTATCAATGTTTTTCAAATTTTGAATCAATCAGGATAATATACTGGCACATTTCGGGAAACAAAGCTAATATTTTTTTAAAGGAATGACCGTAAAAAGTGGAGGTAAATTCTAAAAACTCAAAAATAATAAGATATAATAATATGAATCTGCCATATGTAATTTATAAGGGGGAGTAGACCTGGCAATTTAGGCAAGCAGGTAAAATACAAATCGGTCATACTACGAATTCCGGTTTCAAAGTGCTAAACCCAAATCCTCAAGTTTCAGGTTTGGGTAAGCTCGATGGATATGAGGCGTATTTTCTATATGTGTTTTCTTTTGCAATGATTATACGTAGAAAAATAATTTATTAAAAAAGGCTTAATTCACTTTGCATAAATTCAATCTTTTTATACTTAAACCTTTTTCTAAGAGTCAATCTATAAAATATAGGATTCATTGACCTCCTAGTACATATGTTCTCAACAATAAAGTAAAATGAAATTAGACAATTGTTACAGGTGCCAAAAGCCTAACAAAAAATTAAATAATTAATGTTGTGGATATATTGGTATTAAAGGCCACGAGATGTTCAACCATGTATAGTTCTCTATTTTTCCAACATGCACTACTTTACACGATGACATAACTATATGAGGTGATCGATTGTCCTTTGAGAAAAAGTTAAGCGGTAGAAGTAGCACTGTATCATGAATGTCGTACTGTAGTAATACAGTAGCTACTTTTTTTTCTTATTGATCGAAACGGTGGCAACTTTGAGAGAGATAAAAATAGAAAAAACTTGAAAGATGGTGGAAATGTATTAGTTTTGCTGCTTCAAAGAGAATTTTTCATTTACTATAGACTTATTAAAAGACAAAAAGCAAACTCAAATAATTGGATAAATAGAAGATTTGCTTGAGAGAATTTTTTTTTTTTTGAAAAAAGTAGTGAAACTCAAATGGGTTAACCGAATCCTAACAGGTTTGAACCAAATATGTTCAAGTTCTAACGTGTTGCTCAATACCTTAAATTTCTCAGGTGGATTCGAGTCAGATTATCAAGTTTGATAGTTCACCAGATCTGGGGGGTCTAGTTTAGGGACCTCTTTCTCTGAATTTCAAGAAATAAAGGTTCACACCTTCCAATTCTTCCTCTAGCCCCATGGTTTGATAAAATTAAAAAAATCCCCCCCCCCCCCCAACCGTAACAATGACTTAATAGGCTAATAGCAAATCATGACAAATGTTAGGTATATTACTATATACTCTTTTTAATTTAATTTAAAAGGATATTCAAAAAATACATTACATGTCATGTGTATTATTAGTCTTTATAAAAGAAAATTTTCCAACATCCAACAAATTTAAAGTTGAATTTACATATGATTTATCAGTGAAGTCATACATTTAATTCCCTTTTCTCCCATTGTATTATAATTGTACTTAAATGTATTTTGTAAATCATGTAGATCTAAAATCAAATTACATTTTGATTTGAACACTATATGCTTACGTACGAATCAAATTCATTTGCAGATCTTTTCATTGTCAAGATTTTCACTTGTCAACAAGAGTTCGGTTCCTGCTGGAAACACGAAAGCCCTGTGAAGAGGTCAATCTGTAAGGAACCTAGCGTGATAGCTAGTTGGTGTCCAATCTGCATAATTTTTTTATTGAGAAAAGAATAAAGAATTTTGCCTATATATGGCCATCGATGAGTAATCAATTAAACGCCTTTTGTTACTAGGTGTCCAATAACACCTCTTATCCATTGATATACTTAGGGCCTGTTCTTTTCGTGGGTCAATCCGTTTTTACCTACTTCAACCTACTTCAACCTATTTCAACCAATTTCAACCTACTTCAACCCACTTGAAAAAAAAATATCAACTTCAACCTATCTCAACCTACTTCAACCCACTTCAACCAACTTCAACCTACTTCAACCCACTCTTTCATAATTTTAATAATTTGTAAAGTATCATGTGAGATTTAGAGCCTGTTGTTTTCGTGGGTAAATTAAGTAGCTAAAAGGGTGAAGTAGGTTGAAGTTGGTTGAGGTGGGTTAAGGTAGGTTGAAGTTGGTATTTTTTTTTTGGAAGTGAGTTGAAATAGGTTGAAGTAGGCTAAAGTGAGTTAATGTTGGTTGAATTTGGTATATTTTTTATGTGGTGGGTTGAAATGGATGAAAATAATGATAACGTCATTAATGTGTGATAATTTATGAAGTTATCCAAATTTTGTGCAATTTTTGTTTGTTATTTTTTATTTTACATTTTTTTGATTTTTAATTTTTAATTTTTAGTTTTTATTTTTCATTTTTCATTTTTCACTTTTTTTGTTTTTACTTTTTTGTTTTATTTTTTATTTTTTGTTTTATTATTTTTTATTTTTTTTATTTTTTATTTTTTATTTTTCTATTATTTATTTATTTTTTATTTTCTATTTTCATTTTTTTTATTTTTTATTTT
>JACYFF010031955.1:106457308-106470008 GCA_017589665.1 Selenicereus undatus
AAAAAATAAAAAAAATAAAAAAAATAAAAAAATAAAAAATAAAAAATAAAAATTAAAAAATAAAAAATAAAATTAAAAAATTAAAAAATTAAAAAATAAAAAATAAAAAAATAAAACAAAAAATAAAAAATAAAAATAAAAATAAAAAAATAAAAAATAAAAATAAAAAATAAAAAATAAAAAAATGAAAAATGAAAAACAAAAAACAGAAAATAAAAAAATATAAAAATATAAAAATAAAAAAATAAAAAAAATAAAAAAAATAAAAAATTAAAAATAAAGAATAAAAAATTAAAATTAAAAAATTAAAAATTAAAAATTAATAATCAAAAAAATAAAAAATAAAAAATAAAAAACAAAAATTTAACAAAATTTGGATAACTTCATAAATTATCACACATTAATTATATTCTCATTATTTTAACCCATTTCAACCCACCACATAAAAAATATACCCACTTCAACCTAGTTCAACCAACATTAACCCACTTCAACCCACTTCAACCTACTTCAACCTATTTCAACCCACCTAAAAAAAAAATACCAACTTCAACCTATCTCAACCCACCTCAACCAACTTCAACCCACTTCACCATTTTGACCTACCCAATTTACCCACGAAAAGAACAGACCCTTAGTATTGAACTTGATGTTAGTGTTGGGCAATGGATCAACTTGTGCTCATGTTAGAATTGACCCATTAATAAATAATACCTGATTAGGTAATGGTAGGTTAATTAACAAAATATTAAATTACTAACTGGGTTATTAATGGATCGAACCGCTTCGATCCGTTAATATGCTTTGGATGAGCCGACCCATGAATAACTCAACCCGTTATAATGCACGGGCCAACCGATCCAAATGTGACTCATTATCTACATGTACATATAATGTTCACATATCATTTTAAAAAGTTTGAGTATTTTTTATATTCTTTTAAAAAATTATAATTACAATGCTTGTTCATTAAATACAAATAATTTAAACTAATAACTATGTAGAGATTTGATTTTGTCAAAAAAAGAAATAATTTGCTAAACAAGAGCTCTAAACCCGTTGGGTTAATTTGAAACCTGTAAAATAGAAATATACATGGCTTTATTTTACCTGAACTCGAAATACACCCAACCCGTATTTTTCCCGAGCTCGAATATATCCGATCTGTATAACCTGTTCGCCTAAATTGACAAGTCTAGATATATTTGTTTGTGTTATAATAAGGTGCATGACATATTAAATGCATATAACCAACAAAAATAAATGAAACTTCTCTTATTTATTTACGTATTTATTTATTTATTTTTATTCTTGCTTGGGATTGTTTTAAAATGGAAAGACCGGGTCAAGAACTCCTTTTCACCCATTTCTTCGGTCTTGCATTGCGCAAAGCGGAGAGTGCTGGAAGGACAGGATGAGGGGGCCCCTTTGATGGGAGGTTGGGAAGTATTAATATACCACATGCTCTAACGTGACTAACTCGCCCCTATCAAAACATTAGCAAAAATGCATTATGAATTGACGAGACTCCTACCTTATTTATGTTTGGGGGGAACCCATAAATGATAATTATCAAAAATGACATGTAATCTAACCATAATTTTAGGTGTTTGGTCAATTTGATACAGTTGAATTGAAAGAATAGGGTAGTAGTCTTCATCAATCACCATAATTAATCACTTTGCTTTTCATTAATAATGCCACCATCTTCCAAGCTAATAACAATAAGACGTATGGCATATTATGGATGACAACCAACCTATTATTGTGGGTTATGTAAGTATGGCGTGTAACGAATCCTTATTGAATGAGCCGTCTTTGTGTTATTGAAATGTCAAAAAATTGTAATAGTTTAACTATGTAATTTAATGTTGTCAAATTCCATTGGATAACCATTTATTATACCATCGGTTGACTAAATCAAATGCATTATCGAGTTCATATTATGCTACAATATAGACCACAAGTGAATATAACAATCAATATGATCGAAGAACTTTTAAAGAAATTTAGATAGGCTACTATGCTTCTAGATGAAATTTTCTATAACTTTCCCTCCTCTGAAAAAGGGACCAAAAAAAAGGAAATTTATTTTGAAAAATATAAAAACATAACTCTTGAAAGAAAGAAAAGTGCTAAACATCTAAACAAAATATGGGAAAAATTCATTTTTTTTTTCTAATATCATATGAAATTCAATCCAGAAAAAAAGCCAACAATAAGGGATTAGCTAAAATTGTTTAGCGATGTAAAAGTTTACATTAGTCTTAGAGCAGATTCTTTTCGACTTATCATAAGTAATTATCATCTGCATTATTTAGTAACTTTTAGCACAATTCAACATCATTCAGCATAATTGAACACTATTAAGTATGTACGAAAAATACATAGTTATAATTTATTCAACTATTCAGCATCTTTAAGCTATTTCAAGCATATTTCAACATATTTCAAACATATTTTAATAATAAATATCAATAAATACTTCTCATAAGTCAAGAAGAAAATGTCCTTAGATCACTCCCATGAAGAGGTGTAAGAGAATTCATAAACAAAAGAGACCTATACTATAGATTCAGTTCGAGAATTCATAAACAAGAGAGATCATGGTATAGATTCAGTTCCATGCTTCCAACCTAGCTGCAAATGGCGATTGAACGACAAATCACAGTTAAACGGATTTATGTTATATTCATATTGAATTAGATATGGTGTTAGGCGTAGTTATTTTAAGGGGGTGTTTGGTAACAATAGTTGTTTGGAAAAAAAATACCTGTTCGGGAGGATTTTAGCTGTTTTGATCAAGTCAAATAGCTAAATAATATTTGGTAAAGAACTGTTTGCAATAGCTGTTTGGCCCCAAAAAGTTCTTTTTGAAAAAGTTATTCTCATTAACCTTTTGAGAAGAGCTTTTTGTGGAAATGACATAATCGTTCATAAGTTTGAAAAAATTACACACATTTCATTAAAAACTAATTCATAAATAAGGGTATACATGAAAATTTACCAACATAATTTTTAGAAACAACTTATTTTTACCAAACACTTTTTCTAAAAACAGTTAATTCAAACAGCTAATATAAACAGTTAATTGAAATAGCTAACAACGAACACAAACAGCTAACAGCTGTTTACTAAACAAAGCCTAAGTCTGGGCACTTTGTGAGTTTTTAACATTTAGGTCAAGTAAGATGGTTCATAATAGAGGCTAGGGATGGTAGTTATATTTGACCTTAACATGAGTTCAACTCAATTTGGAGTAAAATATTTCATTTCAAATTTATCCAAAAAAAAAAGTTGATTCGATTCTAATGAAGAAATAATCTGAATATGAGTCAAATTTGGATCAAAGTCAGAGAGAGCAGAACATATGATTCGATTCTCCATTCTAATATGAGTATTTCTTAATAATTAAAATTTATATTTTAAAATTTTAAAATATAAAACTATAAAGTCTACCTGTCCCCAAGCCTAACCAGGGCCACCTCTTTCATTTAGAGAATGGCCTTTTATAACACGCATGTTGAGTTTTGTCCAAGCAAGCAGATCAATGACAAGATGAGAGAGAAGAATCTGAAAGAGATTTGATTATGTTCTTAGAAATGAGCTACTATTCCATTCATCCCCTTCAACACGAGAGAGAGACTTATATAGTAGTCCCCTCAATTACAGCTCAGCACAGTTCGTTATGAACCCAACAGAAAGAAATAAGGAAAAAGGAAAAGAAGATGAGTTAATAAAGTCAAGTAAACTTTAACAGCCACACACCCATCGATTAGTTGCATCAGCAGTCGACTCTCAACTCTTTCTCCGTCAATCTCATCTCGACCACCCCCCCAATTCGGTATTCGCTTAACGCTCAATGTCTCTTTCCTAGCTTCCATATTTCCAAGGGCATCATCAGGCGTCATCTGCCTCTTTGTCAATCTCTTCCCTCTTACCCCCTCCCCCCCAAAAGGGGGCAAAAACTCTTTCAATCTACTAGTTGCCTGGTACAACTGCTTCCCTATTGGAAGATTGCCTGTGTTACTTGTGAGAGATTTTCAAATGTATCTGATACTTCATTAAGGCTTGTGATTGTTGTTATACTTTGCTGTTTTGTTAAGATGAATTACGTACCTTATTTATCCTAACATAGAATTAAATATTCAAATGTTTGGTTGATATTGGTAAGACACATATTCTTACATTGATAAGTCGATAAAATAAGGTAACTCCAAAAAATATAAAAAATCATTGAAGTGTAAAGGAAACAATTTGAATGGGATTAAATCCTAGTCCACTCCAATTCAACTACGACCGAATTTGAAGGCAAATAAGAAATTATAAAAAATTTTAATTAAATTCAAATTCAAATGTGTCTATATTTGATTTGAGATCTACTCTATAGTGATTCATATATAACTTAAATTACGTTAAACCATGAACCTTTAATTAAATAATTATTAGAGACCACATGTTAAATCAAATTAATTTGACCTGAGGTGAAAGGGTATTAGAGCCTCTGCAGTAATTGGCGTGCGAGGCAAAAAGGAAGAAAGAAAAAGTTGGGGAGGCGAGAAATTGATTGCAGTGAACGCCTTGTGGCTTGTGCCTTGTGAGAAGGCTCGTGCCCCTGAGCCAGTTCATGAGCTTTTCTCTTGCTTTTTTTTAAAATTTTTATTGGTTTTTCTTTCTTAATTTAAAAAAAAAAGAAGTTGTGTTTTGTAGAAAGAGTCCTTGGATATTATTTTATTTTGTGGACCAAAGTTGTGAGTCTTGCATGGGAGAGATGGAGGATTGTGAGTCAAAAAATTGGCTCACAAGTTGATGTGACAGAGGTAAGTCTCTACCACTGGAAATGCTCTTAGGTTTCTTTGGGTTCCGACTAATAGAGCATCATTTTACTTTTTATAAAAAATATTTTTTTATAAACAAACATGCATGGAATTGCTACCCCTTTTAAAAGGTAAATCACAATGATTGTACATAAAACATCACCATCAAATGATTTTTGAACGAGGAAAATTGAAGAGAAGGTAGCTGGCGAAAGTGTCGGTGCTGACTTGGCCAGTGAGGATTGACGATTATAAGATACACTTTTTTGGTAGAGAACAAAATAAATATATCAATGTAAGTTCAAACTCTTCTCAAATTCCTCCTCTTGATTTGTAAGTGTAGCTCTCCTTCTTCTTCTTTGCTTGTGGTTTTTCTTGTGTTGTGTTTCTTCCAACTTCAAATGTCTCCCTTTTATAGGCTCCTTAAGTGGAACGAGCCATTACATCCAAAAATAAGAAGTTGATCTTCATATTGCTTTTCAAGCCACTGATCAGTGTCTTCAAGGCCTTGAATTGGCTGATTTTCAGCAGAGATGTTCCAACGGCTACTTTGATCTCTTCCAACCGCTACATTGCTGATTTTCTGCAGATTAATTCTCCAAAACTATTTGTTTACTAATTTTAGGCCAACCAAAAGATTAGGATAAGACATAAAGATATTGTGGCCATATTTAGAGAATGATAACTTAAAGAAATTTCAAAGTTTTAAAATTCATTTAGATAGCAAGCATCAATTTAGGCAAGATCACATAATTTAAATCAAATTAAAATGTTGACTTTCACTCAAAATTTGTTCTAACTTTTGTCTTTCATCAAAACATATTAAAAAACTCAATGTGAGCTTTAAGAAAGCTAAGAATCTCCCCCTTTTTTATGAAAGACAAAACCTAATAAAAATAGCATATTCATACAATTTTGAATGACACACCATGAAACGTTTTCCAAATACTTCTCTCCCTTTTTGTATTTCATCAAAAAGGTAGCACAAGGAGGAAGAAAATTTCAAGCTTAAAAAAAAAATTATGGCAAATAGATATTACTCCCCCTTAACAAATCAATGTCAGATAAACATGCTCCCCCTCAATCCATGACACTCATAAAAAAAATATAGGGGATAAAATACTAACAAAAAATTAATCACATATGCTCATTGACTAGGATTTTTTGTAAACAACATAATGATGCAATAATTGAACAAAATTCTCCCCTTATCAAGAGTAAATCGAGGATATCAAAAAATGATCAAGTGATATAATTTTTCTCTTCTAGAAACTAGCAATATAAGTATTAGGGATCATAATAATTATGGACAAAAGCATTGAGATCAAAGACAACATATCATTTATGCATAAAGATAATCACATGATATAATAGCATAAGATATGACGCAATATTAATCATGCAAAGATAACACCACCTTCTATTTGGTAAGAATTCAAATTATGATTTCTATTCATGTTGTTGAAAAAAAAATTCAACCCTTGATTCAATCACACCAAAATTTTCAGTTTTTATCTACAGTTCAAGGCCTTGAACTGTATTTCAGAACCTTGAAATCTGAGCAACGACAAAACAAACAAACTTACCTCATTTTCACTTTTGGCAAACCATAACTTACCATATGCCTTTGCAAAGCTCCAATGCTTCCTTGTCCACTTAATTTTTCAAGATGATCAAATGCTATTGAAAATTCATTATTAGGACGTAAATGAAGAATCAATAATATCCCATGAACGTGTGCATTCTTTTTTTATTTCTTAAAGAATGAAGTTGTTCGACCAAATCTTGATACCCTTTTCTTCTTGGATTCAAAATTGTTAGAAGTAAGAAAAATTAATGCGGTAAAATTTTTCTTTCACTCAATGTTGATACATTTTCTTAATTTAACACCACCATCAAGAATTTTTGATAGTTGAAAATTTGGTGTGGTATTTAAATCATAAAAAATGTGACAACTTGAAGAAATACTATTATTTGAAAATTCAACGATGGATATTACCTCCGAAGAATAGATGAATCATTATTTTGCTCACCATTTTCAAGAAATTCCGCAGTTTGGGCATGCTTGACATCATTATGTATAAACCGTTGAATTAGATCATCATTTTCATGTTCTTGCTCTTCATGTGGTTGGTGATCCCAACTTGCTTAACATTTCCATCCATGATTATTTCATCTTGCGCCACAAATTCGCTTAATACTACATTTTGATTAGTACCATAAAAATTATAAAGAGTCTCCCAAATTTCCATGGCACTATCACAATGTGAGATAAACTCATAAATATCAACAGTAAGAGCACAATATAAAATGTTTATAGCTTTAAAATTTTTGGATATCTGCTTGTAATCATCTTTAGCATATTCATCTTCCAATTTCTCAATAACTATTGGACATTTGACCATGATCTCCCAAAGATCGAGACCCTTGTACTTGATATAACGTTCCATTGTTTCCTGCCGCAAAAAATAATTAGTACCTTTAAATAGCTAGCCATGGGATCGAAGTATTGGACGGTAAAGTCTCAGAAAAATAGTACTAGCTCTGATACCAATTGTTGGCTCGGTTTGACTAGTTAAATCACCCTAGAGAGGAGTAAATAGGGTGATGATCAAAGTCACAAATTAATCGAAATAGAAATGCGGAAAATGTAAATGTACGTGAACAAAACACACAATTTATAGAGGTTCGGCGACGCCTAATCCTCTACCCACAGGCGCCTTTCGCCGATGGGATTTTGAACCTCTTTCTTTTATTAGGTCGGTCGATTACACACGATTCACAAATCGTACAACCTACTAGTTGACCCTACAACTATAGGTGTCCCAACGTACGCGTTGCTCCCCAACCGTACTTGGGTAGTCGGCCCTCCGACTAATCAACCCAACCTAATACAAAGAAAGCTAACAATGAGTGACGAGACATGGAGGGCACAGAAATCCAAGCCAATGGCAACATTGTCGTAACTTTGCATTTGTACTGCTAGGCTTGGCATGGCATGGCATCTCCTTTTTCTTTCCATTTTTGCGTCTGGTCATTTTGGCTTTTGCATGGGCATCAATTCATGCGCAGGTCAATATTCCAATCGATACGTGTACCACTTGTCTACTAATTCCATGTTTCTTGTACCTTTATATTTGAATTTCTTAGAGCATTTCAAGCCAGAGTTTCAGTTTAAACTCTAACCTGCTACGTCAGCAAAAGTTTCACAATTTTGAAACTTACATTCCATCATTTCTCCAACCTATGGAACTCAATTTTAATAATCCAATAACAATATTTATCATGGACCCACCTCATAACACACAACCTATTTTTTAAATTATTTAAAAACCATATACTTCCTCAAAAAAAAAGAAAAAACAAAAAAAATATTAAAAAAATAAAAAAGGTGGTCCGCGGGGTGCCACAAACAGTCGTTTCTCCTCGCGTGGTGCACCTCTCTCTCACCTCTCATTTGCTAAGAAGTGGGCATATGGGGCCACGTTCCCGAATTTTGCGCTCAACTGCTACTACTCTTAGTAATTCGAGAAAGGATTGCAATGTTATAATCCTTTCTGGGTTGTTGGTTTACAACCTGTTGTTGCAATCAGTGCTTGTGCAGACACAGCTGATTCGCTTTGTATGTAGTGGCTTTTGGGTTGTAATTTGTTTGCTTCTCCTTGTGTGGTAAAATTACTAAGAAATATCCCCCATTTTGTGAAAACTATTATTAGGGCACCTTGTTTTTATAAGAGATTTAAAATATCTAATATTTTGTGGTAAATATTTTAAGGGGATAATTTATTGTTCTTATTTTCACCTATTGCCCTAAATTTTTTTATACTTACATATTTGATCCCAATCCTTAAAATGTACTTCCAAAAATCTTAATTTTGTGTATATGATCTTAAGTTCATAAATACTACTCGAAACCCTTTTTTATTTAGTATTAGAGCCACGTAATAAAAAATAATTCATAAAATTAAGTTAATTAATATTCAATTAAGCTAATTAATTGCATTTAATGCTTGAGTTATCATCTACTTGTCTAACTCCAAATTATTCACATAGTGTGCACATTCCAGAATTATCTACTTCAATAGCACTGTAATTGAACTATGTCATTGATATGGTTTTAGAATTAAAAGATAAATTGGTAAAAATTAAGACTGAGGTTAAGGGTGTAAAAAAGCAATTTTATATAATCCGTCTTTCTTTAATCAACAAAGTTGGACATAGTGAAAATTTTTATTTGTGTACTAGTATTCCATTTCAGCATAAGTATCATTTCCAAAACCTAGAAAACAAAAATTCGTTTCCTTTGCAAGATTAAAAAAATCAAAAAAGTAGAAAAATCAACTAAAAAATATTAAAAAAGAAAGCAAAACAGGAAGAGAAAGATGATGGGATATAAGCAATATAATCTTGAGTAGCTACAACATATGTTTGATAACGAACAAAATTTAGAAGAATTAAATAGAATCATGTGCATAATAATAGACAAACATGACGTCCTATCCAATGATAATGAAGAGTCAAATAGTGTCCAGTTAAAAGAAGAAATATATCAACATGTGAATCTAATTAAATTAGAAGATCTTAATGTTGTTCCTTTAGAAGAAGTTAATAGTAACCTATATAAAAAATATATGGTAAGATAGTGGAAGAAAGCAAAATCAATGAAATGGGCGAAGAACTCAATATCGTTGAATTTGATTCCAATTTAGTTAACAATTTAATTTTGAAACCTAAAGAGTCTGGTGGATCGTCTAGAAAAAATACCTTTTTTTATGAGACATATATACATTTCAGCAGGATGTAAAACTCCCTTTTCCTTTGGGTTCATGTTGATGTAGTTTTTAAGGGGTGAGTAGGTATGGAAATTTGTCGTCCTATGGGACGGTGAGGAAATCAAGTCACTAATTATTTTCAACTGCAACTCTAACTTAGGGAAAGCGATAAATGTCACTAAGTATGATTAATTAAACTAATTACTCACTAATTTTAATCTAAATATGATTAATAAAACAAAATTAAAATAAAGCATAATTAAAAAAATCAACTTGAAATATCATATTAACTAACAATAACTAGCAAAGCATATAATAAATGTCAAGTGTTTGCTAGTTATTTTAGATTAAAAACCTCTCAAAAGTTGATTTCACTTTGCATTTTAATAGAAGAAAACTTGATAGATTGTATAGGCCCTTATGGGAATGAGACTTGATCAATACAACACACATACACTTGCGGTGGTAATAACTTGTCCTAACTAGTCAGAGTGAATTGAATGAGCCGTGTATGCTATATACAATAGCTATCAATAAAGCATCTCATACTAGTAAGTATTGTAGCAAGTTAGTGTAACAATGTGTGTTATAGCCATTGGAGCATCCTATGTGGTTTGTTCCCTCTACAAATAGAAAAGTTGTTAGCTTAGGAGGAACAAATAATTTAAGCATTCCTGAGCTAAAGAGAAGTTGGGATCTTAGTATCTCAAGTCCTTCTTCCATCTTTCACTGTAATATTTTCACTTTTAAAATTTCAATAAAGGGAGTATCCTAGTCAGGAAAGTTACTCAATCAAAACTTATATTTTAGATATCATAATTTCCTGATTAAAGTTTCACTATTCTTTAAAAATATTAAAACTTGATTAGTGATTACAGTCCGTCGTATGAAACGAAACGGATCTGTGGTTTGTCAGACCTGAGGAAGTTGTGGACCTTGTGGTTGAGATTATGAATATTCAAAACTGGAAGATAGAAGAATACCAGAATCCTGCACCAGCTCAGTCCAGGTAATGGCCAAAATACTATAATTAAACTTCATTGTTTTGCTAAGCACGGTGCCTATTGATGTGGATCTTCAAGTCTTAAAACTAGAACAAAATACTTGCAAGTACACAAGGTGTTGTATACCGGGGAGTACATGAGTATTGCGGAATGATAGTAACTTAAATTTTATGTTTTCCAATTAAACCAAAGAATGATTTGAGATAGGAGTTCAATTATCAAATTGAATTAAGGAGGCAAAAAAAAAAGCAAATGAGGCAAGCAAACAGAGAGAAATCAAATTAGAGACAGATCTAGGACTACAAATTTTACCAATGACTTAAATGTTGAATTACTAACTCAAATGGGGGTTCAATTAGTCTCTTGTTTAGCCTAAGCTACAAGAATTAGGCCAATGAGTTAAAAAGATAAATCATAATTATCATTTGACATAACTTATCTAGTGGTTAGTATGAATTATTTATTTTAGACATAACTCATCTAATTTCTAGCATAATTATTCAAATTCAACAAGTACAATTTTAAGCACAATTGCATAATATCATAATAGCTTACAAGGTCTAATATGTAAATGGGATAGCAAATTAAGTTATTGAAATCAACATTAATAAACAACAATAATAATCTGCATAAATAATTAAAATCAAAGCAAGTCAAATTATGCAATAATAGACAAAAATAACCCCAAAAAAATTTGTAAACTATTATTAATAGCCAAGGATCTATCTCAGCCCTAGATGAACAACTTAGTCAAACATATTAGTGAAAATACCATCAAAATTGGTGTCGCCATACTCTTGATTAGTGGTATATTTAAGTTCTTATGTCGAAACTTTGATACTTGATTGCACAAAATATGAAATTTAGCACACACACACACTCTAATTTGACTTACAAATAAGGTGAGAAGATAAGAGAAAAATAGTTATAGAACTTATTCTCTTCTAAACTCTTCAACTCAGATGAGTTTGTCTTACAATAACTCTCTATTTTCTACCATAAGTTTTTAAAAACAAAATAGAAGAATAGAATATGAGACAGTAGAAGTGCTAGAATGAGTGGATGAGTGGATGCTCAACCCATGATTAGACCTGGTAAATGGATCATTCGGTTCGGGTACGAGTCGGGTCAAGTTCGGATCGAATCATATTCGGGTTAAGTGACATTTTAGGTCGTTTCGGTTTGATTCGGGTATTGTTCGGGTTGGGTCGACTTCAGGTCAACCAATTTTTGGTGAAATACGCTTGTCATGCCAAAACAAGCAACTTTGTTGAAAATTTCGGGTCGGGTATGGTTCAGGTCGGGTCAATTCGAGTTTCGGGTCCACTTTTGGGTGAGCATACTTCGGGTGTTGGGTCGGTTATGAGTCCAGATCAGTCGGTTCGGGTTTCGGGTCTTGGGTCAGTTTTGCTAGGTCTACCGATGACCCCTTTTAATAGTGAGTTTTTTCACAGCTCTTGGCTACCCATAAATTAATCTCCAATTAATCAGATGGTTGTTTCCTTGCCCATTAATATCCTACTGTTAGAGATTTGAAATACGTTAATCAAACACTAGAAATTTAGTATCAACACAAATTGGTTCAAGTAATTTGACACTTGTTCCTTTTAACTAAGATCACGGTTTGAGTTTTGTAAATGAAGAAAATTTATGATTAAAAAATTATATTTTTTATTGGACCAATAATAATTCAACTCTAATGAAATAAAGAGTCTCAAATTGAAAAAAAGACACTAGAAATTCATTCATTGTAAAAACTTGCTGCCGCGGATCAGCCGTCGCTTGAAATGAGTGATTTGACTCTGCTGGGACTTAGTCAACTTGAGCATAGAAAATGGAGCGTGGGAAGCAAAACACGTGATGAAGATGGAATCTAATAAGGGAGCTGCTTGGGGCCGCCTACCAACTGGGCCGCTGATTACTAAAAGAACAGGCCAAGATGTGAGTTCGAAAGACAGAGAGACGGAGTGAGCTGATAGCACTGGGTTGGAGGCAACAAATCGGTCCTACATGCTGAGAACGACTGGGGAGTGAGTATAAGAGTGAGATTATGATTGGCTGCAAGCCACTCACATGAAAGTGTTCCTGGATATGGCTGCAGGCTTCT
>JACYFF010031955.1:106492591-106529335 GCA_017589665.1 Selenicereus undatus
TGTTCCTTTATATATATATATATATATATATATATATAAAGGAACAAGGCCAAGGAGTTTGATATGTCTGAACACTGCTAGGAGGGGGAAGGGAGAATTTCATGAATAAATTTGTTGAGTTTTGTGAAAATTATCAAAGATCAGCACCTGACGCACCTCAACAAAACAACCTTACACAAAGAAAAAATCAATCTTTGGTGGATATTACCTGTATGCTACTAAATACTAGTTTAACATCTAGTTTTTTGGAGGAAGCTATAATGACTGCTTGCCACATTCCAAATTGAATCCCATCAAAGAAGAGAAATGAATCCCATATAAAGTATGGAAGGAAGGACACCTAAGTTAATACAATTTTCTAAGTATAGGCATCTAGCCTTTCATAGGGTTTCTAAATAGAAAAGTACTAAGTTAGCACAAAAGGCTATTAGGGGTGTCTTTGTAGAATGTGCTAAAAATTTTAGGGCTTATAGGTTGTTGGACCTACAATCTAATGTGATTGTAGAGACAAGATATGCAGAATTATTTGAAAATACATTTGTTAAAAATGATTTATCTCAAATAACATATACTGTTGAATACCTTATCTTATGCCAATAATTAGTAGGGCTGGGCAGAACAGGGTATCTGGTCCACTTTCATGGAACCGATCCCGGTGCCGGTTGGAACCGGGCTAGGGATTGTTGGAACCGCTCCCGAAATCAATTGGGATCGGGTCCGAAACTGGGTACTCGGTTTCTAATTTTTTCCTATTTTGCTTTATTTCATTTCATTTAAATTTTTGGGTTTTGGTTGTGACTTTGTAAGAGAGCCAATACACCCAACGAGTTAGCTAATCGATCGTTCAAAATCAAATTTAATAGAGTGACAGGCATGCGTTTATGCACTAAAGTCCAATTAGTTAGCTAATAAAGAGCATTTCATTTCATCCATGCATAAAAAAAATACTATCTTCTCATAGTATTGTGCATTAGCAAAAAGATTTCTTAATATCAACATATAACCGGAAATTATGGTGGCATCGGAAGAACAACTGATGTCAACGGGTAACCGGACAACTCAGATGTTTTTTTGAAAAAAAATAATTGGACCGGGTAACCGAGTAATGGGTTTGGTTTCGGTTCCAAGTTTTCAGGGCCTAACTTCGGACCCGGTTGCAACCGGTTCCTGGATTTCAAAACTAGTCCCAGACCTAGTTCAACCAAGTCTGGATATGGACCCGACGGATCTGAACTGGGTCCGAGTTCAGAACCGGGTACCCGGTTTTTTTGCTTGGCCCTAATAATTAGTACTTCTTATAATTATAAGAATAGAAGGAAAATGATTGATGTAAGTCAAGAAATACGACGAAGTCAAAACACTACAATACCAAATGATTTTGGACCGAAAGTTGTCTCCTCAATTTTAATTGTTTCTATAATTGAAGCTAGTATAACTGTATAACTAAGGTGTTGAATCAAATGCTCATTTTATTAAATTTAAGGACGACCCTAAAGTATTTAGTGAGGTTACAGCTTCTAGAGATGTTGCATTCTGGAAGAAAGTTGCTAAGGATGAAATGGATCCAACATTATCAATAATATTTAGATTCTAGTTTACTTGCCTCTCGGCTCAAAGCCTACAGGTTGTAAATGAGTACTTAGAAGGGAATGTGATACCGGTGGTTCTCTAAAAACCTTTAAAGCTAGACTAGTAGTTAATAGTTTTACACAAAAGTAAGGCATAGATTACCTTCATACCTACAGTCCAGTCGTTAGGACTATATAAGTTAGAACACTTCTAACATTAGCTTCAATTTTTAGATTGCATGTGCATCAAATGGATGTAAACACTACCTTCCTAAATGGAGATTTGTAAGATGAGGTTTATATGTAGCAACCTAAGATCTTCGTATCATCTATAAAAGAAAAGAAAGCATATAAATCGATTAAGTCATTATATGATAAGAAACAAGCACCAAAATAATGTTACGAAAAGTTCAATGCAATGGTTCTTTCGGATGGGCTTATCCATAACAATTCTAATAAGTGCATACACTAAAAAGCTAAAAAATGTTTGGGGTTCTAATACATATCTATTGGATGACATGCTTAAGTTTAGAACCAATTTTTAAGGAATAAATAAAACTAAGAAATATCTTGCGTCTCGACTGAGAAATATCTTGTTTTTCAACTTAAGATTGAAGATTTTAATGAAGTTATACTATATTAGGCATCAAAGTTGAGAAGCACAGCGGTGGCTCTAGTTGGAGTCAATCTCTTTATCAACTTCTGACCAAGTTTAAGCATCTTAATATAAAAACCGTAAGAATCCCTTATGATTCCACTGTTCACTCAGTGTAGAACACAGAAAAGATACAGCACACAAGTCTTATATCTGCAATGCATTGTCCAAGATCAACATTGCATCTTTTTATGTCCAAGTTATCTCGGTACACAAATAAACTAAGTACAGATTATTAGAAATCCATTTAATTTATAGTGTACTTGGATACTTGAAGACAAGTTGTTGACTTGGGTCTTTTCTATAGTGATTTTTGTTCTGTGTTAGAAGGATATACGTATGCTTTTTGGATTAGTAACTCTAAGATTGATAACTTAACATTAGGTTGGCTTTTAATCTTAGGTGGAAGAGCAACTAGTTGGGCCCCCAAGGCACAAACCTGTATTTAATAGTCCCCTATCTAGGCTAAGTTCATGGCTTTAGCAACTGCAGACAAATAGGCAGAATGGCAAAGGAATTAATTATTAGATGTAACGTTGTGGTCATGACCTATGCTATCTCAATTTGCAACTCTTGGACACCACTATTTTACGGAAATAATCTTTGGAGAACCACTTTTTGATAGTGAATTTTCTAGTGCCCATTATTTTAGGAAAACTAATTTTTTACAGGCCAACAATCTGCGAAAATGATATTTTTAGGGCTTTTTTTCTTTCAAATTCGACCCAAATTTTTGTAGCATTTATACTGTTCACCCAAATGGGGTGAAAATTGTAAACACTATAATTTTGGGATTTTCAAGAAAAGGTGCTTGTTTTCATATTTAAACCTGTTATAATGAATTCAATGGTACTAGTTATCATAACTACTACTTATATCATAAATATTATATTTTTTATGATTATAGAATTAGCATGCTTAGCAAAATAATAAAATCTAATTAGAGAGATTTAGTAGTTATACAAATTTACTCAATATTGAACCGTGGCATTCCTCTAATTTTCAGTTTATATAGATTGTTAATCCCTACCACACCCTTCCTTGGATTAGACATAACACATATCTATTTCGTTTTCTACTTTGGATTGTGGTTGCTAATCAAATTTGCATATTTTTAAGGATAGTTGAACTTCAATTAAGAAATTATAATATTTAAGACATAAGCTTTGATTGAATAACGTTTTATGTTGGGAAACTTATTTTATGGAAAGCTCGAAAATAAACATATTACAATGGAAAGATCGAAGAGGAATTTAAGATACTAAGATCATGAGAGATACTTACTCTTTTAAAGAAATAGAGAATTGAATTCTAACATCTCTCCTTTTATAGAGGAGTTGGAATATGTAGAATGTCTAGTGGCTATAGTGCACACACTAACTTGACACACTGAGAAGGTAATACATGTACAACTATTTCAGAGAGTACTAACTGTTGACAAAACTAATCATCCATGTTGACATTCTACTTGCTTCATCTTCAATTATGTCTTCAAGTCTATCATTACTTAGATAATTATCAGAATCTTAGTCAAGTTCAAGATGCTCTGGGTCATAATTTTCAAACAAACCATTTAGATATCTCTTTTCTTTTTCTGTTAAAAATTGTATAAACCCAACATCAAAGAGATAATGAAACACATCTTCTGAAATAGCTCATTCCGCGTTCATAAACTCATTCAACTCGATATGTTAATAGACAGTAGTGTTTTTAAAATGCATTAGCATCATTCCATATTCCAACATTTGCCACATTTAAAGATAAATGTCATCAAAAGCAATGGCTCTTGCTAAAGCAATATCCTTAACTACTCCTTGTCACTTTGGAAACCATTCTTGTTGATTATTAAGTGCATTTACATCAATTAGTTGAACAAGATAATGAGTTGTTTTAGCCTTTCCATTTTCATACTCAATCATTATACAATGTACCTCCAAATATAGACTTTTGAATTAAGTTCTCTTATTCATCCTTCAAGAGCTATACAAATCAAGTGGATTCTTTTAAATATACACTTTTGAAATTTAGTTAATCTTAAAAAGAATGGTACTCTAGATCAGGGGTTTCCGTGAAATAATCTAACTTTCCGTATTCCCAATCCTTCATGACGGTATCATTGGAGGTATTGAATTTGTTGGTAATTTAACACCACCAACTCTAGATCTGTCAGGAAAACAAGCCATAGTACTTCATGATTCCCAAATATCATAAAAATAATGATTGTAGAAGTCGACGCAAGCTGCACATCAATGGCTAAACCATTTTCCTTGAATATAGGCACATGTATTTTCAACAATCCCATAAGAACACTTCAAATAATTTATTTGTAATTCTAACAGGGCGAATCTCTATAGTATTAGATAGAAAAAAATAACAACCTAAGGTGTGACCTACTTTTTGCATGAAATCTCAAAATATCCCTAAAAACTCTTCTACAAGGAGTAAGTCCTTCTAACAGTGATGGCGTTTCATTCTTGATTTCCTCCTTTTCTGAAAGGAGTTCTGCTTCGATAATATTATTGGCGACCTCACAAGTTCAAAGAATTATTCAATCCCTGTATGTGTTCAATAGATAAATGAAATGGGTTATGCCATAATTACTAATGGACGAATCATGCCTGTGCTTGCATATTTGATTAATTCTTTTCCACAAGCCTAGTTTTACTTTGCTATCAGTTTGGGCAAAAAAGGATCAAGCACTAAAAAGGTTAACAACTTTTCAATTCCTCTTATGAATGTAAGATTTTCTTTCTCCATTCATAGGATAGTTGCATTCAGTTTTATTAAAACTTCGATTGCAATATTTGTTAGAGTTTTCTACCGCTTTAATTTTGAATATTGCACTCCAGTGCTCATTTTATCATCTATCTCGAGAAATAAATCATTATCTTCATTAGACAAGTTAAGAACATAAAGATTTGTGCACATAGTTTTCCCTACAAACTTTTTTCTTGAGTTTTTACTGCGATAGTTTTCCCAGTTTAGCTAAATTTTTGATGAAATTTGAAGCAGAGGTAAGACATGCTAGAAACCTTTGTAGTGGCTTCCTATCTTCAATTTTTTAGGGAAGATTTTTTTCTAAGTTGTGCTGTTGTAGAATGATCTTTCCACCATTTATTTCTAGACCTAAAAATTGTATTTCTTATTCAACATAGATACACTTGTTTTTTCCAAGGACAATATCATGATCAATGGATCTTTCAGTAACACATAGAACATTATCTTTGTGCTTTTCTGTGCTCATAAAAATAATAAGGGTATCATCAATACAAACTAGCTAAAGATGTTATCCATCTTTCTTTGGAATATTTGAGGCGCATTATCTTCTGGTAACAGCTAGAAAATTATCTTTAAAGATGTTATCCGTCTTTCTTTGGAAAATTTGAAGTGCATTTTTAAGACAATAGCATCACTATTCACTTATAATGTCCTTAAGGGGCACTAAAAATAGTTGAAAATGGCATTTTTCATCCATTTTTATCTGTCAATGTCTATTTTTGCACTCGATTTTCGAGAACTAAAAGGCCTCTCTTATGCTTTTGAAAATAATTGTATGAATATAATAGTCATCAAAGGCATTATTATCATTAAGTTGTTGGTAATTGGTTACCATTATTCCTTTTCCTCTATTTTCTTTATTATGATTTCTCATCATGAATGTAGGACTAGTGTGAGGGCCCTTACTCCTACATTCAGAAGTCGTTCAATCTATTTATTATTAAATATTTAGATGTCTTGGTATGTATACACCATTTGTTTAACTCGAATAACAGTGTTGGGATTTAGCAATGCGATTTTAGCAAATGTTATGTCTTTATCCCAAAATTTTGGAGGATTGTCAAAGTAGAGTTCCTTAGATAATTATCCTTATTTTGAGCAATTTGCTGTTTAATAGATAGCCCAAGCAACGACATTGTTAGTGTTTGACATTGTGTAGGGATTATACTGTATGGGTCGAAGTGTTGGCCTATAAAAAAGACACATGTTCAAAGGTTGATGGTAGCAGAGATGAGGATGATTAGGTGGATGTATGGTTATATGAGAATGGATAGAATTAGGAATGGAGTAATCAAAGATGTAGTTAAAGTGACTCCTATCGAAGACAAGATGGGAGAAACAAGACTCAGATGGTTTGGCCATGTGAAAAAAAGAGTGTTAACGCTCTAGTAAGGACATGTGAGATGATTAACATCCCGAAGGTAAAATAGGGAGGGATGACCTAAGAAGAATTTGGACGAGGTGATTAGAGAGGACTTGAAATTTGTAGAATTAACGGAGGACATGGCTTAGGATTGGAGATTATGGCGAGATGGGATTATGATCCTAGATCATAGAGAGTTGGCCACCTTATTTGGTTGTGGTTTTTCGATTGCAGTAGGGTAGTTTTGGTTGTTGTTTTAGTGTCGTATTTGTATACAGGTAGTGCATATATGTGGGAAGAGACATTGTTTATCTACCTCTATTTGTTAAGGTATACTACCTTCATCTGCTATGTTGTACTTATGTTTACATAGTTACAACCTCCTGATTTATTAATATTTCTTAGTTCATTTCCTGATACGTATCCCTAGTTTCTTACATTAGATGTTTTCACAAAATCATTCTTTTAGAAAATATTTTTGTAAAATGTTGTTTTGTGGGTCTCTTAGATTCAGCCTCTTTGTCGGTAGAGATGCCGGTGGAGGTAGGGTTGCCTACATCTGGATCTCCCCAAACCCGCGAAAGCGGGACTCACACTAAGAGGAGTTTTTGTTGTTATGTGGCGATTGTCTTCTCACCATGTTGGTTGAGTATAAACTCAAACTTTTGATGAGTGTGCCCCATTAGGATATCTAAAACAAGTACATAAAAGGGGTTCTCCTCAAACAAATAACTTGAGTCTACCTTTGCATACCCAAAGTAACCTTTTCATTGGGTAGAATGCCAAAGTCCCTAATAATCTTGGAATAGATGCTTCAAATGGCCAGGTGATAGGCCAGAATAATTAAGCATTTCCACCACTAAATGTACAAGGGGGTAAATGGCTAGAATTACCAAATCCCACAGCTTGTTGTGCCTATAAAAGGAAGACTTGACCAACTACTTGATATATTTATCCCAAAATTTTAGAGGATTGTCAAGCCAGAGTTCTTACATGATTCTTTTTGTTTCAATGGCATGTTGTTTAATAGATAAGTCAAGTAATGACATTGTTAGTATTACTTCACGTTGTGTAGGGATTACCTTCTCACCATGTTGGTTGAGAGTAAACTCAAACTTTTGATGTTTGTATATCTTACTTAGCTTATCAATGGAAATAGAGTGATCATTTATGTTGAGTATGATTTAGCTTATGGTCAGTTATGTGGAGAACATAAAGTTTGAAAACTATTTCTAGTAGTCATATCATGAGATAATAGCTAATGAAACTAGCATAATATATTAGACTCCTCATACCTCAATTGATAGTCGTTTTATGGTTTCATTGTAACTCATTATTATTAGTTATGTTCACTTATAAAGGATTTTTTTTTTTGCTTTTTTTCACATGAATTTTGGGAATAAAGATCTTTTCCCAAAATGCGTAAAACAACCACTATCTAAGTAAGCACATGATTCATATTTATTATATCTCTCAAAACATATATTTATTTGATGACAACCCAAATATGCTAATTATGCTTGGCTTGAGTTGAGTGCTAGAATCATGTGATAAGACATATTGTAAACATCCTGGAGATCATTTCGAAATATCATGCTTGAAGCTATGTGATAAAATTGTATTTTAAAAGCGCCAGAAGTTGCAAACACCCTGAAGAACAAGTCGAATGAGCTGAAATCATCAAAGTGAATATATGTGCACATCATCAGCAGAGTACAAGGGTCTTTAGAGTGTTAGGGCTAAGTACTGGTTATAGATTCTTGTTAATATGCCAAAGAAAAACTTGACTTAACACTCACCTTGAAGGAATTATTTAAGCTGGCTCAGAACACTGCTCAGAACAATTGAGAAAATAGGTCTGCAATGCTCTGAGTGCAGCGAGTGCAAAAATTGATTTTCAAAGATTTTCAAGAGTTTTCCTACTGCCAAAATTCCTAATATATTTAGAATCGATTTTCTGATTATTTTGTGTTTTAGAAAGAATAATTTCCTAAATAATATTGGTCTCCTAAAAAGATTTTTCAAAAGATTTTATCTTATCTTTTAAGATATGATTTCCTAAAAAGATATTGTTGAGAAATTTAATTCCTATTAACTGCTGAGTATTTTCAAAGTTATTATGTAAATCAAATCCTTGCGTTTTATGGGTATATAAGCACTCACTTCCCATCTCTTCAAAACAGGTTTTTCAAGGCAAACATCGAGTTTTTTGTGAGCTTATTCTCTAAGTGAAAAACCTTTAAGGAGTGTACTTAATTGAGTCATTCTTTCTGACGTAATAGGGTTTGTAAGTGTACCTTACATTCAGCTTGGTTAGAAGCATAAAAGTAAGGTGTTCTTCTATTCTTTCCTGTCATCAATTAAGTCTAGAGTGTGTACAAGTCTTGGGAGACTCTGGACGTATTGTGTGACTCATTCTCAGGCAGTGGCAGTAGCAAAGAGCCAGGCGTTCGATAGACTGTACCATAGATTGGGGACGAAGGAATGCGAGAAGGAGGTTTCTAAACTGGCTAGGGCGAGGGAAAGAAAGACTAGGGATTTGGGAGTGGTAAGGTGTATCAAGGACGAAGAGGGTAAGGTGTTGACTGAGGATGCTTAAATTAAGGAGAGATGGCAATGGTTCTTTGCTAAACTCCTCAATGGAGAAGGGGGGGAAAACAATTGTAGTAGGGGTGGAGGGTGTAGCGATCAGCGTGCGGGCGATTTGATAACAAAGGAGGAGATTCGGGAGGCCTTGAAGAAGATGGCGCATGGGAAGGCAGTGGGCCCGGACCAGATACCAGTGGAAGTGTGGAAGTTTATGGGGGAAGTGGGTCTAGAATGGCTCACGGAGCTTTTCAATGTTATTTTCAGAACCGCCAAGATGCCCAGAGAGTGGAGGGCCAGCACAGTCATCCCATTGTACAAAAACAAAGGGGATATCCAAGACTGTAATAACTATAGGGGCATCAAGCTGCTCAGCCACACTATAAAGTTGTGGGAAAGGGTGATTGAGAAAAGGCTGCGAGAGGAAGTAGAGATTTCAGAGAACCAATTTGGCTTCATGCCAGGCAGGTCGACGACTGAGGCGATCTACCTCCTCAGAGGGCTCATGGGCCTGTTCAGGGACAGAAAGGTGGATCTCCATATGGTGTTCATTGACCTGGAGAAAGCGTATGATAGAGTCCCAAGGGAGGTATTGTGGAGGTGTTTGGAAGATAAAACGGTGTCGCCCGAGTACATTCGTGTAATCAAGGATATGTACGAGGGAGGACGGACGAATGTTAGGACACCGAGAGGGGTCTCCAAGGACTTTGCTGTTAGTTTGGGGCTACATCAGGGTTCCGCCTTAAGCCCGTTTCTTTTCACATTAGTTTTGGATGAGCTCACTAGAGAAATCCAGGACGAGGTGCCTTGGTGCATGTTATTTGCAGATGACATCGTTCTTATCGATGTGACCAGGCAGGGGGTGAATGACCGGTTGGAGAGTTAGAGGCATACGCTGGAGGCTAGAGGCTTTCGGTTGAGTAGATCGAAAACAGAATACCTCCACTGTTGTTTCAGCGAAAGGTTCGAAGAGGGGGGAGAAATCGTACTGGATGGGAGAGCAATACCGAAAGTCGCTAAATTTAAGTATCTGGGCTCGATCATCCAGCAGAATGGGGACATTGATGAGGATATTAGCCAGCGGATTAGAGTGGGCTGGCAAAAGTGGAAGTCAGCGTCAGGGGTGCTGTGTGACAAGAGAGTGCCCATTGGATTGAAAGGCAAAGTCTATCGGATGGTAGTTAGACCGATTGTTCTCTATGGATCGGAGTGTTGGCCTCTAAAAAAGACGCAGGTCCAAAGGTTGATGGTAGCTGAGATGAGAATGGTCAGGTGGATGTGTGGGTTTACGAGATTAGACAGAATTAGAAATGGAGTAATCAGGGGTTTAGCGGAAGTGGCCCCCATAGAGGAGAAGATGAGGGAATCGAGGCTCAGATGGTTCGGCCACGTGAAGAGGAGAAGTGCGGCCGCCCCAGTGCGAAGGTGTGAGATGATCACCCCCCGGTGGTAAGAGAGGGAGAGGTAGACCGAAGAAGAGTCTAGAAGAAGTGGTTAGAGAGGACTTGAGAGTTGTTGGTCTGACGGAGGACATGGCTCAGGATAGGAGGCGGTGGCGGGATAGGATTTTTGTTTCTGATGGTAGGGGTCTGGCTTCGTAGGTGGCAGGTTTTGGTGTGCTTGTCTGCAGGTCGGGCTTCTCTGGGTTGTGACGGCGCCAAGCGCCCCCTAATTTGTTGAGGTATGTCTCTGATCCCTCTTTATTTGCTATCCGGAACTTTTCCTCTTCCTCTTTCTGTTACTCGGTAAATGGTTTCGCAATCGTTTTCTCTATAAACCTTTTTCACAAAACTGTTTTTGTGGGTCTTATGGAATCGACCTCTCTATCGGTAGGAATACCGGTAGAGGTAAGGTTGCCTACAGTTGGATCTCCCCAAACCCCGCGAAAGCGGGACCCACTCTGGGAGTTTGTTTGTTTGTTTGTTTGTTTATTCTCAGGTGGAGAAGAGTTACGCGTGTGTAACTAGAGTCTCGGGGGAGACGAAGTTACGTGTGTGACGTTGTTATGTGTGTTACATAGTGTAATGAACTTGGCCCGTGTTAGTAAAAGTGTTTGTTGAAATCCTATTGAGGTAGGTCGTGGTTTTTACACCTCCATTGGGCCAGAGGTGGTTTTCCACGTAAAACCTTGTGTCTCCTTTATTTCCGCATTCAAAGTTTTGTTTCTGTCTTACTGCAAACACCTCTCCCAACAAGTCTAACGAGTGTTCTGAAACAAAACGAAAAAAATTAAAAGACACAATTCCCCCCCTCTTCTGTCCTTGTGTGCCTTAAAACTTAACAGATTAGGTGTGGGATCCATATATATTATTTTATTTAGTGAGCCAAAGTAATGAGCCTTACATTCAAGACAGGGAGGATTGTGAGCCAAGTTTTTGGCTCAGAAGCTGATGTTGCAGATAGGCCCTCACTGGTGGGCCAAAAAAACTGGCTCACCATTGGAGATGCTCTAACCAAATTTTCAGCACAAAGTGACAGCAGTACTTTTTTGGGGGGTTGATATATGTAATTTTCAATTTCAAAGGTTAGAGCACTCTCACCCATTGGCACGCGAATGCATGCCAGTGGGTGGGGCCCAAGCTCTACTTCAAGTGGAACTTTAAAGGTCCAACCATGTGACATGTGGGGGAAAACCTTCGCGTGCCAGTGGGTGAGGCCTAAGTTCCACTTCAAGTGGAACTTTAAAGCTCCAGCCATGTGACATGTGGGGCAACACACCCAGGTGTTCCCCCTTATTCCTCCTTTTTTGTCTTTTTTGTCTTTTTTTATTTTTTCCTAATAAAAAATATTATGTAGATAGTTGAAAGAAAATTATGTTATAAGATGGGCCATATAAAATATTTTATTATCATTATACCTTAAGTGTGAAAATCCTCCAAATGCATGTTCACAGTAGTAGTGAGCCGTAATGCGGGTACTGTAGCAATCTACAGTGTTGGGCTGGACTTTATGTTCAGGTTTTTGTTTATTATTATTGAGGCCCAAGCCTGATTTCTTCATTGTGGCAATGTATGTATGTGACTTGCATGCATCATTTTCCTTGCATTTTGCTCCTCATTTCCAAGTTCTCTTATTCATTTTGCTTGCATTTCTCCGCTGCTCAACAATCTTTAAGGTTTTTCTTCTTTATTCTTCCTTCAATGCATGTTAGTTTTTTGGAGCTAGGATTAGTTTTCTAGGTACATTCTTCCTTTTCTTTGAATGTATGTTTGCTGTTCCTGGGTTTTTTGGGAGCTTGGATCATTTTGTGTGTCTTTGTTTATATGTGACTTGCATGCATCATTTCTTTGCATTTTGATCTTGATTTTCACGGTTCTTTGATTGATCTTGTTTGCATCATTTCTTGGTATATTCTGCTTGTTCTTTGAACTCATGCTTTCTGTTTGTGGTTTTTTCATGGTTCTCTGATTGTTGTTGCTTTAATGCATATGAGGATTTTTTGGGTTGTTCCTGGTTTTGCATGATTCTGTCATAGCTGGTTTTCTTTTTTCTCCATTGGACAATACATTCCCAATTCTAGATTTGCAACGGTTCTGTGATTCTTGTTGCTTGAATGTATATTAGTTTTTTTGGGGGTTGGATTAGTGTCTATTTGTATAATCTTCTTCTTGTTTCAATGCATGTTAGTCTTTTTTATTTGTTTTTTATTGAATGCATGTTAGTTTTTTATTTAGGTCTGATCAGTGTTTTTGGTACATTCTTCTTCTTCTTTAAATGCATGTTAGGTACAATTTCATGTTAGTTTTTTTTTTACCTTGGATCAGTTTCCTTGGTACATTCTTCCTCTTCTTTGAATGCATGTTTGCTGTTTCGAATTTTTTATGGTTCCGTGACTGTTGCTCTTTTCATTTCCCCATTGGATAACAGATTGTCAACTCTGGTTTTTCAGGGCCTCGATTATTATTGCTTCAATGTATATTAGTGTTTTTTGGGGTTGTATCAGTGTGTATTTGTATAGTCTTCTTGTTATTTCAATGGATGTTACTTTTTTCTTTATTCTTCCTTCAATGCATGGCATTTTTTTTTTTTTGAGATTAGATCAGCTTTTTTCATACATTCTTCTTCTTCTTTAGATGCATGTTAGTTGTTTCTGGTTTTGGATGGCTCTGGCTGGTAGTTTAGTACAGATAAAAGACTTCATCAAATACATTTGTTGGAGTCTTCTTGGGTGAATTCTTCTTCTAATTTTAATGCATGCGAGTTGCACTGATTTTAGTATTGTTCTTGTAAAGTAATGTTGCATTCATTTGAGATATTTGATGAATTGTAATGATTAAATGTGAAAGTGATAGTTCTGAATGTATGTTGATTGTGTTCTACAGTGTGGTGTTATGGCTCCATGTAAGAAATACCTTAGAGATTTGACAGAGAAGTCATGACACTTTACCGTGAAGGTGAAGATTATAGAGAAAACTCGGCCATAGGTATCCTCAAGCAAGATAATGTACCAAAAGAATTTGCATGGAAGATGAAAAGGTGTGGTACAACTGTTCTGAGAAAATCTTTGCTACTATTATACTAACATTGATAAGTTGAGGTTGATTCATTATGGATATTTCATGATATTGATGTGTGCATTATGCGGTTGCTGTTGGTTTCTATTTGGTAGGGTGGTCAAATGGGAGTGACCATATGCGGTGATGACATTGCTTCATATGCTGAAGCTATAAAATGTAGGAAATAGTACGAGATCTCAGATGCAGTGGTGAAGCCTTTGAAGAGACAGTTCCCATTAAGGCCAAAAAAATATGAGATGGAATTTACTCATCGAACAATCATACGACCAGTTTTTTAATGAGACAGATATGGATGATATTCCTGACTATTCTGCAATATCTCAAATAAATCATGCAGCTTGGTCTACAGAAAGATATGGTAATTAAGCTTTTATTGTTTGAGCACATATATTTATTATGATTATTGCATATAATGTTATAAATCAGCTATGAATACTATAGTTTATAACTCAGTTGATTGAGTAATGATTTATTCTATTTGTTTCTAAATATGACAATTTTAAGTAAAATTCATTATGAATTTAATTTAATTTTGGGTTTGGTGACATGAAAATTGAAGATGTCCTGGGTGTTATCTTATTCGTTGAATTGTTACGGACAATTTATCCTCAAGATGATAAGAAAGAAGGTCATTGTGAAGTTCCTGTCAGAGAAATTGTCATGGTTGATCAAAGGTATGAGATTTATGTTTAAGCTCGAAAGTAGTAATGTTGTATGTAAAGATATGTTTATAAATTAGTATAACTTGCCTATTCTGTTTCAATGCTATTCCTAATGCATGTAGAAATTGCTTGCAGCTGTAAAGGGAAAGAGACTTTGATTGTATCAGTATGGAATGATTTGGCAACCTGTAATTGTGAAGAGTTGGTTGGTTTGGTGGAGTCATTCCCTGTCATTGGCCTTACAACACTTAAGATTTCTTGCTATACAGGTATGCTTTAGTTGATGTTTGATATATTCATCCGATCTTCATGTTTCATTTGTATGAATATGATAGCTAAGTTAGTATTGTTTTGTCTAGGGTTCTCACTGTCGACAACTATGTCAAGATTGATGAATCTGCATCTTGAAGGAGTAAAGGCTGAGGAATTACTTAAATGGTATTAGGTTTAGTTTCATCGTGATAGTATTTTGTTTAGCTTATACTTCTCTTCTGTAAATGTAGGTAGTCTTTTTTGTTACATGTGTAGGTCTTATGAAAATGTTGATCATCTGAAATCTTTGAGGGAAGTTGTTGAAGGAGCCAAAGTATCAGTAAAGAAAGTTGTCTTACGATCCATTGGTGATTTCAAAGCTATGAAGGTTAGTTAATCTTAGTATGCTGCTAGGTATTGAATTTATTGTTTTCCTGCTGGAAAATGTAGTCTTTTCATTCTGACATTATTTTTACCAATGTGGACTTGCTATTACAAAAGCTTCAAATTTCGTATTGTACCTTACTATTACCAGTTAATTTATGTGATATTATGTCAACTGTGGTTGTGTCTTTGCGATGACAAATATATGACTTTGAAGGGCAACAATACTACAAATGGACAATGCATTTGGATTTGTGGCTGCATTGAGAATTTGGACAGAAAAATGATTTGCTTGTATCTGGGTTGTGATGCTTGTGGAAGTAAAACATATGAAGATGTAGGAACCAAGTACAAATGTTCCAAGTCATCTTGCACATCCAGGATGAGCACATCAGTAGCTAGGTTTGTGGATTATATTTATTCGTTAAGTAAATGACGCTCATCAATGAAATGTTCACTTCAATAGTCTTAAACATGAGCATAATGATATTTCAATTTGACTTGGTTGATATAATTGGATCATGGAATGTCACACTTTTCTCCGATGATGCAAGTAAAGTGCTTGGCATTGAAGCTGACAAGCTATACAGGATGGAATATGAGGTAACTTCTAGATTAGCTTACCAGATATAATTTATAAAAGAATATGTTCTTCTTAGAATTCACAGATAATTTTTGTTAACTCCTGCTTTTTCATTAATGATCGTGAAAAGTTTTATGCTCAAGCTACTGAAGTGCTCGCAAAAAAAACCAATCTATGTTAAGTTCACACCTGGAGCAACATTTGCTACAAGTAGGATCTTGAAATGAGTAATGAAAGAGGTCTCCCTAGATGAACCAGCTAAGTAAAGGAATGAAGGTATATATGGCGGTCTGCATAAGATTCTAATGCCAGGATACAAATAGGATCAGCTGAAAGTACGAGTACAAGTGAAACTGTATAGGAGAACTTTTGGCATTCTTCATTGTTATACTTTTTGCTTGGTTATGTGATTAGCTATGGTGACTATGTTAGACATACATATTATCACAGTGAAGGTTTGAATGCCAAGGTTCAGACGTCTGGCTATGCAAATGGTTTTCATTTTTTTAGTCAACATGAATGGTGGTCACTAATGGTTTTTTGTTATTTTGTCAAGATTGATGGTGATGGTTGATCCTTGTGAGCAAAAGAGTACATACTTGGATTGTTTTTTGGTTATGACTATGCATAATGGTAGCTATTCCTGGTTGCACTTAGATCTTTCATACAAAAAATAGAAAATTATATCAGTAACTGGTTTTGTTGTATAAGTACAGAGGTTTTAAAGTTACGTTGCGATTGAGATGTTTTTTAATTGGGTTATTAAATGGTCAAATTTTAATTATCTATTTTTGGGAACAATAAGTTATCAAAATTGCTACAAGTAATTGGAATATGTGTATAGTTGCATACGGTAATATTTTCTTATTGAATTTATAGGTTAAATATGAAATTAGATCAAGTAATTTTATGTACAATAGCTAAGATAGTAAGTGAACATAGAAGTAAAAATTACTGAAATCAGAAGAAAATATTGCACCTTAAATGTAATGAAGGCTTGCTTCAAAAAAACAAAAATATCAAGCAGAGACATCTGACAAATGAAAAAGGATAGAGTAAAACACAAAGATATTGAATAGCATAACCACCTTAGGGCAAGTATGACAAAAGGAGAGAATGTTTCTAAGCAGAATTTAGCCATTAGAAAAAACAAGTAAAAAATTGAATCTGATTGACCAATCAAGGCCATAAAAAAAAGGGGGACAACATAAATCATTTACAACGCATGTTAACATATATCAGAAAGTGGGGAGCATGTGCTCATTAAATTATGTGGTAATTTCAAGATAAAATATTCTTCTATTCACAGTAGACTGTAATAATTATTCACCAAAAAAGTTAGAAATCTCATGCAAGTTAGCATAGCATGCAATACCAGATCCTCTCATTCTATTTTTCTACCTTGGTGATTTATTATCTTCTCTCCTATATATATAGGTGTCTATCCAAATTGGTTTTTGTCAAATTGAAGCTCGTATAGGAAGAGTCTATTCTGGTTCAGCAAAGCACAAGCAGGAAGGTCAGTTCTTGTATCTTTGTGTGTTTGTCTTGCTCTTTTTTTCTGTCTCTCCTTGTTGTCTCATGAATACACACACATAGATTCTCTATGCATGTGTGTTTTTGTGAATTTTAGCTTGCATGTATGATCAAAATAGAAAACATCTTCTCATTCTATTGCTCTATCTTGGTGCTTTATTATCTTCTCTACTATATATATAGGTGTCTATGCATATTGGTTTTGTCAAATTGAATCTCATATAACTATTGGAAAAGTCCATACTGGTTGAGTAAAGTACAAAGACAAAGGCTAGTTTCTGTATATCTATGTATCTTTGTCTGTCTCGTGGATACACACACACTAACTCTCTGTTTATGCCTGTTTTTATGAATTTTAGCTTGCATGTATGATCAAAATAGAAAACTCTTTTCTTTATATCAGAAATTTGTAGTTGATATTTGATAACACTCTATCTTTATGGAAAAAGAAGGGTTTTCTGGCAAATACCATGCATGTATCATGGAGCATTTCGCCTTTCAGATTACATGTTCTGTTTGCTATATAATACACTACTATACTTTACTGCAACCTATTGGAACTCTGTATAAAACAATCTTATGGATACAAACACACAAATTCTTTGTGCATGTGTGTTTCTATGAATTTTAGCTTACATGTATGATCAAAATAGAAAACTCTTTTCGTAATATCAGAAATTTGCAATTGAAATTTGATAACACTGTATCTTTATGCAAAAAAAAGCGTTTTCCTACAAATACTATGCATCTATCATGGACCGTTTTGCATTTCAGATTATATGTTCTGTTTGGTATATGATACACTGCCTTATTTTACTGCAATCTACTCAAATCGTGTATAAACTAGTTGAATAAAAAAGTGTATTCTTCAATGTAGGAATTGAAAATTAAAATTCTAACAAATTCAATATTTAAATGTATCCTTTCTTCAACTAGATGTATAATATCTTGACATTTTTCACTATCATGCTATCTACAGTCTGTGCTCAAGCTTTGCATGTCATATTACAGTTTGAATATCCACCTGCATGCTTTTGGACATTATTACAAATCTAATTATTTACTATGTGATTATTATCTTAGAAATAAACTACATCTTTTAGTTTCAACTGAATATGTTAACCTAAGCATATTAGATTAATTGTCATAGCTAACTGTCCTTGGATGCACTTCTTAAGCATCATCTGATAAAAAATTGATTGTCATTTCTTTCACCAGAATGGATCCACCAAAACTGACATTTGAAATTTTATACAAAAGTCTTCTGGCAAAAATTGCTGCTCTTCTCAATCTGTTGCCACCAATTTATGTCTCAAGTGGTCGATTTGAAGCGGTTAGCTCTGTATTCCTAAAAAATGAACATAGCTTGATATCTATGATCTACCAAGGAGTTGCTAAGAACACTATTGTAGAAGCTGAAGAAAGTGTTGCTCTACAAGCAGTGACCTATTTGGTAAAGAGATATGATATTACTGTTTATGATGTTAACTGGGAAGTAACAATTGCTTACAAGAAATATGCCCAGCTGTACAAACAGCAAGCTTAAAATTTGAAATCCATCCTTGCACCTTCCACATATTTGGCAGCTACAACAAATAATTCAACTTTAACCTTAGCAGCTACGGTTATGATGAACTTCATGGAATTTCTTAAACAAATTGCTAATAAGCTACCTATTAGATTGCACTCCTATGAGAATGTAACTTTAGATAATCACCACTATCAGTCATGCCTCATGGTAGAATGTCTTGGATTTGTTAATCAAGAGCATTACATATTGAGTGATATCTGCAAGACTCCAGCAGATGCAATGCAAAATGCTGCAAGGAAAACTCTAAGCTACCTACAAGCATCATATCAGTTCACTGTGTATGATGTTAACTAGGAAGCAATGCAAACAGCATGGGCTCAATGTTGCAAGAGGCGTAAAAAGTGTAAACTGCTACGTAGTAAGATTACTAGGCAAGATAAGGGCAAAGCCATTGCGAAATACTCAGGATGAAGGCTAATAGAGCAAACTCATGAATATTGCAGCACAACTAGCAAAAGTTACTCTCAACAACTCATATTCAAGGTTAATACAACAAACTTTAGAATTTTGCAGTGCAATTAAACCATCAACTGCTCCGACATTCCCTCCAAGAAAATAACAGTTAACTAATGAATGCTTTAGCAATCAATGACTATATCTTGCTCATAATATGGAGCTATAATATAATAACCATAATATATAACCTATGGGCTCTTAGAAATGTCTCCCTGTTTAAGTCTTCTTGCATATGAATTTCTAACTTTCTAATTGTATTTGGTAAATGTTTTATTTAGCTTATATATAGAATTAGTTTTTTTAGAATATAAATATATAGTCTAAGGCTACTCTTTATTTAGAAATTCACAGGAATACGGCATCTACTGAAATGGAAAAAAGCAAAACTGAAGGCATAATATCTAGAACAACAATATTAAAACAAGATGATGCAAAGGGAACTATTCCAATTGGTGCAATTCCTATTCGAAGTAGACAACGATGCTATCAAACGGCAAATCAGGTTGACCTATCAGCTAAACCAATTTCAAGGATACCAATTTATGGAAAAAGCAAAGCACAGAAAAATAGAAAACAAAAACAGATCCTTGTGAAGGATGCTGAAAACTCAACAACTATATTAACACAACGCCAACAAAAACATTTAAAGAGCTATATTGATGTAACTAAGAAGGAAACAACTACAAATCTTGAAAATACATTGCCAAACCTTCATAGTAGGCAATAATGCTTTCGTATGATGCCCTCTATGTCAGAACCAACTGGTGAAAGTTCAGAGCAGAAGATGTGTACATCGTATGGGACATAAGAAAATCCACTAGAAAGGTCAAGCCGAGGATATAAGAAAGAGGCACATTCACCAACACAAACAACATGTGAAGAACAACTATGTAAGTGGCACTTTCGATATATATAAATTATCAAATAAAGTATGCAAATTTATTTCTACAAAAAGGTTCAGATACAAAATCACTAACAGTTATTATAATGAATGCACAGAGCCATTTTGCAAGGAAAAAAAGGCGTACACAAAAAACAAGTATGATTTCACATACAACTTTTGCTCAGTTTCTAAAGCTTTTTCCATATTTTCTGTCTACATTGTACCCTGAAATTAGAAAAGCACAAAACTAGAACATACATATTGCAAGAATAGGTCCTGCTTTGTAAAAAAATCATATACCTGAGCTCCCTTTCAGGCCACCACAGTGCACAATCTGCCAATATTGTCAAGCAAAACTATTTAAGCATGAGACAAATTATTTCTGTTGTCAAAAAGGGAAAATCACGCTTGCTATGAACTCTGTGCCTAAAGAGTTGGAACGTCTTCTCACTTCAAGGGATAAAGACGCTATCCACTTTAGATAGTTTGCTAGAATCTACAACAATCTGTTTGCAGTTAGCTCCATCGGAGGGAACCATGAGGGCAAATCAATGAAAGGAATATACCTGTTTAAGCCGCAAGGTCAATTGTACCATTATCTGCCTAATCTTATACCTTCAGACACCCAGCCCCCCAAAGTATCTACAATTATATTTCTATGATCCCTCTCATGAAGTTGAAAACAGATCTGGTGTATATAATGAGCTAAGGGCAGATGTAGTTACTTAATTAATTTACATTCTTCAGGAAAATCCTTATGGCCAATTTTTCAGGTCACTTAGAGATTATGTACTTCACGATACAATAACAATCACCATTAACCAAAATTTTGTTCCATATCAAAGAACATATGATAAACCTTCTTCGAAAGAGGTAGCTAGAATTTGGGTTGATACACTCAAACTGATGTAGACCAGGGTCCACATATACTCGTACATGGAAAGTCAAATAAGTCATACCAAATAAAGCATTACTATGGTTGTTATGATCCTTTACAATACCCAATTATATTCCCTTTTGGAGACTGTGATTGGCACCCCAGGTTAGAAAAGCTGTCTAAGAATACAAAACAGCCCTATCTTAGACGAATATTTAATCGTTCAAATGCTTGTCAGTAAACAGAAGAAAGTATTCTCATGGAAGATCATATAGGTAACAGAATAACCTCTATCAGAATCCTAAGTAATACATTACTACTAATTTGTCAGTCTTTCATCATATAAATAATGCAATGATTTTTGTCGAAATTGTCATTTAAGTATTGTTATTCATTTATTAGTCGTTAAAGGATTACACCGCTTAGGATAAAAAATACAAACTTAGTTATCCATAACTTTAACCAGACAATCATATATATAAATATGAAGCATTTTCTTAACATGTTACTTTATTATAAACGATTGAGAAAGAAAAATTGATATTCATCTTAATACACTTCATAATATATATTACATAAGTTTCAATATTGTCATTTTTTTATACAATATCCTACCCTTGAAATTGTTAACTGGTGAATTTGTTTCAAGTATTTACTCAATATCAACACATAATTGTATGCTCATAATATTATTCATTGTCATATACTACATCATAATTCTATTAACTTAAACTATACTCTTAATATTATGCACTGTCATATGCTACATCATAATTCTATTAATTTTATTTTCAATATGTAATGTTTAATATAGATGCACCAGACAAGACAAAATGCATATCTTGCAAAGAGTATTATGCTTACAAGCTGCAGATTAGACTTACAGATACAAGTTACATGCTTAAAATGGGGAGATTATTTCAATAGTACATAATAGATATGTATGTCAAACTTGAAAACACAAGGCTTGACTTCTACAGGAAGAAGCAAAAAGAGATCAAAGCTGAATTATACCAAGGAATTCTTGACAATCTAGAGCATAGAGAAACAGTAGGTAAAGATATTGGTCATCGAGTCATACTCTCGTCTTCATTTGTTGGAGGTCCAAGAGATATGAAACGTAGATTTCTAAATGCGATATCTCTTGTCCAAAAATATGGGAAACCAGATTTGTTTATAACTATTACTTGCAATCCCAAATGGCTAGAGATCCAACATGAGCTCCAAAAATATGAGAAAGCTAAGAGCAGGCCAGATCTCATTGCAAGAGTATTCCACTCCAAAATAAAAGAATCATTGGACCAACAATGAACAAACACATTTTTGGTCAAGTTGCAGCAAAGATACAAGTTGTTGAATTTCAAAAAAGAGTACCTCATGCACATATCTTAATTATCCTTGACAAGCAATACAAAATCCAAAAACCAGAGGAGTTTAACAGGTATGTGAGTGCAAAGATACCTACTACTAACCATATGTACCTAAGGAATTTAGTTCTTAACCATATGATGCATGGTCCATGTGGTCCAAACTTCTCAACTTGTGGTTGCATGGAACAAAAAGGTCAACAAAAGATATGTAGATTCAACTATCCAAAACCATTTTCAAAGTATACAACAACTAATGCTGAGTCATACTCATTTTATAGAAGAAAAAATACAGGAGAAAAAATACACATGAGAGGAGCTATGCTTGATAACCGTTGAGTTATTCCATATAATCCATTCCTCCTTGCAATGTTTGATAGTCATGTTAATGTTGAAATATGCTCAACAATAAAAGCAATCAAATACCTATACAAATACGTCTACAAAGGTCATGACAAAGTTTCTTTTATGCTACCTTCAACAAATGAAGAAACAGAATATGATGAAATTGCAAGATACCAATCAGCTCGTTGAATTTCACCACCTGAAGCTGCATGGAGAATATTTGGCTTTGATCTTTGCACGATGTATCCTCCTGTATTATCCATGCCTGTACGTACACCAAGCATGCAAACAATTCATTTCTCTGGAAAAGAAAGGCTTGAAAGAATTATGAAAGATGAACAATGAACAAACATTTTTTGGAAAAATTTTAGAGTTGGGACCAAATCACAAATACTTATATCGAGAATTCCCAGAGCATTTCACTTGGGATGGAAAAGAAAAAGAATGGAAAGAAAGAACAAAAGGGAAAGCAATAGGAAGAATTGCCTATGCAACACCATCAGAAGGTGAAAGATTCTACCTTCGACTACTATTAGCTAACATTCGAGGGCCTACATCATTCACAAACTTACTCATCGCAAATGGCAAATTATGTAGTTCATTTAAAGAAGCAGCTACGGAACATGGATTTCTTGAATCAAACAACATTGTTGGAATCTGTATGGAAGAAGGCATTGGAGTTCAAATGTCATCTGCATTACGTCGCATATTTGCTACACTAATAATCTTTTCTGAGCCTCAAAATGCAAAGGAATATGGTCCAAGTATTATACACACTTATCAGAAGACTTCCAATACACAACAGAAAATAACAATGAAGCTTGGATCTTACACGAAACAGTCATAACAGTGCAAAAATGCTTAGAAGGCATGGGAAAGTCACTAGCATATTTCAATTTATCAGAATTATTAATAGAAGCTAACTGTGTGATTGATTGGACAAAAGATGTAAAAGATGCACTTGCTGCACCAATTCCAAAAAACCTACTTTATGCTCGCAAAAAAGCTAAACCCTAGGCAAAAATTGGCTTACAAAGAAATTATGCACCACATCAAGCATAAAAATTCAGGTGCATTTTTTGTAGATGGTCCTGGTGGAACTGGGAAGACTTTCTTATATTGTGCACTATATGCAAGAGTAAGGCAATTAGGCAAAATTGTTTTACCAACAGCAAGTTCTGGCATAACTGCTGCAAACATTCCAACTAGTAGAACCACACATTCTTGCTTTAAACTACCACTTGATCATGAAAGCAGTATTAATTGTAATGTTGGAAAATAAAGTAGCCTTGTAGCTCTATTAAAAGAATCCTCACTGATCATTTGGGATGAAGCCTCAATGGCTCATAGACACAACATCGAAGCACTTGACATCCTACTTAGGGATTTATGCAACTCATATGAACTTTTGGGGGGGGGGGGAATTATCGTATTTGGAGGTGACTTTAGATAAGTGCTACCAGTACTTCCCCACAAAACACAAGCAAAAGCTGTTGATGCAAGTTTAGTAAGCTCCTCGCTTTGGTCTCAGCTGAAAAAAAGTCAACCTCACAGAAAACATGAGAGCCAAAGAAGACCCTCAATTTTCATATTTTCTTCTTAACCTCAGAAATGGCAACTTACAAACAGAAAGTATTGCACAGGTGAAACTACCACCACAGATAATGTCATCCATGAAAACAATCAATGCAGAATCCTTTGAGCTAATACCTAATATCTTACCAGAATTGCAACAAGAATACATAGAACCTAACATCTTCTCAAAAAGTGCTATATTGGCTCCAAGAAATGAAGAAGTAGATGCAATCAATGAGCTCGTAATAGCTGAATTTCCAGGAAAAGCTACTACATACAATAACTTTGATAGCATCGATGGGGAAGATGCAGCAAATTATCCACAAGAATTCTTACATACATTATGTCCACCTGGCATCAACCCCCACGCACTCATATTAAAGCCTAATAGCCCAATTATTTTGTTGCACAATTTAGATCCCAGTGTTTGACTCTGCAACGGAACCAGACTTATCTGTCAAGGGTTCTTTCCCAACATTATCCAGTGCACCATTGCAACAGGACACCACAAAGGAGAAACTGTTTTACTACCAAGAATATCTATGCGACCATCATACTCTTTGAACTTTTCAGTCCAGTTTGAATGCAGACAATTCCCAATTAAACTGTCTTTTGCAGTGACGATAAATAAACCTCAAGGTCAAACACTAGAACAAGCTAGCATTCACCTAAAAGAACCATGCTTCTCACATGGCATTGTCAAGAGCAAGAAAATCAGAAAACTTAAGGATATTCTGCAATGGGAACACACTTACACCACAGCAACAAGGATGCTTACAAAATGTAATTGCCTTTGGGGTTCTTTTACGTGCAAATATTCAACAACTGTAAGTTTCCCTCATAATGTTCCCTTAATCCAACCATTCTTATAGCTGCTAATTTTCTTATTTTATCCTACCTGCTGTATTACTTTCGTAGTCTTGCTCATTCTATTACCCTTGAATGTGTACTTCCTCTTACAGTTCCTAACTTTCTTTAAATTACTATCAAAACAAGTCTTTTCAAACATTGCTCTACCTATTAAATTACTATTTTCTAGCATGATTAATAATAAACTAACAAACCTACTCTTTCTAAACTATTCCTTATTAAGTGAACTCTATCAAACAAGTAATAGTGTTTATTTACAAAAATATTGATTTTAACTGTGCTAATTTTTCTATAGAAGTAATATTCCATTCATTGATTAAACAAGTTCTATATATCCAAGCAATATAATTTTGCATGTATTTATCACAAGCATCATAATTCATTTTATTAACAGTCTTGTTGTAGCCATTTCCCTTCATTTTCTTCATTCATTCACAACATTTTTTCCCTATCATTATGCGTTCTAATAAACCTGACTACTTTCTTTTCCATTATTCAACAAGTCTTAACATAACGATGATTCACCTTGCTTACTTCCACATTGCACAAAGATTTTTCAACAGCAACCAATAGCATTACTCTCATAAAGCTGATTGTATTGTATCTTAGAGAACCACTTTTCCCTTATATTATCGCAAGCTTTAAATGTACACTCATAAATACTTCTTACTATTTTTAACAATTGTCTTACTTTAAAATTCCATATTATTATAGTGGTTGTAGATTTTCATAGTACCATTCAAATATAACCTTGCCTACTCTCAATTGAACTTTTCCTAAATAAACTCAACAACAAATCAAAACAAGTTACAATCATAAATAAAGATAATACACAAATCCAAACAAACTTGACAAAACAATTTACAAAAAATTCAGCCACATAAATTTGATTCCATTCAAAAACCGTGTGCAATACACGCAGCATCACCGCTAGTATAATTTAAGTTAGAGTTTTATTCATGAGAAAAATAATGAAATGCAAATTTAAAAACTGACGAACTTTTGTTGATACAGCATGTCTGGGTTCCAAAAATTCTTCGCATCTCCTTTCCGAATTTCATCTTTTGCTTGTGTTCTCAGTTGAAAATTGCATTTGATGCTTATGCTGACGTCAGTTTCTATCTTCTGTCTTTCTAGGGTTCATGTTCATGTAATTTCAGTGCTGAGTGAGGGGATTTTGACGATGAGAACAGTGGATGAATGGTTTTTATCAATGTTGGAATCAAATGGTCTTGTCATTCTTGTCGTAACTGCTTCGACGTTGATTGTATTGCGGTTGTTGTTCATGATCCATCGAACCGGGAAGCCGTTGCACCCCACTGCTGTAAAGCCTCTTAGCACTCTCATTGTTCTTGGGTCAGGTGAGCTAACAAATCTACAATTTTTATTTTTCATGTAATTCCTACAAATCTTAATGAAATTCTGAGATATTTTGACAATTTCTTCATGAATTTAACTTGGATATAGTTGTGTTCTTGGGTGTCTGATTAATTATCCCTTTTTTTCCCCTGTCTGTGGTGGGATTGGTGAAAGGGCAAGTCTTTCTTGCTGAAAATGGATAATTCTCTGTTGAATTGGAATGGAACCTGGGAAAATTCTGCTATTTATTATTTTGGACTAAATGAAGTGTCAGTTGATATAAAAGGGGGGGGGGGGGGGGGGAGCAGTAGTTCGTATGCGATTATTGTTGGGGGGAAAAAAAGTAGGGGCTATCGAAGAACTTACATAGGTGAAGGGTATAATAGAGTTGCTTGACTTCTTAATGTTGAAATGAAGTGGAGATATCAGTGCTGGGAAGTTGTGCTCATTGTCACTGTAAAGTGCCAATATATTGAGAAATGAAGCATGCTTTATTGTGGATATAGAATTCTTGAGAATTTTACTATCTAAATTGAGTTCTTTCGGCATGAATTGTGATGCATGTAGGTGGTCACACTGCAGAGATGCTTAATCTTTTGGCTGCACTACAGAAAGACAGGTTTTATCCAAGATATTACATAGCTGCTGCTAGTGATAATATGAGTCTTCAGAAAGCTCGATCATTTGAGAGTTCCTCAGATGATGAGGTAATGTTTCCTGTTGGATTCTTTCCCACATATGTTGCACTTTGAATTCTAATCATATCAGAACTGCATCAGGAGATTTTATATGCAGAAGCTGCAATTGTTGTGGGTGTTTCCCTTTGATCATTTATCATCTCTTTCCATTCATATACTTGAGTAGCACGTAAGGAGGTTGTGCTTGTTGGTAATAGTTTAAGAATCTTATTTCTTTTAATTGTTATTTGAGCACATGTATGATTTAAAGCTGTTATTTAACTGTTCATTCGGCAGATGCTGTGCTATTTTTTTCTAATGTGTTCTTTCTACGTACTACATAATCAAGGTTAACACTGTGATGTTATCTATCACTTCCATAAGCTTCAATCTTTCTCAAAGTTAGAATGAAAAGGGGGGAGAAATGCTATCTGTTAAATTTGAATGCATGATTCTTTCTTCCTTTAGCTTACATTTTGATTTGGCTGGTGCTCGTAGGGTAATGACCCAGCAAAAGGGCACTTTCTCCCCCTCCCCTCAGGCCCAATTACTGCAAACATGTCATCTGTCCTACAACTGAATGGCTGAGGTGCAAGTAGAGTATTCTGCTTCACCACCATTATCTCCGTCACTTCAGGTTGATGAACTATATACAAAATATATGTTGGTTTGTCTGCTGTGAATCTTTAATCCGTTTATCTTAATCTAGGATTCTGCAGCATCATCAATGCTTGAGTAGCTACTATTAGAAATTTGATTGTGGGTGTACAGAAGATAGGAGTAGTTTAATTGAAGGGATGCTTTTTGAATGTTTTTTATTACTCAATGCTTGTTTTTTGGGATTGTGGAAAATGCATATATGTGATGGTATTACTTTGTGATTATGGTAGGAGATTAGAATATATAAATTAAGATTGGAAGAAGGGGTAGATATTACCTTTTTGGTGCCCGGATATGCTTCCTTTGGAATGCTCCAAGGCTCCTTGGCTGTTGTGGCAACCATAATTCGAGGAAAGATGGTTGAGGTTATTCCTTGCTGGATGTATGCTTGGGGTGTAAAATCCTTCTTGTTTTCTTGATATTGCATCTCCTTGGTTTCATCCCATGAAGGCTTTTCTTCACCATCGTTTTTCTTCTGTTCTCCATCCTTCTTCCTATCATCCTTAGGGGGTTCGTCATACCCCTTCTTTACAACATCCCATAGACCTTGTGCCATGAAGAAGGTCCTTACTTAAATGCTCCAAATTTGGTAATTCTGCCCATCGAATATGCAAAATGAGCAACCCTCATACAAAAATTGTCAAAACTGACAACGAGACAACGCCAACTTCACTGAAGGAGGTGACTCTGAGTATGTCTTCTACTCCTACCTAAATACTTAGCAAGAGTCACAGGACTTGAGGTATGTCGATAGTGGTTGTTCAAACCACATGATAGGAGATAAAAATTCGTAACAGCTACTTAGGTGTTAGTTCTTTTTAAGTTGGGACTCATATTGCTTAATAAATTTGTTGAACTTTATCGGGCCTACATAGGCTTCAATTTGGGAGATGACCTATCAGGTTTTGTTTCCTTGCAGTTCCTTTGTTGCCATTTTTATCTAAAGAATTAGATTAAGATTTAGTCTCTGCCAGAACTTATGGAATGCATGACAATGTGAATGTTGAAAACAGAACATTTCATAGTTTAAAGTGGTCAGTTGACACATGCCATTGAACTTTCAAGGATTTGTGCATCTTATTCAAACTCTTTGAGGAGCTGGTCATGCAAGGATGCTTCCGGATATTCACCACTCACCAGATGGAATTATAAGGCGGTTTGTTTTTTATAAATCTGGCTAAACGGAAGAGTGTGAATCTTAATATGTTTTGCATTTTATCTCATGAATGGAAGAGGGACAATCTAGCTGGTTCGTGCTTCTTGGTTAGTTCCTTCACTGGACAAGAAATGGAGAACATATTGCTAAATCTTTGGGGGGCCTAAAAGGATCAGTCCTGTGTTCGGTACACAATTCACTTGTTTGCTGATGGTGAGCTGTCTGGATGTTGATTCTGTATGAGTTCGTCCCAATGCGTTCTCTGGTCTCTTGTGTTAATTTATCGTTGTGGTGCGATAAGCCACATGTAATTTCTGAAGTACGATCTCCCAAAGACAGTCTCTCTATTGCTCTAGTGGTTAAGGCCTTTTAGCAAGTCTTTTGCAATAAGCTGAATATGAGGGCATGATCATAATTCGTAGGCAGTTGTTTTATGTGTGCTTTGTTGTGGACATCAGTACTGTTTCGAACTTAGGATATCAACCCTTGATGGGTTGTGTTGGGCTTCAGATTGTGTCCACTGAGTAATGTTTTGCAAAACATGAAGCTGTGACTGGATAGGTGCATATGACGTTTCAGCTGATGTAGTTAGCTTCTACAGTGTTGTTGACCTCCCCTATGAATTTGAGTCAGACTGGTAGGTTGATTGTTTATTACGTTTGGTCCAGGTTTCTTTGCTGGAAGAGATGTTTGATCTGTATGTGACAGAACAATTACATTGTGTGAAATGTGATATGAGAGTTTTGCTCTTTGCAGTGGCTCATGTTTCCATAGCTTTGCTGCTAAACGGAAGAAGTGTGTTTCTTGCGTTTGGATTAGGATCTTACTTTCCCACTAATCTTGTCTTGGGGCCTTGAGCTGCCAGTTTATTGAGTTGGCACAGCAGCTGGCTGCTATGTTTTCGTTAAACTATTAGTGGACAGATTTTGCTTTTTGGGTGGGTTTTGCCTGATTCTTTGCTTAGTGCAGATGGAGAAGGACAAAGCAGAGTACATGCAGATCTATCGGAGCCGAGAAGTTGGTCAGTCATATATAACTTCTGTTGGTACAACCCTAGTTGCCATTGCTCATGCACTGTGGCTGATGATTAAAATCAGACCTCAAGTGGTGTGTATAATTTTCCTCTCTTTGTTGTCGTGATAGACTATGTTGATAAAAAATTAGGAAGTCAAAATTAAGGAAAGGCAAGCAGCTTTGCACTGAATGTGTACTGAATGTATGACTCTGAATGAATGACCATTTGTGTTTGTGTTTGTGTCAGATTCTCTGCAATGGTCCAGGAACTTGCATTCCCATATGTGGAATCGCCTTTATCTTCAAGGTAAGCGACCTGTTTGACCATCATTGAAATAGTGATCAAGCCAAAGCCTACTAAACTAATACCACAGTGTCCAACCAACATATTTTGCGCTGAAGGCATGTTTACATATTGGACTGCTGATTTAAAGAACACTGTCTTAGCTCACACGTCACACCAGAAAATTGTAGAGCAATGGTTTAATGAGCAATTCAATCTAAATCCCAATTTAAAGTTGAAACAAAAAATGATAATGTTCAGACGCTATTTTCTCTCCCAAGAAAAAAGGAAAAAAGGAAAACCAAGATGCCATTGTTTCTGATTTCCGCTGCTTCTTACAGGTACTAGGGATTAGATGGTCAACAATTTTTTATGTGGAGAGCATAGCACGGGTTAAAAGGCTCTCTTTGAGCGGTTTACTGCTGTACAAACTGAGGATGGCTGATCAACTTTATGTGCAATGGCCGCAATTGCAAAGGAAGTATCCTCGATCCATCTTTGTTGGTTGTCTCATGTAGTCAGTTGCTTCTAGGGTTAGTTGCACAAATATATGTAAACTCCTTTTTGTAAATTTAGTTACACGTTGTGATCCCTTGTGTTACATGTTGAACACTTGACACTATAGCTGTTTTTGTTGAGTAAAATTTTGGCAATGTCCTTGCAACTCTTTCTGGAAATTCATCGATACGAATACATTGAAGCTTAGCATATCCTGAATGGCGGAATGGCAGATCCAAAAATTTGAAGTATGGGGTGTACACCTATGTATATCTCATTATATTCTGTCTAGGCGTGTAAATTCAGCATTATCTTCGCAAATTGTGTTACTTCATGGAGTAACATGCTAAGTGCATCAGGGTCATTTAGGTGGAAGCTCACACGTGCATCTGCAGTTATGTTTGACAAACGATGAATTTTTTCAACGACTGATTGTGTTTTTATATTGATGAATTTTATAGCAAATTGATGAATTTTATAGCAAATTGATGAATTTTTGTATTTTGCTGATTTTTCAACAATATTCTTGAATTTAAGATCTTGTATATAGTGTTTTCTTTATTGTAACACAATTGATTAAAATTTAAATACTTAAGTACACATTTAGTGCCACGCCCATTTGCATTTAATGAAATTATCAATAAGTATTGATTAATTAGTACAAGTGTTGAATATTTTAATTTAAACATATATTTTTTCAATTTTCTTAAAAAGATACTGATGAATATAACTACTTATTCATATGAAAAATATACAGATAAAGAATCTAGTACATAACACACCTAATGTCTTCGCCGTCTGCGAGCTTTGGCGGGAGGTCAAGTTCAACTAGAGGAAGCCAGTGATAGAGATCGAGGTTTTGGCTCTATCGAGTAGCTTCCTGAGTCGAAGTAACAATTCTACAAGGTTAGAGGAAGCCAGTGATAGAGATCGAGGTTTTGGCTCTATCGAGTAGCTTCCTGAGTCGAAGTAACAATTCTACAAGGTTAGACAAAGACAAGAGAACTCATAACTTATTTTTATTGAACTTATTCTAAAAAAATAAATTGAAGAGCATATTATGATAAGAAACTTGAAAAGCTTAACGTGAGAAAAGTTGGAATAGGCTTAGCTCAAGCTTGAGGGTAGTCCTTGGACTTGAGAACCTCAAATGATTTCATGTAAATCATGAAGAACCCATAAATAGGTATTCATGAATTTCTTTGACCAAACAAGGGAGTGGAAACTCATGAACAAATTTGCATTTCCAGTAGTTATGAATTTCTATATGTCCATTTCTGTGCACCAAATATCATAGAAGGCAAAATTTATAAACCAAAAGACTTACTCATAAATTACCCGTTTGTAAACTACTAATACAAATGTGAAGTTGTCCGTCATAGTGAATATCTTCTTACTCGCTTACTTATGAATTTCTATATGTCAATTCCTGTACACCAGATATCATAGACGGTAGAATTTATAAACTAAAAGACTCATTCGTAAGTGACCCATTTGTAAGCTGTTGAAAACTAATACAAACGTGACGCTATCCATCATAGTGCAAATCTTCTTACTCGCTTACTTGGGAATTTCTATATGTCAATTCTTGTACACTAAATATCATAGAAGGTAGAATTTATAAGCTAAAAGACTTATTTGTAATGACTCGTTTGTAAGTTGTTGAAAACTAATACAAACCTGAAATTGTCCATCACAGTGAAAATCTTTTTATTTGCTCTTCTTTTCCCTACCTCTATTATCTCCTGTCATCTAACAATTGAATCTCCTGATGTCATGAATGCACATCATTGCTATCTGAAAATTTAATTTACTTATACTAGAATTGTTTGATTATTTTTTCACTGTTCATATTAGCAATAAAGAATAACGAAAAAAGTGGGGAAATTTGGCTTGTAAGACCAACAAGGGCTCATAGGCCCAAGTTCGAAGCCAAATTTTTAGCTTTGGTAATTATAGGGAGTCTAGCTAAAGCAAAACTATACAATGAAGGTGAAATCAAGCATCATACCTTTACAAAATGAGACTCGCCTTAGTTTATATCTACTTCTGCGTACACGACGACTTAATGATTTCTTGGATCACACCAAGAGTATTGAAGCAAATGTCCAAGGGAGAGTTTTCACTTTGAAGAAAATCATGTGAGGACAACTTATCTATGAAAAACTAGATAGAGTTCTTTTAAGGGAGGATTGTGCACAATTGTTCCCTCACTATCTAGTTACTAATGGTCCATTTACATGTTCCGATCATGCTTCATCTTACTTAATACGGAGCTAGTACATCCCCACGACGAGACACTAATTTCAAGTATCAACACTCTTGGGTACAATACCAGAAAACGCATAGTCTTGTCAAAAAAATTAGAAAATGAGAGTTCAATGTACTGCTATGTATCGATTAACACAGAAACTGAAAAAGCTCAAATTAGATCTTAAATCGTTGAGTAGGAGTACCTTTGGCAATTTTAAAAATAAACTTGAAAGGAATGCGGAAACACTTCTGCAAGTTGAAACAAAATTAGTGCATGATCCAAATAGTGCTCGATTAAATAACTGGCATTATAGACTTATCAAGCAAATGGAAAAGATGCATCTCTTTAATCAGAACTATTGGGGGAAAATGGCAAGAAAAGATTGGCTTGTGAATGGGGACAGAAACTCTCGCTATTTCCGTCAATCTATGAAGGCAAGAAAGACAAGAAGCAAAATTACGAAAATTAAGGATACTTCTGGTGTGTGGGTCGATGAACCGGCCCAAGTGGAAAACAAGTTTATCACTGACTTTATTACCATATTTAAATTAGATCAGGCAGTCCCCTCTAATATTGAGATGGACATGCTTAACTTAGTAATTGTCGAAGACAATCAAAGACTGTTAGAACCCATTCAAGATTTGGAGATTAAGGATGTTATTTTCCAAATGGACAAGTTTAAAGCTCCTGGGCTTGATGGTTTTGGAGCAACTTTCTTTCAAGACTATTGGCATATTATTAAAGATGAAGTTTGCCATGCAGTAAGATCTTTTTTTGAAGAGGAAAAACTCCTGAAATAGATTAGTCATACGCTTATTGCACTAATTCCAAAAATGAATCACCCGACAACAACTGCCCACTTCCAACCAATTAGTCTTTGCAATACTACTTACAAGTTCATTTCTAAAGTTATTGCTAATCGGATGCGGCCCATTTTGGAAAAGATTATTGACCTTGTCCAAAGTGCTTTTGTGCCTAAACGCTCCATCCATGATAACATTCTACTTACTCACGAAATCATGACCAAATTCAAAAATATGAAAGGAAAGAAGGCATGGGTAGCACTCAAACTTGATATGAAAAAGGCTTATTATAGAATAGAATGGGACTTCCTATTCAATGCCCTACACAAATTGGGTTTTCATTCCAAATGGGTAGAATTGATTAAAGCTTGCATTTCTACAGTTTTGTACTCTGTGATTGTGAATGATAACGTATGTGGTTCTTTTACACCTACTAGAGGCATCTGCCAAGGGAACCCTTTCTCCCTTTATCTTTTCATTTTGGGTGGAAGTTTTAACTAGAACCCTTCGCAAGATGCTTCGTAGGAAAAAGTGTGGGATTGGTATTAAGATCTCCCTGAGAGCTTCTAAAATCCCATGCTTGCTTTTCGCATAACCAATCTTGAATCTTGTCATGAGCTAAGTTCTGTACTGAATCATTTTTGTCAAAATTCTGACCAGCTTATTAATTTTCATAAATTGTCACTAATATTCTCTAGTAATGCATCTACCCATGACAAGCAAATTGTGTCCTCCGTCTTCAACATTACGCACCAAGATAACTTTAGTAAGGACCTTGGATGTCCAATTTTCAAGGGCAGGCCAAAAAGAGAAATTTTCTCGGAATTATCAATAGAACAACAGATAAATTGCAAGCTTGGAAAACAAGACACGTCTCTAAAGTAGGGAGTGTGACACTAATCCAATCAAACATTGAATCAATGTCTGCACATACAATGCAGTGCTTTCAACTACCAAAAAAAACTAATCGTCGGATTGATAAAATCAGTAGAGATTTCTTTTGGAAAAAATCAAATGAGAGTAAGGGATTGCCTATGGTATCTTAGGACAAAATCTGTCAATCCAAAAATACTGAAGGCCTTAGGCTTAGGAAATGAAAGCAGTTAATAGTGCATTCCTTAGTAAATTAACCTAGAAGTTGTTCCATACTCAGAGTCTGTGGGTAGAACAAATGCAGGCAAAATACCAAATTGACGAACAGTTCTTTGCTATAGAAAAAACAAGACTCGTGGACATGGAGGTGTATACTTAAGAATCGACAACAATTTAGAAAAGGAGTGAGATGGCAAGTTGGCAATTGAACAAATATTAATTTCTGACTCGACAACTAATGTGCAAATGATAATTTGGCCAATTTATTCAAGGTAGTGGATCTCTCTCTCAATGATACCTTCCTTAAGGTATCACAGTTTATAGCCGAGAGTAGAGAATGGGACGTTACAAGACTTGTCGTACTAGTCGACTCTGTCCACTTACAGTTGATCCTTGCAACACTTATCCCTGCTAATTCAATTCTCTATTTTGTATGTTGGGGACTCTCTGGAAATGGTCAGTTTTCTACTAAGACAACAACCTAGGCGGCACATGGGTTGGACCTCGCAAATCCACCTGTGTGGGAGTACAATTGGATTTGGAAATTAAACATCATGCCAAAGCTCAAAATTTTTCTTTGGTAACTTTGCCATGCATCGCTTCCAACTGGAGGAACCTTGGTTCAAAAAGGTATGACTATTGGTTCTTGTTGCCCCTTTTGTCAATCTAAGACTGAAGATCTAGATCATCTGTTTTTGGGCTGCACCATTTCACAAGACTGTTGGAGATTAGCAGTTTCCCATAACTGAATTAACACTAATCTCCCTTTCACCCCATCTATTGGGATCATACAAATGTTCAATAGTGCCAGAACCGCAGGTCCTGCAATCCGAATGGATAGAGTAATCGCGCTGCTATGGAGTATATGGAAAACCAGGAACCAAATGGTGTTTCGTAGTGAAACACCTAATCCAGGAACAACATTGATCAGAGCCAAAAAAAGCCACCGCATAATGGTGTATTAGACATAAGCTCACACTAATATTTCATTCACCAACCCCAACTTTCTCAGCCACCAACCGGAAGAAGACATACTGGATCGCATGGAGGAAGCCACAAGGTGAATTCATCAAAATAAATTTTGATGATCAAAATCATCACAAGATGCAGCATGAGGTTTCATCATTCGCAATTGCGAAGGAAAGTTTATCCAAGCATCAGCATTCAACTTGGGAGCATCATCAATCTTGATAACAGACGCAATAACTATGCGAAATGGAATCAAAGTCGCAGTACAAGCAGGTTTCATCAATATCCACATTGATGGAGATAATAAAATTTTCATTCAGGCAGTTCAAGGTGTAATTCAACCGTCATGGGAAATACAAGTACTCGTACAGGACATACTCACTTATACCAAGTTATGCAACAAGGTTTTTATTCATCATATTTTTAGAGAAGAAAATTGCATAGCTGATTGGCTGGTAAAATTTGGTCTTTCCTTACATTCCAGGGTTGTATGAAATGTGGTCCCGCATAGGGACTTTCTTTCTATCCTCTACAAGGATAATCTAGGGAGAATCCTTGAGAGAAGTGCTGCTTAGATTATAATGCTTACCTTTCGTACAAAAAAAAAAAAAAAAACTATTTTTGCATACAAATAAGAGTAATTTTTGAGTTTCTCAATACGTATTGGGGTGTCGAGCAAAAACCTGTTAGTTATTTTATGTTAACTATTTGTGTTAACTATTAATTATCAATTGTTTATATCAACTATTTACATCAACTATTTCAAGGGAAAATAATTAGTTATTTTGAGAAAAAATTGTAAGACAAAAAGCCAATTTTCAAAAAGTTAATTCTAAAAAATTGAAATTTTGATTTTTTTTCAAATAAATTTTTTGGATTCAAAAAAACTCATTTATCAAATACCTCAGTTAATTTGGATCCACAAAACTTTAGGGAGCACCATTATGAAAAATTCAAATTCCTTCATCTTAGTTTGTGTCCAAATTAGGTGTCTTCTTCTTGGTTTGAACTCTACACAATAGAACATCCAATTGGGTCCATTTAAAGTTGTTGAGAAGATAGAGTGTACAAGGCAGCCAGCAGTGTCCCGCTCAATCCCCATCAACTTAGACGGTGCAACTGGGGGCCCCA
>JACYFF010031955.1:106529735-106546499 GCA_017589665.1 Selenicereus undatus
TATATATATATATATATATATATATATTATGGGGTTAGTTCTAAACTTACTAGGAAAGTTAATAAATTACAAATACAAGTATACAACTCTTCCCTAATCCTATTTTAAATGCGTCGTGCAATTATACAAAGGATTATGTGTCGTGAAGTCAAGTTTTAATAATCTAAATTGAGTTTCTGCGGTGACAAAATAAGTGAACCAATATAACACAAATTATTTGTCAATGGTCTCATTTGTGAGCTTCAATACCAAAACATACCTTGAAAAATGAAAAAAAAGAAAAAAAGAAAAAAAAGAAAAATTTATTTAGACCCCGGTGTTGGTTTATAGCTTCACATTTGTCATATTTGGAGTTGATAAATAGAAACCAAGTTGGTTCAAGTCCGACATTTTTAGTAATTGAATCAATGTTCTCTGATAGCTCGTTAAATGATCATGCATCAACATTCAAATATTGATCTTTGTGAGATTAATAACTTGATCTGCATTTACTCAATGAATCAAAACTAAAAAGCAACGCCAATATATGAGTATGTGTTAATTAGCATTACATTTATATGATTGTAAATGCTCGTTATCGAAACTCGAGACTTGGAATTTAATTATCGAAAATTCAAACGAGTCACATTATTATGAGATCATATGCAACGATACATATTTGAATATGATTTTGTAGAATAAAAATCTTATGAAGATAATTTAGAATCGTATATTAATAGTGCGAAATTTTTGACAGTAGTCACATAATGATATTATAAATTTATAATCATAGCGTGTATTGCATTGAGTCATTAAGTGAATCAAATAGTAAAATATGATTGCTAGATCCTAACAAGTTTAATAAATTGTTAAATATACTTATCTTTTCTTAATTCCTATTGTGAAAAAAAAATTCTCTTATATTTTTGCTACATATCTATCAAATTAAAACCTTAAAACTATCAACTATTTTATTTTTTCATCTTAAGTTTTAAATTGATTTCATTTATGAAAATTTCCTCTTAAGTTGTTTTTCTTTTCCCATATAAACTCAATTAATTGAGTTTGAAAAATTCAAAATTCCCCCCAAAAGAAAAAAGACTAAAACCCAAAAAAAAGTTACTATTTATTTGGATAAAATTGAGTCGGGTGAGAATCGAATCGGTTTTAAATCGGGTACGGTTTGGTTCGGGTTTGGGTTGTCCATTTTCGGTTCACTTCAGGTCCGGTCACTATGGATCAGGTTTGAATTGGGTCGGGTCATTTTGGGTGTGGGCCATTTCGGGTCATGCTACAATTTGAGTTTTGTTCGATTTTGGATCAGTTTACTTTCCCTAGAGGAGCTATAATGGGAGATACCATTTTTTCTGGAACAAAAGGGCTTATAAAAATGGGAAATGCCCTACCTTTGACCAATATGCCCTTCGGCATAGCCATACATAACATAGAAATGACACTTGAAAAGGATGGAGAATTAGCTAGAGCAGTGGGTACTATAGCAAAACTGATTGCAAAAGAGGTGAAATCAGCCAAATTAAAATGGCCTTCTGGACTGCGCGAGTTATTTGTTTTGACTTCTATCTTTCTACCAATAATAGGTATTGGCATTTACCCAAATTTCGTTTTCTCACTATCAGTGGAGAACATGGAAGCTATTCTATGCAAAATAAATTTCTAGATAGTTTTCCTTTCATTTCATTAAATGAAAAAAATGAAAAAAGAAGTCTTTCCTCTTCTCGGCTCATCTCATTTCAGGTGTTATTTCGGGTCATTCGGTTCGGATTTCGAGTCTTGGGTCAATTTTGTCAAGTCTATCGTTAATTAAATGTTAGCCTAAATTGAGCTCACTCAAAATCTAACCAACTGGTCTTGCATTTTCTTTGATAATACAAGGATTGAATGGTCTAGGATGGCTGCAATGCAATGATCCTTTTAGGGGTCTTGGCAATGGGCCCTCCACGACACCCCGAAAAGGGGGGCCAAGGTTGAGAGAATCGACCCGGTGATCGAACTGGTCAGTGGAGTGGGTTGAGGGTTCAACCAGTCGGACCATTTGGACTAGGGTTGGACCGATTGACCCGATTTACCGTTAAATCGGGTAAGACCGACGCAACCCGGTAACCTAGAAATTTCTTTTACATATATTTGTCATATTTTTTTTGTCAAATTTATTTTGATTAATAAATAAAACTATTCTAAAGGGCATCATTATAGTTCATAGCATAATATTAAATTTAACACAGTTTTTTCCCAAAATAAAAAGAACAAAAAGAAGAGCACTAGTTAAACTAGTTTTGAGTAGGAGCTTAGTCCAACTTCACAAGCCTAGTCCATTGGGCAAACGGAGCCCCAACACAGGAAAAGCCCAGAACCCGTAAAGTTCCCCCGCATGCAACCTGTCTGGCTCTCTTAAATGCCTATCCGGCTATCCCTAACCCTAACTTTCTAATTTCTCTCTGCAAATTTCAGCCGTACACCTCACTCCTCTCCACCATCACTCGCTTTTCCACTAGCACCTTCTTTGCCACTCTCTCTCTCTCTCTCTCTCTCTTCCCCCTTCCCCCTTCCCCTGTTTGTTGTTGATTCTCTGAAAGAAGAGAGAAACTGAGCAGAGGAGCAGCAGCAGGAGGCCCAAAGGGCAAGAAGAAGAGATCCACCTTCACAATCGGCCGTTCAAAGCTAGTTGAAGACAGGATGAGATTGGAGATCCGGCAAAGCTGATCTACTGAATTGAGAAAAAGAGAAGAGAAATGGGGATTCAAAGCCAGTTGAAGTCAAGATGAGACTGGAGAGCACAGAGCCACAGAGCAGATGAGGACTGAGGAATATAGTACATAGCGAGACTGCGGAGTGAGACTGGAGAGGAGCACCATGCTTAGGGTTTCGAAGGAAGGGATGGGGTGGCCGGTGGGGAAAGGGAAGGAAGCCGTGTGCGTTCGATTTCTGGGGCAGAAAACAAAAACAAACGAGTTCTGGGGGAAAAAAACCTGAGAAAATCCGTTCCAACCGCGGTGGGCCGGGTTGACCGAGTCAGCCGGTCCAACCGGGTTTGACCGGATTTTTCCGGTTCAGCCTCCGAAACGGCTTGAAGTATTTTCCGAACCGGTCCTCGGACCGATTTTCGGTCGAACCGACCGGTTCGGTTCTCTCAACCCTGGGGGGTGGGGGGAACCTTAATAAATTTATTAGACAATTGATAACTTCGAGTTTGACACAAACTAGGCCAATCCAATAATGAATATTCGTTCAATCTATTGTATGAAAACTAAATTAATTAAATCTTAGTCTAGTGGTGAAAATTGAAATATTAGGCATATTAGGTCCAGGTTCAATTTCCCCCTCGCACTGTATTATAATTGTATTGTATTATCTTTGTGAATATGTGATAACTAAAGTCAATGCAAACAAAGCTAACCAATGTGCTAGGTGTAGGTCTGGGTCCATACTGAGGATTACATGCAGGCCTCTGCAATTAACATCCCCGGGCTTTGCATTCAATACTCTAAAAACCTGAGGTCCCTCATTCACAGGTAGTCATATCTTTTTCAATTGAAGTACACAATTAAATTCAGAATATGCAATTTTTTTCTCCAAGCAAAAGTAGCAGCCAAGTCGATCAATGTTCAATTGCTCATCATATATGTTGCTATAACAGAAATTCGTCCCAGTAGTACATAATGTATGAACACAGAACATAGTACAAGCTGCAAGGGAGAGGGAAATCAGATGCATTTGCTTTGCACCTCATAATTTCATCCCCCCCCCAACCCAAAAGACAGAAACAATAAAAAAAAGAAATAGATATTACAAGGATGAAAATTAATGACTTGGCCGATGAAAGTAGAATATGCACTCAATAAATTAGGCTGGAGCTTAATGCTCATACAAAGGAGCAATCATAACTTGGGAGTCACATACTTCGAACAATGTCCATCCTCCTTATGCAGCCTTTTGACCTACAGCAAAACTATTAGGGTTAATTGTTATACTTTTTGTGCAATTATCGGTTTTGTATATGCCAACAAGCCGGTCTGCCAACTCGAACATGTTGTTTCTGAGGCTGCAGCATAACAGGGCACAAGGAAATATAAGTGTCAGAGTAAGGTTTCAACAAAACATTATAGAACCAAAAATTGCAGTATTATCAACCTTATGATAATGAACTGTGCATTCTTTGTCCTGTCCTTCACATAATGCCCAACTATCGAGACATTCTTGAAATCTGTCAACACAACGGAGACTTTGGATCAATGAAATAACCACAAAGAACAAATAAGTGAGGGGCAAAAAGCCCAATGATTTTAGAAAGTACCAAGGGCAGCATCGATCTCATCCATCACATAGAGCGGTGTAGGTTTGTAGTGATGAAGTGCAAAGACGAGAGCTAGAGAGCTGAGAGTCTGGCAGAAAAAAATAATCCAAACCAGTTAGAGTTTTGTCTCCTGGTAAGCAAGAGGAATGGAACTGTAATGTCACCAATGAAATTTTATTGTTACCTTTTCGCCACCTGACAAATTTGCAATATTTTTCCAGCTCTTTTTTGGTGGCCTCACGCTGAAAACAACTCCCTCGGAGAAAGGATCCAAAGAATCAACTAGCTCGAGCTCAGCATCTCCACCAAGTGTGATCATCTGCAGTAAAGTCAGAAGCGGAAATTAGGACCCCATATGAAGCTTTGGGGGGGGGGGGGGGGGATGATAAGCGAACAGGAGAGCCTCAATCCACACGAGGCCCAAAGAAGTGTTGCAGCCTTGCAAGTAGTTGGTCTGAAGTCCTGCTCTATTGAAGAAATAGCATAATAAACTTCAAAAAACAAAATCTAAAGCAAAAGTAAAGCAGGACGTTGCAAACATTTTGATGTACCACCCAATCCCACATGCCTACCAGAAGTCTTAGATATGTAGTTATGAGGTGTAAATATTACTATGTACTGATCACAAACCTGGTACATTTCCTTCAACTTCAGAGAAATGGTATTGAATCCAGCCATGAACTCATCTAACCTGAACATCAAATTTTGCTCAGTCATGAAACAATGTAAAGCTGCAGAAAGAATAAATAAGGAAAGAAAGCACGCTAACCTTTTCTTTCTCCATTCATCATACTGCCTCTTTATATCATCACGCTCTTGGGTAACTGCATTGAGTTCTTCGACTCGTTCGTTATATGATGCCACTTTTTTGCGATATCTACAATGTTAAAAACTATGTTAATAAACAATATGCTGCAATACCAAGTCATTGTATTTGCTTGAATCTGGAAAGGATTATACTCGGAAATTGAATCAAGATTGGGATTCATCTCTTTCAGTTGTGCTTCTAACAGTGCCACCATTTCCAAGGCCCGTTTCAGGTCACAAGACTTGGTAAGATTCTCATCTGACAGGGTCGCTTGAAGCTTTTCATGGTCAACAGAATCTTTTGCTATTCTGCAGAGATAAAACAAAATCAACATGCCATATAAATGCAAGTGTCTCTAATAAGTAATTTGAAGAATAAGGCGTATCATACTGCTCCATATGCTTCTTGAGAGCATTTTGCAAATCGTCAAGCTTTTTGTTGTATCCTTTCCCCTTCATTTCCATCTCTTTGCAAAGTTTCTTCATATCTTTAAGTTTGAAATCAGCATCAACCTGTTTCATCCCAATTAATGCAGCTAAGCAATGGAAGACGATGATACACCACTAATTATGTGCAGGGACAAATTTGAACCTCAGTTGCTCGCAGTTCATCCATTTTCCTCTTCAGACTCTCATACTCAGATTTTGCTTTCTCAAGAACTTCTCTGTGTTCATCAATCAGCTAGTGGAGGCAAAAAATATGTATCAGTAATTCACATCAACAATAAACAATAACAGTTTATAAAAATTGTGAATCAATCCAACAATTGACGAACGGATACCTGCTGTGTCCTTTTATAGTTCTCTTGAACTACAAATGCCTTCTGTTCTATCTCTTTAAACGTAGAAAGCAGCTTCTCTTTCTCTTGGAGAAGCGACTCTTTGTCTTTCTTAGAATCCTCAATCCCTTTAGTCATCTTCTTGACCATTTTCTCACCAGTTTCAATTTGGACTTTGTGACGGTTAATCTCTGTCCCATGTCGGTCAATATCCTGATGAGAGGGCATAATCATTAACGGTCTTGTCTGCCATCATAGCATTCATAACGCTCAACATTCATATCACTTACAGATTGGATCTTGTCAACCTTTGCCTTTTGGTTTCTTAGTCTTTCACCTCCAGCATTTTCTATTTTACTTTGAAGTTCGGACGCCTGTAACAGTCATAAAGCAAATGTTCAAATGCATCTCCTAAAAGAGAAGGCGCGCAAGAGGGTTCAGGAGGTTAAGCGTAGAAATGTATGTACTCGCAGCCCTGACATCTATTACATTGAGACAAATGAGTTGGTGTGTAGTCTTTGTCTCAAGAGTCAACCTGAGCCATGCAGGAAGATGAAGATCAACTATTTTCCGAAATCTTTTCTCATCACATGGCTTATATAGAAACAAATTAGTACTAATTCGATACCTTCTCCTTCAATTGCATAGACCCCTGTACAAGCCGTGCAATCTCCTTCTCTTCTGCTGCTATAATTTTCTGAAGCTCCTCCAACTTGGTTAGCTCCTCCTCCTTCGGCTGTGCTGCGAATTTCAAAGAATCTAGTTGATTCCTCAGATAATCATGTTGTGTTTTCAAACTGTCAATCTGCCATGTGGAAATGTTAAACCCGCAATTATATTAGCAACTCAATCAACTGAGACTACTCAAAGGATGCAGATTTTCTTCTGTTGGCTATCACCTCTTTTTGACTCCTCGCAAGCTCCATCTCCAGTTGTTGGATAGTTTTCTCCAAAGACTGGTATTTCTGAACAGAATCAGAAATTCTTTTCCGAGTTGCGTTTAATTTATCAACCATTGTAGCAAGTTCTTTTTCAGCATCAGCAACAGCTTCTCTAGAAACAGTATTGGCACGAATAGATGTCCCCATTTTTCCTCCACGTGGTCTATTCCCTCCACCACTCATAGTTCCTGATTTCTCAAACAGAGAACCATCCAGTGTAACTACTCGTCTGAATTCTCTGTTTTCACCATATGCAATACGTGTTGCCTGCAAAAAAGACGCAGTTTATAATGCTTTCAATGAGAAGATGCATCATAAAATCAGCAACTTTTAAAAATAATAAATAAAGCCTCTAGTTAGGTAAGGAACTATAGACAGAAACTTTCCTTTCCAGCTGCAACGACTATTATCGAAGTAACAATTTGCATTGGGGTATAATGCATGCATATATTAGTTTAGCTCCAATTGTATCATATACATTAGATCTTAGTGAAACAAATGCTAGTTTGACATTGTAGCTTACCAACTAGGTACTGTTTATGAATTCAATTTATCTGCACTTCCTACAATTTTGAAGCTAAAATTTAGCCAATAAGACGAAAAAAATATTCACCCCAAAATAAATTTAACTGCAAATGCTATATGATAAGAGTCTCAATTATTTTATAATTACTTACAAATGACTAATCTATTGCTTTCATGGAGACATGTACAAGCCTTTCTTACTAGACAAGAATTACTCTAACCGCATAGCACCAGGATGACCAAGGGAGTAGTGCATCCTTGAATTGTGTAGTACAATGTAATCCGGGGTAAATGAATACCATCCTCGTCAAATTCTGAAGGCAACATTAAACAGTATGACTGCTGCTCACTAAACGGCATAAAGTTGAGCATGAGACGTTTTGAGGGTGAGAGTATCGCCAATTGGGGATGGCATATACATAGCAAGACTTAGATGATCTCAGCAAGTCCAGAGAAGATATTCTCATGCACAACTGAGGAGATACAAGAGTCATTTTGTTTGAGTCAAAAGAGGACAAGGAAGGCCTAGAGATAATAAGGGGAAGGTCCGAAGGTCATTGCACAAACTGTGGCTTGTTTCCAATTCATGAATGACACGGCTCAATATGAGTCTGCAGTACTTTGTAGAGATCTAGCATATGGGTTGAGAACTTCCAATGGAGAACCCTTTCAATGGCTTTGCATCATCGTGCCTTTTACCTACCATGTCGCTTTTCTTATGGAGTAATTTGAGAGTCACATGTATTTCAACCTAGTTTTTTGTTTCTGTTTTTTCTCACTCTTGTTGGTCCTCCATTTAACTGGACTACTAGAGACAAGCTACTATTGGTCCATGACCCATAAGGATAGAACTCTCTCATCATGTCTTTTTTCATTCACAAGACTCAAACTTAAGATCTTGCTTAAGGAGAAAACGTGTCAAATCATTTGAACCAAACAATGTAGTACTTCAAGTTCTTGTGTCCTATTATCTATAGTTGCTCTGTTGCTAATGGCTGTCTTTTTGCAATAACATTGTTTCATCAGTATGCTTATTATTCCATCCTTGTATGTATTTCTCTTTCCCATTTCTACTGCCCCATATAGTATTAGTATTTTCATTGTATCATTATTATTATCACCCTTACAAAATCCTGACATATTGTACACTAACAAATTTCATATGCAAAAATTTGGTGCGATTATCTACAATAATATTATCACCCATACTTTGTCCCAAAACCGCTTCTTCTTGTCAGGGATTAGATACTTGATCTTAAAGGCTCCATTGTGGCCAAGTATGTATTCAATTTTTGCTGTTTGATTAGATAAAGCTAAGGTGCAAAAGTGCAGCAGCTGATAAAATACAAATAAACTTGTTAGAAAACTATTTAATTAAAACTTCACCTGATCAAGGTCTTTGGCTACTACAGTATTCCTCAGTAACTCATAGAAAGCAAGTTTTAGTTTTTCATCCTTCACTTTAACCAAATCAAAAAGCCGAGGAACCCCCTCTGGTGTTTGCACTTTTCTCTTTAATTGATCACCATGTCTTTGCTGCTTCTCCTGCATAAAGCAAATAACAAGTACACGAGAAGTCAAGGCTCCTCCGAAATGTGATACACAAATATCATGCATCACGCTAGAAATATACACATGACATACAATAAAACTGGCAAGCATCTAGCAATCAGTATCTGTTGGTTCCTATATGCAGCAATCCAAAACAGATCCCCCTGGTAGACTGGAATCGGTGGTTTTGTCCTATTCTGATTTGAATTTTGACAAATGTAGACTTCTATAACAAATTGCATCTTTAAATCCATTTCAAAGAAAAATATTATATGTCCAACCCGCAAGAAGAGGCTAAATATTTCTGGAGATGCAGAAAACACACATATCGAACATATTATTGAAGAATGAATTCACAGAGAATGCTGGGCACCACAATGTGGGCGAATTCACTATTTGCTTTTAGAATCCCTAACTAAGCATTCTACTCAGCATCTGAAATCAGCGAACTTCCACAATAAGGGTAGCCGGCTATGCAGCAGACAATTGAACAGTGTATTCTAAGGGTAAAACATAATGCATGACTGCTCTTAAGGATTAAAAGTGAGCACATGATTCAGACTTCTTTACTGGCGTTCACTTGAAACAGTAGCCTAGTCATCCAGACTATCAGTGGCTACACTGCCTTGGTAGATGCAAAATTACATCAACAATTAGGTGCCTTGCCATTTCATGTCTGCTGTAAGACAGAAAGATGTCCTACGTCCAACTTCCATACATCTCAATACTACAATTAGATGCGATATTTTCCTTGACCCAAAAAGATTCTTTGCCAATAGTATATTTTTTAAAAAAAAGTGTTAGCACAATTACAATAAATTTTGACAAATGCTCTTTTGTGGAACTAGAATTCATATTTTTCTCTCTAAAGCAATCAATTTCATGTCAATGTCAAATAATTGCAATGCTGTTTTTTCATGGGATCTCTACCAATTGAAAACTTCGAAATGTCTATAGGATAGATGCGATTATATTTCGTAGTTCCGCTGACAGCACCTTGGGTAAAGCTTATGCGATTGCTACAAGGCATACTAAAATTAGTTGTCATTTGCACAAAACAGAGACTTTGGATTTTTACCAGTATCATGAAGGTGGCAACACCAAGATTTTTCTCCCGTAGCAAATCAACACATTTCTGTGCTGCGTCAGCAGTCTCAACTAGAATATAATCTAGTCCAGGACATGCTGTCGATATGGCAACATCATACTTAGCTGCATAAAAGACAGAACTGCCATTAAAGAATATAGAAGAGAATATTAACTGAGCAACTAGCAACAACATGCGCTGGACAAACTAGTAGGCCATATCATGTAACACCAGTTACTAGCACTGGAATCATTAACTGTCAAGCCCAAACTCCCATCTTCGAAGAAATAAGACAATTAACAAATGAAAGAAAAGACCAAATCCAAAAGAAACAGATGCATTTGTGCACTATTTCAAAACCCAGAAGTTTGATGTCGTGAATCAGACAGAGGTTAGCGAGATGATGAATTGCAATGAACAATAAACATGCCACAACAACTGAGGCACAAACCAAAAACTGAAACCCTAAGTCCAGGAGAAAACTGTGGGGCAAGTGCTATTACTTCCAATCACTCACCATCAATGGCACCCAAATCTCCCATTCGTCCATATATTCCCTTGATCTGATTTGTTTCCTTTGCTCGCAAAATCTCTTTCAAAACAGATCCCTGGCTCTTCTCAGATTCCATGACAGATACAAGCTCAGTAACCTGTTGTCTTGCAGCTTGTTCAAGAGGAATCAGAGCTTCTTGTTCTTTGATGTATTCCTGTAAGATCACAAGAGCTCAGTTCTCTAAGCCATCTAGCATGAAGAAGTACGCACAAGTTATCCAAGTACCAAACATATAAAACAAAAACCACAAAACTCAGGAAATCAGATAGAGAACATACTTGCTCTGCTTTACGAGCATCAGAAGCCTCAATCTTGTTTTTCTCCAATTCATTTTGAATACTTTCGATGGCAGCAGTCTTGTATTTTATCTTTTCACTTATATCATTCATCTGCTTTTGCGCATCCTCAAAAGCTTTATGTGCACTTTCAAGCTAAAGAAGTAAAAACTGAACAATTTAACCCAGGAAGGGCACCAGCTAATATGCGAGCAATTAACAAATAAGATGTACAAGGGAAAGCATCCAAATGCTAACCAACAATAAGCATTGTTATCCTGGAAAAAATAGGATATATAGAATGATCAATTGCATAAAAAGTTAGCTCACAGGGGCATATCATACAGCCATCATTTCAGACACCAAACAAACGCTATGTATACCATGAAAAAGAACCAAGTACAAAAAGGATCATAATCAAAGTCTAAATCAAGAATTTCAAAGGTAAAGATGATCCTACTTCATGAAGTGGATATGTTGTAAAAGCTAAATAAAGTTCACATCTTAGATTTTGTTTCTTCGATTTCACCTTTTCACTTAAAAGCTTCTGTTCAGTAGATGCAATTAGATATAAAAAGGATAATAATCAAAGTATAAATCAAACATTTCAAATGTAAAAGGCGATACTACTTCATGAAATGGATATTGTGTTTGAGCCAAATTAAGTTTACATCTTATTAGATTTTGTTTCTTCAATTTCACCTTTTCACTTAAAAGCTTCCGTTCAGTAGATGCAACTTCAAGTTTTCCCTTGTGATCCATTAGTTGTTTCTCCCAAGGATCCAATTCAGCCCGGACTTTGGCCAATTCAGCACGGAACCTCTCAGTTTCACCTGATTTAATTGGTAGAATACAAGTCATTCATAACATGTGTGAACGGATAAAAGATTTTTATCCTAAACTAAACTTGAAGACTAGAAAAAAGACTAAAGGATGCATGAAGTAATTTCATATGGAAAATTTTGTAAGAAAAGCACAAAGGTGAAAGGAGTGGTTCTGAGAGTAGCTTGAAGAACAACCCAACTAAGAACATGTATATCTCATAAAACCACAGCATCACATATCGCTTATACTTGTACTGCTTTGCAAAAAGTTATATTATATCAGATGATCCAGGAAGCTCTTAACCAAAGCAACATGCCATACCACCAATTCTCAATTCTAACAATCAATAACGCATAACTTCCTTCAGAATAATGACAGTAAGAAACCGACCCAACAATAACACACACACACACACACACACACATAGAGGATACAATGGAAAAAAGAAATAAAATCATCTAGGTAACACAGCAGTATCTGTTTGTACTTTTTACAAATCAACTTGACAAACAATAAGAAAAGAAGAAAACAAGCTATCCGCATCTTTGTCCCTAAATCCCAGCTATAAAAGATGACTCACTGCAAGATTAAGCAAAGCAACCAGAAATTCATGACAACAGGCAAAAAAATGCATCAAACTTATCAATGATTCATTTGCAGAACTTCAAGCGATGACTAAGGCCTAAAAGTGAATCACATACTATGTTATATGCACTTTTTATTTTATCTTGAGTACCCATCTCAAGTTCGCAACATGACAACAAAGATATGCTTCAACTAAAGCCAAAAAGATGAAAACATTTCAGAGAATGCAAAGTGGCTGAACTCCCACAATGGGATATATGCCTATTCAAGATACTTGCATTTAAGAGCCTATGCAACAGAGGTCAAATATCCTAATAGGCCTTTACACAGACGGCTTTATTGTACAATCACACAGGGAGAAATGTTTTTGACAGCCAAACAACTATATCAAATTTAAAAGCTCCTGAAAACAGAGTAAGATATTTGCATAAAAGTAGGAAATGTACCAATATTGGATTACTTAGACATTTCAAAAAGCATGAAAAGTGTCCATTTTAGAAAGCATTATCAAACAAAAACTACCTTTAGAATTCTCCTTTATTTCTTCTAAGATTTTCTCTTCTTCCGATAACTGCTTCTGCAACTCAGGAACATCTCCCTCCAGTTTAGGAATCATGATAATTGCATTATCACGCTCATTTGTGAGGTCATTGATTTTCGATGAATCCTATTGAAACCAAATGTTAGATGCTAACCATAGCCTATTGAAACCAACTGGTGTGTGCTAACCATAGCCTAAAAAGTCGGCATCATCTATTTCAATCTCCTACCTTTTCAATTTTGTCATCAAGTTTCTTAATCTTTTGCTTGATGTGCTTCAAATCTTCTCGGTGTTTGACATCTTGCCTCTCAAACTCCTTAAATGCCTCCTTGCAATTCCTGAGGTCACCATCTAGTTCCTAGAATTTCCAAAGAAAGTATAACATAAGGTATAGTAACACAGTTGAACATCTAGCCAACATGATATCACCTTATAAATTTTTATTACTTGATTTGTCAGATATTATATGTTCCGAAACAGATTATGCAAACCTCTTGTCTCTTGATATACTTGTTGTGCAAACTTTCAAGCTCTTTCAAAGTAGTGCTATTTTCCCTAATCTCCTCTCTGCAAACAGGATTGCAAGATGTCTTGAGTATAAACAACCTGAGCAGTCACAATGTGTAGAAATCCCAAGCAAGTGAACTACCTTTTGGACTTTATATTTTCTTCCAAGCTAGACAAATTGGTTTGCACCTCAGCCATCTTAGCAGTGTTGTCTTCAGCAGCAAGTTTGGTAGCTTTTTCTTGCCATTTCAAGAGTGACAGTTCCTTCAGCATGTAAGCTTCTGCCTCATTTTTGACATCCTGTTAGTCAGGAGAGCACTCATCTATTAATTTTCTGTTTTCGTCCACATGGAATACGATGAAGCTGTGAGCAGCTACGGTACCCCCCCCCCCCCAAAAACCAAAAAAAAAAAAGGAAGCCCAAAAGTACCTCTAAGCTATCTCTTTCTTTCTCTGCCAACTTAACCATCTGCACAACCCCAGATCTCTTCTCATTCAGGGATTCTAATCTGTCAATTAAAACCTTTAGCACATTACAATACTGGTCAGCACGACAAGTAGATCAATATAATAGATTGGCATGTGCTGGTTGATGTCAAAGACATAGCCTGAGGTAATAACAGTCCTTTGGACGGAATATGATTATGATGTCAAAGGCATGAATAACATGATATCAAAGGCATGTGGATAACAAGGCAGTCCCGTCAACAAACCAAAAAATTACTAACAAGGCAGATGAAATATGATTCTATTGATTGATCATGTTTTTGGAGTAAAAATGCTGTCTTCACCTTGCTCCCCCCCCCCCCCCCAAAAGATTCTATTGGAAGGTTACATTCACTAAAAGCTGCGTTCTGTGATCATATTTGTTTATGTTAGCTGCAAGGATGAATAACATGTCCAGGAAGCCCTGACTTGAATGTTCTAGTGATAGGCATTCCTCTAATTGATTGAATCACTAACACATTCAAGATGTAGGAAAATCTTATGATAAACATAGAACCATAACTGCATGCTTGGAAAGAGAAAACTCACTGTTTGTATGAATCATCTATTTTCTCTACATATTTGTTAGTCCCAATTATATCCTCCAGGTATTCAAGAAAGCCTTCATCATGGGGGCCTTGAGCTTTCGGCTTCATCAATGAAATTTGTTCAACTTCACCCTGGCAGCATTGAACAATGGCAATGATCCACGATGGGCTACTTATGCAAAAAAAATATGTTCGTTTTGGGGGGGGGGGGGGGACGCAGCAAACCAGATATGAATAGGCAAACTCGGCAAACCTGGAGGATCAAAAATCGGTTATTATCCAAATCCACTCCTTTCGCCTTTAATTTGGTCGTAACCTCAGTGAAGTTACTTGCTCTATTGTTGATGTAATACTTTGAAGAGTTGTCGCGAAATGCAACCCTGGTTATGACAAACTCACTACCCGGAACCACGTCATATTCACCGTCATTCTATGCATTGCAAAAGTCAGTATGCATCAGTCCACCTTTCATCTGATATTTGAACTACCAACCCAAGAAAAAGCACAAAAGTTGTTACCAGATCAATAATTTCTTGAAAATGAACAGATACACCAGCACTATCTAAATTCTGGTGGTTGGTAGAGTTGTGAATTAGCTCTGAAACCTTGTTCAGCCTCATCTGCACGATTTCAGGTTAAGACCCACATTATTTCAAGTTTATACTGTGATCCCAGATCATACCAGCTGAAGGGTGAAATTTTATGATACTCCAAAACCAGTAGGGGGGTGAAAAACCCAACTGTATGCAATTGAAATTACCTGTTTTGCTCTTTTCCCGAAAACAAACAGCATAGCATCAATGACATTGCTCTTCCCACTTCCATTTGGCCCAACGACAGCCGAAAAACTCTGCAATATCCAAAAAAAACTCACTCAAATCTAGTTTTCCCAAATCGTAGAAAGAGTGAGAGTAAGATAGAAACCCTAACCTTGTGAAAAGGGCCAACACGCTGCTCGCCAGCATAAGATTTGAAATTCCGCATGACCATCTCCTTGATGAAGAGTCTCGGAGTTCGAGGCCCGCCATGATTTGCTTCCGCCGCCGATGGCGAATTTGACTTCTCCGCCATCTCCACCTCTATCCCCATTTTCTCGAAAAAATCTCCCTCTTTCTATGAAATTAACACTCAGAATTCGCACGATGATTGCAAAATTCAACTCGGAAAGACGCTAATTCGGAGAATCAACCGAGCTTGCCGAGTCTCGAGCTGGGACTCTCTCTCTCTCTCATTTCTTCTCTTCTTCTCTTTCTCTCTCTAGAAGAGTGGAAAATTCAAAAATGCGAGATGTGTTCATGGAACTTGGGAGTGAGTGAAATGTGTAAAAAAAAAAAAGCGAAAAGGAAAGGGGCAGCGTTTTGGCGGGAATCTAAAGCCGATGTGCTTTTCAAAAATGATGGGCCGGGGCCTGTTTTAGGTGCGTGGGCTTAAGAGATTAAACCATGCTTGGGTCCTTTATCATCTCATGAGATGAGACCATATGATTTGTATTTTAAGATTGCTTGAATTTGTAATTATTTCATATAACTAATTAAGTACCATAGGGTTCAAATCTCTCTAGTTAGGGCATTCCCAACAATAAAAAGTTACCATTGATTCACTTCATAACGCACAACCTATTTTTTTAATCATATAAAAATTATTTATTACCTCAAAAAAAAAAACAAAAAAAAACAGAGGAGAGAGACCGCGGGGAAGCACGGCAAACCGAGGAGGCCTGTGTGCCCCTCCCTGCGTGGCACAGGCTGCGAGGGCGGCGGGTGCCCCGCGGGTAATTGGACTGGGAATGCCCTTATAGAAGCTGAGGAGGAATATCCTTCCTCTTATCCCCTCTCCTTTTTCATACCTTTCTTCACTAACGTATTCCTATCAGAGTTCGAACGTTGTATGATGGTCCCTGAAGTACCAAATTTGATACTCTGTAGATTTGACAAATAGGTCATTCGGTTTGGGTATGAGTGAGGTTAAGTTTGGGTCGGGTCATGTTTTGGGTCAAGCAATATTTTGGGTTGGGTCGGTTCGGTTTGGGTCGGGTGAATTTCGCTTCGGATCAAGTGATTTTTGGGTCAATAAACTTGTCATGCAAAAATAAGCAAGTTTGTAAGAAATTTCGGATCAGCTATGGTTCAATTCGGCAATTCGGGTTTCGAGTCTAATTTCGGATGATCCTATTTCTAATGACGGATCGGGTATAAGTTTGAGTAATTCAGTTCAGGTTTCGTATCTTGGGTCAGTTTTTCTAAGTCTAGTACTCTAGTGGACCGTCACATGCAAGTGTTAGAGGTTCAGTTCATAAACTGATGAATTTGTGCAGCAAATTGAAGAAAAATTTTCAAACTGAAGATTTTTGTTATAAATTGATAAATTTTTGGATTTTTTATTGAATTTTGCAATAGTATTAATGAATTTATGAGCCTATATATATATATATATATATATATATATATATATATATATATATAT
>JACYFF010031955.1:106581922-106606100 GCA_017589665.1 Selenicereus undatus
GTATAATTAACAAAGTGTTTGAAAGTTGATTAAAAATGTTTGAATCTAAATCCCACATACATTGACCTAAATTATACCCGATGAGCCCCGCCCAAAAAAGAATGTTATTTATTTGTACCCTGAACATTACATGAATCTAGTCTTTGCTGGTACTCACTGAGCTAACTATCTAAAGACAAGAAACCCATACTTTTGAGGATACATAACACTTGAATTGGCTTAGCTTTTCATATCGATCGGGGTAATACAATACAGTTGCATTCGTAATTGAGGATATAGTAACGGAATCTGAAAAGACCTTACATCATCGATAAACCGAACCAAAGAGCAATAGGAATATTTCTCCTTGATCTATTGATTGTTTGGCCTTCATAATTGATCGATTAACATTATGTGAGAACTCATACTTCCTTGTTTGCATGACATCTCTAACCATGTTCTCAACAACAACCATATTACACATATCTTTCATGTCGACTCCAATCTTTCCAAAGCCTGCCTACGCGCATGCAACACAGATGCCTCAAAACTAAAACTTCGAACACAACATCCATCGCCCCGACATTCGTGTTCAAAAATGTTTTGCCAAAGGCAAGAACTTCTTGATTCATTTTGAATTTTAAAACATGAATGACATACGCCGTCTGTGGGGATCTAACCCCACGACCACGTGGTTAAAGGCCACGCGCTCTACCACTGGGCTAAGATAGCTATGATGGTGACACAAGCTCCTATTTTGCTAATTTTGAACGCAATCATTTGGCCAGTTGCTATAATTATTTCAATGAAAATGAAAGCATAAGAAAACGTAAAGAGGCATAAAAAATAAAGGTAATTTATCTCCAAATCAAAAAAAGTGGAGAGATACATGGTTCTTGAAAAATTGCCCTGTTTTAATAATGCACAAATCTATGCTTACGCTGGGCATGGACATGAGTTTCTAGACGATATATTGAATTACGTTATTTAGTAAACTGTGGCGCTAGTTTGGGTAATAATGATCATATGTCTTTACAAAGTTTCATAATTTACATTTACTCTCCATATAAGATAAGTTCTGGTGTTTCCAATGCCCACCTTAGACACCTTTAATTTAATCGGCTATGGGCTTAAGCATAAAATAATCTGTATCCTTACTAGATGTTAATCAATTTTTAATGAATGGTTTAGAAGAAGGAAAAAAATTCAACAAATGATAACAAGGATGGGCACAATTGCGACCCATATTATTGATGGAATAGTTACGAAATTTGGTCTTTATTTTAGTTTTGCATTACCAAATAGTTTCTTATTAATAGTAGGTTTCAATTAGTATTGTTAATAAACTGGTTGAAAGTTGATTAAAAATGTTTAAATGTAAATCCCACATACATTGACCTAATTTATATTTGATGACCCCGCCCAAAAAAAAATGTGGTTTATTTGTACCCTGAACATTACATGAATCTAGTCTTTGCTGGGACTTTCTGAGCTAACTATCTAAAGATAAGAAACTCCATACTTTTGAGCATATGTAGCACTTGAATTGGTTTAGCTTTTCATATCGATCAGGGTAATGCGATACAATAGCATTCGTCATTGAGGATATAGTAAAGGAATCTGAAAAGATCTTACGTCATCAATAAACCAAACCAAAGAGCAATAGGAAGATTTCTGCTTGATGTATTTATTGTTTGGCCATTATAGCTAATCGATTAACATTATGTGAGAACTCATACTTCCATGTTTGCATGAGATCGCTAACCATGTTCTCAACAACAACCCAATTGCACATATCCTTCATATCGACTCCAATCTTTCCAAACCCTGCCTACGCGCATGCAGCATAGAGGCCTCAAAAATAAAACTTCAACACACATACATCGCGCTGACATTCATTTTCCAAAATGTTTCCCCGAAGGCAAGAACTCCATCATTCATTTTGAAATTCAAAACATGAATGACACACGTTGTCTATGGGGATCAAACCCACGACCATGTGGTTAAAAGCCACACGCTCCACAACTGAGCTAAAATGGTTATGATTGTGACACATGTTCCCATTTTGCCAATTTTTGAACGCAATCATTTGGCCAAATTGTTCAACTATTTCAATGAAAATAAAATCATAAGCAAACGTAAAGAGGCATAAAAAAATGAAAGCAATTTGTTTCCAAATCATAAAAAGTGGAGAGATGCATAGTTCTTAAAAAATTGTGTTAAAGAATAATGCAAAAATTTGTGCTTACGTTGGGCATGGACATGAGTTTCTAGATGATATATTGAATTATCTTATTTAGTAAATTGTGGCGCTAGTTCGGGTAATAATGATCATATGTTTTTACAAAGTTTCATAATGTACATTTACTCTCCATTGAAGATAAGTTCTGGTGTTTCCAATGTCCACCTTAGGCACCTTTAATTTAATCGGCTAAGGGTTTAAATATAAAATAACTTGTATCCTTACTAGATGTAAATTAATTTTTAACGAATTGTTGAGAAGAAGGTAAAAAACCTTACATATAATGATAGAGATGGATAAAATTGCGATGCATATTATTGACGGAATAGTTATGAAATTTGGTCTTTATTTTAGTTTTACGTTACCAAACAGTTTCTTATTAATAGAAGGTTTCGATTAGCATAGTTAATAAAGTGTTTGAAAGTTGATTAAAAATGTTTGAATCTAAATCCCACATATATTGACCTAATGTATACTTGATGAGCCCTGCCCAAAAAAAAATGTTATTTATTTGTGCCCTGAACATTACATGAATCTAGTTTTTGCTCGGACTCACTAAGAAACTCCATACTTTTGAGCATACTTAGCACTTGAATTGGTTTAGCATTTCATATCGATCGGGGTAATGCGACACAATAGCATTCGTAATATAGGATATAGTAATGGAATCCGAAAAGACCTTACGTCATCAATAAACCGAACCAAAGAGCAATTGGAAGATTTCTCCTTGATCTATTGATTGTTTGGCCATCACAGCTAATCGACTAACATTATGTGAGAACTTATACTTCCTTGTTTGCATGAGATCTCTGACCATGTTCTCAACAACAACCCTATTGTACATATCCTTCATGTCGACTCCAATATTTCCAAACCCTGCCTACTCACACGGAGCACAGAGACCTCAAAAATAAAACATCAAACACAACATGCATCGCCCCGACATTCATTTTCCAAAATGTTATGTTGAAGGCAAGAACTTCATGATTCATTTTGGCAATTCAAAACATGAATGACACACGCCGTTTTGTGGAGATCGAACCCACGAACACGTGGTTAAAAGCCACGTGCTCTACCGCTGAGCTAAGACGGCTATGATCATGGCACATGCTCCCATTTTCTTAATATTGAACGCAATCATTTGGCCAGTTGCTTTAATTATTTCAATGAAAATAAAAGCGTAAGAAAACGTAAAAAGGTACAAAAAAAGGAAGGGAATTTGTCTCCAAAACAAAAAAAGTGGAGAGATACATGGTTCTTAAAGAATTGTGTTAAAGAATAATGCACAAATCTGTGCTTACGCTGGGCATTGACGTGGGTTTCTAGATGATATATTGAATTACGTAATTTAGTAAAATGTAGCACCAGTTCGGGTAATAAGGATCATATGTCATTACAAAGTTTCATAATATACATTTACTCACCACAGAAGATAGGTTCTGGTGTTTCGAATGCCCGCCATAGGCACCTTTAATTTAATCGTCTAAGGGCTTAAACATAAAATAATCATTATCCTGTCTAGATGTTAATCAATTTTTAACGAATGGTTGAGTAGAAGGAAAAAAACTCCACAAGTAATGGTAAAGATCACAAAATTGCAATGCATATTATTGATGGAATATTTATGAAATTTGGTCTTTATTTTAGTTTTGCGTTACCATATACTTTCGTACTAATGATAGGTTTCGATTAATGTAATTAATAAAGTGTTTGAAAGTTGATTAAAAATGTTTGAATCTGAATCCCACATACATTTTCCTAAATTATAATTGATGAGCTCCGCCCATAAAAAAAATGTTATTTATCTGTACCCTAAACATTACACGAATCTAGTCTTTGCTGGGACTCACTGAGCCAACTATCTAAAGACAAGAAACTCAATACTTTTGAGCATACGTAACACTTGAATTGGTTTAGGTTTCATATCGATCGGGGTAATGCGATACAATAGCATTCATAATGTAGGATATAGTAATGGAATTCCAAAAGACCTTACGTCATCAATAAACAGAACAAAAGAGCAATAGGAAGATTTCTTCTTGATCTATTGATTGTTTGGCCATCATAGCCAATCGATTAACATTATGTGAGAACTCATACTTCCTTGTTTGCATGAGATCCCTAACCATGTTCTCAACAACAACCCTATTGCACATATCTTTCATGTCGACTCCAATCTTTCCAACCCTCGCCTACGCGCATGCAGCACGGCAGCCTCAAAACTAAAACTTCGAACACAACATCCATCGCCCCAACATTCATTTTCCAAAATGTTTTTCCGAAGGCAAGAACGTCATGATTCATTTTGGAATTCAAAACATGAATGACACGCGTCGTCTGTGGGGATCAAACCCACGACCACGTGGTTAAAAGCCACACGCTCTACCACTAAGCTAAGACGACTATGATCGTGACACATGCTCCCATTTTGCTAATGTTGAACGCAATCATTAGGCCAGTTGCTTTGATTATTTCAATGAAAATAAAAGCATAACAAAACGTAAACAGGCATAAAAAAGGAAAGTAATTCCTATCCAAATCTTAAAAAGTGGAGCAATGCATGGTTCTTCAAAATTTGTGTTGAAGAATAATGCACAAATTTGTGCTTACGTTGGGCATGGACATGAGTTTCTATATGATATATTGATTTACGTTATTTAGTAAACTATGGCGCTAGTTCAGATAATAATGATCATATGTCTTTACAAAGTTTCATAATGTACATTTACTCTCCATAGAAGATAAGTTCTGGTGTTTTCAATGCCCACCTTAGGCACCTTTAATTTAATCGGTTAAGGGATTAAACATAAAATAATTGGTATCCTTGCTAGATGTTAATCAATTTTTAACGAATGGCTGAGAAGATGGAAAAAAAAAACCCTGCAAATAATGATAAGGATAGAGAAAATATTGATGCATATTATTGACGAAATAGTTATGAAATTTGGTGTTTATTTTAGTTTTGCATTAACAAATAGCTTCTTATTAATAATAGGTTTCGATTAGTATAGTTAATAAAGTGTTTGAAAGTTGATTAAAAATGTTTGAATCTGAATCCCCCATACATTCACCTAATTTATACTTGATGAGCCCCACCCAAAAAAAAATATTATTTATTTGTATCCTGAACATTACATGAATCTAGTCTTTGCTGGGATCCACGGAGCCAACTATCTAAAGACAAGGAACTCCATACTTTTGAGCATACGTACCACTTGAATTGGTTTAGGTTTTCATATCGATCAAGGTAATGCGATACAATAGCATTCGTAATTGAAGATATAGTAATGGAATCTGAAAAAACCTCATGTCATCAGTAAACCGAACCAAAAAGCGATAGGAAGATTTCTCTTTGATCTATTGATTGTTTTGCCATCATAGTTAATCAATTAACATTATGTGAGAACTCATGCTTTCTTGTTTGCATGAGATCTCTAACCACGTTCTCAACAACAGTCGTGTTGCACATGTCCTTCATGTCGATTCCAATCCTTCCAAACCCTGCCTACGCGCATGGAGCACGGAGGCCACAAAAATAAAACTTCAAGAACAACATCCATCGGCCCGACATTCGTTTTCAAAAATGTTTTTGCGAAAGGCAAGAACTTCATGATTCATTTTCAAATTCAAAACTTGAATAACACATGCCGTCTGTGTGGATCGAACCCACGACCACGTGGTTGAAAGCCATGCACTCTACCATTGAGCAAAGACAGCTATGATTGTGACATATGCTTCTATTTTGCTAATTTTTAAACGCAATCATTTGCCAGTTGCTTTAATTATTTCAATGAAAATAAAAGCATAAGAAAACGTAAAGAGGCATAAAAAAATGAAGGTAATTTGTCTCCAAATCTTAAAAAGTGGAGAGATACATGGTTCTTAAAAATCTGTGTTAAAGAATAATGCACAAATTTGTGCTTACGGTGGGTACGAGCATGAGTTTCTAGATGATATATTGAATTACGTTACTTAGTAAACTGTGGTGCTAATTCGGGTAATAATGATCATATGTCTTTACAAAGTTTTATAATGTACATTTACCCTCCATAGAAGATAAGCTCTTATATTTCCAATGCTCGCCTTAGGCACCTTTAATTTAATCGGCTAAGTGCTTAAATATAAAATAATCTGCATCCTTGCTAGATGTTAATCAATTTTTAACGAATGGTTGAGAAGAAGGAAAAATAACTTCTACAAATAATGATAAGGATGGACAAAATTGTGATGCATATTATTGACAAAATAGTTATGAAATTTGGTCCTTATTTTAGTTTAGCATTACCAAATAGTTTCTTATGAATAGTAGGTTTTGATTAGTATAATTAATAAAGTGTTTGAAAGTTGATTAAAAATGTTTAAATCTGAATACCACATACATTGACCTAATTTATACTTGATGAGCCCCGCCCAAAAAAAATGTTATTTGTCTATACCCGAAACATTACATGAATCTAGTCTTTACTGGCACTCACTGAGCCAACTATCTGATGACAAAAAACTCCATACTTTTGAGCACACGTAACACTTGAATTGGTTTAGGTTTTCATATCGATTAGGGTAATCCGATACAATAGCATTCGTAATTGAGGATATAGTAATGGCATCCGAAAAGTCCTTACCTCATCAATAAATCGAACCAAAGAGCAATTGGAAGATTTCTCCTTGATCTATTGATTGTTTGGCTATCATAGCTAATCGATTAACATTATGTGAGAACTCATACTTTGTTGTTTGCATGAGATCCCTAACCATGTTCTCAACAACAACCCCATTGCACATATCCTTCATGTCAACTCGAATCCTTCCAAACCCTGCCTATGCGCATGCAGCACGGAAGCCTCAAAAATAAAACATCAAACACAATATCCATCGCCCCGACATTCATTTTCCAAAATGTTTTGCCGAAGGGAAGAACTTCATGAATCATTTTTAAATTCAAAACATGAATGACACATGCGGTCTGTGGGGATCAAATGCACGACCATGTGGTTAAAAGCCACGCGCTCTACCGCTGTGCTAAGACGGCTATGACTATGACACACGCTCCCATTTTGCATATTTTTGAACGCGATCATTTGGCCAGTTGCTTTAATTATTTCAATAAAAATAAAAGCATAAGAAAACGTAAAGAGGCATAAAAAATGAAAGTAATTTGTTTCCAAATCCTAAAAAGTGGAGAAATGCATGGTTCTTAAAAAATTATGTTAAAGAATAATGCACAAATTTGTGCTTACGCTGGGCATGGACATGAGTTTCAAGATGATATATTGAATTACGTTATTCAGTAAATTGTGGCGCTAGTTCAGGTAATAATGATCATATGTCTTTAAAAAGTTTCATAACGTAAATTTACTCTCCATAAAAGATAAGTTCTGGTGTTTCCAATGCCCACCTTAGGAACCTTTAACTTAATCGGCTGAGGGCTTAAAGATAAAACAATCTGTATCCTTGCTAGATCTTATTCAATTTTTAACGAATGGTTGCGAAAAAGGAAAAAACCCAACAAATAATGATCAGGATGGACGAAATTACGATGCATCTTATTGACAGAATAGTTATGAAATTTGGTCTCTATTTTACTTTTGCATTTTCAAATAGTTTTGTATTAATACTAGGTTTCTATTAGTATAGTTAATAAAGTGTTTAAAAGCTGATTAAAATTGTTTGAATCTGAATCCCACATACATTGGCCTAATTTATATTTGATGAGCCTAGCCCCAAAAAATGTTCTTTATTTGTACCCAGAACATTACATGAACCTAGTCTTTCCTGGGACTCACTGAGCCAACTATCTAACGACAAGAAACTCCATACTTTTGAGCATACGTATCACTTGAATTGGTTTAGGTTTTCATATCGATAGGGGTAATGCGATACAATAGCATTCGTAATTGAGGATATAGTAATCGAATTTGAAAAGACCTTACGTCACCAATGAACCGAACCAAAAGGCAATAGGAAGATTTCTCCTTGATCTATTGATTGTTTGGCCATCATAGCCAATCGATTAACATTATGTGAGAACTTATACTTCCTTGTTTACATGAGATCCCTAACCATGTTCTCAACAACAACCCTATTGCACATATCCTTCATGTCGACTCCAATCTTTTCAAACCCCGCCTATGCACATGCAACACGAAGGTCCCAAAATTAAAACTTCGAACACAACATCCATCACCCCGACATTCATTTTCCAAAATGTTTTGCCGAATGCAAGAACTTCATGATTCATTTTGGAATTCAAAACTTGAATGACACACACACGCTGTCGGTGTGGATCGAACACACGACCACGTGGTTAAAAGCCATGTGCTCTACCATTGAGCTAAGATGGCTATGATCGTGACACATGCTCCCATTTCACTAATTTTGAACGCAATCATTTGGCCAAATTGTTTAATTATTTCAATGAAAATAAAAGCATAAGCAAACGTAAAGAGCCATAAAAAATGAAAGTAATTTGTTTCCAAATCTTAAAAAGTGGAGAGATGCATTGTTCTTAAAAAATTGTGTTAAAGAATAATGCACAAATTTGTCCTTACGCTGGGCATGGACATGAGTTTCTAGATGATATATTGAATTAAATTATTTATAAACTGTGGCGCTAGTTTGGGTAATAATGATCATATGTCTTTACAAAGTTTCATAATTTACATTTACTCTCCATAAAAGATAAGTTCTGGTGTTTTCAATGCCCACCTTAGGCACCTTTAATTTAATCGGCTAAGAGCTTAAACATAAAATAATTTGTATCCTTGCTAGATGTTAATCAATTTTAACGAATGGTTGAGAAGAAGGAAAAAAAAAACCCCACAAATAGTGATAAGGATGGACAAAATTTTAATGCATATTATTGACGGAATAGTAATGAAATTTGGTCTTTATTTTAGTTTTGCATTAACAAATAGTTTCTTATTAATAGAAGTTTTCGAATAGTATAGTTAATAAAGTGTTTAAAAGTTGATTAAAAATGTTTGAATCTGAATCCCACATATATTGGCCTAATTTATACTTGATAATCCCTGTCCAAAAACTAATATTAGTTATTTGTGCCCTGAACATTACATGAATCTAGTCTTTCCTGGGTCTCACTGAGCCAACTATCTAAAGACAAGAAACTCCATACTTTTGAGCACACGTAGCACTTGAATTGGTTTAGATTTTCATATCGATCGTGGTAATACGATACAATAGCATTCGTAATTAAGGATATGGTAATGGAATCTAAAAAGACCTTACGTCATCAATAAACCAAACCAAAAAGCAATAGGAAGATTTCTCCTTGATCTATTCATTATTTGGCCATCATAGCTAATCGATTAACATTATGTGAGAACTCATACTTTCTTGTTTGCATGACATCTCTAACCATGTTCTCAACAATAATCCTATTGCACATGTCCTTCATGTTAACTCTAATCTTTCCAAACCCTGCCTACGCGTATGCAGCATGGAGGCCTCAAAAATAAAACTTCGGACACAACATCCATCACCCTGACAGTCCTTTTCCAAAATGTTTTGCCGAAGGAAAGAACTTCATGATTCATTTTCAAATTCAAAACATCAATGACACATGTCGTCTATGGGAATCGAACCCATGAACATGTGGTTAAAAGCTACACGCTCTACAACTGAGCTAAGACGGCTATGATTGTGACACATGCTCCCATTTTGTCAATTTTTGAACGCAATCATTTGGGCAGTCACTTTAATTATTTCAATGAAAATAAAAGCATAAGAAAACGTAAAGAGGCACAAAAAATGAAAGTAATCTATCTACAAATCTTAAAAAGTCGAAAGATACACGGTTCTTAAAAAATTATGTTAAAGGATAATTCAAAAATCTGTGCTTACGCTGGGCATGGACATGAGTTTCTAGATGATATATTAAATTATCTTATTTAGTAAACTGTGGCGCTAGTTCGGGTAATAATGATCATATATTTTTACAAAGTTTCATAGTGTACATTTACTCTCCATAAAAGATGAGTTCTGGTGTTTCCAATGCCCCCCTTAGGCACCTTTAATTTAATCGGCTAAGGGCTTAAACATAAAATAATCTGTATCCTTGCTAGATGTTAATCAATTTTTAATGAATGGTTGAGAAGAAGGAAAAAAGCCCCACAGATAATGATTAGCATGGACGAAATTTTGATGCATATTATTGACAAAACAGTTATGAAATTTGGTCTTTATTTTAGTTTTGCATTAACAAATAGTTTCTTATTAATAGTAGGTTTCGATTAGTAAAGTTAATAAAGTATTTGAAAGTTGATTAAAAATGTTTGAATCTGAATCCCACATACATTGACCTAATTTATACTTGATGAGCCCCACCTAAAAACAAATGTTATTTATTTGTACCCTGAACATTACATGAATCTAGTCTTTCTTGAGACTCATTGAGCCAACTATCTAAAGACAAGAAAACTCCATACTTTTGAGCATGCGTTGCACTTGAATTGGTTTAGGTTTTCATATCGATTGGGGGTAATGCGATACAATAGCATTTGTAATTGAGGATATAGTATTGGAGTCCGAAAAGACCTTACGTCATCAATAAACCGAACCAAAGAGAAATAGGAATATTTCCCCTTGATCTATTGATTGTTTGGCCATCATAGCTAATCGATTAATATTATGTGAAAACTCATACTTTCTTGTTTGCATGACATCTCTAACCATGTTCTCAACAACAACCCTATTGCATGTGTCCTTCATGTCCAGTCCAATCTTTCCAAACCCTGCCTACGCGCATGCAGCACAGAGACCTAAAAAATAAAACTTCGAACACAACATCCATCGCCCCGATAGTCGTTTTCCAAAATGTTTTGCCGAAGGAAAGAACTTCATGATTCATTTTCAAATTCAAAACATGAATGACACATGCCATCTATGGGGACCGAACCCACGACCACGTGGTTAAAAGCCACGCGCTCTACAACTGAGCTAAGACGGCTATGATTGTGACACATGCTCTCCCATTTTGCCAATTTTTCAACGCAATCATTTGGGCAGTTGCTTCAATTATTTCAATGAAAATAAAAGCATAAGAAAACGTAAAGAGGCATAAAAGATGAAAGTAATCTGTCTACAAATCTTAACAAGTGGAGAGATACATGGTTCTTAAAAAATTATGTTAAAGAATAATGCAAAAATCTGTGCTTACACTAGGCATGGACATGAGTTTCTAGATGATATATTGAATTATCTTATTTAGTAAAATGTGGCGCTAGTTCGGGCAATAATAATCCTATGTTTTTACAAAGTTTCATAGTGTACGTTTACTCTCCATAGAAGATACGTTTTGTTGTTTCCAATGCCCGCCTTAGGCACCTTTAATTTAATCGACTAAGGGCTTAAACATAAAATAATATGTATACTTACTAGATGTTAATCAATTTTTAACAACTGGTTGAGAAGAAGGAAAACAACCTCACAAATAATGATAAGGATGGACAAAATTGCGATGCATATTATTGATGGAATAGTTATGAAATTTGGTCTTTATTTTAGTTTTGCATTACCAAATAGTTTCTTTTTAATAGCAGGTTTTGATTAGCATAGTCAATAAAGTGTTTGAAAGTTGATTAAAAATGTTTGAATCTGAATCCCACATACATTGACCTAACTTATACTTAATGAGCGCCGCAAAAAAAAATGTTATTTATTTGTACCCTGAACATTACATGAATCTAGTCTTTGCTGAGACTCACTGAGCCAATTATCTAAAGACAAGAAAACTCCATACTTTTGAGCATGCGTTGCACTTGAATTGGTTTAGGTTTTCATATCGATCGAGTTAATGTGGTACAATAGCATTCGTAATTGAGGATATAGTATTGGAGTCCGAAAAAGACCTTACATCATCAATAAACCGAACCAAAGAGAAATAGGAAGATTTCCCCTTGATCTATTGATTGTTTGGCCATCATAGCTAATCGATTAACATTATGTGAGAACTCATACTTTCTTGTTTGCATGAGATCTCTAACCATGTTCACAACAACAACCCTATTGCGCATATCCTTCATGTCGACTCCAATCTTTCCAAACCCAGCCTACGCACGTGCAGCATGGAGGCCTCAAAAATAAAACTTCGAACACAACATCCATCACCCCGACATTCGTTTTCCAAAATGATTTGCCGAACGAAAGAACGTCATGATTCATTTTAAAATTCGAAACATGAATTTTAGGTTTTCATATTGATCGAGGTAATGCGATACAATAGCATTCGTAATTGAGGATATAGTATTGGAGTTCGAAAAGACCTTACGTCATCAATAAATCGAACCAAAGATAAACAGGATGATTTCCCCTTGATCTATTCATCATTTGCCCATCATAGCTAATCGATTAACATTATGTGAGAACTCATACTTTCTTGTTTGCATGAGATCTCTAACCATGTTCACAACAACAACCCTATTGCACATATCCTTCATGTCGACTCCAATCTTTCCAAACCCGGCCAACGCACGTGCCGCACAGAGGCCCAAAAAATAAAACTTCGAACATAACATCCATCGCCCTGACATTCGTTTTCCAAAATGCTTTGCCGAAGGCATGAACTTCATGATCCATTTTAAAATTCAAAACATGAATGACACATGCCGTACGTGGAGATCGAACCGACGACCACGTGGTCAAAAGCCACGCGCTCTGCCACTGAGCTAAGACAGGTATGATTATGACACACACTCCCATTTTGCCAATTTTTGAATGCAATCATTTGGCCAGTTGGTTTATTTATTTCAATGAAAATAAAAGCATAAGAAAACGTAAAGAGGCATAAAAAATGAAAGTAATTTGTTTCCAAATCTTAAAAACTGGAGAGATGGATGGTTCTTAAAAAATTGTGTTAAAGAATAATGCACAAATATGTGCTTACGCTAGGCATGGACATGAATTTCTAGATGATATATGGAATTACGTTATTCAGTAAACTGTGGCGATAGTTCGGGTAATAATGATCATATGTCTTTACAAAGTTTCATAGTGCACATTTACTCTCCATAAAAGATAAGTTCTGGTGTTTCCAGTGCCTGCCTTAGGAACCTTTAATTTAATCGGCTGAGGGCTTAAAGATAAAACAATTTGTATCCTTGCTAGATGTTAATCAATTTTTAACGAATGGTAGTGAAGAACGAAAAAACTCAACAAATAATGATAAGGATGGACAAAATTGCGATGCATATTATTGACGGAATAGTTATGGAATTTGGTATTTATTTTAGTTTTACATTACCAAATAGTTTCTTATTAATAGTAGGTTTCGATTAGTATAGTTAACAAAGTGTTTGAAAGTTGCTTATAAATGTTTGAATCTGAATTACACATACATTGACCTAATTTATACTTGATGGGCCCCGCCTAAAAAAAAATTATTTATTTGTACCCTGAAAATTACATGAACCTGGTCTTTGCTGGGACTCACTGAGCCAACTATCTAAAGACAAGAAACTCCATACTTTTTAGCATATGTAGCACTTAAATTGGTTTAGGTTTTCGTATCGATCGGGGTAATGCGATACCATAGCATTCGTAATTGAGGATATAGTAATGGAATCCGAAGAGACCTTATGTCATCAATAAACCAAACCAAAGAGTAATAGGAAGATTTCTCCTTGATCTATTGATTGTTTGGCCATCATAGCTAATCGATTAACATTATGTGAGAACTCATACTTCCTTGTTTGCATGAGATCCCTAACCATGTTCTCAACAACAACCCTATTACACATATCCTTCATGTCGACTCCAATCTTTCCAAAGCCCACCTACGCGTATGCAGCACGGAGGCCTCAAAACTAAAACTTCGAACACAACATCCACCACCCCGACATTCGTTTTCCAAAATGTTTTGCCAAAGGCAAGAACTTCGTGATTCATTTTGGAGTTCAAAGCTTGAATGATACGCGCCATCGGTGGGGATCGAACCCACAACCACGTGGTTAAAACTCACCCACTCTACCACTGAGCTAAGACGGCTATGATCGTGACACATGCTCCCATTTTGCTAATTTTGAACGCAATCATTTGGGCAAATTGTTTAATTATTTCAATGAAAATAGAAGCATAAGCAAACGTAAAGAGTTATAAAAAATGAAAGCAGTTTGTTTCCAAATCTTCAAAAGTGGAGAGATGCATAGTTCTGAAAAAATTTTGTTAAAGAACAATGCAAAAAATTTGTGCTTACGCTGGGCATGGACATGAGTTTCTACATGATATATTGAATTACGTTATTCAGTAAACTCTGGCGCTAGTTCGGGTAATAATGATCATATGTCTTTACAAAGTTTCATAGTGTACATTTACTCTCCATAGAAGATAAGTTCTAGTGTTTTCAATGCGCGCCTTAGGCACCTTTAATTTAATCGGCTAAGAACATAAAATAATCTGTATCCTTGCTAGATGTTAATCAATTTTTAACGAATGGATGAGAAGAAGGAGAAAAATCCCACAAATAGTGATAAGGATGGACAAAATTTTGATGCATATCATTGACGGAATAGTTATGAAATTTGGTCTTTATTTTAGTTTTGCATTAAAAAATAGTTTCTTATTAATAGTAGGTTTCAATTAGTATAGCTAATAAGGTGTTTGAAAGTTGATTAAAATGTTTGAATCTGAATCCCACATACATTGACCTAATTTATACTTGATAAGCCCCGACCAAAAAACAATACTATTTACTCGTACCCTGAACATTACATGAATCTAGTCTTTGTTGGGACTCACTGAGCCAACTATCTAAAGACAAGATGCTCCATACTTTTGAGCATACATAGCACTTGAATTGGTTTAGGTTTTCATATTGATCGAGCTAATGCATTACAATAGCATTCGTAATTGAGGATATAATAATGGAATCTGAAAAGACCTTACGCCATCAATGAACCAAACCAAAAAGCAATAGGAAGATTTCTCCCTTATCTATTGATTGTTTCGCCATCATAGCTAATCGATTAACATTATGTGGGAACACATACTTTCTTGTTCGCATGAAATCTCTAACCATGTTCTCAACAACAACCCTATTAAACATGCCCTTCGTGTCGACTCCAATCTTTCCAAGCCTTGCCTACGCGCATGCAGCACGGGGGCCTCAAAAATAAAACTTCGAACACAACATCCATCGCCCCGACATTCATTTTCCAAAATGTTTTGCCGAAGGAAAGAACTTCATGATTCTTTTTCAAATTCAAAACATGAATGACACATGCCGTCTACGGGGATCGAACCCACGGCCACGTGGTTAACAGCCACGCGCTCTACAACTGAGCTAAGATGACTATGAATGTGACACATGCTCCCATTTTGCCAATTTTTGAACACAATCATTTGGCCAAATTGTTTAATTATTTCAATGAAAATAAAAGCATAACCAAATGTAAAGATGGAGAAAAAATAAAAGTAATTTGTTTCCAAATCTTAACGAGTGGAGAGATGTATGGTTCTTAAAAAATTGTGTTAAAGAATAATGCAAAAATATGTGCTTACGCTGGGCATGGACATGAGTTTCTAGATGATATATTGAATTATCTTATTTAGTAAACTATGGCGCTAGCTCGGGTAATAATGATCATATGTTTTTACAAAGTTTCATAATGTACATTTACTCTCGATAGAAGATAAGTTCTGGTGTTTCCAATGCCCGCCTTAGACACCTTTAATTTAATCGACTAAGGGCTTAAACATAAAATAATATGTATCCTTGCTAGATGTTAATCAATTTTTGATGTTAATCAATTTTTAATGACTGGTTGAGAAGAAGGAAAAAACCCCACAAATAATGATAAGGATGGATAAAATTGCGATGCATATTATTGACGGAATAGTTATGAAATTTGGTCTTTATTTTAGTTTTGCATTACCAAATAGTTTCTTTTTAATAGCAGGTTTTGATTAGCATAGTCAATAAAGTGTTTGAAAGTTGATTAAAAATGTTTGAATCTGAATCCCACATACATTGACCTAACTTATACTTAATGAGCGCCGCAAAAAAAAAAATGTTATTTATTTGTACCCTGAACATTACATGAATCTAATCTTTGCTGAGACTCACTGAGCTAACTATCTAAAGACAAGAAAACTCCATACTTTTGAGCATGCGTTGCACTTGAATTGGTTTAGGTTTTCATATCGATCGGGGTAATGCGATACAATAGCATTCGTAATTGAGGATATAGTATTGGAGTCCGAAAAGACCTTACGTCATCAATAAACCGAACCAAAGAGAAATAGGAAGATTTCCCCTTGATCTATTGATTGTTTGGCCATCATAGCTAATCGATTAACATTATGTGAGAACTCATACTTTCTTATTTGCATGAGATCTCTAACCATGTTCACAACAACAACCCTATTGCACATATCCTTCATGTCGACTCCAATCTTTGCAAACCCGGCCTACGCACGTGCAGCACGGAGGCCTAAAAAATAAAACTTCGAACACAACATCCATCACCCCGACATTCATTCTCCAAAATGTTTTGTCCAAGGCAAGAACTTCATGAGTCATTTTGAAATTCAAAATATAAATGACACACGCCGTATGTGGGGATCGAACCCACAACCACATGGTGAAAAGACACACGCTCTATCATTGACCTAAGACGGCTATGATCGTGAAACGTCCTCCCGTTTTTCTAATTTTGAACACAATCATTTGGCCTGTTGCTTTAATTATTTCAATGAAAATAAAAGCATAAGAAAATGTAAAGACGCATAAAAAATGAAGGCAATTTGTCTGCAAATCTTAAAAGGTGGAGAGATACATGGTTCTTAAAAAATTGTACTAAAGAATAATGCACAAATTTGTGCTTATGCTGGGCATGGACATGAGTTTCTAAATGACAAATTGAAGTACATTACTTAGCAAACTATGGCGCTAGTTCGAGTAATAATGATCATATGTCTTTACAAAGTTTCATAATGTACATTTACTATCCATAGAAGATAAGTTACGGTGTTTCCAATGCCCGCCTTAGGTACCATTCATTTAATTGGCTAAGGGCTTAAATATAAAATAATTTGTATCCTTGCTAGATGTTAATCAATTTTTAACGAATGGTTGAGAAGAAGGAAAAAAACCCACAAATAATGATAACGATGGATAAAATTGCGATGCATATTATTGACAGAATAGTTATAGAATTTGGTATTTATTTTAGTTTTACATTTCCAAATAGTTTCTTAGTAATAGTAGGTTTCGATTAGTATAGTTAACAAAGTGTTTGAAAGTTGCTTATAAATGTTTGAATCTGAATTACACATACATTGACCTAATTTATACTTGATGGGCCCCGTCTAAAAAAAAATTATTTATTTGTACCCTGAAAATTACATGAACCTCGTCTTTGCTAGGACTCACTGAGCCAACTATCTAAAGACAAGAAACTCCATACTTTTGAGCATACGTAGCACTTAAATTGGTTTAGGTTTTCGTATCGATCGGGGTAATGCGATACCATAGCATTCGTATTTGAGGATATAGTAATGGAATCCGAAAAGACCTTATGTCATCAATAAACCAAACCATAGAGTAATAGGAAGATTTCTCCTTGATCTATTGATTGTTTGGCCATCATAGCTAATCGATTAACATTATGTGAGAACTCATAATTCCTTGTTTGCATGAGATATCTGGCCATGTTCTCAACAACAACCCTATTGCACATGTCCTTTATGTCGACTCCAATCTTTCCAAACTCTGCCTACGCGCATGCAGCACGGAGGCCTCAAAATAAAACTTCGAACACAACATCCGTCGCCGCGACATTCATTTTCCAAAAATGTTTTGCCGAAGGCAAGAACTTCGTGATTCATTGTCATTCAAAAATTGAATGACACACGCCATCTGTGGGGATCGAACCCACGACCACGTGGTTAAAAGCCACGCGCTTTACCACTGAGCTAAGACGGCTATGATTGTGACATGCTCCGATTTTGCCAATTTTTGAACGCAATCATTGTGGGCAGTAGATTTAATTATTTCAATGAAAATAAAAGCATAAGAAAACGTAAAAAGGTATAAAAAAAATGAAGGTAATTTATCTCCAAATCTTCAAAAGTGGAGAGATACATGGTTCTTGACAAATTGTGTTAAAAGAAAAATGCACAAATTTTGTGCTTCCGCTGGGCATGCACATGAGTTTCTAGATGATGTATTGAATTACGTTATTTAGTAAACTATGGCGCTAGTTTGGGTAATAATGATCATATGTCTTTACAAAGTTTCATAATGTACATTTGCTCTCCATAGAGGATGTGTTTTCAATGCCCGCCTTTGGCACCTTTAATTTAATCGGCTAAGGGCTTAAACATAAAATAATCTGTATCCTTGCTAGATGTTAATCAATTTTTAACGAATGGTTGAGAAGAAGGAAAAAAGCCCCACAAATAATGATTAGCATGGACGAAATTTTGATGCATATTATTGACAGAACAGTTATGAAATTTGGTCTTTATTTTAGTTTTGCATTAACAAATAGTTTCTTATTAATAGTAGGTTTCGATCAGTAAAGTTAATAAAGTGTTTGAAAGTTGATTAAAAATGTTTGAATTTGAATCCCACATACGTTGACCTAATTTATACTTGATGAGCTCCACCCAAAAACAAATGTTATTTATTTGTACCCTGAACATTACATGAATCTAGTCTTTGCTGAGACTCATTGAGCCAACTATCTAAAGACAAGAAAACTCCATACTTTTGAGCATGTGTTGCACTTGAATTGGTTTAGGTTTTCATATCGATTGGGGGTAATGCGATACAATAGCATTTGTAATTGAGGATATAGTATTGGAGTCCGAAAAGACCTTACGTCATCAATAAACCGAACCAAAGAGAAATAGGAAGATTTCCCCTTGATCTCTAACCATGTTCTCTACAACAACCCTATTGCACATGTCCTTCATGTCGACTCCAATCTTTCCAAACCCTGCCTACGCGCATGCAGCACGGAGGCCTCGAAAATAAAACTTCAAACACAGCATCCATCACCCTGACATTCAGTTTCCAAAACGTTTTGCCGAAGGCAAGAAATTCGTGATTCATTTTCAAATTCAAAACATGAATGACACACGTCGTCAGTGGGAATCGAACCCACTACCACGTGGTGAAAAGCCACCGGCTCTACCACTGAGCTAAGATGGCTATGATCGTGCCACATGCTCCCATTTTGCTAATTTTGAACGCAATCATTTGACCAGTTGGTTTAATTATTTCAATGAAAATAAAAGCGTAAGAAAACATAAAGAGGCATAAAAAATGAAGGTAATTTGTCTCCAAATCTTAAAAAGTGGAGAGATACATGGTTCTTAAAAAATTGTGCTAAAGAATAATGCATAAATTTGTGTTTATGCTGGGCATGGACATGAGTTTCTAGATGATATACTGAACTGCGTTATTTAGTAAACTATGGTGAAGAAGCCACTTGTTTGTTACAAATGTGGCAAACCAGGGCACAAAGCTTTCCAATGAAAAACTGAACAAAAGATCAATGAGTTATTTGCTGACCAGCCTGAACTTGAGAAGAAGCTCCTAGCTATTTTAGCTCAAAACTCATCTGATAGTGACAAAGAAGTTGATTACTATCAAAGCTCTGAGGAAGATGAATCCGAGTTTGATTCTTCTCCCATTAAGACAATCAATGTCATCACCAATAGAGATCAGAAAGAATTCCTGATTGATCTAATCGGAAAGATTTCTAATGAAGAGACAAAAAAGGAGTATCTAAGCAAGCTTAAAGATTTGATTCTTGAAGAAGAAAAGAAAGTCATTAAGTTTGATATCGAAACTCCTAGCCTGAAAAAACTCTTCCAGAAATATCCAGTACCAAATCCTTTCCAGCAACTCACCACAAAAGATATCCAGATTGAAGTCAACGAGCTGAAAGCTCAAGTTCGAGATCTTAGGCACGAGATTATTAATCTCAAAGCTACGGATCTAGAACTCCATACAAAACTTTCCATCCTAGAAACACAAATTCCAAGTTCCTCTCATATTCCTGACAATTTTCCAAATATCGAAAACATCCCTGAGATGACAGTTTCTCAAGAACAATTTCTTCATATTATTTCTCATGTAACCATTCACAAATGGTATTCTTCGGTCAATATTATAGTCAATGACTTCTCTACAAATGCAGTAGCTCTTATTGATAGTGGAGCTGATCAAAACTGCATACATGAAGGAATTATTCAGACCAAGTACTGTGAAAGAACAAATGAACAATTGTGCAGTGCCAATAGAGAACCTTTGAACATCAGATATAAGCTGAACAAAGGTTATATTCAAAATAATGGTTATTGCTTCCAAAATGTTTTTATGATTGTAACAAAACATTACCAATGACATTATTCTTGGTACTCCATTTTTAACTCAAATTTATCCCTTGCATGTCAATAAATCAGGTGTTCATACCAAGATTCTTGGTAATCAAATTTCGTTCAATTTTCTTTCTACTGCTAAACAACACGAAGTTTTGCTTTTACAAAATTCTTCAATTTACAAATCTGTCAATCTTTTACAATTAAAACAAAATCAAATTTCTTATTCAAAGAATCTCGAACCTTGGTCTGATATACACACTGACACTGTTAGACAAATCAAACAAAAGGTCGAGTCTTTACCATGTCTACGTATTCCCCATCCATCTGCATTCATGATTATGAAAATAGATGCATCTGACATAGGTTATGAAGGAATCCTTAAACAAAGCATGCATGATAAAGAACAGTTAGTTCGTTATCATTTTGGCATTTGGCTCAGTCCTCAACAAAATTATTCTACTATGAAAAGAGAAATTTTATCTATTGTACTTTGTATTTCCAAATTTCAAGATTATCTATTTAACAAAAAATTTCTTCTGCGCATCGATTACAAATCCGCAAAAGATGTTTTACAACAGGATGTTAAGAATTTAGTTTCAAAAACAAATTTTTGCCAGATGGCAAGCAATTTTATCTTCTTTTGATTTCAACATTAAAATCATCTAAGAAGAGAACAATTCCTTACCAGATTTCCTTACAAAAGAGTTTTTGCAAGAAAAGAGTGACAAAACATCTTTTATGCAGGTTTTCACAATGAGCAAAAAAGACAAAGGCAAAGGTATACAAAAGAATGACGACTACAAAATTGTTCCTACAAAAAATTCATTTCAATCCCTAGCCAATTTTCCACTTCTACCACACAAAACTGTTGTCACAAAACCACCACAAAACCTTCTCAAGACAGTTATTTTCTCTTATATATAGAACACCTTTTTCTTACCAGCTACAAAGTTGCCCTTACAAATCTCTTCATCAAAGACTTGGTTCAACGAAGCTTTAGTGACTCACATCATCTTGGTGATCATCCTCAAAAAACTTGACAATTTTATGAACTCATTCTTACAGACACCTAGTCTGCTGACAATACCCATAAAACAGATCTCGCAAATCCCTCCTACATTTTATATTCAAAGTGCATTATCAAGAATGTTTTGGGCTTCCGGCAATGGAAAGATCCTCTACAAGAAAGAGAATTCTCTGTTCCTTTTGAACCAGCTACTTACAATTATCTAGATTACAAACTGGCCTGGCCACCACGAGCATTTTTTCACAGACTAGAGATTCAGTCTTGGTTCTTCAATTTCCATGACAAAGCTCCAAATACATTTCTAATTTGGTTTTATCATTGGTGGAGAATGTTTGGTTGCACTCCCTCTGTTTTACCTAGTGAAGCTAAGGAAGGTTGGGATTTTGGGACTGCAAACTCCCTCGCTTATGATGTTTTTACAAGAGAAATACAATTCTTCAGAATCTTCAACATTGCCTGGATATTCTGTTGGAAATACAAATATCAGAATTATCCTCTTAACTCATTTCCTCTATCTGTTGTTCGAATCTACAAAGTCATATGGTGGAATGAATACCAAACCAAACTCTGTGGCAAAGAAAATGTTGAGTATTTCTACAGAATAAAAACAAAAAAATTTACCCTCCAAAACATTCATACATTTGACAAAAAGAACGTTGCACATGGTCCATCCACCCCAACAAAAATGGAAGTCTCTTCTTCCTCTACAAAATCCAAATCTAAGGGACTAACACAAAAACAAAGAGATATTCTCGAAGTCCTCAAAGACGACCCAGCAATGAGACAGATCTTTTTACAAAAGCTCATTGACAATGATGACTCAGATGACAATTCAAGTTCAGCAGAGTCTGCTACAAAACCCAGAATTGAAGATCTTCAGGATTCTCAAGATCCTTACGATCTATGACAAAAGCAAAATTCAAAAGACAAAAGAAAAGAGCCCGCAAAGGTCGTGACCTTTAGCAAAAGTAAGGGCCATTACAATTAACAAAATTTTTATTTTGCAAGAAAAGTCAAAACTGTCGACAAGTACTATTCACTACAGTCCCCCGACATTTCACTGTTCATCTACAGTACTGACAAGTTACTATTTATGAACAGTTCTCAAGGACAAAATTTTCAAAAGTTGCACAGGACAAAGCAGTTACCTTTTGACAATTGCAGCCCCACTTTCGGCACATGACAACTAGACATCATTACGGCTCTATTATTGAGCTCCATCCAGCTCTATATAAGGCAGACATTTCATTTAGACATATCATCGGAGGAAAAATCAAAGATTCAGGAAATAAAAAAACCAGAGCACCTTGAGAGCTCAAATATTTTCAACAAAATTCCCATCTATAAAACTCTCCCTTCTCTTCTTTAATCTTCCTCTATTTACAAATCTCTGTACAAGTTCTACAAATTCAACAATTTGTTTATTACTATTACAAATTATCTGTAAGTTTTCTTCAGTTTTTCTTCTTTCAGTTTGTATTTTCCTTTTATGTACTCTGTGTTTTAAGTTTTCTTAATAAAGTGTTCTTATTTTGTGTGTTTTTTCGATCCTATTCCCCTCTGGTATCAGATCCATTTATGTGCCTATCTGTGCATGATATTTGATAGGCGTTGGTCGGCCGTTGGTCAGCTATGAATCCGTTGGTCAGCCGTGTAAGGTGGTCCCGGTGGTCCCGTCTTTAATCTGCACTGTGGGAGTAGACTTTTATCAGTCACTGCTTATGCACAAAATATGGCAATGGCTAGTAAGTTCAAGAAGTTGTTTTCGTTTAAGTTAGACAGTCATAATAGTGATATAGTCAATAGTAATGAGTTTTGGACAACATACCTTATTAAGGCCCCCCTCCTGACAATTTTCACAAATGGGATATTCCAAAAGTCAATCTTGAAACTATTTTCAATATCAATACATTTAGCTTTCAAACTGCTTTTTCGATCAAAACTCATGAAGAAATCGTAAGTCTACAAAATGGTTTACAAACTGTGTCCCTAATCAAACCAAAAGCCATCCAAATACATTTAAAAAGGACAAATTTTGCTTTATGCATGTTGGACTTGTGCGGTTTGTTGTTAAACCTTTCCTCAGAAAGGGTATTAACGCACCCATCTACAAGGCTTTAAGAGACAAAAGGTTAAAGAAATACAAATCGTCTTTATTAGCCATGATCAATACCGATATACATAACGGACCAATTTTCTTCAATTATTATCCAGACTTCTGTGTTGATCTGACATGTCCCATGACACCCGAAGCCTTGAATCTTGATGCTCATATTCAAGGTGATGAGTTTCATGATTTCAAAAACTTTGCAATTATGTATCGAGTCTATTTCAGAATTATGTCTACCAACCTTAATACAAAATTGTTGAATCCTCTCCCTTCAAATACAAAAGAAACAGTTTTACTTCAGATTAAGATGACAAATCTGAAGTTTTTACTCCAAAACTTCTCGAATGGGATGAGATTACAATTCCAGAAGCTATTGAGCTTGAAGACGCTCAATCTGCTTCTATTGACAAATCCAGACAAATGAACGATATTGAACAAATCATAGAAGAACTCGATGGCCGAGTTCTTTTAC
>JACYFF010031955.1:106616100-106629203 GCA_017589665.1 Selenicereus undatus
ATAATAATAATAATAATAATAATAATAATAATAATAATAATAATAATTCAAGTGGTTATGTCAATAATGTCGATATTATTAATAAACACAAGGCAAGCTATATCATTACGCTATCGTAACCTCTATTAAACGAACGTTAGCAGTATTAGATAAGGGAGCGAAACAAAAATAAAATAGAATTAAACTAGATGAATAAATAATCGGCAGGCTAATTGTTAAAGAGAGGTCTCAAAAATTTAAATTATTCATTAAGTCAATAAATGTAATAAAACTTCTTAATCTTTCACTAATCGAGAAAAATTACATATTTGGAGCATAACTGAGGCCACATTTGTTGCTTCAAGCTGCCAGCAAACGATTTTCAATAAAACGGAGAGAGATTCTCAAAGACTAAGTACGTACATTGCCTGTGCTATTCGAAAACTCACATGTTTATCAAACTATGCAAAAATCAATATGATATTCATGTAATGAATCATTTGATGCAATGTTTTGTCACCTAAGCAAGTGGCACCATCAATTATCAATCATCACGACCTATGCCCTTCAATTTTTCCACGCGGCTGCAACTCAGGCTTTCCGAGTGGCCTGGGAGGTGTGCACCTATCTCAAGATCGTTGCAGGCGTCAATGGAGGTCTACTTCTAGATAATAACTAGCAAATCAACTTTACGCATACTTTCTCTCTCTCCTGTTTGCAAAACAAAATGTTTTGAAATGCAGGCGCCCAACTAATTAAACTCAAAGCTTATTTTACTGCATAGGGATGTACGTGCTGAGCTTCGGCTCATATTTCGAATGTTTTCGTGTTTTCTGTTTTAGGTAAGGGATCAATGAATAGTCCTCCTATTAATAAACCAGGAGGTAGCAAGAAATGAGAGGGTGTTACAATTCTTTTTGTTGAAGATTTGCTAGCCATACGCTCATAGTGATTTATAGGCTAGCAGCCTAAGAACTAGAAGGTTGTATGTTCTTTTGAACATTGCCGTGCTAGTATTTTGTAATCCTACGTTCAGTGATCAGGTGTATCATAATTTGTATAAATGATTGAATGTGTGTTATTTTAGATATGTTGTGAGTCAGGTGATTAAATGAGTAACACAATGATACACGTAAATTCAGTTGGCCTTATTCCATTACGGAACCGCGGTAATGCCTCCAATTAGAAGACTTCCGTCGCAAATCAATAGTATATGAGTAATTAAGTTAGAATAATCAGGCATTAGGAATTGGGGGCATTACAGTTGCTGTATTAGAGTTAGGTTTACAAATCACTGTGAGCATAGGACGCTCGAGAGCTAGGATGTATGGTTTTGAGTTAATAATATAGGTAAATTGAGTTGTTCCTTTTGGGAGAAATCTATGCGTAAATGTGGCTTATTCCCTCTTTCTGTTATTTCATGTTTAGATGGCTCATCCAGCAGCACCTGTGGACCTGTACACCATTCACATGGCACCTCAGACTTCAGTAGCGACCCATATTTCTACCCTACAAGCAGCCATGGCAGCCCATATGCAAGATCCATTTTCTGAGTTTCATGACGTGATGGCCCGCACTCGCAGACTGTTGTGGTCTTCGCCCCTCATTGCCCCGTGGCATGAGTTCAGGTTACGATATCATGACTTCATGGTCACAGGAGATCTGAGGCCTGATGAGGAGCGATTGCAGATCTTAGGGGCCTAGTTCGTGGTCACTAGAGAGTTATCGCTTTGAGATGAGCTAGAGTTGAGAGGCATTTCTTATGATCTTCTTCCATGCAGTTTCCCCGCCCTCGACATGCCCCCACCTCCACCGGCTCAGGGACCACAGCCCCTGCAGCTGCCACCTGCCTCCCCGCAGGCTGGCTCAGGAGATGAGGCCTCTGATAAGGTCCACGTAGTTAAGGAGGTGCTGAGTTCCCCAGAGCTCATAGGGGTGAGTTCCGATGAGGGAGAGATGGAGCCTGACGAGGATGAGGAGGAGCCGGAAGAGGTGGTGGGAGAGCATGAGCCATTAGAGGAGGATTTAGAGGATCACAAGAGTGATCCCGGTGACGAGAAATCAGAGATGGATGATACTGACAGTGACTCAGGAGAGAAGGATGATGATTCCTCCAACCCTAATTACGATCCCTCCCGGGATCGTTAGGCGTGACCCTACTCTTTGTTATAGGTTAGGCCTGCTTTTGGTTATTCTGTCCCCTACAGCTGGTATAGAGTGATATTCTTTTGCGCATTGTGTGTATACATGACATATATAAGTAGACTAACCAAACTAGCTATGACGAGGATCCACTTTTTCTTTTTGGGTTCGGGGTGGATTTGACTTGGTAGATGACTTCAGATAGTGGGTATGGTGGAGAACTAGGTTAGGAGCCTCAACTAGTATGCGAGGAATGCTATTGTGAAGCATTGTAATATTCTTTTGGGTGAACCTTATATAAATTTGTATGTACATGTATATTCAATGAAAGTAACTAGGATGAATCCCATGCTTCGCACGAGTTTTTATTAATGTTTATTTAATAATAAGAAAATAAAAATAATTTATCATTTCTAACATCAAAAATATACTATAATACACAACTTTTTTTGAAACAAATAAAATTTTAAAATAAATATCAATGAAATTATAATAAATATTTAATTTAAATATTATTTTTTCACATAGTATTTTTAATATTTTTTTTTCATAAAATATCATAGTCTGCATAATTCTAAGAAAATAGTAAGATAAAATAAACCTATAATCTATATGTAGTTATTTTAAATAGAAAAACATGCATAAATAATTTATGATATTATAATATATAGTGAAAAAGCTTGCTGATCAAAATTTTGAATTATGATTACACTCGCTTTTATTTTTTTAAAATTATTAATTTTTTATTTATGTAAATTTTACTCTTTATTGGGACAATTATAAAATAATTAAGTGCACGCATTTTATTCTCGAACGCTATTTGAATTTCCTAGCTCTCAATAGTCAATGTATTTTTAAATAGTGATTGCATTGTCTTACAATACACATTTTGCATAGTCAAATTGAGTTGATTAAAGTTAAAGTGAGTGTACTGATTTGCAAACAATTTTTAAAGGTATATTACATTATTATTAATTTTTTCTTTTATATTTTTTGTTGATTAATTTTTATAATTGTCGAAATAATTGCATAAAAGATTAATACTTTTATTATTTTATTTCATTATATATATTGTAGATTATACTAATTTATAGTTATTACTATTTACTAACTAAACTTAATTATAAAATTATTTTTGACTGGTCGAAATGCATGAGTAAAAGAATACCTAAAATCTTTATTATAATAATAATATTTTTCTTGTTTTGTGTCAGTTTATTGTAAAGTCATTTTTGATCTCTCAAAACTATTTATTATAAACTAAATGTAATTGTAAAACTATTTTTGACTTTAAAATTTTAAGAATAAAATAGCACATTGAATTCTTACTAATGTGACATTTGGGAATAAAGAAAAAATGAAAGAAAAAGAGAAAGAAGCCAATAATGACGTGACACTTGTCAAGGTACCATCAACGCATCCAGGCCATTCAGTTTTATATTATATATATATATATATATATATATATATATATATATATATATATATATGATGTTTGAGTTAAATTCAGCTTTGGTTGATGAATGATTACTGCTTTATGCTAATGTCATGCAAATTGAGATAATAAACTTTTCTTATGTGATTTAGAATTACAGTATGTCAAAGTCTGTGAACAACAATTAGAATAACAAGGAAGATGAATATTATGGTTCAGGTAATCGAGTAAATGAGGACCATTAACAAGACCCTAGTGGAGGCCCAACTGCGGCCTTGGAAGTATCTAGCAATGTAGAGGACCCAAATTATTAAAAAAAATTGGTAATTGAGCTAATGAAGAGAATTCCCCTGGTATCATCTGCACCCCCTATACCTCTCAAAAACCCTCCAAAGTCTGATAAACTAGCTAATAGGGTAGCCCGACGCAACTCCAAGGTTTATGATGGAAACCTGGATCCTATAGAGCTGGAGGACTAGATTAGGGGAATGGAAAAGATATTTGTAGTGGTTGAAGTACCTGAAGAGAAAAAGGTACACATAGGGGCTTTTTATTTAGCTGGTGAAGCAGATATCTGGTGGAGTATTATGAAAGATAAGTTACAAGGACCCGAGCTTTCTTGGGCTAAGTTTCTTCAGGAGCTTAGGGCTAAGTTCTATCCAGTCACAGTCCAATGATAGTTGGAGAAAGAGTTCATGGAGTTAAACATGAGTGGTAATATGATGGTGATTCAATATGCCCATAAGTTTACGGAGTTATCAAGATTCGCACCAGATTTTGTGGCGACCAAAAAGCTAAAAATGAGCAGGTTTAAGGAAGGTTTAGCCTTTTTATATTCGGAATCAATTGGTGGGCCAACCAATTTAGACTTATCAAGAGTTGTACGAAAGAGCCGCCGAGGTGGAGCGAGTCAAGGGTGAATTTAAGGGCTTTGAATCCAAGAAATCAGAAGAGGAAGTGGAAATGATTGCAACACATCAAGCGAGAATGTTGCACAAAAGAAACTTGTTGTCGGCCCTGATAAGAGCCGTCCAGCGGCATCAAAGGAGCCTTGTGCTAAGTGTGGGCAAATAACTCATACAACAGCTGAGTGTCGTGTGGGTACTAACAAGTGCATGTGATGCGGAAGCCCCGACCATTCAATTGCTACCTGCCCCAGAAGACAGAAGGCTATGGAAAAGGGAGTTACAAGGCCTGTACCACCCCCACACCAAGGAAACTTGCCCTCGAAACCCCCAACGGCAAGACGAGCTTACGTAATGAGCAAAAAGAAAGCTACAGTCTCTAGTACAGTTGTTACTGGAACTCTCTTTTTAAATTCAAAACCATTTTGTGTTTTGTTTGATTCCGGTGCAACACATTCATTTATATCCACTCGAGCTACATTACAATTGAATTTGAAACAAAGTAGAGAGTGGGCGAACTATAGAATTAGTTTGCCAAATGTGCAAGTGATATAATGTCCTGTCGTTTATAAGCATGTTCCTATTGTAATTGCTGAACATGAGTTCTGTGGGGACCTGATCCAGTTTGATATGTCAGAATTCGATATAATCTTGGGAATGGAGTGGTTGACTGTTTATGGGGCAAACATAAACTGTAAGGACCTTACAATCACTTTAAAGGACTTAGAAGGTCGAGAAGTATGTTTCCTTAGGGAAAAACTTAGGAATGAGTGTTCTATAATTTCAATCATGAAGGCAAGTAAGATGCTAAGATGGGGGTGCATAGGGTATTTGTGTTATGCCACTGAGGTTAAAGAGGAGGAGATGAAAATACAGAATATTCTTGTAGTTTGTGAAGTACCTAATGTTTTCCCTGAAGAGTTGTCGGGTCTACTCCTCAAAGGGAGATTGATTTTCAAATTGAGTTAATTCCTAGTGTGCAACCTATTCTAAAAGCCCCATATAGGATGGCCCCAACCAAACTCAAGGAGTGGAAAACCCAGTTGGACAAGTTATTGCAAAAAGGATTTATCCGGCTAAGTGTTTCACCCTGTGGAGCCCCAGTGTTGTTTGTGAAGAAAAAGGATGGAACCTTAAGGTTGTGCATGGATTATCGAGAGTTAAATAAAATAATTATTAAGAATAAGTACCCTTTGCCTCGAATAGATTATCTCTTTGATCAGTTGCAAGGAGTTGGGGTGTTTTCAAAGATTGATTTGAGGTCTAGCTATCATCAACTTAGAATTAAGCCAGAAGATATTCCTAAAACAGTCTTTAGACTAGATATGGCCATTACGAGTTTACTGTGATGTCTTTTGGGCTTACAAATGCTCCTGCCACATTCGCGGGTCTCATGAATAGATTTTTCATACCTTATTTGGACAAATTTGTGGTGGTTTTCATAGATGACATTATGATATACTTCAAGGACAAGGAAGAACATGCAGATTATTTGAGGACTGTGTTACAAACCTTGAGGAAACATCAATTGTATGCCAAACTGAAAAAGTGTGAGTTTTGGTTAACAGAAGTGACATTTTTGGGGTATGTAGTTACTAAGGATGGAATCAAAGTTGATCCTCAGAAGATAAAGGCGGTTATTGAATGGCTCAGGCCCACTAATATGACATAAGTAAGAAGTTTTCTGGGTTTAGCAGGATATGATGGAAGATTCGTGAAAGATTTCTCGAAGATTGCATCTCCACTGACCAACCTGTTGAAGAAAACTACTAAATTTGAGTGGTCAGACAGGTGCGAAGAGGCATTTCAAGAATTAAAGAGACGTTTAACAATAACGCCCATCCTTACCTTGCCCGAAGAAGGAAAAGAGTACACTATTTATAGTGATGCTTCTAAAAATGGGTTAGGTTGTGTATTAATGCAGGATGACAAGGTAATAGCCTACGGCTCTAGGCAACTCAAGCCTTATGAGAAGAACTACTCCTCTCATGATATGGAGCTAGCTGCGGTAGTTCTTGCTTTAAAAATCTGGCGACACAACCTGTATGGAGTGTCGTGCAAGATCTACACTAACCACCAAAGCCTCAAGTATATCTTTCCTTAGAAAGAGATCAACTTAAGACAACAATGATGGTTGGAGTTGCTAAAGGATTATGACTTACAAATTCAATATCAACTTGACAAGGCGACTGTAGTAGCATATGCGGTCAGTAGGAAGACCCAACATGATTTAAATGCAATGATAAATACCTAACCTGAAATTGTGAGGGGCCTCAAAATTATGGCTATCGAGCTTCTGTTACTGGGATATACAAATGGGTTATTAACAGCACTCGAGGTGCAACCTTCCATAATAGAAGAAATTAAGGCAATTCAAAAGGATGATGCAAAGCTTTAGAAGCTTAGGTACAATGTTGAGCAAGGGAAATCCCCTGCTTTTGTAATACATGAAGATGGAACGTTGAGGTTTCAAAACAAACTGTGCGTACCAAATAAAGAGGAGTTGAAGAGAAGGATTTTAGAAAAAGCTTATAATACTCGATACTACGTGCACCCGAGAGGAACGAAAATGTATAGGGATCTAAGGCAATTCTTCTGGTGGGAAAACATGAAGAGATAGATTGCAGAGTATGTAGATAAGTGTTTGACGTGTCAAAAGGTGAAAGCTGAACACCAGAACCCTGTGGGCGAATTGAGGCCTTTAGAAATTCCTACCTGGAAGTGGGATTCAATTTCAATCGATTTTATTTTGGGATTGCCCCTCTCTATTTCAAAGAAGAATGCTATCTGGGTCATTGTAGACAAACTCACCAAATCCACACATTTGATACCAATTCATGATACTTGGAGTGTAGAGAGATTAGCACAGTTGTATGTCAAGGAAATAGTTCAACTGTACGGCGTACCAAATGATATAGTGTCTGATCGAGACCAAAGGTTCCAGGCTCAATTTTGGCAAGCTCTACAAAAAGCTTTTGCCACTAAGTTAAATTTTAGTAGTTCATACCACCTTGAGACTGATGGGCAAACTGAGAGGGTAAATCAAATCTTGGAGGATATGCTTAGGGCATGTGTGCTTGACTTCTAGGGAAAGTGGAAAGATTATTTACCATTGGTGGAGTTCTCCTATAATAATAGCCATCAACCCACCATTAAACGCCCCCTTTTTGAAGCACTGTATGGGAGGAAGTGTAACTCCACTGTGCTGGAGTGAGCTTGACGAAACATTAACCTTAGGGCCTGCGTTCATTCAAGAGACCACTGAAATAATAAGGAAAATTCAAGAACATATCAAAGCAGCCCAAAGCAGACAGAAAAGCTATGCGGGCCAAAGGAGAAGGCCATTAGAGTTTCAAGTAGGAGATAAAGTATTTTTAAATGTGTCTCCAGTTAAAGGAGTGAGAAGATTCAACTTCAGGGGAAAACTTAGTCCTAGATACATCGGCCCCTACGAAATTATCGAGAGATTAAGCCATGTGGCTTACAAGTTGGATTTGCCCATAGAACCTGAGCATGTGCACAATATTTTTCACATTTCACAGCTCATAACCTAATATACGAGGAGCGTCCTGTACAGATATTATACTACAGAGTTAAGCAACTTCGAAACAAAAGCATACCTCTGGTTAAGGTCCTGTGGACCAACCATAACTCAACAGAGGCTACATGGGAAACCAAGGAGGAAATGAGAAGCAAGTACCTATATCTATTTGAGGTATGGATAATGTTTCTTTCAAACTGTAAGTTTCGAGGATGAAACTTATTTTAAGGAGGGAAGGTTGTAATAGCCCGAACCTAAGGCTCATGTTAATTACCTTAAATTATCCTAATCACAAACTAATTAAGTTGGGCACCGTATTTCAATTTACCATTTTATGTATATGTATATATGTACTTATGCATCGTAGGTTGCATTGATGACATGGCCTCAAAATGGATCTTGTTATGCTCCTAAATAATTCATTCAAGTGCTAATGAATATTTGAATGCCCGCATAACAAAAATTAGCCTAATTATCAAAGGGCTAAATTGTAAAGCAATAACAATAATAATAAACGAAAAAATATAGCAATAATGTAATAATAATAACAATAAGGTAAGTTATGTATATAAAAAGAGAGTGAGACATTATTCAAAAATGAAAATATTTCACCCAAATTTTACACATAAAAGATGTACAATTTTCTTTATTAATTTTAGCCAAACCTATTACTTTAATTACCTATCTAGCTATCTATCTATCTATGTGTGTGTATGTGTGTGTGTGTGTGTGTGTGTAATGAATGAGATATAAATAAAAGGGGTTAGGATAAATTGAGAAAATTCTAGATAATAATGATGTGTTAATAAATAAAAGGATAGAAAGAAAAAGGAAAATAATTAATTAAAATTTAAGATAAATACCTCAAATCAAATAAACAAAAACAAAGGGAAACAAAACCCAAAAAAAAAACTCCCCTGATTTCCCCCCAGCTCAAAACCCCTCATTCTCTACCTCCAGCTTTATTCTTCTTCACCGGTCCCGTCCAGCTGCCACCGGTTGTCCGACGCCCTCACCGCCGCTGCCCCATGGTCGTCGAATCCTGCTGCTACCCCATGACACCATTTCAACCGGCTACCTCTCTTCCTTATGTGTGATTGAGTGAGTCGAGAGGTGAAAACCCTAACTCTTAATTAATTCAATTTTGATGTTTTGAACCTGAATCTTTGTATTAATTGGTGTAACTCACATTAGTGTGTATGAATTTAAAATTTTCTTGAATTAGTTTGATGGTTTGGATTGAGTTGCTTGCTGGGTGGAATTAGGAAGAAATGGGATGAGTAAGGGTTTGAATGTCATGATTGAATTTTAGTTTGATTATGATGATTTGATGATATTTAGATTAGTTTCATCAATAATCAAAGGAAATTTGTAGATTATATATATATGGGATATGTGTGTTATGTTTTTAATCATGGGTTGGTGATTAGGGTTGTAATTAGGATGAAAATTGAGCTTGCTATGTTGATTTAATGGAGTTTAAGGGGATGTTAATGCATATTTGAATGAGATTAAAAAGAAAAATATGTTGGATGAGTGAGTTATGTTCATGAGTCGGTGGTTAGGTTTGTGGTTTGGATGAGAAATTAAGCTTATTTATGTTGCTTTAATTGTGTTTAGATTAATATTAATTAATATTTGAATGAGGTTAATGGGTTATACATGTGTTGGAAATGTATGTGTAGCCATGGATATGGTGATTAAAGTTCTAAGATAATATCTATTTTAATTACGTTCATTTTTAATTATGTTGTTTCATTAATGTTTAAATAAGTTAAATATGCTAATTAGATGGGAATGTATGTGTACTAGGTGTTATGTGGATATATGTTATGAGTTACTTGTCAAATGGAGATAGGGGAAGAGATGAAGGAGGGTGAATGTACTGATCTTGGTTATTTTAAGAATATATAAGTTGAAGTGTGAAGGTTTCAATGATGGTTGTGGAGTTAGTGATACTGCTAACCCAGTGTTAATATGGATAAGTAATCTAAATCAGTTAAAGGGGATTGACTAGAAAGTGACGTGGCTTGTGGGGATGAAAAATGGAGGGAAATATGGTTTCAAATTTAAATTTGGAGATTAGTTTATGCAAGGATCGGGATTGCAGATGTTTCGAAACTTATTTAAAGGTTAAACATGTTAAGACTACCTTTCGGATTATACTTAAAACCAAGCCCATATCGTCCCTAAGCCAAGTCATGACTAGTTGTCTAACTCGTAGCCGTGACTAATAACAATAATAATAATAATAATAATAATAATAATAATAATAATAATAATAATATAATTCAAGTGGTTATGTCAATAACGTCGACATTATTAACAAACACAACGCAAGCTATATCATTACGCTAAAGTAACCTCTATTAAACGAACATTAACAGTATTAGATAAGAGAGCGAAACAAAAATAAAATAGAATCAAACTAGATGAATATATAATCGGCGTGCTAATTGTTAAAGAGAGGTCTCGAAAATTTAAATTATTCATTAAGCCAATAAGTGTAATACAACTTCTTAATCTTCCACTAATCAAGAAAAATTACATATTTGGAGCATAACTGAGGCCACCTCTGTCACTTCAAGCTACCGGCAAATGATTTTGAATAAAACGGATAGAGATTCTCAAAGACCAGATACATACATTGCCTGTGCTCTTCGAAAACTCACATGTTTATCAAACTACGCAAAAATCAATATGATATTCATGTAATGAATCATTTTATGCAATGTTTTGTCACCTAAGCAAGTGGCTCTATCAATTATCAATCATCAATCATCAGGGCTTATGCCCTTCAATTTACTCGTGCGGCTGCAACTCGGGCTTTCCGATCGGCCTTGGAGGTATGCACCTATCTCAAGATCGCTGCAGACATCAACAGGGGCCACTTCCAGATAATAATCGATAAATGAAACTTTACTCATATATTCTCTCTCTCCTGTTTACAAAACAAAATGTTTTGAAATGCGGGCGCCCAACTAATTAAACTCAAAGCTTATTTTACTGCATAGAGATGTACGTGCTGAGCTTCGGCTTATATTTCGAATGTTTTCGTGTTTTGTATTTTAAGCAAGGAATCAGTGAACAGTCTTCCCACTGACAAACCCGGAGGTAGCAAGAAATGAAAGCGCGTTACAATTCCTTTTGTTGAAGATTTGCTAGCCATACGCTCACAATGCTAGTATAGGCTAGCACCCTAAGAACTGGAAGGTTGTGTGTTCTTTTGGACATTGCAGTGCTAGTATATTGTAATCCTACATTGAGTAATCAGGTGTATCATAATTTGTATAAATGATTTAATGTGTGTTATTTCAAATATGTGGTGGGCCAAGTGATTAAATGAGTAACACAACGATACAGGTAAATTCAGTCAGTCTTGTTTCATTACGGGACGACAGTAATGCCTCCAATTAGAAGATTTCCGTTGCAAATCAATAGTATATGAGTAATTAAGTTAAATAATCAGGCATTAGGAATTGGGGGAGTTACAAAATCCAAGACTAATTAGTCATCAAGAGGCTAATCGCAATCCAAGCTAACAAAATCTAGTTGGTAATCATCACAAGAAAGCCACAAAATCAAACCAAAACTAAACTAGCAAACATGAACTAGAGAGAAGAAATGATGAAACTGATCTAAACTAACGTGGATTAACAATAAAAACTAAATATTTAAACCAAACAAAACCAAACACAATAACTAAATTAACAAAATCTAAACAAGAACAAGACATGAAATAGAGAGAGAACGAGAAGAGAAAACTTAGGTTTGATTGAATGAAGATAACATCCACAAGCTTGAATCCAAAATTCACCCAAACAAATCCTAATCTTCCTAATCTAATCCCCCTATTAGGGCTTTTATTGACTAAACCTAAGCTAAAACCTCCTAAAACTCCTCCCAAATGAACCCCACAAAAATCCCCGAAGACAAGCTTTAAATAGGAATCGAGGCGGGCCCAGAAGCTGGTGCGGCAGGCCAGGGGGCAATGACTGTCGCCAGGCTGACGGTCTGTCGGTTAAGTGACGGCTAGCCGTCACCCTCCCCTGGCGGTGGCTAGAAGGGTGGGTCGACAGCTGCCGTGCATCCCCCCCGACTACCTGTCGCCCTGTTGCTTTACTTGTTTCTTCATTCCTTTTTTGCTTCTTTTCGCGGCACTTGCTTGATTGCACTTATTAGCTATAAAAGTAAATAAAACAAGTAAAAATTCTAAATATTATATTATTATACGAGCTAAAATTAGGTGAAATGGACATGTGAAATGCAACAATTTAGCACCTAACATTGAACCTAGAATGTTAGATATGAAGATTTGTCAATGTGCTACTGCAATTGATGTGTAATTCTTTTGCACAAAATATTAATCGGTTAAAATCCCTCCTACTGGTTTCTTTCTTCATCACTAATATTAACCTACGTGGCAGTGGAAAAACCTAAGCGGGGTGTTATCGTCGTATTTCCTTCTTGGAAATACCAGGCTGAGTAGCAATTAAAGCTCTAGTACAACTATATCCTCAATTCAAAATATCAGTTTGAGTCCTACAACAATATAACAAAGTCCAACCTGAATCACAATTCTTAAAACAAGTCTAAACATAAACTAAATGAACAACTAAATTTGATTTCGCGATCTTGCACTAATTCGAGTTCCCATCCTCATGTTCGTGCCGTTCACCTAAAAACAAAACATTTTACAAAGATGAGATAAACTCAATAACAACCACCCCTAACAGTTAAAACACACACACAAATTCATTTCAAACCATTTTCGGAGTGGGGGAGACAACAGACCACATCTATACATCTTCAGTAGAAGCATACAGTCATACAAGTCTATTTTATAAATTTTCAGGTTCTAAGGGTGAGCGACCCCACTGGGTCTCATGGCCTGTGCTTGGATTTAACACAGCCACTTAACCTTAACCTGACCTACTGTTACCTGGACGGTTACCGCTTAACCATGCCCTTGCCTGCTATCAGTGGGGACGGTTACCGCTTAACCATACCCTGGCCTACTGGCCATATGGACAGTTACTACTAACCTGACCCACTGTAAGACCCGCCTTCGTTATTTTTATGTTAAGTTGCCTGTATTACC
>JACYFF010031955.1:106660006-106678435 GCA_017589665.1 Selenicereus undatus
ATATATATATATATATATTTACATATATACGTGTGTGTGTGTATGTATATGTATATGTATATATGTATATATATGTATATATGTATGTATATGTGTATATATGTATGTGTGTGTGTGTGTGTGTGTGTAAAGCAGGCCACTCTACTCTTTTGATACATGTCATTCTGACTGAGTTTTAAATATAATTAATAATTTTGTTTTTCTAAAATTGGCCCCTCAAATTAATGTCATAATTAATGTCATTTTAAAAGTAGAAAAATGAAAATTATATTATTGTGTGCCATTACTTGGGATATATTTAGTGTAAAAGATTTTTTTTCCAAAAAAGGACAATTTAGTTAAAAACTCGTGATAGTATTGCGATTAAATACTCATGAAATTTTCCATGCGTACACAGTATTTTGCTATTTTTGTATCAAATACTAATTTAATTAGCATAAATTAATAATCACCAACTAAGGATAGAAATTTGAGTGAAGGAACGACGGATGACGGTCAAAACTATGAATTTGGCATTTGGTAGCTAGAAACATAATGTTTCTATAAACATCAAAATGAAATATAGCTACATGAATTATATTTGAATTTTGACGTGAATTGTATGCAGCTTTATGAAAAAAAAAGTTAATATGCTTTTAAAATTATAATACAAAAATTGCATTCATGTTTGAGTTTTGAAGTGTGTCATATATGAAAATAGTGAAATTGCATTTGATGAAAGCATTTCAGCTATTTCTTCCCAAAGTTTATCCTTGACAATTTGGTTGTTATCATCGTACAATTGAACATTAGGTAACCCATCCATATTTGGGTCCCTTACTGTGATTGCTACACCCTTTTTTACGGAAAATAATAAAATTTTCGAGAGTATAACAAGTAGCGACTATCTCACACTACTGCCCCATTCTCATTTGAGGGATTATGTCCACCAATAATTTCGATCTTCCCTTCAGTACTCCAAATGTTCTTTCAAATTTCATTCATAAAAATGAGGGCCAATGATTGAATTTCTCTTTCAATCCTTCATGTGGACCATATTTTTCATCTCAAGTGTAGAACATATTTAGTTCTGTAAATTTACAGTCTTGAATATATTTTATTACTCTCTAATTGACTTGTTAAAGGTTTATTTCCATTAGTTAAATTATTAGAATATTATTTCTTCTCATTCAAATTGATAATTGTAGAAACACACAATTTATTTGTTCAATGTTAAAAAAATAATTTGTTTAGTGATGGTATAAACTTAATTCATAAATATCACTCACATATTGCACTTAATATACTTTCATGAAATAATTTATTTCACATATCATACATTAAAGGTCAAAAATTATTCAGACATATATAAAAATTATATTTATACAATTTTTTAATAATTCAACAATTGCTTACGTCTAGCCTTAATCTTCTTACAGCTCCTTACGACTTCTTACATCCTCTTACAATATCATTACAACTCTTATAAGTCGTACATGAGACTAAGAGACTTCTTTCATATGCAATTACTTATTCAATTTGATCAGACAACGGAGGAATGAGTGTCCTCAGGTTGATTATATATCATGTTTACTATCCAAAAGCATATGATGGATTTCAAATTACAATTTCATCCTAAAAAAACAAAAGAATTAAACCTAGAGTTAGAAATGTTGAACGGTGAAAATCCAATTTCAAATTACAGTTTGGCCCCAAAAAAACAAATGAAACAATTCACCTAGCGTCAGCAATGAATGGCAAAAATCCTAGAAGGTGGGTATTATATGATAATACCGAAGGTGGGTATTATATGATAATACCTCCAAATATAAATGCATTTGATATTACATATTAGGTGCAATGACTAAGGAAGAGTATCTATGATGGTAATCTTCATACCGTAACTAGTCTGTGATGGAGTAGTTTGCAATGTCGAAGTCGAAAGAGTTACCATTGCACATTAACAAGAAATTAGAAATTATCAATATTCCATGATATGGATAGGGTGATTTAAACAATATTCCATGATATGGATTTTATGTTTACTTTTAAAACCCTTTTTACTTGCAAATGCACAAGGTTAATTGTAGACTAGTTAGTATAGGGGTGTCGATCCCACGAAGAATAACAGTGATTTTAAATTTCAACTAGCCCAATAAAAAAGGAATAGGTTAATTGAGGAGTTTAATTATCAATATGAATTAAAGGAATAAAAGAAAAGCAAATGTGTCAAGTAGAGAGAAAGCATATTAGAGAATGATCTAGGACTTTGGATTTAACCATTTATGCAAATATTAAATTACTAATTCAAATTGGGGTTTAATTTGTCTCTTATTCAACCTAAGCTACAAGCATTAGGCCATAAATTAAAAAGATGATTATAATTATCAAATAAAATTATTTATCTAGTGATCTAACATGAATAATTCTTTTTAGACATGACTCATCTAATTTCTAGTACCAATTATACAATTTTAACAATTATAAATTTAAGCTCAATTGCATAACATCATATTAGCCTACAAGGTCTAATATCATTTGAGATAGCAAATTAAACTATTGAAATCAACATAAATAAACAATTGCATTAATTTCTATGAACAGATTAGGATCAAGTATAAACTCACAATTATGCAATTAAAGAGACAAAAATAACCCCAAAAGAAATTAGGAAAACAATATTGTTATCAAGGATCCATCTTAATCCTAGATAGAGTAGTTTACCCGACCATAGTTAGTGAAAACACCAAGTTACTATATTTCACTTCCTATATTCAAACTTTAGTACTCAATCACAAAACTAATTAAGCACACACTCTTAAATTTGACTCACAAATGAGAAGAGATGAGAAGAGAAGAGAAAAATAGCTAATAAAGCTTATTTTCTTCTAAACACCTCAACCCAAATGATCTTGTCTTACAAAAGATTCTTTACTCTATAAAAAATAGAAGATGGAAGAATGATTGGATGCTTGAATGGATGCATGGATGGATGAATGAATTGCTCCAACCATGACCCCTTTTTATAGTGAAAATTCACCCCCTTTTGGTGCATAAAAATTAATGAAAAATTAATTTCAATTAATTCTTGACTGTTATATTGGGTAAGAAAAGGCTAGCATTTAGCTAAAATTAATTTCAATTAATTAGCCTTGACTAGGTCACTTGATTCATGTGGAAAATTGGAGCACTTTTGAGAAAATAGAACTGTTGGGGCTGATGTTGTTGATGACGAGATGGGTCGTTGGGTGCTGGGTAAGGAAACAGACCCTATCAAGAGCAAAAGGGAGATCTGGAGGGCGTTGCTGGTTTGAGCCCTGAGGTTGGGAAGACATGCCCAAATGGAGACAATGAGAGAAAGAGAGGTAGAAGAGGCGGAGAGGTGCTGGGCGGCTGGGCCAAGCCTAGGTGAGAGGAGTGAGGAAGGGAGAAGATGGTGGGGACATGTTGGACCGTCGCGTGTTGCTGGGCCGCACGGAAGCCCACTAGGAGGGAGAAAGGACAGTGAGTGAAGAGGAGAGAGATGGGGGCGAACTGGGGTTAGGTCGTGGCCCAGACCATACAAGGGTTATGAGGGAGTAGAGAAGAGGAGAAAAAAGATAGGGAGCGGACTGTTGGACGCCTGACTGTTGAGTTGACTTGGGTCGCGACTTCTCAAGCCCACACGGTGGAGACAAAGAAAAGGCTGCTGTTGATGGATTTTGGGCCTTCCCGGACTGGGCAGCACAATCAGGCACAAACGACCCTTTTTCCTTTTCTCTCTTTTTTTTTTCTCTTGGGCTTGGACTCTAGGTATTGGACGCATGTGAGCTTGGATGAAAACTGAGACGAATTGATCGAGTTCATTTTTTTTAATGCCCCCGAAAAATCATATAAAATACTTATTTACTCATAAAAATAAATTTCAAAGACTTAAAAGTAGGTAAAATGAAGGGTAAAATTACATATAAAATATGAATTATCAATTCCCCCACGCCAAAACTATATTAGTCCTCAAGCAAAGCATAACAGTGATGCAAATATTCATTCCACTAATCAAGTAGAACAAGATTAAGGAAGAAAATTAAGTGATCCAACTATGAATATCCACTCCAAATCACATATAGCAATTCACTACCAACCCACAACTCATTATCAAGGATTTCTAATTCCAACCAAGTCAATAGGCCAAAAGTCAAGCAAATTAAGCATATAGTGAAGCCATGTAGCAAACCATCAACACAAAATTTCGTCCCACATAACAAAAATTACAAGAGTATCTTTAAAATCAAGTCCCCAATTCCAAATCAATTTATTATTCTCTTTCTCTTGATTTTTTTTTCTTTTGATTTTTTGAATTTTTTTTCAAAAGTTAATTGATTCCATGTGCTCTCTTGAGTTCATAAAGACATAAATAAAGATAAAACTTAGAGAAGCACTCAATACATATTCAGGCAATTAAGGATATGGATAAAGACAGAACCTAAACATTGGTATCAGAATCAGAACATAATTAATTCAATTTATTTTATTTATCCATTGAGCATCAATGGGGCACTCAATTCTTATCACATACTCATAATGATGTTGAAAATGGGGTTACATCTCAAACCCAAGATTGGTTACATAGTGACACTAACATAAAAAAAAAAAAAAAAAACTTGGCCATCAACCAGTTAATGCCAGAAATAATCTCTAATGAGCATAGGTCACATATGAATCAAATCCACATGATAGGAGTAGAACATGCATAATCAGAACCCTCAAGCTCTTCCTAAAATCAAATTCACCCATAGATTTTCAAGTTTAAATTTTCCTTAAAATTTTTAATTTTCTTCAAAATTTTCATTTTGCCTTCCCCCCACACCTAAACCTTACATTGTCCTCAATATAGAAAACAATAATAAAGAGAGAAATGGAGAAAAGAGCAGCACAACCTGACAACACGAGGGAATCATTTCCATACAAGTCTAACAATCCAACTCTTAAAGTACCTTCACAATCATCACCAACCACAAAAGCCAAAACCAAGTGAAGAATCACACTCAAAAAAACATAAGCACACCAAATAGAAAACAAAAAAACAAAAAAAGACACAAACTCTCCTAAAAAGATTAGGTTGCCTCCCAACAAGCGCTAAGTTTTATGTCTTCAGCCAGACAAGGTCATATCCACTAATCGTGGTAAACTGGGTCTACTAGATTGATAGATACAATTAAACGAGGCTCAATATCATGGGTTACAACAGGTAAACATTAGCCATTGACTATGAGAACTCGACCATCTTGGGGATCCAAAATTGGACCACCCTAGATGGAAACACTTGTTGGATAACAAAAAGAAAATCGCATCTAGATCTCAACTTGTCAAGAAACAGCTTAAGCTTAGAGTTAAAAAGCTAAACCTTCTTATTAGGTTCAAAACATTTGCAAATTGCAAGAAATCATTTTATCACGAAAAGTTTTGGTTTTGGCTTTGTAAATCCTAACATTCTCATAGGCTCCGTTAACTCATCCAATTGAAGCCTAAGATTAGAACCTGCTTGTTTTATATCAAAATTTAAAGCTTTAATAGCCCAAAAAAGCATGGTGTTCTAATTTAACTGGCAAGTAACAAGTCTTACCAAAAAGAAGCAGGTAAGGAGACATCCTAATGGACGTTTTATAAGCAGTACGATAGGCCCATAGAGCATCATACAGTCTCAAAGACCAGTACGATAGACTTGATATCACGATTAGACACTTGAACTTGATCACTAGTCTGAGGGTCATATGGGGTAGCTACTTTGCAAGTCACAAAATACTTTCTAAGCGAAGCCTCGAAAGACCGATGGGAAAAGTGACTACCTCCATCACTAATAAGAGCTCTACGGATGCCATATCAACCGAATATGACCTCTTTCACAAACTTCACCACAACCTTGTGGTCATAGGTCCTAGTAGCCTGAGCTTCCACCCACTTTGACACATATTGAACAACAACCAATATGTATACAAAGCCAACAGATGAGCGAAAGAAACTCATGAAATCAATGCCCCATACATCAAATATCTCAACAATCAGAATAGGAGAGAGGGCATCATATCACGATAGGACAGGGCACCCATACGTTGACAACGCTCACAAGCAAGATAGTAACGATGCGCATCACAAAACAAAGTGGGCCAAAAGGAACCACTTTGTAGGACTTTAGCAACTATCCTACGACCTACAAAGTGACCACTACAAGCATAAGCATGACAAAAGGAGAGGATACTATGAATTTCACTCTCAGGGATACATCTACATACCACTTGGTCAGGACAATGTTTGAAAAGATAAGGCTTTTCTCAATAGTAATGTCTTACTTGTGAGATGAACCTGTCTTTCTCTTGTTTGGAAAAGTGAGGAGGAATCTTCCCGATGGAAAAGTAGTCAACAATGTGAGCAAACCAAGGGAGAGGGGCATGTGACATAGCAGATAGTGGCTCATTAGGAAAGTGGTCAGAAAATCCTACTAAGTCATCAATATACTCGGTAAATATTCTAAGCAAGTGGTCTGCAACTTAATTTTGAGAACCTTTCCTATCTTTTATCTCAATGCCAAACTCTTAGATCAATGAAATCCATCTAATGAGTCGTGGTTTGGTGTCATTCTTAGCCAATAAGTGTTTTAATAAAGCATGATCAGTAAACACAATCACTGTCAAGCACAAAAGGTATGGACAGAATTTATCAGTTGCGAATACTACAACTAGCAACTCTTTTTCAGTAGTTGAATAATTTTTTTGAGCATTAGTTAGAGTTCTACTAGCATAGTAAATGACATAAGGCATTCTATTCACCCTTTGACCCAAAACAACCCCAATAGCAAAATTAGATGCATTACACTTAATCTCATATGAAAGAGACAAATCAAGGGGCTGCACAAGAGGGGCTGACACCAATGAAGACGAAGCTTTTCGAAAGCTTTCACACAAGACTCATCAATCACAAAAGGAGCATCTTTAGTAAGGAAATTAGTAAGTGGACAAGCCACTTTACTAAAATCCTTAATAAATCTCCTATAGAAACCATCATGACTAAGGAAAGATCTAACCTGCTTCACAGAAGAAGGCACAGGTAAATTAGAAATCAAATCCATCTTGGCTTTATCAACCTCAATCCCCATTTTAGACACATTGTGTCCCAACACAATCCTTTCTTGGACCATGAAATGACTTTTTTTCCCAACTTAAGATAAGATTCACTCATTCACATCTTTTCAACACAGTGGACAAATTAGCAAGACACACATCAAACGAAGAACAAAAAGCAAAGAAATCATCCATAAAAACCTCCATGAAATTGTCAATATAGTCAGAAATATGGCCATCATGCATCTTTGGAATGTAGAAGGTGCATTACACAACCCAAAAGACATCATCTGATAGGCAAATGTACCTGATGGGCATGTAAAAGTGGTTTTGTCTTAGTCCTCAAAATAGACAGCTATTTGGTTGTAACCAGAATATCCATTTGAAAAGTAATAAAAACTTTGCCCAACAAATTTTTCCAAAATTTGATCAATGAAGGGAAGGGGAAAATGGTCATTTCGAGTAACAAAATCCAACTTTCTGTAATCAATGCACATCTTCCTCCATGTGGTTTGTCTAGTAGGAATTGGTTCACCTTCATTGTTCTTTACTACAGTTATGCCAAATTTCTTAGGGAAAACTTAAACTGGGCTCACCCACTAACTATTAAAAATAGGGTAGATAATGACTGCATCTAAAAGCTTTACTATCTCCTTCTGGCAACTTCTTTAATGTAGGGGTCCAATGTATATTGCATTTTTCTAGCAGGTTTGGCATCGTCGTCCTCTAAGTGAATTCTATGCATGCAAAAAGTGGGACTAATCCCTTTCAAATCAGTAACCGACCACCCTATAGCACCCTTATGATCCGACAAAGCATGAATCAACTCTTCCTCTTGATCACAAGATAAAAGAAAAGATATAATGATAGGCAGAGTCTCTTTATGGCCTAGAAACACATACTTGAGTGAATCAAGGAGAGGTTTCAACTCAAGTTCAGGTAGAGACACAACAGAAGGTGGCAAAGGTGGAAGAGGTTCATAAGTGGACACTCACGAGGAAGACTCAAGATGAGAAGTAGAATCAAGAATAGAATCCATCTCATCTAGTGTACTTCCTAAGTCAAATAATCTCAAATTCCCAAGGGAAAGACAAGTTCCCAAGGGATCACCACTCAGAATAACAGGTAAGGCTTCTTCAATCATTTCATCAGTCACATCAACAAAGAAGCATTCAGATTCATCTTCAAACATAGGTTGAGAAGAAGCTTTGAAAATGTTAAGTCTAACCCTCATGTTGATGACCGAGATCCATCACTCCCAACCTACAGTTAACGATAGCATTAGCAGTGGCTAGGAAGAGACGTCCTAAAGTAAGAGGGATCTACTTAGAAGCATGATTGGGGTCTATGTCCAACACAACAAAATCAACAGGAAATAATCCTTTATTAATATGAACCAAGACATCATATGTTCCCCCCCTAGGAGTCCTACTTGACCTATCAGCAAGCTGAAGGGTACAATTGGAAGGCTTCAGTTCACCTAATCCTAACTCCAAGTAACAAAATATGGTATCAAATTAACACTATAACCCAAAATCCAAGAGTGCCCTTTCAATTTTGTGATTGCCAATATAACATGAGATGGAAAGGACACCGGGATCTTTGAACTTGGGTGGACTGTCACATTTCAAAATCGAGCTCACTTGTTCACTTAGAAGAACCTTTTAGACTTGTCATCTTTAGATTTCGTTTTAAAAGTGCACATGTCTTTAAGGAACTTAGCATAAGCTAGGATCTATCTAATCGCTTCCAAGAGGGGGAAGATTGACCTTGACTTGCTGAAAGGTCTCTAGGATGTCATCTCTTTGCGTGTCTTTCTTAGAAGGGAATAGTGCATCTCAAACTTGAGGGTAAGGAACCCTTGGGTTATATGTCAAAGTGGGGTCAGACGCAACAAGGGAAGGGAAGGGCCATTCTCTTTTTTAGATTCAAGGGCACTCTCAATGGATTTAAGTCTTTCCCCTTTATCATATTCCTTCTTACTCACCTTGTTATCTGCTTCTTTACCACTCCTAAGAACCATTACCGCTTTCAATTGTTTAAATTGTTGGCCTTTAGGGTTCTATATGGGATGACTTTGAGGTTTTCCTTCTTCTCATTTACCTACAGCTATGGCTAGTTGCCCAAGTTGGGTTTCTAACTTAGCTATAGATTGTGAGTGAGAATCAACAATATGTATTTTAGACTCAATTTATTGAACCTTGGAGTCAACATTTTCACGACAGAAGTCAAGGTACTAAGAGCAGAAATTACCTTGTCTATGAGCTTGATGGGAAAAGGGAGGAACATATCTCTAGTTTTGGAAACCAAGAGGAATAGGTCTGCAGACTGGCTTGAGGATTCTCAACATTTTGAGACCTCTATGGAAAATGAGGATGATTCCTCCAACTATGATTATAGGTATTAGAATAAGGGTTGTTGGATGGAGGAAATTCTTAGGCAGCATTTATTTGTTTAGCCACACAGTCAGACTTACCAATGCAAGGACAGTCAACACAAGTATGCATGGGACTAGCACAAATCAAACACCCATCTTGCATAGAAGGAGCACTAGACACTTTGCTCATGTACAACAATTAATTAAATTTCTTTGTTAAGGCATCGACTTTACTAGAAAGGTCAATTGAGTGTGAAACCTCATAAATCCCCCATTTACTTTCTAATTGCCTAGGCAAATCAGAATGTGAAGAAGTGGCATGTAAATATGAATTCTCACTCAAATGTTCAAACAATTCCTAAGCTTCTTCGGGTGTTTTATACAAGAAACTACTACCACAAAATGAATCAACTATTTGCCTGTTGTGCTCATAGAAGCCAAAATAAAAACTCTAGGACAAGTAGCCACCTAGGGACCTCATGGTGAGGACAACTTCGCAACAACTCTTTAAACCTTTTTTGACTTTCACGCAATGGTTCATTTTTATTTTGTGAGAGAGTGGTTATAGCACGTCTTAAGGTAGTCAGTTTACCAATAGAAAAAAACTGTGTTAAGAATTCCTTTTGCATTTTATCCCAAGTGGTGATGTTTGTTTTAGTATCCAACAAAGCCTTAGCTTTTTCTTTCAAAGAGAAAGGAAAAAGCCGCAAGTGAAGAGCATCATCAGATATATTATTCAAAAATACAGTGGAACAAATCTCTAAAAATGCATCAACATACTTAAAAAGATTTTCAGACTCTAGCCCATAAAATGAGAGGAGCATTTGGATAAGGAAATGTTTAATCCCAAATGGCCCTCTAACAGTAGGCATACGTGTTCTTGTATGTGAGTCATAAGATGCAGGGGTAAAATACTCCTTAAGTTGCTTAGGTAGTGGGGTTTGTTCTTCAGCCATCTTTTTTGTTAGATTCACAGTTCTTAGCTCTTATCTAACGAAGAGAACATTCAATTTCAGCACTACATTGTTCAAGATCTAAGCATGAAGAACGTCTACCATGCATATACCCACAAACAACCAAGAGAATAGAATGAAATCTCCACCACACTAACCATCAAACAAAATAAGAAGAAAAGAGAAGTAAGAGATAAGAAGAAAAAAATAAATAAATAAATAAACAAATAAAAGAAAGATCCAAGGGAAGGGGAGAAAATGAAAAATAAAAAATAAATAAAAAGAGAATCAAGGAAATAAAAGGGAAGGGAATTATTAAATTAGATAAAATAAAGAAAATAATAGAAATAAAAGAGTTAGATTAGATTATACTAGATTAGGAGGGATGGGGGAAATAGTTAGATTAGAAGGTAATAGGAAGAATAAAAATAAAATGGTTAGATTAGGAGAGATTGGGGAATAAAAGAAAAATTCAACAATGAAAATAAAATGGATGGGGGTTGAGAATAAATAAAATAACTAAAATTGTTAGATTAGCAGGGAATAGGGAAAAAAATTAAATAAAAAGAATAAAGGAAGAGTAAATTCGAAAACCACTATTTGTTCCCCGACAACGACGCCGAAAACTTGATGTTGATTTTCTGTTTAGTTTTAAAACTCTTTTTACTTACAAGTGCACAAGGTTAATTGTAGACTATCGAGTATAGAGGTGTCGATCCCACGAAGAACTATAGTAATTTTAAATTTCAACTCATCCAATTATAAAGAATAGATCAATTGAGGAGTTTAATTATCAATATGAATTAAAAGAACAAAAGAAAAGCAAGCATCAAGTAGAGAGAAATCAAATTCGAGAATGATCTAGGACTTTGGATTTCCCCATTGATGCAAATATTAAATTACTAATTCAAATTGGGTTTCAATTTGTCTCTTTTTCAACCTAAGCTATAAGCATTAGGCCATAACTTAAAAAGATGATTATAATTATCAAATGAGATTATTTATCTAGTAGTTTAGCATGAATCATTCTTTTCAGAAATGATTCATCTATGCTCTAGTATCAATTATTCAATTTTAACAAATATAAATTTAAGCCCAATTGCATAATGTCATGTTAGCCTACAAGGTGTAATATTCATTTGAGATAGCAAAAACTATTGAAATTAACATGAATAAACAATAGTATTCATTTGCATGAATAGATTAGGATCAATTATAAACTCAAAATTATGCAATTAAAGAGATAAAAATAACCCCAAAAGAAATTAAGAAAACAATATTATTATCAAGGATCCATCTTAATCCTAGATAAAGTAGTTTAGTCGGCCATAGTTAGTGAAAACACTATTGAAGGTGTATTAGCCTGACCCTAAATCATATTTATCTATTTAATTAAGCCATATTATTAATTTTTCACATTTATTTATCTCATTTAATCATCTCGATTGGGAGAATTCATTCCGGGCCCCACTTTGCAATTCGAGTTTCATTTACGTTACAATTTCGAGTGAATCGATATTAGGCCCCGGTCAATATGATTTGATGATAAATTACCTTTCATAATGTCACCAAGATTTAATTTTTAACCATGCAAAATTTGGCCCCAAATTCATTTAGTTTGGCCCAATTCATTTTGGCCCCGAATTTCGGCCCGATTCATTTTGGACTCAAATTGTGGCCCGAAAATTTTGATGCTATTAAATTAAGTTAATTATCATCATTTGCACTAAACTTTGATAAGCAAAAAGCTACTTTATGGGAGGTTAAAAGCTAGCCAAGTGATTTTGGCTCATTTCTAACCAACCAAAACACACACATATCTCTCTTCTTTCTCTCTCTTTTTCAAGCTCAAGTAAGTAACCCTAACTTTGTCTCTTTGGATCTTTTTCATTTTGATTTTTGTTTATGTGATTTGAGTTTGGATCATGTTCTTTGGATGAAAATAAGAGTTATTTTGATGTTTTTAATTGTTGATTAAATTTGGAGCACGCTAGGGTTTGGGGTTATTCATGATCATGCAAGCTTAAGATTGGAAGTATGTTTTTGTTGGATTGCTTGTGCTTGATTTAGTGGTTTTAATCTCTAATAACGTTTATGAGGGTGTTTTTGGTGATTTTGGATGAGATGAAGAGGAAGTAAGTTGGTTACAAGCTAGGGTTTTAGCAAGTAATGCATGGTTTGAAATATTTTGGCATCAAGCATGTTGTTTGAATATATTTTGATGCAAAATGAATATTTGATGTGTTCTTTGACTTGAAAAAAATGATTTGGAGTGATTTTTACATAAAGGGGTGAATTATGGAAATTTCCCTAATTGATTTAAAGGTGGTTCATTTGCTCATTTAGGCAAGCAAAGGTGATTGTGGGTGTGTTTGGAGTGATTTTGTAAATAGAGGAATTGAAGGACATATGTAAAGACAATTATGGAGTATTTTGAGGTAAAATGGTTATTTAAGATGATGAGAAGAACCAAGTATGGTTTACTGATCTTAAGGACTAATTTCAAAGGGAAATCATGTGGAAAACAAGGGGTGAAAGCATGGACAGTAGGCTGTGGACATATCGAAAATAGGGGTCTGTTTATGAGCAAACTGGTACTGTTTGGGCCATCAAAAAACTGTGATTTTTCGTGGGCAGATAGATCAATGAGTTATATTTCAAATGCCTTTTGAATCACCTCATTCCGAGTTCTGTGGAAAAAGTTATGCCTATTTTTCTAAGACTGCGCAAGATAGATCCGAGCTATGCACAATTGTGATTAAGCCCAATTTTAAGAACCGTGTTATGGTAGTTGGGTTTTTCACTGTAAATGAAAGTGTCACAGGATTTCTTGAAATTTTCATATTGGGGTTGTATAGCTCAATTGGAGGTTGGGGGTGAAAGTTATGAATTCCCTAAGGTGGACCGTGAATCGGTAACAACTTTGATTGTACTTAGAAGCTTATTTGGTTTGGAAAACTAAGTTGTATTGTATGCGCAATGAAATTGAAGAAGTTGGGAGATTGATAAATCAAGATCCGTCTTTGTTAGTCCACACTGGTGTGTTTAAAGTTATTTTGAACCTACCACCACTCCAATTGCCCTCAAACCTTTGTTACCCATCTCAGAAATATCAAAAATCCGTGATCAATTATAACCATCAAAGTCTTTCTTTTATGATCTCAATTATTCTACCTTGATCAGTTTTACTCCGACATTATTTCACTTTGAGTTAAACTACCCTAATTCATTTAGTTTTCAAATCATGTTGGTAGAACTCATCTTCTATTGAATTATTTGAGTTATGGATGTCTTTTAATGAATTTCTATTACAATCACAAATTATGAAAGTCAACGTTGTTTACTAATTACAGATACCTATAATTATAGTTCTTAAACATAAATCGGGGCCTAGTCTATCGTTTCCCATTGTGCATAAGTATTATCAAGTGAAATTGCATTTTAAAGACTTCAGGTACGTTCATTGCTTGTATCTTTAGAAAGAAGTACGTTTTTATCAAAATTATAATATTTTGGTAAGTACATCAACGAATCAGTTTAATCAGTGATTTGTCACATAATTAGTGACCTCATCAGTTACCAATGACAGGGCGTTGCCCTTTAGTTACCCACACGGCTTCAGGCCAGGTCCCCTGATCGACTTGGCAGGTGTACACCTATTCATATATCGTAACGGTATCAAGGGGGTTTACTATCAGATAATAACTAGTAAGTGCAGTTTACATTCGTCTTATTCACTGTTTTGACTTAAAATGAATTGCAAAGCAGACACCCAACCAATTTATGCATTGATCATTTAACAATACAGGAACGCATGTACTGAACTTCAGCTCACTGTTCGAAATGTTTTCATGCTTTGTTTTAGGCAAATGTTCAGTGAATTGCCCTCATGCTAGCAAGTTAGCCGAAAAGCATGCTAGCAAGTCAACCGTAGAGAATAAGTAAGCGAGGGAAACTTGGATGAATCAAGAGTGATATAGACCATGCATACTTTGGAGCCGTATTTTGTAATCTTCAGTATATGGAGGTGTAAACTCTGTGGTGAATTGCTTTACTGTAGTATATAAACCTTATGTTGGTTAGTTAGTAAATGCATATGGTTGAGGTTATGCCTAACTATGTTATCTTTAGTACACTTACAGCAAGTCTTGTCCTTTTAGGACGATGGTAACGTGCTGATCATTGGGTTCATCAGTTGTAATTGAGGAAATCAGAATAGTAATTACAAATAGTGAAACATGCTTAATTAGGGGGCGTTACAGAAGTTGGTATATTTCACTTCCTATACCCAAACTTTAGTATTCAATTACAAAACTAATTAAGCACGCACTCTCAAATTTGACCCGCAAATGAGATGAGATGAGAAGAGAAGAGAAAAATAGCTAACAAACCGTATTTTCTTCTGAATACCTCAACACAAATGATCTTGTCGCACAAAAGACTCTTTACTCTCTAAAAAATAGAAGATGGGAGATGGGAGAATACTTGCATGGATGAATGGGTGAATGGATGGATGAATTGCTCCAACCCATGACCCCTTTTTATCGTGGAAATTCACCCCCTTTTTGGTGCACAAAAATTAATGAAAAATTAATCTCAATTAATTCCTGACTGTTATATTGCATAAAAAAGGTTAGTCTTTAACTAAAATTAATTTCAATTGATTAGCCTTGACTATGTCACTTGACTCTTATGGAAAATTGGAGCACTTTGAGAAAATAGAACTACTGGGGCTAATGTTGCTGATGACAAGATGGGTGGTTGGGTGCTGGGCAAGGAAACAGACCTAATCGAGAGCAAAAAGGAGATGTGGAGAGCGTTGCTGGTTTGGGTGCTAATGCTGGGAAGACATGCCCAAATGAAGATAATGAGAGAAAAAGAGGTAGAAGAGAAGGAGAGGTGTTGGGTGGCTAGGCCAAGCCGAGGCGGGAGGAGTGAGGAAGGGAGAAGCTGGAGGGGAAATGTTGGACTGGTCGCATGTTGTTAGGCCGCACACAAGCCCACCAGGAGGGAGAAGGGAGAGTGAATGAGGAGGAGAGGGATGGGGGATGAACTGGGGTTGGGCCACAGGCTAGCCCATACAGGGCTTGTGATGGGGTGAGAGAAGATGAGGAAAAGGATGGGGGACGTACTGTTGGACACCTAACTGATGAGCTAACTTGTGCCGCAGCTTCTCAAGCCCACACAGTGGAGCGGAAGAAAACGCTGCTGATGATGGATTTTGGGCCTTCCTAGACTAGGCATCACAACCAGGCCCCCAACTGGCCCTTTTTCCTTTTCTCTCTCTTCTTTTTTCTCTTGGGCTTGGACTCTAGGCATTGCACGCATGTGAGCTTGAATCAAAACCGAGACCAATTGGTCGAGTTCATTTTTTTTATTTTCACCTAAAAATCATATAAAATATACATTATTTACTCATAAAAATCTATTTCAATGACTTTAAAGTAGGTAAAATGAAAGGTAAAATTACATATAAAATATGAATTATCATTCCACCAAAAGAAAATTTGTGTAATTATATTATCTATTCATATGTGCGTTCTTCCTTTGTAAATGTTACTTATTTATTGCAATTGTGACTACCATTACAAAAGGTCAATTTGTGTTTGAACCAAAAATGATCTATTTTTAAGGTACTTTTACACCGGTTTTAGGCTCGTTTTAATAATATTTTTTAGGTTTTTAATTTATTTTATTTTATTTTGCAGATTTTTAATAAATGTGGAAAAAGGGCTGAAAATGGCGAAAAATACGAGAAAAATGGGAAAATATCGAGAATAAAAAAAACCGGTCCAAAATTCCAAGAAAACTGGCCCAAGCAGCAAAGGAAGAAGAAAAAACCAGACTGGTCCATATTAAACCGGACCGACCGGTTCAGAAAATCGGTTCAGCAAAAAACCCGATTCGCCTTTTAAGAAAACCCCCCTCCCTTCCTTCTCACTCGCGTCTGTTCTCTTTCCCTGAAACCCAGAACCCCATCCCCTGCCCCTGCTTCACCGAGACCCAGAGCCTGCCTCGCACCCCCGTCACCATCTCAGCTCTCTCTCTCTCCCTTATCCCTTCCCAAAACCACCCAGCCCACAGATATCCCCAAAACCAGAAACCCCCAAAACCCTAAAACCCAGAAAATCCCCAACCCACAGTTTCACCTCCACCTTCGAAACTCAACCCACCACCGCAATTCACGCTACACCAGGACACGTCTGCCTCCTTTGTTGGCTTCATCGTCACCATCCACGACATCACCACATCGAAGGGCTGGAGATCAAGAAGGTTCGAGTATAAAGAGAACTTGGAGGACGCCATTGAAGAGTTTTTAGGAGGTATTTATAGGTAGATTTTAGAAGTAGGATTAGGTTTAAATTCTGTTTTTAGGTTTAGATTTAGTTTAATTTCGTTTTTAATGTCGATTTCGTATTTGATTTTCAGATTAGGGTTTTTGAATTTCGCATTTTAGGGTTTCGATTTCAGCTTCTCATGTTTTCGAATTTTCGGTTGTAATTGCAAAGAAAATCGAGGGTTTAAGTTGATGTGGTTCATAATTGTAGTTTATTTGAGCAATTTCATTTGGTTTTCCCCCTCCCCTATTTTTGGATTGATCGTGTGGTTCATCTGGATTCGATGATTGCATTCTGGGATTCATAATGGAAGCGTGTAGCAGTATTTGTGAGTATGCCTTTGCTTTTGTTCTGTTTCCTCTTGTTCTGCTTTAATTCCGTTTCTTCCTCCCCTCCCCTATTGTTGCTTTCGGTTCTGTCAACCTTTCTTGTCCTGTTGGCTCTTGCTTTGTTTCAATTCCGTTTTACCCCCTTCCCTGAATCTGTCCTGCACTTTTGCTTCTCTGTTTGTTAATTAGAAGGTGATGATGGTGAATGTTGGTTGGGTTGCTCAACTCCTCTGTTTGTTTTGCTTCGTTCCCAATCCCCCTTCTCTGTTACCCGTTTCCTCTATTCTGTTCTCAGCCCCTCGCCCCTTGGCTCAGATGGTTGCTTAATTTTGGTAGTTTCATAATAATAAGGTTGAATGCTGTGATTTGGTGATCGTTACTGCTTACTTGGTAATGTTTAACTCTTTTTTTGAGTAGTGTTGAATGATAAGGTTGCTTGATTTATGTTAGTAGAATGTTAAAAGTTTAGTTCATTTGAATTCATTTAATTTGCACGTCTAGGTTTAGTTAAATGTTGAGTTGAATACTTAGGGTGTTAGTTTGCTTAAATAATATCACTTAGTTTAGTTAATTAGTTTAATTGTTTCGTTTTACATGACCATAATCTAAAAGTCTTCCCTGTGGACCGACCCTCAAAGTACTACGACCGACAATCGGGTGCTTGAGGTTTTCTTTTCCTTTTCTCTTTTCTTTAGTTTATTTTCCACCCCTCAAAAATCATCAACAATTTGTTTTCTAGAATAAGGGTCTGTTCTTTTCGTTAGAAAATATGGGATGGTAAATGGGCAAAGTTGGTTAAGATTGGTAGAAGTGGGTTGAAGTAGGTTGAAATAAGTATTTTTTTGTTGAAGTAGATTGAAGTGCGTTTAAGTTGGTTGCAGTAGATTGAAGTGGATTGAAGTTGGTTGAATTTTGTTTGTATGATGGGAAGAAGTTGGCTAAAATAGTGAGAAATGGGCTGAAGTTGGTTGAAGTGGGTTAAAATTGGTTGAAGTTGGTATTTTTTTTGTTGAAGTTCATGAACTGGGTTGATGTGGGTTCAAGTTGATAAATTTGGATTTACAAACAAAAAGAACAAGGCCTACGCTTAGATAGACCATTTGATTATTCTCTTAAACAACGCTTGTACAACGGTCCCGGTGCAATGGACCCATATTTCATGCACTGAAAGTAGGGTTTGTTGGACCGAAAAAAAAAGAGTGACGAACCTTCGGGAGGGACAGATTTAGTGGACCCATGCGCATGGTGTACGTAGTATGTCTCCTCTAAATGTTCTACCTATTATGCACACACACACACACACTTATAGACACACACACACACACACACACACACACACACACACATATATATATATAT
>JACYFF010031955.1:106706809-106741482 GCA_017589665.1 Selenicereus undatus
GGTGATGATTCAAGCATTAAACACAGTTAATTGGCTTAATTAATTATTAATTATCTTAGTTATTTTTGGTCACATGGCTCTGATTAAGGGTGATCATAAAAAATCAAAACTGAAAAACCAAACCTAAAAACTGGAAAATCGAACCGAAAAGTTGGTTAACCGGTTTGATTTTTCTAAAAAATTCGGTTTGTGTTAATCGAACCGAAAAATTTTGCGGTTTCAGTTTCGGTTTCAATTCGGCCATTTGAGATTCAGTTAACCATACGGTTAACCAACAGTTAACTGAAACCAAAACTTACACTTTTATTTTAAAAAAACCGAATTTTATATTGGCGAAGTGTAGATTTTATAATTATTAAAGATAAGACTTAACATACAATAATGTGTAAATTAATATTTGGTGTCTTAAATAGTTAAATTAATTAAAAAAAAGAGTGAAAATTGAAAATTAACAATTTAAATTAACGGTTAATTGAAAATTAAATAGTTAAATTAATATTCAGTTTTAATTTTTGCTAATTTGGTTTTTAATTCCAAAATTACATTAGTGATATAGTTTAATGGAGATGCTAGTAGGGTGGTTCCTTCTGGTGAGTCAACAATATGTGAATAATTAGGAGCACAACAAATCGGTGATGATTCAAGCATTAAACACAGTTAATTAGCTTAATTAATTATTAATTATCTTAGTTATTTTTGGTCACATGGCTTTGATTAGGGGTGAGTATAAAAAACTGAAACTGAAAAACCGAACCTAAAAACTAGAAAACCGAGCCGAAAAGCTGGTTAACCGGTTTGATTTTTCTAAAAATTTCGGTTTGGGTTAATCAAACCGAAAATTTTTGCGGTTTCAGTTTCAGTTTCAATTCGGCCATTTGAGATTTGGTTAACCGCACGGTTAACCAACAGTTAACCGAAACCAAAACTTACACTTTTATTTAAAAAAAATCGAATTTTATATTGACGAAGTGTAGATTTTATAATTATTAAAGATAAGACTTAACATACAATAATGTATAAATTAATATTTGGTGTCTTAAATAGTTAAATTAATTAAAAAAAAAGAGTGAAAATTAAAAATTAACAATTTAAATTAACGGTTAATTGGTAACCAAACCAAGAAATTCGGTTAGCTGATTTTCGGTTAATTGAAAGTTTCAATTCGGTTTTCGGCTCACAAACTCTCTGACTAACCAATTTTCGGTTAATTGAATTTTCGGTTAAGTGGTTTTGATCACTCCTAGCTTTGATATCAAATGAAAGAGGACATCGAGTAGTGCTTATAAGAGAAAATACACATGCACAAAATTAAAAATTTTAAAAATAGGTTTAAAAATTGAGGTTAAAAATATAAATTTCAAAAACGTAGAGTACTATTTATAATTTAAAATTTTAATTTGGTCAAGTTTAATTTCAAAATTATTTACCCCAAAGTCAATGGACCAAAAATTCATTTTTGAAGTTGTGGGTTCAAAACATTATTGACCTGAGCTTCAGATCCTTCCCCCCCCCCCCCCCAAAATCTGCATGCATGTGTTGTGTGTCGTTCAACGCTTCCTCTTCTCCGTGGGTTCGAATTTAGCTATCTTTCAGGCAGCAACAGAGTTTGGTGGCGTTGGCGGCAGGCTTGGGTTGCTAGCATATTGTGCAAAGGATCATTTCCATCCTCTTCTCAATACTCAAAAAAACCCAAGGTCAGATTTTTGTCCCAAATCTCCGATGTCTAGCATTTTATTTTGGATTGTTGTATAAAAATTCCATATCTAATTTTGATTTGCGGTTTTGATTTGTCTTGATTTTTGGTTGAATATTTAAGGTGCATGTTCATGTCTTTATCTGAAATTTTCGTGATTTTACACTATGCTAGGGCTTTTAAGCGGGATCCACACAGGAAGTTTGTTGTTGTTTCTGTTGTACACTATGCTAGGGCTTTAAAACGGAAGGCTAAATTTGGGATTCATAAGTGAAATTCATCTAGAGGTAATATTTTCAATTTCTTGTTCAGTTTGTGCTTGAAAGCTTCATCCCCCTGTCTTTGTTCAGTAGACGATTTGGGTTGATCTTTTTGCACTCAAACAGGAACTTCTTTTCATTTGTCAGAATTCATTTAGAATGACTCTCAGAGTGCTTGCATGTTGTCCATTTTTCATTCACTTAGGTTGTGGTGGGTTGTAGTTTCTTTCTTGTCAATTTCATTTTGGGATTTCATTCCTTTGCCCTCCTCTTTATTTACGATATTACTTCAAAGTTTGTGATCTTGTTAGTAGTAGAAGAAAATTTAAGTATTTGTTGGTTTGCTGCTTTTTAAGCTTCTTATGTAGCTTGTATTCATTTAACGCCTTATGCAATGAAATTGGCATACCACCACTTTTATGAAATGGGCATACCACTGTTAAGCAATGAAATTGGCATACATTATGGGCATGTATTCAAGTTCTATAAAGAATAGGTGATATTAAGATTATTGATATTAGGTGTTACTGGTTTGAGAGATGTAAATTCGTTTGAATTGGCATAATATATGTGTTAAAAATAAGATGTAAATTCGTACTCAACATGAATTTTGATAGCAGGGGTACTGGTTTGAGAGAGTTCTTGGAAAAAAAGGGAAGGGAACTAGTGATTCTTTGTTGCTATGCGTAATTGTATTGGATTTTAATTCATTTTTATGACTTGATCGTTGATTTCTAAGTATTTTTTTTCTTCTACAAGAAATTAGCAAATTCCTTGCTTGGCTTGAGGATAACATGGATTGTAGGTGTGCAAGAGATTCACCCTAAGTTCTTCAATAATTAAGGTACCTTAGTCTAGCTATTTCATGCTTGTAGAATTGTTCTTGGGTAAAAATGAGAACTCCTTCTTGGACCAGGGGCGCAAGATTTCTGTACCAATATTCAAACAAATTTCTGCATTACTTCCTTTTCCATTGGGGGTGTTCTGCTAAGGCCATGTTTGAGCTTATTGCTAAGTGTTTTTTTCTAAACACCTGCACGACGAGTGTTTTAGGGCAAAATGATCGGGCAGGATTTGTTGTTTGGGACTTTGTGGGTCTTTGCTTTGATGTAGGATTTGGCCTAATTTGCTTAACACATCTTGTGAAGCAAAAAACATTGTAGATGTTGATAGACGGCAATATATTTCTATCTCTTTGTTTCTGTCTTTGTCTGGGATTTCTTTGTTAATCTCGTGGCTGCTAATATTATACCAGAATTGTCCAATCATTGTTCATTTGAGGTAATTAGCAAGGATCGGTACTTCGTAAGATGTGATAAGGGAGGGGTGAGCCTCTGTTCCCGGCTCGACAAAGGTGTAGACACTCATATGAGAATTGTTTGTGTGTGTGCATGCGCATGTGTGTTTGTATCTGCGCGCGTGCGTGCATGTGTGTGTGTTTGTATCCACGTAGCCTCTCATTTCGTATGCTTTTATCCAGTTACTATCAAGACAATTTAAATCTGTACGGAAACATATACAGTGCTTAAACTCTTTATGTTAAAGGATCTTAGCATAATAGGACTTCTAACCCAATTAAGGATTGCTCTACACAAATCACACATAGTTTCAGAGTTTGATTGTTCTTCCTCTTGTTAATGCCTGATTATTAAACTGGTTTTGGTGGTATAATTAAAGGGTGGAAGAAAATTTATCATTATTATAGTGAACCTAGGAGCCCCTTCAATCTCACAAACCTACATCTTGCCGTGTGTTAAAGGCTTATGAACACTGCAACTACTTTCACAAGAAGTTGTCTCCAACCATGGAGGAGAAACTTGTTTCTCCCATAGGAATGGCCTAACTTCTTGGCTACAGGGTCCGTCTATTTAACCTCATGTAATCTGTGGGAGAAAAATCTATTCTTTTGTTACTTTCAAATCTGTAAGTCCTATTTTATGGTTTAACTGATCCACTAATATCCCCCCAAAAAAGGGGAAATCGTTTTGAATATTTGAATCCATCAGTGTTCACCCTATCTGTTTTAGATTGGCTTTCAAATTCCCAATGTTTTACTATTCTGAACTCATGAAAGATAGGTTGTATGTTATCTATGTATACAAAATCAAGATGTCTTTTGTTTGCAATGCTTCTAAGTGATCTTTGCTCTTCCTTGGAATGCCTACAGGGCAGCCTCCTTAGCAAGCAAGGCTATTCATGAAGTAATCTCAGAGCTTGGTTCTGTAATTGGGTACTCATAAAAAGATGACACCTTGATCATGCAGCTTCTTAGACGTAACCTAACCTTGATGATCTTCAGCCATTTCAAGAAGATGGCGGTGATTTCTTGTCTAGTAAATATTTGGGGGAACACAGTTGAAGTCTACATACTCTGATTTTCTAATGGTTTTATTAGCTAAGATGCATCGTTGTTTTGATGACAAATTTCCCTCTGCTTTCAGAACCTAAAATACCTAATATTTTCAATCACCCACCATATTAAAAAGACAAGGAGAAATGAGAGAATGGCTGGTGATTGTGCAAGTCTAGAGAATTAGGTGTGAGTTCCTTTCTTAAATTTTGGTTTCCTTCCTCAATTTTCTGATAATTTGTTAATTTCTCACCCCCCCCCCCCAACTCTTTAAAAAATATCAGTTTTACTAGGTAGTAGGTAATCTTTCAACACCCCCCCCCCCCAACACAAAAAATCTTGTATAATGTTGATAAATTTAAAGCCTATTTCTGCAGGCACTCACAATTTTTCGTCGCAGTTTGGTTACAGCTTTGGGAGCAGTTCTCACTTCAGTGGCATTAATACTTTTGTTTGGTGTTGGGTTTGGAGTATGATCTCTTCCTGATCTGAAGTTATCTATTCTTTGTGCTACTGTGATAGAAGTCATCATCTAAAAAAGCTCATGGCGAGTCTCAATGTGACATGTCCCCGTTTTTGGTTCTTTCACATGGTCACTATTACAAACCGGATGCATTTGTCTGATTTTGATGGCTGTCTGCATTACTTTGTAAATAATACTATAGTTAATGTTCTTCAGTCACACAATACAGGTCAACATATGTTTATGTTGGGCATTACCCTTCAAAATTGCCAACTGCTCTTGCTTACGTGCTTGGTTCAAGTGCAGATTATACCACAATCAGTTTCTTCACCACCTGGTTTGGCTATAGGTGAAGCAGTCGCTCCAATTGTTCGTGTGCTTCTTTGGATTTGTTTTCCTGTTGCTCATCCTATAAGCAAAGTATTAGTTTCCTCTAATTTTTTGTCTCAAAGTTGCATCTTACTCTAAGAGGCAAGTTGTTTATTCCTATCAAGTTCTCTTATGCTGATACGACATATGATTTATTTTTATTTTTTTTGGCAAAGGGTAAAGAATTTATTTCACCCCACAAGCAGCACACCTGATACATGTACTCTATTTTTGTTAATTAACAATGCCTTTTCAGTTCGCTTGCAGCTGCTAGCCTTTGTCCCAGGGCATGGACACGAGCCCCTTTTCGAAGGGCTGAATTGAAGACTGGTTAATTTGCATGGAAATAAGGTATGTTCCTTCAATTGAGAATATAGCGCTTTACCAATTTTGTTTTCTTTATGACGATTTAGGGTGCTGCACAAAAAGATACATTCTTTTCTTTCTTGATGCAAACTGTCTTGTGCGAGCACATTCTCGATATGCTGCACTTGAGCTACAATTTAATTTATTTGCTTTTTTAAAGGATCATAGTTAAATTCGACGGATCAACTTTAATCACATTGTAAGCATGCTATGTGCGATTAGGAAAAGGCACTAGTCAAACTCGCTTCTTAAGATGAAAAATTATAGCAACATGCTGAATTACTAGAAAATATATTCCTTGACAATGGGAACACTGTTAAGTGACTTTCTGAGACATCTAACCGTGGGCATTACTACACACCTCACGCAGGGGAGTTCTAGTCTATAAAAACCACCTTGCTGGAGCTTGAGAGTAGGTGTCTCTGTGCTTTACATTTATGTACATGTAAACAGCTCATTTTATTTAAAATAGCGATCAAAGTTCTGGAGGTCACCTTCTTGAAGTAAAAATCTTGTCCAGCTTACTGCAAGCAGATGGCATCATCTTTGATAAGTCCCGACTTCTGAATCCCAACCTTGCTAAAACATTACATATCCACAATCCAAAATTCCCCAATGAAACTTCATCAAGAGTTTTATTAGGAACGTGTTCACTATGTTGCCATTTTTGTTTCCATTTAAGTGACTCTTCCCTGTGATCTGTTCATGTTATAGACAAGCTGGATTTCTTGCACTGATTATTAAAATGGAAACTTTATGCTGCTTTTGATTTGAGTCTTAATGTGGGAATTTGCTGTTGCTTTATACAGCTTCAATGCTCACATGTATCAGAAGAAACGTGCTCCAAGTTGATGGGCCTGGCCAACCACTACAATTGTATATCTTTCTAATAATCAAATCAAATTTAAACGATACTCTAATATTTTTATCTTTATTTTCTTTTCTCCATAATACCCGAACAAAAAAAATCTTGTAGAGGAGGCAACAAATTGCCATATTCAACAAGTTGTGCATATAGAAGTCCAGAAATAGCACCCTTACAAATCAGTACCTATTGCCGGGATATTGAAAATCTAATACTTACGTTCTGTTGGTCAGTATACTTATGTGTCCTGCATTTCATTATTAGTTTTGAAGGTTGATAGATTTCGTTGAAGTTTTCTTGTTATCGCTTGTATTAATCATTCGTTGATATGCAGCATCCACAACTCAAAATAACATCTGGAACATCAACGAAGATCAAGGGACCAGACAGAATGTCTGAAAAGCAGATGATGCAGGAAGAGGGTTGCAACAGTTCATGACTGTTATATTCCAAGCTTTAAAGCTCATCAACTTGTCGTGTTGGCCTCCTATGTTGCAAAAATAAATTACTTTCCCGAAGTACTTTCCAGATTCTGAAAACAAGTTTCTTATTGTCAGTGTAATTACAGTGTAAATGCAAGCATCAGAAATGAGAAACTTATGTTGTCACTACTAATTCGAATCAAATTGATTTTATAGAACCTTAACCCAATTATGCGCGGTCCAACACTAGTTTTTTTGTGGTGTTCATAAACTTCTCAGGTTGTCTTCATGTTTGGAAGAAGAGTGTGCGTGGGTGGAAGAACTAGTGAACTAAAAAGTTTCAATTATTATTAAAAAGAAATTTAAGTCAACATGCGGCAAAAATATTGTGCTAATAAATACAATAATTAGGAAAAGATATAGATGCAATTTGATGTGTCACATAATTTATAAGTAACAACTCATTCTGAAAAGAAAAATAAGCATGTAATAAATTAATATTAAAAAAATTAATAAAATTGAGTAATAGGTATAGGAGAATTTTTACCAAATAGGTTTATTAAAAACAACTAATTTCATTAAATACTTTTTTTTCCAAATAGCAAATATAATTAATTAAATTAAATAGCTAATACAATCAATTGATAATTAACAATTAGTATAATTTGTTAACACATTACATCTGATCGTTAAATAAGACAATAATAAACATGTGTTTACCCCTCACTTACACCCCCAAAACAAAATAATAATAATAATAATGGACTTGTGATCTGAAGCACGCAACGTAAGCCTAAAAAGCTAAACATAATGGAGGTGTGGCAAATCTATCCACAATAATGTCGTCAGACTTTCATCCACCATTTTCCTCTCCTTTTGAAGTGCTGATCACGGATCCCACGTGGCGTTCTAAGCCTTTCTCTCACTTTCATGAATTATTGGGCTCCTCTACATTGCATTCAATTATTTTCAACTTTAAATTTATATTTTTTATGGATAAAATTATAAAAATATATTGATATATTTTGATTAGTTTGTTTTATTTTATTTTAGATTTTCATATATAGTATGCCATCTCATATTCGGGTCACATAAGCATAATTATTTTAGCATACTTAGGCCCTGTTCTTTTTGTTAGTAAATTCAAATTTACCAATTTCAATCAACTTTAACCACCTCATGAACTTCAATAAAAAAATATCAACTTCAACCTATTTTAACCCACTTGAATAAAAACAAATACTCATTTTAAACTATTTAACTTACTTCAACTCGGTTCAATCAACTTCATCCATTTACCAATTTTTATTTATCAACGAAAAAAGCAAGCTTTTAGGGTCTGTTCTTTTCGTGGGTCAATTCCAAATTTCAATATACATCAACCTACTTCAACCCACTTCAATCTATTACAACCAATTTCTACTATTTTAACTAAGTTTAATTTATCATATAAAAAAAATTCAATCTATTTCAACCCACTTCAACCTTTCTCAACCTACTTTAATTCACTTCAATCTTCCTGAACCTACTTCAATTCACTTCACACTTTTATCCACCTTAATTTACCTATAAAAAGAACAAGCCTTAGTCTGTAGAGTGGTTTTTAGATCAGTATATGTGTACCTTTCTCTTGAGTTGAAAAAACAAAAGATGGAAATTTTGAATAAATATTTCAGTTAGATAACCAGCGTATTTTTATTTGACGCCATTTGTGAATTGCCAACCTTGGGTACCAGAAAACCGGTCTCCCTGTCTTATACGTCTTTGTCTCGTGTCCTATAAAATGGTAATAACTTGGACAATTTTCATTGTTGTAGTGGCTTACAACTGGGCTTTCTCTCTCCTCCCTACTCTCCACTACAATTCTGGTCATTTTGATCACACCATCTTTTCTGTCAGAATTGCAATTTACAGCAAAAATAAAGCTGCAACACATTCCGGGACTTTGAAATCAGGCCTGGTGAGAAGATTATCTTCCAAAATTGCATGCAAAGGTGTTTTATATTTTTTGGGGATCCCAAGAAAAAAAAATTGGGCAGTGGAAATGATTGGTTTTTTTCCTTTTTTGGGGGAATTTTTGGGGGTTTTGGATTGAACCCATTTCTCAAAATTTGATCTTTTGTGCAGGGGAGGAATTGTCATTCGAAGTTGCAGAGACATCAAGACTCTACTGATTATAGAACTGGCATTTTTATGTAAGTTTTTCTTCCCCCCTTTTCTTTGGTTGTTAAGAGTCTGATCATGAGCGGTTAATTTTAAATTGTAAAAATGCTTGAAGATTTTAAATACTGAGAAAGGATTGTGGGCTGAATTTTTAAGTAACTGAGTATTTGAGTTACATCACCTTTAAATTACAGGAATCTATGTGATTGATTTTAGCCCAAAAAAAATTGTGGGAATTTCTCAGATTCCCTCTTCTTCCTAGTTTGCTACTGACTCTTGATTCTACTTTACGCAATTTGATTTGACCTTGTCCTTTTTCAATTGAGTTCAAAGACTCACCAGCAGGGAGTTTTTTAGATTCTAAATTGCAACATACGTGATCAAATTAACACTGTCTTAATTCTATGTTGTTGGAAAGGAGCAGAATCTTCCACCTAAATCCAAGTCCACGACCCCCTCCCCCCTTCCTATTACCACCCGTCCCCACATCTAAAAATTGGATCTCATAGGTAGGTCAAGGACTACCATAGAACAACTCCAAGCAAGACTTGTGGAGTCAGAGGCAACAATCTTACCTGTGTTATAAAGAGACTATTTCCAAAAGACCCTAAATTTAGAACATTTTGACTGCTTATTACTTCACTAAAAAGGTGGATAACAGTCTTCAAAGTCATTTTTCTACAGTCAACTATAATCCAAGCCCAAGCAAATGCTAACAAAATGACTTTTTTCATGGCCCTCTTCATGTCTTTTAAATTTAAAGTCCACTGTTGAAGACACACTCTTTGTACTTGCTGGTTTTGACAATACCCTGTAAAGTGTAATGGGCGGCTTGGAGGGGAGGGGGAGTTCCCTGGCCTTCGTTTTCTTTCTCACACATTCACCTTCTAGGGTGTCCTGAAGACAATGAAGGGTTCTTAATTACATCACCTTACCTTAGACCTTTTACAACCGCAGAAAAAAAGGGAGTTTTGGAGGGGGGTTGTTAAGTAAATATGTGGGTCATTTGCTTGGTTCAGACTGGGTGAAGTAAACATGTCTCAGATCTTTTTCAGAGATGTTACTTAAGCAGTTTACTTGATGGATAAATATTGATTGATTGATTGAAAAACAGTAAAAAGTATGCAATTTATTATTTTTTTTTAAAGAAAAATTGTCTCTAGATTTGGAGATGTGGTCTTAATTCTTACCTCCAGCCAGATCAACTCCCTCACTGAGCATTATGTTTTTTAAAGGTGATATTAGAATGAGGACTCTGCCTTCTAGATGATAACTGTCTCCATATTATTGAAACTTATCTCACACTATATGTTGAGTGCCTGAGCATTATTTGTGACAGTTTCCTGAAAATTTGTGGTCCTTTGGATTCATGTCATTATAGGTGACAAATTCATGTTTGCCAGCTTGGTGTTAGAAATTTAATCCCCTCTTCTTGTTTGTTATGATTTTTCACGTTAGGTAACTTGGAGACAAAATGCTTGGAAATGGAGTTGTTGGGATCCTTTCGGAGACTTGTAACAAGTGGGAAAGGCGGGTGCCTTTAACCCCAGCTCATTGCGCTCGACTCCTACATAGTGGCAAGGGTGAAGCAGGTGTGAACCGGATAATAATTCAGCCATCCACTAAGAGAATTTACCATGATGCCCTCTACGAAGATGTTGGTTGTGAGGTATCTGAGGACTTGTCAGACTGTGGTCTCATTGTGGGGGTTAAACAACCGAAGGTAGTTTTCTTAATGCTTTGACGTCAAATAAAAGCGACTTCTGCTGGTTCCTGAATATGAACACATTTCTTATCTGGCTGCAGTTGGAAATGATTCTTCCTGACAGAGCTTATACATTCTTCTCGCACACCCACAAGGCACAGAAAGAGAACATGCCTTTGTTGGACAAGGTATTGCTTTTTATTCTGTCATTGGAAGCTTACGCTATTGAGTACTATGCTTAGCTTGTTGGTTTGATGTCTTGTAGATCCTAGCGGAAAGAGCGACTTTGTATGATTATGAGCTAATTGTTGGTGAGCATGGAAAGAGATTGCTCGCATTTGGAAAATTTGCTGGCAGGGCTGGCATGACTGACTTTTTGCATGGCTTGGGACAGCGTATGTGCTCTCTCCACGTATATGCTTTTAAACATTTCCTTGTCAAAGTTTCTCCTTTAGAGCACCTCTTTGTCTTTGCTGGTAGGCAACAAACCACAGAACTTCCAGTGTCAGTGGAAACACTCTTAAAACTAAGATAAGAGTTCATAAGATGACTGCATTAGCCATTACAACAACCATTTCTGACTAGAAAAAATATGTATTCTGGAGAAGCTATTGACCTTATGTATTTGCTTCAGAGATTGTAGATCAGAATTAGTGTATGCCTACATATCTATACCAACTTTTCAGATCTTTAAATGTGGCCGTGATTTTTGCTCAAGTTTTGGGACTTCCAGCTTTTAATGACATTGGTTTTCTGTCACCAATACCAGGATACCTAAGTTTTGGATATTCAACACCCTTCCTCTCCCTTGGGTCATCGTACATGTATCCTTCATTGGCTGCTGCCAAGGCTGCTGTCATATCCGTGGGTGAAGAGATCTCCACTCTGGGGCTACCTTCTGGAATCTGTCCTTTGGTTTTTGTCTTTACTGGCACTGGGAATGGTACTTTGTCCATTATTTGTACTTGAACTCTGTGCCATCAGTTCTACAGTTTATGTTGCAATGTCGGTTGTTTCTGTCTCTGGCACTGAGCTTGGTATCTGTTACAGTTTCCCAAGGTGCACAGGAGATATTCAAACTTCTTCCTCATACATTTGTGGAGCCAAGCAAACTTCCAGAGTTGTTTGAAACGGTATCTTGTTCTTTTCTTACTCTTCTGAGTTTACTTCTTTTCTTTTATTTTCAGTTAAGCCAAATTGCATCTCATCCGCAATTACTAGTGCCATCTTGATCCATGTCACCAAATGAACAATCCAAGGGAGATTACTGATAACAATGGTATTATCTTGTTTCAAGGTTTAGCACTTAGAATTTTCGCTTTACAAACTTCGTTATATCTTGTGCAGGCTGGGGACCACAATTGGAATTCTCAGCTGTCAAAGAGAACCTTCCAAGTCTATGGTTGCATTGTGACAAGTAAAGATATGGTTGAACCTAAAGATCATATCAAAACATTCAATAAAGTATGGCCACCTCACCCCAAGAAGTACATCAGTCGCTCAATGTTCTATAGATATTTGAGCATTATGTCCATCATGGTTGAAAATAAAGTGCCAATCTCATATGCTTTATTGCCTTTCAGGTTGACTACTATTCGCATCCAGAGCATTACACCCCTATCTTTCATGAAAGGATCGCTCCATATGCATCTGTTATCGGTATGCAGCATTCTGTTTACCTTCTTCTTGGTTCTGATTGACCATGATTAGTCCACTTATACATGTTGGCTTCCGCGAAAATATTCATTCTATAATGCATGCTATATTCCAACCTAGGATGGAGTTTAATATGACCGACTTCAGCATTAACTTACGTCATCTTAGAGTACATTTTGGGATCTTTAAGTCTTATAAAAGTTTACTGTTCATCACTTGTTCTGGTTGTTTATTTTTTTCTTTTTCCAAATAAAAGGGTAAAATGTGTAGTTAAGCTCAAGCAAGTAGTTGTAACATGATCTAAGATGTTTTAAACATTTGTAAATAAGTTGGCATGATTTAGCATTGGAAACAGATCTTCTTTCCCCGAAGTACAGCCGTTGAATCGCACCAATCGTATTGGATATCATGGATATTCCTAACTGCAACGTACGCAAGAGAGGCTAGCCATTCTGGGCAGTAATTATTTGTTTTTGGTGATGCCCTTAGCTATCTACATCTGATTTATAGATCCAAAGTTCCATGTGGGTGATCACTGTAATTTTAATTTTAGGGGAATTGGAATGGACTGGTTTCAACTATGCTTTGCAACGGATGAACTGGTTTCAAGTATGCTTTATATATTTCAATATTCATTCTAGATCTAGTATCTATTATTAGTTAAGTTGCATAATGAAAACTCTGATATAATTTGTTTGTTGAATCTTGATGCTTATTTGGCACTCAAGGTAAAGACTTAAGCATCTTAGTTTGTTTATGGCAGTCAATTGCATGTATTGGGAGCAAAGATTTCCAAGACTGTTGACCACCAAGCAGCTTCAGGATATGATGAGCAAAAAACGATGCCCACTTGTTGGTATAGCTGATATAACATGTGATGTAGGGGGATCCATCGAGTTTGTTAACCAAACTACAACTATTGACTCTCCTTTCTTAAGGTAAGATGAACAATTTCAGTTCGAGTATGGGGAACCAACTTTTGTAAGGTGTTCTTGACAATTGAAATTTCCAATTTTGCAATTGCCATTGCTTACTCATCCTCGCTATCAGACTTTGTAACTGTCTCCATGATGATCAAGAAGGTTTTAGGAGCTCTGCTAGAGTTGCTCCAGTCATATGTGAATGGGCTAACATCATCTCGATTAAGCCAATGTTTTGTGTTGTGTTAGTGAAATCTATTGTATTGCTCTATTGCAAAGTCAAATTAGGTTCTTCTGTGATAATCTCATTCTTCAATAGGAAATATGTAATTATAATCTGCCTGAGAGAAATTTTGAAGGTGGTCACCTAGACACTGTTTTGTCCAATCCGTTCTCCTGAAGAATAATTTGCTTTTTGGATGGGTTTCTGTTTGACGTAGATGCTTCTCATGCATTCAAGTGCATACTTTAGATGAGCTGGCATGCAGAGAATTTGGTCGCGAATTGAAGTTGTTGCGGAGAATCAGCCATTGATATTAGTAGTGATGATTTCAACCTTCTCACTAGAGAGCACACTAATATTTATGCTTTTGATTGCATTTCAATTCCTAATGGCAGCACATTTTGGCTGAATTTTAATAAATGTACCTGAAGATGCTTGCGAGCCAATTCCCATTTAAGTGATAGTACATCTAGTGGGGTAAGAAATTTCACTAGGAGACAAAAACATCTAAATTTCAATAATTATAAAACTTAAATCCCTTGAGTGTGTCTTGATCTACCGCTGTTATTCTTAGTCGTGAACATGAGTCCTATGGTGTCATTCCTGAAGTGTGTATAAGTATGCCAACTAGATGTATAAACATAACAATAAGATTCATGGAGATATAGTGCTTCGAACCTGTGCTAGGGAAAATTTTGCAAACTTGAAATCTAAACATTGTCCGAGCACCTCAAAATCCCAAATTTCATATTCTGGGAAGAAGAGGATGAACAAATGGATTGCAAATGGAGTCACTTATTTTTCGTTAAACTCTTATTAAAATCCTTCATTTAGGGTAATGTATATAGTCATTCAGACCCATATGTTCCGTCAATATTCATGCTCTATGCTGAAGCATTCATGTGCTTGACTAGTCAACTACGTATCTGCTGCTGTCTAGAATTCAACCAAGATCTATGAACAATTTCAAACTTTCCGTTTGCAGATTTGACCCATGGACAAAATCTTACCATTATGATATGGAAGGTAATGGTGTGATATGTTCAGCCGTTGACATTCTTCCTACTGAGTTTGCAAAAGAGGTATTCTGCTGAAAGGCATTTCTGTCTCTCTGTCTCTATCTGGATTGTTTTTGGTTGTGTTCTTATAGTACCTAACAATTTTTCTGATCGAAGGCTTCCCAACACTTTGGAAACATTCTATCACAATTCATTGAGCAGTTGGCATCCATGAAATATATAGCGGAATTGCCTCCTCACTTGAAACAAGCTTGTATTGTTCACAAGGGAGCACTTACACCATTGTATGAGTACATTCCTCGCATGCGACAATCTGGTTCAGAGTAAGCTTTTGATCCCTTTCTTCTCTGACCCTTTTATGTGATCTTATGACTGACTTTTTCTTGCTTCCTTCTTTTTCCCATGTTGCAGAGAAATATCAGAGAATATTCCAGATTCCCAACGTAAAAAGAAAAGGCACACACTGTTGGTAATTCCCTCGTGCTAGATTTTTGTTGTTTATGCTTGTCTAATTCTTGTAGGCTTGTGTTCCCCCCACTTGGCTAACAATGAAATTGAAGGCTGCAATTTCAGAATGAGAATTGGTCCTTGAATGATGTAATTGATATTTCAACATAAATGCTACTGTTTTAGCTGAACTTTTATTGAAATGGACAGGTATCTTTGAGTGGTCATTTATTTGATGACTTCTTAATAAATGAAGCTTTGGATATAATAGAAGCTGCTGGTGGCACTTTCCACTTGGTCAGATGTCAAGTTGGCCAGAGTGCTGATGTCATATCATACTCAGAGCTTGAGGTATATAACTTGTTTGTTTCGTTATTTATTTACCCTTGAGTCGGTGACTAAATGATAAACATTCTAATTGTTTGGGTTTTTCTTTTACAATTTTGGCAGGTTGGAGCAGATGATCCCTCAGTGTTGGACAAGATTATTGATTCTTTAACTTCTCTTGCCAATAAGAGGGGAAATCCTGGGATAGTAGAGAAAGAACCGAACAAAATTGCTCTGACAGTGGGTAAGATCCATGAGAATGGCACAAGTAGTGACGATGAAGCAAGAAAGAAAACATCAGTTTTAATACTTGGAGCAGGTCGAGTATGTAGACCTGCAGCTGAGCTTTTAGCATCAGCTAAAAGCCTTTCCTCCTTTTCTTCACTCGAAAGTTGGTCGGAAGTTGATTTTGATGTAATGGAGGACATCCACGTTGTCGTTGCATCTTTATACCAGAAAGATGCTGAAGAGGTTAGTTGGAAAAAGAAACTCCTCTTCAAATTCTGCCTTGTGTTGGCTCTTGTCTTCTGTTGCTACCATCTTAATCATTCGAGTTTTTCAAACCAAATCAGTGTCCAAAAGTGCCACGTAGACTGGGGGAGTGATTTAGATCTACACAGCCTTACTGCTGAATTGCAAATAGGCTGTTTCCAGAGGACCCTTGTCATCCAACCATCCCTTCCTAATGCTGCCCATCTATTGAGGGTTCTACTTGATTGGATTGTCTGACTCAGTTGCAAATGTGTCTTTTTACCATAAGGCTCTGGAAATAAACATTCAGTCTAAAGTTTTGAATCTAATGCTGATTGCAGATTGTCCAAGGTATTCCAAATGCAAAGGCAGTAGAACTTAATGTGTCAGATAATGAAAGTCTCCGCAAATATGTTTCTCAGGTAATGCTTGATGTGTGTGTGTGTGTGCGACTGATCATGTTTTGAGGGTGGTGAAGGCCTGAAGGGGGCCTCCTAACCTACTCTAGTACCAGGCTTGGTCTAGGAAGCAAAGCCAATTAGGTAAATGGACTTTATCTTAGCTCGGCTACAACTTGTATAAACTTTTTGGGGAAAAAAAAGAGATAAAATTACTGGTTTGATGTACCTTTGGGAGCATCAGCGACCTTTCTGCTTGTTCATCATAAGGCTACATCTATCCTCATCTCCCATGTCCTGCTTGGGCAGGATTCACACTGGGTAGGTTGTTGATGTTGTTATGATTATATATGCCTTTGTCAGGCATCAGAAATGTTTTAGGAGATGTCATGCCATACCTGTAGTTAATATTATTTTGTAAAAGGTAGATGTTCCATGGAGGTTCAATTTGTGATCTTAGGAGATGAAAGTTACTTCTTTGTGGATGCAGGCTGAAGTTGTTATAAGTCTACTACCCCCTAGCTGCCATGTTATCGTTGCGAATGCCTGTATTGAGGTACCTTTTACATCTCCGTTGTTCAGTTCATGACTTGTTCAATTTATCAGCTCCTGTTCTGATCACTAGTCGTATGCATTCTTAAGTGAGACTGTAATGTCTGAATAACCAATGACCTGAACGTGATTGGAATGTAAAATTCGACTAGCCAACAAATTGCAAGGAAAGACAATGAAACTCACTCCCTATCTTCAGGTTCAGTATGTTGACTTTAGAAGGGCTATTGAAAAGAGTCCGGTGAGGCATGCTTTTTGGGCTATATTCAAGCCTTGTGGCGACTACTAGTAGTTTTATTATATGTTCATGAGATCAGGTTATTCATTTAAACTCCCACTGGATGCATGCTGATGGGACATTTTCATGATTTTCAATTACTGATGCTTAGGATCTGTCTTTTGTTTTTTATTGTGAGATCTCATGTGTAACAAAGTCCTTATCTAGAAGAGGAAACCTGAGAAACTCTACCCAGAAAGGAACGTTTTTGGGTCATCTTATTGTTCGTTTCTGGAATTTTGTTCATATAGGGCACTTCCTTGTTTTTGTTTTTTGCCTTCTTTGTTTGTGACAGAAATGTTGTTCAATTGACACCTCTGTCGTGGAATCATATTTACAGTCTGTTTGGATTGAGGGGAGAGAAGGGGAGGGGAGCGGAATGAAGGTTAATGAACACTTATTCCCCTTATTTGGGAATATTAAATGAGGGGGAACGAAGGGGAATTGAGGGGAACGTTTCACCCTTAAACCCCCCCCCCCCCGCCCCCCTCCCCTCATTTTTATTCACCCCCAAAATGATGGGGAAAGGAGGGAAAGGAAAGATTTTTAATAGTTCTACCCCCTTCTCCTCCGTCCCGTCTTACAACATATCCAAACAAGGTGAGTACAATTCACATTACCTTTCTTCCCTTCCCCTCCATTACCTTCCCCTCTCTTCCCCTCCCTTCCCCCTCTCTATCTCAATCCAAACAATGTGTTAAGTAACTTGCTTCTTTAAATTTATGACCAAGTGAGTATGGAGTCGTACTTTTTTGAATGCATTATAAACAGCTTAACATAGGTATTTAGCCCTATGTTCATCTTTGAAACTAATCTACTTTTAAGTAGAGATCTGATGTGCTAAGACTCAGACTTTTATTAACCTGAATATGATCACTTTTGAGATCACCAATATATATACTCCGTAGCCTTTGATATGCTCAGACAACAAGATTGTTGGCAACATAACATTGATGAGGACTAATTGCTAGCCATAGCATAACTGGAGCTTTTGGCATGCAAATATGTCTATATGAATATATCGTGTTCTTTGAGAAAATCACGCATTCATTGTGGCAGCAAGTTTTCCTTTGTAGGTAGACATAATTATAGAAATTGTTTCAATTTGCTGCAGCTAAGGAAGCATCTTGTCACTGCTAGCTATATTGATGATCCATTGTCTAAGCTGAATGAAAAGGCAAAACATGCTGGTATAACAGTTCTTGGAGAGATGGGTCTTGACCCTGGAATAGGTAAGTATGTCATAAGGGTTCGCCTGCTCCATTTGTTCACATATGAAAACAAGCAGAACAATTTTGAGTAATTGCTTATCCTGCTCATAAAAGAAAGAAACTAGAAAAAAGGAAAAATAAAAGGATTTACTTGCCTTCCAAATAGAACAAACCGGAAGGGAAATTCAGTTTAAGGGACTACAAAGGCATTATTTGCAAATTAGGTGCTTCTGTGTGCGGATTTTCCATTGCTTCAGAGTAGATTACCAAATTGATGTTAGATTTCAGTAGTTTGAAATGATCAACCACTTGACGTATCAATTATGAGTCTTTTATGACCTCACGAGCACAACCCATCCACTATGTCTGTGATGCTTTTCTCAACCCACCCAGTTCTGGTTCAATATCATTAAGCCATTCTTAGGCGTCTCAACTTGTTGAAGTATAAATTCCAGAGGCCATGTCCTGAAAGCAACTGCTTTTGATGATGCAGATCATATGATGGCAATGAAAATGATCAACCAAGCACATGCCAAAGGGGGCAAAGTTCGATCATTTAATTCATACTGTGGAGGTCTTCCATCTCCTGCAGCAGCAAACAATCCCTTGGCTTATAAATTCAGGTATCTTTATTGTCCTTCTTGGCTCTACTGAAAAAAGGGGTATGTCTCTTGATGCGATGGATGCAAATAAACATCATGGATACTTGAGGAAAAGCGATCCAATATTTGGATTTAAATGATTAGTGAAGTGGATCCTGCATCTGCTTATTTGTGTAGAATGTAGTTGTTCACTTGATGCAGAACAACAACAACTTCCAATATAGATCCCGCTTTCACGGGGTCCGGAGAGATCCAAATATTAGCAATCTTACCTTTGCAGACATCTCTGCCCACAAAGAGACCAATGCCAAAGATCCACATAAAAAATAAAAAAATAAAAAAATTGTAAATGTTTGAGGTTGAAAATCTTTTGACAGGTAAAAGTAAATGCCTTAAAATATTAAAACCAAATAACATTAAATGAAAAATGTGTGTGTGTGTGTGTGTGTTTTGGGGGGGGGGGGGGAATAGTGGGAGCATTACCTTAAACAACTAGATCAAAGTAGTTGTTCACTTAACGCACGTGACAAATTTTAAATTTTGATTGGACTCGCCAAACAGGCCATTTGTGTTGGGGGTATTTACAATGGGTTTGATCATGTACAATAGGTCATTTGGGGTTAGGTTTATTGTTGATTCTTCTCATGAGCTTCTGCTGCCTTTTCCTGCTTCCAGTTGGAACCCTGCAGGGGCTCTGAGAGCCGGACGGAATCCTGCTACATACAAATCTCAAGGAGAAGTAATAAACATTAGTGGTAAGCACCTACAAATTCTGTCTTTCTATATGTATGTGGCAGGGTTTGTGCCCCGCTGCCCAAAAGGGGGGGAGGGAGACGAAGAAAGCATGTAGCAATCTATAATTACGAATCACATTCCCATCTAGAAATGTAGGTGGGGGTTTATTTTATTTTATTTTATTTTATCGTTTTAGAAGAGAGGGGGGTAGAGTTATCCATCCTTACCCCAGAATTCGAATGCAGAGAGAGGGTTTTTGCTGGACCCTTGATCGAAACATATTGGTTGCCTACTGCTTCACAAGGATCATGAACAAAGAACCATTGGATAGCTTAGTTAAACATAAATACATGATGCTTAATTCCACTGCAACACAAAAGATGAAAAATTTGCTGATAATGACCCCCTCAGTTCTTTACGAAGTGGGCATAGCTAAGCTATGTGAATGCTACCCTTAAATATCGGCTATACTAATTTGTGTCTGAGATTGTATTGTCTTTTCTCAAACATGTAGGAGACAGTCTTTATGATTCAGCTGTGAAGTTTCGACTGCCAGACTTTCCAGCTTTTGCATTAGAAGTCCTGCCAAACCGTAATTCTCTAATTTATGGCAACATCTACAAAATTAGTGATGAAGCGTCTACAATCTTCAGAGGAACCCTCCGCTATGAAGGCATGCTAGTTATTTTGCTTCTCCATTTCATTATCTTGATGAAATTCCGTTATTAGTTTTTTGTATAACTAATTCACCCCTTGGGGTGCGGCCCTTCCCCGGACCCTATGTGAACGCAGGATGCTTGTGCACCGGGCTGTTCTAGTTTTTTGTATAACTGACAATATTGCACCCTTGGTAAAATCTGTGTAGGTTTTAGTGAAACAATGGGGACATTCGCGAGAGTTGGTTTCTTCAATACCGAACCACATGCAGTTCTGACAAGTCCTGAGAGGCCAACTTTTGAAAGATTCATGTGCATGCTTCTTGATATTGACAAAGAGAAACTGTCAGGTTCCACACTAGGAGAAATGGATATTGCAGAAAGGATCATGTCTGTTGGACACTGCAAACATAAGGAAACTGCTATAAAGACAGCTAGGACAATAATGTAAGGAATGATTCCTAATGTCAAAGTTGTTGGAAACTTGGCTGCTCATCTTCTGATGTGACTTGATCTTGACCGTGATGTATAATCAGTCTCTGATGTATTCGCTTTCTGTTTTTCTGGTTGTTTAGATTTCTGGGATTTCATGAGAGAACATCGATACCTGCAGAATGCCAGACCGCATTTGATGTCACCTGTCTCCGGATGGAAGAAAGGCTTACTTATTCTAGCACAGAGCAGGTAGGTGCTTTGTGGTTCTTTCCCCTTTTCCTGCACAATGCACCTGCTGTAGAAAAATCCCTTTGAAATGCTAGAGGAGCTACTAATCAAGAAGTTGTCATTAAACCTGCACAATCAGCACGTACTAAATTATGCAGTCCGAAAAACCAAGTCAAACCCATTATACATCCAAATTGGTTACGAAATTGTTTAACCAGTATTGCCTACATTTCTCGGAAAGGTTAGGACAACCCAACCATGGACTAATATGATATGAATTGAAATGGCACAACCAGAACCTTATCCAACCTGAATATTCCATCAGCCCTAAAAAGGGCAGCCCGGTGCACAAGCATCCCGCGTTCACGCAGGTTCCGGGGAAGGGCTGCACCCCATGGGGTGAATTGTAGGCAACCTAACCTGACTTTTTTCATGAAGTTAATTGGATCATGAAGTGACATTTTTCATGGTTGATCAGGATATGGTCCTTCTTTATCACGAAATAGAAGTGGAGTTCCCAGAAACTCATACAAATGAGAAACATCAAGCAACCCTATTGGAATTTGGAAAGACAGAGAAAGGGAAAACTATATCTGCCATGGCGCTAACAGTTGGAATTCCTGCAGCAATCGGAGCTATTGTAAGCCTTTACTTCTCTTATCTTCCTTGGCTTTCCAGCATTTGCCTGACCTAATTCTAGTACTGATTTTCCTCCTCTTCTCACTAAATTGCAGCTTTTGCTTGCAAACAAGATCAAGTCAAGAGGTATCTTGAGGCCTGTTGAACCTGAAGTATATGCTCCAGGTAATTATACTTGGTCTGATTGTCACTATAACATTGGGAATGTAACATATAAACATTGAAATAAACCAAAAACGAACTTTCCTGGTGAATTGCCAACATTGGGTATGCTCTACCTTGTGTTATTTAAACGCACCTACAAATATCAAACCTGGGTATATGTGCAGGCAGTGAGGTCAACCAGCTAATTTTGCATGTTTTTGATCGAAAATACAATGTCGAGCATTCATATCCATGTTGAAAATGTCAAGTCTCTAACATGGATACTAAACAGTTCATTGGGAATTAACGGGTAAAAGAGGGAGAGTAAACAGTGGTAAGTACTGAGGCCCAAGTAATAATGGCCATATATTGTTGCGTGGATCAGTATGAATGATTGGAAATAAAATGTAATATGTTCACGAAAACCCCCTGCGCCCCCCCCCCCCCCAAAAAAAAAAAAAACAGAAAGTCATTCTTGACGAAGCTAGAGGGCTAGAAAAATGAGAATAAAGAGGCATCCATCCTTAAAGAGCTCGCAAGCATGGTTAAAAAGAGTTACGCAGGCTTACTAACTCCCTCTACACCCCTCCAAACAGAGGCTTTGGGTAAAATGAAGAAATAAGAATCCAAGGAAACAAAGCTGGAGTGCTGGACTCGAGCATTCTCTTTATGCCTTGTACTTTCTTCTGCGGTGCTCCTTTTTTTTAACATCTGTATGGGGAGTTGTAGCCTGATTAACTGTTTCTATGGTCTGCAGCACTAGATATCATACAAGCGTATGGAATCAACTTGTTGGAGAAGAAAGAATGAGAGTGCCAAAACTTAACTGTTGCCGGTATTTAGCCATCCCATGTGTTTTAGATTCTACTGTCATGTAACATAGTAATCAGTTCTCTGCTTCTCTGAAACCATGGCTTCACAGCTTCGAGCGATGATTCATTGCCCAGGTCACTAAAAGAACAAAATTGAGAAACAAAGAAAGAACAATACCAAATGTTCTGTACACTGCTGCTCAGTGCTCACCATATGTTTCTGTATATAACATCTACTGATGATAGTGTATTTGACTTGGGCAATGGATAGCTTGAGGGATGGTGAGTGGTGACTTACAAGTTACAACCAAGAAGAAATGAAATATCAATATATCATACATCTTTTACTTTGGTTTTCTGAACCCTTTTCAAATATTTCAGTACTACCATCCTTAGGCTGATGATGCAATTGAATGTGTAATTCCATAAGCAGGATTAGTTGTCTCCAGCATTGTGAAAAGTTCTGTTCCCCAGAAAGATCGCATCTAGTCGCAAAATAAATCCTTGTTTAAATTTAAAACTTGGACGACTAGATATTTTCAAATTGAAGATTGGGTTGGGTTTCAGTTGTCTAAATTTGTTAAAATTGAAAATTAGGTTGGGTTTCAATTGTCTAAATTTGTTGACCAATTAAGTTTTGGACAAGTTGTGTGTAATTCTAAGGTATATATTTATGTACCATGTTCGGGTACATACTTGTATAAGGTGCATCATATAATTGAGCTAAACCCTCATTTCATTTTCCCCAACCAAACAAGCATTTTCATAGTTCTCTCGGTCAAACTGATTAGAAAAAAATACATTACAGGTAACAAAAGGTATATTATAGACAAGAAAAGATACACTACAAGTAAGACAAGATGCATTGCAGGAAACAAAGAGTGCATTGTAGGAAACACAGAGTACATTGCAGAAAAGAAAAGATACACTGTAAACCAGAAAAGATACACTACTGTGGAGAAAAAAAGATACACTGCAACATATCGAGTGCGAATTCATTACACGACTCAATGGTTTATACCATGCTAGATACATACGTTTGCATCTAAGAATTTTCCCATTAATTGGACCCAGATGCCACCCAGGCTAGATACATACATTTGCATCTAAGAATTTTTCCATTAGACCCAGGTGCCGCCTCAGGTGCAAGTTTCTTGCACTTGTCTCTACTCGATATTGTGTGCAACAGCAAGTCTCTTAATATTACAGTAAATTGACTAATTTCCGTAGACACACGCACCGATTCAACCTCAAAATTCTCCAGGTTTCGAGTCAAATTCACATGTTCCCACTATTGACGTTAGTATAAATTCTGATCATTTAGACTAGGTTTTGAATTTTAGGATAATTTTGCCAGGCCTAAGATTATTTTCCCTTGGGATTCTTTTTCTTGTTTAGGGGCTCTGAAATTTTACACTAACATTTTCAATAGATTTGAAATTTGGGAAAGAGAGCACAGGAGCACCAAAAAATATTTGCGGACTACACGCAACAAAGATTAAAGAATCTATATTTTGCTTTCCCTTCTGTTTTTTCTCATCATGGTGCGTGACTGCATGGCAACTGCATGCAAATGGGAATTTGCAAGTATTCTTGCAGATTTCTTTTCCAAAGGAATAACAATGATGGCACAGCTGCAATTTTTCCAGTCGGCAGCCGTGCCAAAATCCTACTAAGTTATACCTCAAAACTCACATAGGCTCTGACTTCCTTTCAGCCCTCCATCGCATTTGGGAAGGAAGGAAACCGCACTCTAAATCTGTCTGGGTAAATCAATCGATGGACTACGCGCTAAAATTCAAGGATGAGAAGCAGAGATCCAAGACAGCAATTGCCGCTCCACCTCTTCCCAGTTGTACACTTTCGTTACTAGGGGATGCTGATTACTGGATCCTGACTTGCACCATGGATATGAGTTCTCGTAGTCGAACAGCAGCACTTTTATTCCGACCTCAGCACACTCGAGAGCGTATCTTGGGTTGTCATCAATCAAAACCTTCGCCCCCATTGACCTGGCCAAAACAGACATTGTCTCAGCTTTGGTCTATAGTCCGGAATATCTTTTTGCCCGGAAAGGTGACAAGCTAATTGCTGAGAAGGTGAGCTCAGCAAAACCCAGCCATAACACATTAAATGGCAGCCAAATTTGGACCTGAACATAAATCAGCCTAGCCTAAACTGAAGTTGATCAATATTGATTGCATTTTCCTCTAGCAAGCTCAGAGGACAAACCAATGGTAAATGTTAACATGACCCGAACTCATGGCAACCCCGACTAACCTTGACCCTACCTAAATGGTCCATCAAACAGTTTTTAGATTATCCCAAATTTAACCAGCCTAAACTTCACTTTGAAACCCCCCCCCCCTCTTCTTCTTCATGGTAGGTGCGTACAGAGTAGACATGATCTAGAATTTGATACACTACTTATCATCAGAATTTGGAGACACAACTAATCAGAAAATTGGGCTTCAAAAATTCAACACAAGACAAATGTACTGCGTACCTGCAAATCTCTGATTTAGGTCTTGACTCTCCATGTAGAGCAAAGTGATTACCAAAGTGAATTTCCTCAAACAATCCTTGATAATGCTTCTCAAGCCACGCAATCGTGTGGTCTTTAATGACATTTTGACGGGATCTAACATCATAATAGAACTTTAACTAAGAATGGTGCAAATTTACTTCAAAAAAATGGCACAAATTTCCTGCTGAGATTTGAAGGTAACGAAGGTGTATCAAATACATACGTGACAACAGACAAATTGCAAAATCTTGCTAGCTTCTTCAGGGCCTTTTGAGCTCCAGGGATAGGGTGAATCCCATTTTTGAAATAAGCTGTTTTAAAGAACTCATGAACACGGATATCAGCTGCAAACAAGAACCATAATGGTGTTAATGAACCTGTTGTGTCTGTACTCCAAGAATAGCTGTACATAAGGATGAAAGTTATATTCAAATAAAAAGATGTATCATCCAGAGCTTCCTCTTGCTAGCCATAATAAATTTGACTAATAGCAGAGTAATTTAATTTGAGGGTCACATGAAAATCCTATATGGAGAATAAGTTTTCCACAGGCATATATAGAAGCTATGATTTTAACACAATCTCATGTAGAAGTTCATTGGCATTTTGAGAGGCAGAAAGAACATACATGCATGGTGCATAAAATGCAAATGGCATCACAGATGTCTTAGCCAGGTCAAAACATATCTATATTATAACCAGACCAGAACAAGAGATAGTTACATGACACCCGGGGCCGCCCCCCCCCCCACCAAAAAATCCAACCAAAAAAAAAAGGAATGGTTACGTAACACCAGTTAACTTTTTGAATGAAAAGTAGATCCTCAACAACAGTATGACTGGATAAAAATACATCAGAATGCATAGAGAACTCAAGCAGTTTGCGAACAAAAGTTGACGACAAGTCACAAGGGCTGGTTAGCTCATGTTACAGGCACATAGTAGCCACTGCAGCCCAATAACAGCATAAAAAGCTCCATCCTAAAGCTGCCATGGCTCTCCTTTCATCACTATCACTGAGGCAATGACCCTGCTTGGTTTGAAAAGAAGAATCTCATTTCCCCCAGCTGCCATTAAAATAGTCGAGAAACAACCTAGCAAACCAATAGAAGCTCTCCAAACCCTGGATGAATAATTATTGCCATGAACATATGCTACACCACTACGGTTGTAAATTACTAAATGTTTCAGCAAAGTGCCATTTCAAAACATACCAAATGCAGATCAATCAATTCTGTGATTTATATACCGAACTCACCCGGATTTTCCAAATTTTATACACATGCTTTCCTTCCTTGCATTCCCATTGAAATAGAAAGAATAGGACGAAAGAGATTCAACGAGGACTTGCGACTCGGTCAAGGAGATCTCAGACAAGTGACATAGCAAGGGTGGAAGTAGTGCTGACAGCTCATTACTTGGATATATATACAAACTATTACTCAGCATTCAGCAACAAGCTACTGCTTAGCAATTAGCATCTTGTCATTGAGCACTTAAGCTTCTAATAACAGATCAAATGGTTAAAATGGCTTTATCTTCTCGCTTTTGGTAGCCCAATCCGTCCCTTATCTTCTATTTCCTCCTTTAAATGCCATCCTCTGACAAACATAACTTCCAACAGCAGAAAGGATGCTCCTATGAATCTAATTCAGCAATCAGCATGTGATTCCTTCAGTTGCATATTATAATTCATCTTTCCCATATAATCATAGAAAAAAAGCCAAATTCTGCATTGTGATGACTGCCGTTTATATTTCAAATAGAAAATCAGTGTTCCTTCATTTCATTTCTATTAGGAAGTCACATAAGTAACGGAATCCATTTCTGCTCAATGTCAAGGGGGGGGGGGGGATTTAAAGCAATCAATTTGATGAGTCAACAAGTGGGGCAGGGACCAAAAAGAAAGGAGTCCCAGAGACAAGAAAATAGATTGAAGCCAAGAACATACAAACACAACTACCACAACCAAAAAAAAAAAAAAAGCCAACATGGTATTCAACTGCCTTCTAGAGATGAATGGTGCTTTACATTAAACAATCAAGACTAGCAAAACAGAAATTTCCAAAAGACTTACATTCAAATGAAAGAAATTTCAGAAGTAGGTAAGATTATTGTCCCATACATCAATAAGTGTATGAGATGATTGACCAAACAATTGTAGAGAAAACAAACATTTAGCTGACCAAATACGAAACATAATGATGAGAGAGGGTACTCATACCTTCATCACGGGAACACTTCCATATCTGTACAAAAGTAAGACAGACATCAGAGTTCAGAAAAAATAGCTACATGTCACATTACTGAAAGGAGGCACACATATGTGTGTGCACACATAGAGAGGGAGGGAGAAAAGGAGATGAAAGGGCCACTCATATCAGGGACAAAAATAGGGAAAGAAAAGATTGCTTTACGAACTTCTTACTCAAAGATTAGATTGCACATAAAACATTCTGCAACCAACATTAAAGAGGAGTTACCCTTAAAGTAACACCAAATGATCTATCTTACCCGGGGAAGGGGGGGAGGGGGGGCTTGACTTAAAAATGAAATCCTAATAATTGATTACAAGCCAGACATTTCTAAAGAACCTTCTCCGCCAATTCACAAGGCGCAAACCTGCGCAATTCCACCCAAATCTCCAGCAGAACTGAAGATAGTTTGGGGAAGGGCAGACCATCCATACAAGGACAACTTTTCATTTTATTAGCAGACTGGCCAAACACATAGTAATATAGCAAAAAGCAACATGGAGAAAACTAGGGGCCTTAGTTTGTACCTTAAAAAACTCATAGACGTGGTACTCTGATACTGAATGATTAGATGAATAACGATCAGCAATGAATCTATTCAAAGCTGAGACGAAGTTTCCGAGGACTGTAAGCAGAAAAGTAGACAAATCAGATGCACGAACTATACTCATATTCAGAATTTCACCACAAACTTCCAAGCGCAAAACTTAGCAGCCAAAGTCCCATATTACAATTTCATAACACTCTATTATCACAACAGAACCACACCAACCAAGGAGCCATGCATTTCTATAGGCACATAAATGTTAGAACCAATTATCAACCACAGTACTTCCGATCGTAATAATTTCAAATGCCATCATGATAAATTAAAAGAATTTTCACAGAAACTAGCGGAAAAGAACTGGAGCAACACAACGTTCATACAGTAAACGACTTGACCACAAATACCTAATATTCAATTATGCTAATAAGCAAGAACCCAAGTGGAGAAGTCCCTGGCACTGACCGTACCACCAAGGGCACAACCCCACTTGTGGCAATCTACTTCAATTAATTATTCAATCCTAATAAACGATCATATAAAACCTTGTGAAATCTCCATTAAGAATAAGTAATCCAAGTTTGGTCAAGTTTAGACAACCGCGGCACTCAGTCACTCACCATTCCACAAGACCAAAAGACCATTTTCAGGTCAATGTAAATCAACTCAGATACAAAACACATACCAGAAAACCAACAATATCTCCATTAGAAAACGATCCATTCAACGATTATGACATAATTAGGCAATCAGAGGAAGAACAATGTACCCTCATCAACATCAACAGCAACGACAATCTTCTCAGGCAATGAATTCCAACCAGATAAACCAGTAGAGCCTCCTCTTTGGCAAACCACACCCTTTTCATCAGCAAAACCCAGTCGTTTCTGATCTTGCTGGAGCCCCATTTCAGAAAGGGGTTGCCGGGACGGAGCAAATGCCCGGGTTTTGTAGAACCCACCAACATCTTCATCACCACCCTCTTTCCTCCTCAAATCAGGGTTCTTTCCTCCAAAATCAGCACAACTCTTAAAACTGAAAGCATTCCCGGCCACATTGATCCGGCAGGAGCTTGAAGAAAACGTGTTTATTGAGAATTTCTTCGAGAAAAAGGGAAGTGGGTCATTGTTCAAAAGCCCGGGCAATCCCTTGCCTAGCACTACTGACGTCATTGATTGCAAATGTTGCTTCTTTATCATCACTTATCAATCACATCCCTTCTTCCCCCTCTACCCTCTACCCCCACCCCCCTCCTCCCACTACAATAAACTCACAAAATTACAGATACCCAGATGAAAATTTCGGATCATAAACATTTTTTTAAAATGACAGAAAAACTTGAATTCTTGCAAGAATTGCGGGATTGTATAACCCGAAAATGAACAGCTGAGAGGGGGAGAACCCCAAAAAGAAAAACAAGAAAAAAAGAAAAGAAAAGGCAGACTACCCAAATGGCGTGTTGCTCTGGGGAAGAATAAGAGAGATCAAAAAGGAATTTGATGATTTTTTAGTGGAAGCAAATGGATGAAAGGTGAAGGAGAATCGTTGAAAGAATTCAATGATGAAGAATTCAATGATGCCGACAATAGATATTGGCCAAAAGCTGCAATGGGGGTTTTGGGAAGTGGGCAACTTTGGGGAAGCCTAGCAATGGCCGAATGGGGAGAACCCTCCGCTCGTCTCTCTCTCCTAAAAGTAGCAAGCACCCAGCGGCCATCGCCTACGCTGGGCGGCTCTCATATAATTTGTTCAATTTTTTGACATTTTTGCAGGAACTTTTTTTTATGTCTACGCTTCCTCGTCGGCAGGGCATCCCCTTGCAGAAAAATGACCGGGAAATTTACGCTTAGGTGTTGGAACAAATTGCAGTATTTTTGATGTGGTGCTTCAAGGGCAAAGGCCCCTAAAAACCTTTATGTAAGTGACTGGAATTTTGAAATGGAAAACGGTGGAAGCTATGTGTGAAGCAACGAAAAAAATTTTGAAAAATTGAGAACGCTTGGGAAGAGAGTGGGAGTTATTGTGGGAGGTTGAAGAAGTTGCAGAGGAAGTGAGAAGGTGTAAAAGAAAGGAAAGATAGAGATAAGAATACGAGCGTTCACTGTCGACGTTGAAGGAGGGAAGGTCCGACTTCGAAGGTGGGTAGTGGTCACGAAGAGGACTCCTTTTTGGTGGCTTGTTGCGGCCTTGCGACATTGATAACGTAATTGGAAGCAAAGGTGGGGTATTGCATGCTTATGTGTTTGTTGACGTTCATTGCATCTTTGTGCATATGTTTGGTAATGTGTGTAGTTGTGAGTTGGGCAGGGGAAGCACATGTAGCATGGCAATTTGTAATTTGAAGAGGAAACTAGAATTTGGGGAAATTAGGAATCAAGTATGGGGATGTGATGTGCTTATGTTGGGTTGCTTGTTTTGGATGTAAACTTGAATGTACTTGTGAATGTTGTTATTTGTGCTCCTAATTTTGTCCTATTGTTGGTTTGTATGTGGTACTGGGAAAGTGATATGGTTAACCCAAAATTGTGGACTATGCAACCCAGGTTGACGTCCTCGTGTGAAGTGGTTTGATGTAAAATGTCAGTGACAACGGTATGTGGGTTGGGTTAAGTGAGAGATGGATGTCTTGGAACTAAAAAATCAGTTGAGTTTGGGAACTAATTGGGACAGTGATGTTGAATGTTAGCCCAATAGGAACATATGGTATAACCCGGGTTGTCCAGTAGGGGAATGCGGGGAGTGAACTGTTTGCTAGGAGTAGTAGGGGTAAATATTGATAGTTTATGGAGAAGGTAGGAATGGATCATGGATGTCTCATGTGTGTAATGTAGTTGTGTAATATACAACATGGTGCATATATCTTGGAGATGAATATTGTATGAATTGAGTTGGAATTGGAATGAAGGAGATGGGGAGTAAGGAATTTAGGGTTTGGATGTTATGTGCATATGGTAGGGTTATTATGCTGACGCAGATGTAGAAATATACTGGCCACTGTTGGGTATTGTGTGTTAAATGTGTTAATTGTTACTTTGTAAGTAATGGCGCGAGAAGGATATGAATTACCTGGAATGGTGTACTATCCATCTCGGGTTGAAGTGTTCCTGTAATGGAACTGCTACAAAATGTTAGTGTGCTGAGTGTATGTTTGGTAGGGAGTTGGAGGGATGGATTTGATGTACTTAAAATGTAGCAAGTTGGATGTTTTTTAGAAGGAGTTTTCATGAGTGTTAACTGAGCATTTGTAAGTGTCATATCCCAAGTCGTGCATTTGAGGATGTGATGATTATAACCTGTGTGTCTGAAATGTAGGAGGAATAAATGTTGATGAATCTAGGGAAGGTAAGAGTGGGAAATGTGTGCATGCAATGTACATGTGCAATGAGTGTTACAGTACATGTCGCGTTGAAATGAATATGCAAATGTGGGATAAATGCAGGGGAAAATATGGTGTGCTGGGATGTTTGTGATTGTTGTGGGTGTACAACACGTGCATATGTGTGGGAAGTGTTGCATGAATGTGAGCTGGCTTTTGATGCTGTGGTGATGTGGTAGGTTTTGATGTTGTCATAAATGCTATTGCTTTTGAGGCTGACCATATTGCGCGCATGACCTATGTGTAATGTGTTTATTTGTGTTTGCAGGAGTTCGCAATTGAACTAAGACGACAAAGTAAACATTGTACTATGCTAGATGGTAATGACAGGGAACCAGTGTCAAAACGGCATCGGATGACAGTGGATGAGATGGGGGATGGTTCATGTAGTAGGGAAAGGACAACAAAGAGAGCATAAGTGTTGGAGGAGTTGGATGTGGAGGACAGTTCTTCTGGGAGTGACTACATGGCAGATAGTGGTGAAAGTGGGGGTAGTAGTGGTGGAAGTGAGTCGTTAGAGGTAGAGTCTAACTTTGTGGAAGACGTAGAAGACTTAGAGGTAGCATGTGATACGGTGGGTAGAGGCAGAAGGCGGTGTAGGAAACGAATGAGTGTAGTTCCAAAATTGGAGAGGGTGTGGAGATCGTTTGAGGAAGCAAAGTTGTTAGACTTCTCAGGGAGTGACTTTGATGGCGGAGATGAAGGTAGTGATGATAGTAGTCTTGATGTGTCTTTGGTGGATGAGTTAGAGGTAGAGAGTGAGGGAGAAATGAAGTTGGGAGAGGGTGATATGAGAAAAAAGGGTGTTCCCGGGCAGGGCAGAAGGCAACAAAGGAAGGCTGTAGGTAATGGTGTAGTACTTGGAAGGCAACCATTAAAAGGAGAGAAGGGTAAATGTGTGCGTATTAGGGGTAGGTGCATCATTGAACGCATTATTAGTATGAATCACAAGTTGACTATCAAAAGGAAGAATTGATGGGAACTGTCTTAAAATCAATCCTTAAGTATTGTCCGTTTGCGATGGAATGAAACTTAGGACTTGTTCTCGTGAAGTGTTAGGTGCCATGTAGTAAGGCATTTAGGCTAGCAGATAGGCTTGTACCATTCTCAGTGTTTGATGTGGCTTTGTTGACTGGCTTACCGACAATAGGGGAGAAGGTGGAATTTTCGGACAACAGTTGCATGACAGAGATTGCGAACATGGTTAGGGGCAGAGTGCATGAGGAAGAATAACAGGAGCTGAGGAGAAGGAAGGTCGGGAAAGATAGCAAGGACAGTCAGGTGTACAAGAACTTTATTGGCGTAATGGTATACCTATGTGAACAAAATACTGGTGATGAGCAACTTGATCTGTGGTTGAAGATGGTCATGTGGTTGGTCCTTGGTGGTTTGATGTTTCCTCGTTCTGTATATAGAGCAGCATGGGAGTTACAACGCTATGCGAATGATGTGCATGGGATGCGTAGGTATGCGTGGGCGGAGACGGTGTGGCAGTACCTGGTGCAGTGCTTGGATGATATGCAGAGGAGGTTGCACAACCCGGTATCAGAGCTTTAGTTTAATGGGTTTTCACTCCTTCTTCAGGTAATGTCTTCAACTGCAACATACAAACTGCGAGGTAATGTATAAGTCGTTCATTTGTGGGGGTGGGAGTATGGTTGGAGGGATGTCAATAGATGTAATGCAGGTCTTTGTAAGTTAAAATGGTGATGTAGTCGGAAAACTACAAGTTTGGGTAAACCGTGCCTGTGAGTGAATATTGTGCGGAGCTTGATGTTGACTTCATACAAGTTATGATTGAAATGCGTTGCTAATTGGTATTCATGACAAATGTGTGGTTTTATGAGCACACGACCCGGTTTGAGGTGTATGAGAAGAAGACATTCCCTCGCATAGCTAGCTAGGCTGAAATGTACCATAGAGGACGATACGATGCAGTGGAGCTTGTAACTGGAATCGAGGAGCATGATGTAAGACAGCATTGTGAAGTGTGTGTTGTTATTGTGTTATACATGAAGTTTCGTTGTAGTGACACATATGATATCTTCTTCATGTGGAATTGTAGATAAAACTCGTACTGCACCCGCAAGAGGAAGAGCTATAGGAACCAGTTGTGCACAATTTCATAGATACAGATGAGTTCCGGTACTATGTGAAAGACGGGGAGGTAAATAAAATTTGTAATTCAGGAACAAAACCTTTCGGAGGGAAGGGGTGGGATGAAAATTTTCAAGTGGTTTGGTGGATGATCCTTTGGGGGGTGTTTACTGACAGTGTTGTTGGTGTTGGTGGCTTTTCCAGGGTGTGCTGAGCTTCGAAGAGCAGTTAAGGCGTGAACGTGCTGCGTTCCGTGAGGAGAAAGATGCACACGCAGTAACGTGGGCAAAGTTGGAGTTGTCTAAGGCTCAGTTGTCCAACGTACGGGCTGAAGCCGGACGTAATTATGGAATTACAGCAGAAGAGGAGGAACAAAGGGGAGGTATGGATGAAGCTATTGAAGGCATTTAGCTGAGTACGGGAGGCGCTGATGTAGGCGTTGGTTACTTTGGAGGGGAAAATGTGGACAATATAGGTGGATGTGCAACAAAAAAAGGGGGGATAAAGTGCAACCGATAATGAATTGACTGGTGACGTTCCAAACTATAGTGGGGTTTCGATTGTGGTGAGCAGGGAACAAAACAAGTAGTGTGTGACGCAAAGCCAAAGTTGGGTGTCGCGCATGAGGAAGTTCAAGAAGTAGGTGTTGAAGACACGGGAGAAGGTGCGGATGAGGACGCGGTCAAGGGTGAGCGTGCCGCAGAGGTTCAGCAAGGGCCAGAGGTTGTGGTCAGCACTGTTAAGGAGGCTGAACATGTGGCCGAAGACATGCACATGACCAATGATGTTGATGATGGGGGAGAGGGTAGTGGCACACTTGCAATGGAGAAAGACATGACAAGTGGAGGGCATGACGAAGTGCGTGATGGAAAGGGTGGGGATGTCCTGGCAGGTAACGAAGAAGGAGAGAGTTCATCTTGCATTACGAAGCGTTCGAAGAGAACGGTAGGAGAGCTGCTCCATCCCGACTGTGCCTATACACCAACCCAAGAGGCAACGTTTTCTGCGACAGTGGCAATGTACGTCCATTGTGAGAGGTAAAGGCAGGCAAGCTTGGGCTTCATCGAAGGCTGCTAATGATGGGGAAGCAGATGCTGACACTGTCATAGATGTAACCCCTCTCACCATGTTAGTGGAAGCGACCGGTGATGGCCTCCGCCAAGCACAATGTGATTTAGCAAAAAAGATAAGGGTTCATACACAATGTTCATGGAGGCTTGAACAGATTGTGTGTCATACGTTGGCATTGACTGCAGATCATTGACAAGATGTGGATGCCGAGAGGATCGTCCCATGCAGTGCTTCAACGTAGGGGGAATTAGTCACTGAGTAGGTATGGTTTGTAATGTGGTTTATGTAGATGTATTCCAGTCAACTGGATCAATAAATGAATGTTACGTACTCTTATAGCTAAATTTGTGTAACACCCCGACCTCGCCGGGTCGTGTTACACGCCACAGTCCTTC
>JACYFF010031955.1:106794576-106805270 GCA_017589665.1 Selenicereus undatus
GTATGTATGTATACACACACACACACACACACACACACACACACACACACACACACACACACACACACATATATATATATATATATATATATATATATATATATAATCTAATTTTTCATGACCCCACATATCCAACCCCTACGAGTTTATGGGATGTTGATCCTTGCTGATCTCATGTTTTTGCGAACTCATGAAGTATCAATCCTTTTGGATCTTAAGTCGTTTTTACGAATGTGTTTCACCAAAAATAATAATAAACAAGGAAGAAGAGATCTTGTATGTTTATAAATTGTGCAAAGAGATCACCATGCACAAACCTTTGACAAAAAGATGAAGAAATTAAGCTCCGTAATAGTCTAGTCGAATCGAACAAACATATTACTGCAAGCCACTATGGCAAAAATTTGATTGATTTTAAGCGGTGGAAAAGAAAAGGATGACCCGGTTGCTTTTATAGCTCTTGACCAATTTGGTCATGTTCTTTTCGTTGGGAAATTACGGGTGTGGGATGAGTGAGAGTATGAAAGGGGGGAAGGAGTAGGTAGGTGTTGGTAGAAGTGGTATTTTTTTTTAAAATGTGGGAAAGGAGGGGAATGAGTGAGAAGGACTGGGAAGTAGTGAGAACGAGTGGGAAGTAGTGGGAAGGAGTTGAATGAAGTAGAAGTGTTGATGTAAGTTTCGTATTTTGTTTTTTTAATGTAATCTTTTATTTGTGATAGTAATTACCGATGATTAAAAATTTTTAGACTGAAAAAAGTATTTTCTGTATTTAGTCAGGTACAAAATATTATTTCATGGCCGTTATTACCCCAAAAAAATTTTAATTTTTGTTATTCGTAAAACAAATTACGAATATATTATTTTTCGTATATTAGCCTAATACGAACAACGAAAAAAATACACATATGTTCAAGCCTTGTTCTTTTCATTGGTAAATCCAAATTTACCAACCTCAACCCAATTCAGCCCACATCAACTTGCTTCACGAACTTCAATAGAAAAATACCAACTTCAATCAATTTCAACCTATTTCAACCCACTTCAACCTCCTTCAGCTAACTTCAACCAACTTTAACCAACTTCTGTCGATCATACAAAAAACATTTAATCAACTTCAACCAACTTCGACTCACTTCAGCCTACTTCAACCAACTTCAACTCACTTCAGCAAAAAAATATCACTTCAACCTACTTCAATCCACTTCAATAAAAATACCCACTTCAACCTACTTTAACCCACTTCTACTAATCTCAACCAACTTCATCTATTTTACCAATCCATATTTTCCAACGAAAAGAATAGGCTCTCAGTACACGGAAAATAATCATCGATAATTTGTGTGAATAACTTCCAATATTTTGTTACTTAACGCACACGGAAAAAAATATCCACTCAAAATATACATACAATATATCTGCACTTCCTGTCACGAATCACAAACAACGCCAAAAAAATTTACACATTCCTTCATTATGAACGAAAAATAAATATGTTACACATACAACCACAATCCTACGTTTTGATGACCTATAATAAATATTTTGTAACCAACGCCCAAAAAAAAATAATTTAAGTATCTCTTCCATATATAGAATTAAACCCAAAATATCTACAAGTCACAAAAAACTAACATTTGCTTAACGAAGCAGAAAAAAATTATTTTTTCCATATATATAACAAAAATTATGTCATCTACAATCTTTGGCATGACTAAAAAAATTTTCCATAATATCCAAAAAATAAATAAAACTTTTCATAATTATTATCAGACCATTCATGCATACAATTACATAAATTATAAAAGTTTTCAAAATATTAAAAATAATAGTTATATGTAGGAGTGGTAAAGAGTGGATGAAAGTGGGTGAGAGTGGGAAAAAGCAGTATTTTTTTAAAAGTGTGGGAAGATGTGGGAAAGGGGGGGGAAGGAGTGGGTGGAAGTTAGAAGGAATATGTTAGGTCAATTAAACTACGAAATGAACGGGGCCTTTGTATAAAGTAGGTTATTTAACCTAAATATTCCCAATGAGTGTTGGACTCTTTTTAAAATTCTTTATCAAAAACAAAAAAAAATGTTTTTTTTTGGGTATGAAAGAGGGGCGTAGAATTTTAATTATTGGGAATACTATGATGCCAAAAGACCTGGAAACATCTCCAAAAATCATAATGAGAATAGGTCTAGGAGGAGACTCAAAAATTACAAGAGATGAATTTTGACTAACTCCTAGATTTGTAAAGTGATAAGCAATTCCATTGGCTTCTCTATAACAGTGGCCAAGCTTCACTTCCCACCCCTTATTGGAAATCAATTCATGGCATTCTTTGATGATGAAGTATAGGGGCTGATGTCGTTGGCATGGTTGTTGGACCTTTTCCACAATGATTTGAGAATCCATATTTATTTCGTCATTTGTGTACCCAACTTCTCGGGCAATACATAGACCCTTGAGTGGGGCCAAAGCCTCAGCTTTCACGGACGTACAACATCCAAAGTTGGCCGCAAAGGCCTTAATGCAATTGCCATAATGGTCTCAAAATATACCTCCTCCTCCAGCCGGGCTAGGGTTGCCTTTCGAGGCTCCATCTAGATTAAGTTTTGTCCAACTCTCTGCAGGGTGTCCATCATATGAACGCATCCTGTTTCCATTGGTTGGTAGCTTTCATGCTAGAATGAGTAGATGTTGTGAAGGTTGTGATGATTTCCTCGGATCTCATTCGTATAAAGGTCCAGGCTTAGTGTCGGTGGAAGTCCGCATTCTCGAAGCAACGTTTGTTTTGCCATTTCCATAGCCACCAAGCCGCCAAGGCAAAGATCGTAGCCCAATCTTTCACATGCTGGGTAGAGTTTGTGAGATTTGAATAAAGCCAATCCTTCATGGGCAGGTTAAAGAATGCAGGTTGATGACGAACATGCACCATATGTGACCAAATTTCTTTCGCATACTTGCAGTCTCGTAAGATGTGAATAACAGTTTCTTCACCAGCGAACAACCCTTGCATTGTGGATCGTCCATGAGACCACGATGGAATCTGTTAGAATTGGCCATGAGGCGATCATGTCGTGCTAACCAAAGGAAGAAATGCACTCTTTGAGGAAGCGGGGTTCACCAAATCAACTTCCAAACTAGGTCTGTTTCCTCCTGTATATTCTTTCGAATAATATTCACCGCTGACTTCATAGAAAAGCCTCCATGTGATATGCCATTCCATATGAAATGGTCTTCATTGTCATCTCCTTGAGTCACCTCATATGCTGCAATTTTTTGAATTGTGTCCTCGAGTAGGAGGTCCAAGAATACGCTCCATTTCCAACCAGTTTGGGCATCCCATAATTCCTCCACTATATTATCTTGAATGTGTAAGGGTATGTCGTTAAGAGTTGACATAACGGTTTGGAATCTGCCCCATTGTGGTACCAAAATGATGTTCTTTTTCCATTATCTATTTTAGTATGCAATCCTTCTTTGAGAAAATCCACATTTTCAAGTATCTATCGCCATGTATTAGAAGCATTAGCCTTAGGCTGGAACATGTCAATGTCACAACGGCTACTACAATACTTGGCCCGAAGAACTTGGGACCATAGCTTGTCTTTCTCCACCATTGGTCACTAACCTAGTTTAGTAAGAAAGGTCGCGCTAGTCTCTCATATAGTTCTGAACCCGAGCCCCCCTGCTTGTTTGGGTTTGGTAAGTTGCCCCCAAGACACATTATGTACACATCTCATTTGTGTTGTGCCGCCCCAAAGAAATCATCGAGACTTTCTATTTATCACATCACACAGTGACCTGGGTAATCTCACTGTTTGCATTACATAGGAGGGTATAGAAGCAATGGTGCATTGGACCAACGCAGCTCCTGCGGCCATAGAAAGAATGCGGCTTTCCAGCTAGCTAGCCTTCCACCCACTCTGGTCGAAATAGCTTCAAAGGTGTGCTTAGTGATCCACCCATTGATGGTAGGTAGCCCAAGGTATTTGCTCAAATCATTAGTGGTTGGTATGTCCAGTTCAGCACTGATCTTGTCTTTGACAGCTTCACACGTATTTTTGAAGAAGTATATCATGGATTTATGCAAACTGATCTTCTGGCCAGAGGCAAGGCAAAATCTTTCAGAGCACCTTTTAACAATGCTAGCTTGTTCTTTTGATGCTTCTCCAAAAAGGATGAGGTCGTCAGCGAAGAAAAGATGAGACAGTAGAGGACCCCCTCGACTCGCGGAGATAGGTTTCCATTCCCCCTTGTTAAAGAGTGTTTCGTGAATAAGGTGGCTAAGTCTTTCAATGCATATCACGAAGAGATATGGGGATAAAGGGTCCCCTTGACAAACTCCTCGAGATGGCTCGAAAGGTTTGGATCTCTCCCCATTCCATAGAACACTGAAAGTGGAACTATCCAAGCGATTCATGATAACCTCAATAATTCGAATTGGGATGCCAAGGTCAAGAAGGGATTCCTAGATAAATTGCCACCTAAGTCGATCATACGCCTTCTCCAAATCGATTTTAATAGCCATGAAACCTTTGGCACCTTATTTACGTCTCATTGAGTGAAGCATTTCCTGGGCAATTGTAGTATTGTCTGTAATTTGCCTGTTGGGAACAAAGGTTGCTTGAGTTGGAGCTATGATTCTGTCGAGGATTGGCTTCAATCGATTCTCAATAGCTTTTGTCATCACTTTGTATGCCACATTGCACAATCCAATGGGTCGAAACTGGGAGACCATTTGGGCGTTTTCGATTTTAGGAATAAGAGCCAATAACATGTCATTGAGGCCTTGTGGCAGAGAGCTTCCACTAAGAACACTCAATGCTAGCTGAGTGAAATTGCTTCCAGTGAGACCCCAAAACCTTTGGTAAAATAAAGCTTGAAAACCATTCGGTTCCGGAGCCTTGTAGGGGTCTATATCAAAGAGGGCTTTCCTAATCTCACCTTCCATAAATGGTTTCTCCAATTCCTGCAAATTTGTCATTGCTAGTCTGGGATAACAGTTTGTAGGAAGGAACCATGGAGTATAAGGCGCATTATCGTCTGAGTAGACCTCTTAAAAATATTGTTGCACCATATGTTGAAGTTCTACTTGTTCACTAATCTAGTTACCATGCCGGTCTTGAAGAAGTTCTATTTTATTTATTTTCCTTCGGATAATGGTACAAAGATGGTATAATCGAGTGTTTCTATCCCTATCTCTAATAGTTTTCGCTCTATATTTTTGAAATCAAAAGGTTTCAATCTGATCGAGTACTTCATCAAGATCCCTCCAAAGGCTATATTAGAGCTGAAGTAGGAAGCGGTTTTGGTTATGGCGCAATCGTTTCTGGATGCCTTCAAGTGAGCCCAAATTTTGCATTTTCTGTGGAATGGATTCCCAAAGACGGCTTTATTCCATTCCTCCAAAGCTGTGGACAGTTGAGTTAGTAAGGGATACAGTGGGACATGCTAATTCCAATTTTCATTTAGGAAATCTTCAAGCGAAAAATGTGAGATCCAAGCAGCTTAGAAACGAAAGGGGCGTCTAACAGGTTGTGCCAACGTGAATCCCTTTGGGGAGATGAGCAATGGACTATGGTTGGATTTGTTCTGAAGTAGGTGAAGTACACTAGCTTCCTCAAACATTATCCTTCATTGTTCATTGCATAACTCGTGGTCAAGACGTGCATACTTTCTAGTATCCATTGAAGTCCCTCTAGTCCACGTATACCGCGGTCCGGAGAAGCCCAAATCCAGCAGTTAGTTATTCTCAATCCAAAGACTAAAATTGTTACATCTTCAGGCAAGATCTTCACTACCATTAAAACGTTCATCCATTTTTTTCGTATCGTCGAAGTCGCCTCCTAATAACTAAGGTTTATTACAAGTGCTACAAAATGCGCTTAACTCCCTCCAGAGGCTTTGATAAAGTGTTTCATTGGGGCTTGCATATATGACAGATAGAGACCAAGTTTGTACGCTACTTTGGATGACATCCATAGGAACAAACTGGTTAGCAGACTTGATTAGTTGCAAGTCAACAATATTTGTTTTCCAGAGGATCCAAATCCCCCCCGAAAGCCTTGAGCGTTAACTCTGTATAACATCTAGATTTTAGTTTCTACTAACGCCGGGATAGGAGGGTTGTAGCGCCGTATCAGTTCAGCTAATGTATTAAGGGAGAGTCTACTTGCAGTACCTTGGCAATTCCATATCATGATGGATGGGGATACTGAGTTGGAAATTTGTCTATCCATAAAATAATCAGAGATAGGGAGAAGGGTAATGTCTTCATTTGTCTTCTTGTCTAGTTCCCCCAAGGGACATGACAAGGTTGCATGCAGAATTTCGCTAGGGCCCATCGAATCCACATATGTCCACTCCTGGAGCATTAGGAAATTAAAGTTGCATGGGCTGATCCTAGGCTTGCGAATGGGATGGGTTTCCAGTCTCGAAGTCTTGGAGAGCTAGCTGAGTATTATTCTGGGGGTTGCTTGAATCGGGGACTCTGTCATCAGTAACCCATCTCTGCTTGGGCGATAGCAAGCTGAAGTATGTTGGTGCTAAGAGGACACGATAGCTTGAGGGGTCAATTTCATTGGGTCATGGTTATTTTCTTTATGAGTTGGCATATAGGGATTTCCCAGCAAGTGGGCTTTGAACTGGGCCTGGATATGTGTTCTTCTTGAAATATCAACCTCAGAAGTGGACCTTATTTGATTCGGGTTGCATGGTCTAGCAGAATTCTAGCAGACGGGGTTTTCTTATTCGCCGCACTTTCCTTAGAGATTAAATTATCCAAGGAAATATCACCTCTGGTCGATTCTTGCCTTTGAAGATTGGCCTCATTCAGTAAACCTTGAGTAGGATCTTCTGTAATAGCTTCCTCCATATTTTGCTCATGGGCTTGCGCATCCCCTTCTTCCGTTAGCATTATATTTTCCATCATGGACGTGCCTTTAGAATTATCTTGTGGAGTATCCTCATATGTGGCTTCCAAAACAGCATAACGAGATCCACCAAATAAGGAACTTTGATCTGAAGAAGATTTTGCTCCTTATTCCGTGTTCTTTCCTTTTCCTACCGCATTAGTGTTGGCGGGTCGGGTCCCTGTAGTTCCCAAGGCTGGTGGGTTATGGGATGGCGTGTTCTTCTCTTTGGTTCCTGTGCTATTTGTTTTGGGATTCTTCTTGCGAATCGGTTTTTTCACCAACATCCAAGGACCGAATTCCTCCATACATTCAGGTCTGTGCATAGGGGCTGCCTTCGTTGGATCAATCCGAGGTCCTTTTTCATAGTCAGCTGAGCTCCGGTTCTCCTCAGTAGGATATGTGGGACAACTATCTTCTCGATGGCCCACTTTTCCACATTTGAAGCATATGAATTTTATGCCTTCGTATTGGATTATCCAAACCTAACCTCGATATCGAAACTTCAATAACAATGGTTTTGAGAGATCAACTTCCACACTTAACCTTGAAAATCTGCCTCGATCCACATTAGCTGTGGTTTGATCTATTCCAATTACACGCCCCATTTTTGAGCCTATCATTTTAAGAAATTCTATATCAAAATATTTAATACTAATGTTAGGAATGCAAATCCATGCAGTCAAGAATTGTATGGTTGCCTCATCAGGTACAAAATTGGGCACCCATCTACGGATTGTGAGATAGTTGTCCCCAATTAACCAGGGTCCTTACGTAAGGACATGACAATAGTCATCCATGTTGGTGAATCTAGTAATATAATAGTCACAGCCAATGTCAGTTAGAGAGAAATCACCTTTGAGTTTCCCTTTAGAATTAATACTCCTTTGTAGGCGTAAAAACCCTGCTCCCTTTTCAAAAATCTTGATGATTAAAGCATTCCTCTAAGATTATTTGAACTGATACTTCTGCTCCTTGGTTAAATGAATGGGAGGGCATTACAGATCATCCTTGCAGTTTGGGTCGAGCTCGTCATCTTCAGATGTGCAATAATCATCATTCTTTACATTCCAAATAGGATTGGAATACGAAGAGAAGACAATGTTGGGATTGTTCTTGGCCAAAGTGTCCCTAAAGGAGGCTCTTGGCATTTGCTGGGGAATTTTATCCATATTTGCTTCCATTTCCATGAAGGTTGCAACTTCATCATGAGTAACAGGGATCTCCAGTCGCACTTCATTTCACTTTTTGTTTGAGCGATTGACTAGGTCAAGCTCTTGGGGAGAGAGAGCATTTTCTCTCAATACAGCCATGTTGTCCCTGAAAACTTATTTCAAATAAAAAATAAAAGAACAAAAAAAAAGAATGAAAGTGATAATTTACGAGCAAGAAAAGAGGGATGAGAGATTTGACTCGCACCCATGATTGGTGTTCCATTTTTACATTATTCCCTCTTAAAACCAAAATAGCCAAAAGAAATGGAGGAGCCAAATTAATTAATTGGGCCTAGGATATTTAATGATGTCACAACCCATAAATGAGGCCTAGCTCGTAAACCCCAACAAAAAGAATAAGCCAGATAAATTATTGTTTACTTTGGTTCCATTCCCTTAGCTTGGCTGTCAGCATTGGGAGTTAACACATAACCCCATTACTCCCCACTTTCCCTACCTTTGCTGCAACATGTGAGGAAAGTTGAGTAACTTACTTATCATTATTAATGGAAAGCACGAGGCTAAAAAGGAACGCAGAGTACACTGGTAAGAGAAATAGGGAGGTAGAGAACAGAGCATAAAAACTAATTCAGAGGAGAAGAAGAATTCGAGCAACGACAAAGCATTCATTCTCTACTATATCAATTTTCTGAAGATTTGAAGGTGATAAAAGAATGTCGTCAAGTTAATTCAATCTCTCCCATGCCTCTCATCTCTGATGTTGTCTCTTCCATGGTTGTCTACGAGAACCTCCACTATTGTCAAATCCGACAACGGATCAGTAACCGAGCAAATGGGTATTCCATTATTGATTTGGAAGGAGCGAAATAAGATGCCTGATAAGGATTGGGTTCAAAGGAGGCTCACAAGTTTGGATTCGCAAGGAGCCCGACCAAATTTGAAGTGACTCACAAACAAATAGATTTGCAAGGATCATGGGTTCACAAGGACCCAAATTTTGGATTCGAAACAATCCCGGTTTGCAAGGACCCATAATTCTTGTGTCTATATAGTATATAGATTCTATGGATTACCTTACAGGTCATGTCCAACTTGCCAAATTAATAAAATCATCAAGGATGGACGTTTAAAATCCCATTACTTCATCCAATGAAGAAGATATAAGAATTTCTTTAAATAAAATGGAACTTTTCTTTTCTCCAGGAGTATAAGAAACACAAAAGTCGTAGTTGATTTTATGCCAAAATCTCAATTAGCATCCATGAAAACCCAAAATGAAGATACTGGGAAGTATAAAATAAAATAAAATAAAATAATTTTTTGTTTATAAACTATATGAACGTGTAGGTTTCTTCTCGTTTAATGTAATGACAATTAAAGTAATAGTTAAAAAATTAGCAGTGGGGTCAAATTTAACAATGAAAAAATTATGGTCCTGTTTGGCAATTAGTTGTTAGCTGATTGCATTAGCTGTTAGCTGTTAACTGATTGTATTAGCTGTTTGACTTAGCTGATTGCATTAGCTGTTTGTGAAAAAAGTGTTTGGTGAAGTTAGCGGTTTCTAACAAAGCTATTTGATAAAATTCCACTTATACCCATTACTCAATTTCATTATTTTTCTAACAAAATAATTTTTCATTGGATATTTATTTTTCTTTTCGATATGAATTATGAATTAAGACTAATGTGGTATATAAAATTACATTTATACTTTTTCCTAATTTTAGTACTTATCATCAAAATATATTTTTAATGTTAAATGTTTTCTTTTTTAATAGCAATTGAAATTATGTGATATAAAAAATATTTATATATCATATAAGACTAACTAACATAAATTATTTGTTAAATTAAAGTATTAAAATTAAAAGCATTATCTTCAACATTATGACCATCAACAACTCTTGTCTCAAAAAGGAAAAAAAAATTGAAAAATTTGAAGTATAAGCATCCAACATTTGGGAATATCATTTGTGAATGACATGTAATGTAAATTTGTCCAAATTTTAAGGTTAGTATGGTCATTATAATAGTAAACATCAAAAAACTTTTTGAAAAAACTATCCCAAAGAGCTTTTTGTAAAAGAGTTTTTTGGGTATAAAAAACTAATCTAAAAAGCTAATCAATCAAACCCCCGAAAGAGCTTTTTGACTAGATTCAAACAGCTAATACCCCTAAAAAGCTCTTTTTACATCCGAAAAGCTCTTTGCCAAACATGACCTATGTCATTTCATGATCTTGATTTACATAGAGAGGCGCCATGTAATGTTTGAAAAATTAGACTTAGGGCCTGTTCTTTTCGTGGGTAAATTGGGTGGGTCAAAAGGGTGAAGTGGGTTGAAGTTGGTTGAGGTGGGTTGAGATAGGTTGAAGTTGGTATTTTTTTTTTAGATGGGTTGAAGTAGGTTGAAGTAGGTTGAAGTGGGTTGATGTTGGTTGAAGTGGGTATATTTTTTATGTGGTGGATTGAAATGGGTTAAAATAATGAGAATATAATTAATGTGTGATAATTTATGAAGTTATCCAAATTTTGTTAAATTTTTGTTTTTTACTTTTTATTTTTAATTTTTTTGATTTTTAATTTTTAATTTTTAATTTTTTAATTTTAATTTTTTTTGT
>JACYFF010031955.1:106805370-106850510 GCA_017589665.1 Selenicereus undatus
CAATTGATGAAGACAAGTCATGTCACCTTTTTTGACGGACTGGGGGGTTTTCAACCTTGTTTGCTGGCTCAGTGTTTGAGTTAATTGCAGCAACCGAGCTGTCCCAAGCACGGTCTTGTGCGCCCAGACATACACATCGAAACCTTGAGCAGGAACACCCAAAATTGCACCTAGATCTTTGGCATTGAATTTCAGTTTCTTCCCATTAACTTCACTTGTCACCACAGCATTTGTGACATTACAATTCGCACAAAAGTCGGCCAAATCTGGGACAGAATACCCCAGGCAGGTGTTTGCAAACAGTTCTAGCCACCCCAGGGCCCTGAGCTTGTCCAAGAACACCTCCAGGCCCTGTTCCTAAAAGTATGGCACTTTCACAATTTTGCCACGCACCACACTTCTCTGAAGAAATTGGGCCAATTTTGAAGTGGTGGGTGCTGCCTTCTTTGCCTTTTTGGAGCTGGGGAGAATCTTGGGTTTTTAGGGTTTTGGGTTTGAGAAAGAGAGATTTTTCGGTGGCTGATGAGCGAAGTGTGCGGGCGAGGGAGCTAAAGAGTCGACTGGCTTTCAACCGAAAACGAAGAGCATTAAGTCTCCCAGCCGCGCACGCTTCGGGGAAAGAAAAAAAAATCTCAACAACTGAATTAACTACCTGATTTGTACACGTTTGAGAAAAAGTGGCCATACCTGTTCTTGGTGCTTGTTCTTGCGGTTAGTTGTTTGGTAACATAGGACAATAAGGGAAATATCATCAGACCTCAACGATTGTCAGCAGGTTGTAATCCATACATGTGCTAATTTTGACACAAAAGTTGACTGCATCCAATGAATCAAAATGTTTGAATTGAAAAACCTTTTAACTAGACAAGCATTGGGGGTTAATGGAGCATGCTCAAGTTGTTTTAATTAGATCCAATTCCAGTCTGTTCTTCTCAAATTGTTCTCTATTCAGTACCTTGGTAAAAATATCAGCAATTTGTTTATTAGTGGCACAATAATTCATTGAAACCAAGCCCTTTTCAACATTGTCTCTCAAAAAGTGATGACGAATGTCAATATGTTTAGTCCTTTTATGTTGACATGGGTTTTTGGAAATATTAATTGCACTTGTATTATCACAAAAAATGGGAATGCATCCCATGTCAACACAAAAGTCTTTGAGTTGTTGCCTTATCCACAGCACTTGAGCACAGCAAGAAGCAGCTGCAACATATTCAGCCTCTGCTGTGGACATGGCAACTGAGTGTTGTTTCTTGGTTGCCCAAGATACCAAATAGGGTCCAAGAAAATGAGCCATACCTGAGGTGCTTTTTCTATCAACCAAAAAGCCTGCATAGTCAGCATGAGCATAACCAACAAGGTTAAAGTTGCATCCTCAAGGATACCATAAAGCCAAATCAGGTGTATGTTTTAAATATCTAAAGATCCATTTAACAGCCTTTAAATGAGATTCTTTAGGCTTAGACTGAAAACGGACACACAAACCAACACTAAAAACAATGTCAGGTCTACTAGCAGTTAGGTAAAGAAGCGACCCTATCATGCCCCTATAATATTTGTCCTCGACTGAGGGACTCTCATCATCCATTCCCAACCTGGTTGAAGGAGAAATGAGAGTATCAATGGGCTTGGCCGATTCCATTCCAAATCGCTTAAGTAATTCCTTGACATATTTTTGTTGATGTATCATGGTGCCGTTTGAAGTTGTTTGAATTGCAAGCCTAAGAAAAACTTAAGCTCACCCATCATGCTCATTTCAAACTCACTCCTCATCATTTTTGAAAACTCTTCACATAAATCATTGTGTGTTGCACCAAATATAATGTCATCTACTGTAAGACCCGCGTTCTTTATTTTACGTTGAGTTGCTTGTCTTGCTTTTTACGTTATAAAATCGTATTTTTAGTAACTATATGAGTTAATTGATTATCGATGTGCTTTTGAAAACTATAATTTTATAAAAGGGGATTTTTATCGCTATTATTGATTTCAAAGTTAATTCGTATCATTTATGCCTTTGAATTATATCGATAGGTTAAATTAGTCGTTATTCGATTTATTTAGTCGTTTCCTGAATACGATTAGGTTGTTAACATTAGAAGGGTTAGAGTTCGAGGTACGAACTAAGCTAGCAGTACCGATTCCTAAGTAGTCTGGAACAAAAATAAAAGAAAGATAGAAAGGAGGGGCATTTTGGTAAAGTTGCCCTACCCCTTTTCTTCTTCCTTCATGCCCGTGAGACCCCCCTCGCACGACTTCCCCTCACTCTCTCTCTAACTCACGTTGCTCTCTCTCTCCCCTCTGCTTCCCCACTTCTCCCTCCTCCTCACGCAGAGCCGCCAGCCACCACCGCCACGAGCATCGCCGGCGAACCGCCTCATGTGTGGCTAGGGTAGAACCGACCGCAGGCCGAGGCGAATCAATGCGAGCTCCGCCGAACACCCGTCCATTTTCGAGCTTGCAAGGTGAATTCGAACTTCTTATTCTTTTACAAATTCGATCCTCACCCTAATTTCATCTTAATGGTGCCCAAATTCCTCAGAAATCGCGAGCTAGTGTTTTGGGTTTGGGCTAGGTCGAGTCAGGCGCGAAGAGTGGAGGAGTATCTGGCTGTTGATGTTCGATTTTGGCTTCAATTCAAGCTAAATTGCGTGTCTCTAGCATGGAATCGAGGTGGGTGTTCCTCACCTCCTAAATTAGTATTAACTTCGAAAACGTTTTCAGCAGAATGATGTTGCATGTCAAGTTAGGGTTTGATAAATTCATTAGAAATGTCAAGAAATGAGTTGTTCATGCTTAGGTTCGATTCATTTGGTTGATTTATGCTTAAAATTGTAAATCGATACGAATTATGTGCATTTAGCATTGATTCAAGTACATGAATGAAAACCATGCGTAAACCGTTAATTCGAAGTTATATTAACGTGTTTAGCGTCGATTCAAGTTAATGAGATAATGTGTGAAAAAGAATTCAAAATGAAGGTCTGTTAACGTGCTTAGCTTCTATTCAAGCTATTTAGCTAACATATTAAAAGGGATTAATTTCGAAGTTCTATAAACGTGTTTAGCTTGAATTCGATTAAAGTTAGCTAATGTATAAAAAGAATTAAAAACGAAGTTAGTTTGATATGTTTAGCTTCGATTCAAGTAATAAGTAATGCATGAAAAGGGATTAATTTCGAAGTTATAAGAACATGGTTAGCTTGAATTTGATTAAAGTTAGCTAATGTATAAAAAGAGTTAAAAACGAACTTAGTTTAATATGTTCAGCTTCGATTCAAGTTCAACTAACTAATGCTTGTAATCGAATTAAACTCGGAGCCATTGAAATATGTTTAGTTTCATTCAAACCCCTTTTTAGTACGTTCATGCTTAGGAAAGTTTCCTTCGAAATGCATCCTATATATTAGAATTAAATCATATTTGATTTACTTAGTAAAGTGTTGTCGACTGATGACTAAATATGGTTATATGTGGCTGAAAGGTGTTGTTTGCTCAGGTAAGAGCTTAAACCTCACTTTCTTTTATAAAAGCCAATATGATAACATATTGTGATTAATAAATTGATGAAACGAGTTGGTAGTTGGATGGTTTGAGGAATAAATTATGAGCGTTCGAGGTCTTGTGGTACGGTGCAAGTGAGGAGGGAGACTGGGTTGTGAATTGACCGCAATCGTGTGGATTGCGAGGCCATGTGCGGCTCATTGTGTTGAATTGATTATGAAGTGCTTAAATGTAATATATGTGATATATGTGCTTAAGTGCTCAAATGGCATTATGTGCATAAGGGTGAGTTTTTCAAAGAAAGATTTCATGTTTTGAAATGATAGTAGCCATAACTATTAGTGCATGATGGCCTATTTTAATTGAATGAAAACAGTTTTGGGAGTGAACTCGCTTGAACGGGGGAATCCCTAAAGAGTTTTTAAAAGGTGTGAGTTATACGTTGAATGATTTTACTGTTTGAAATGCAAAGTTATTAGTCGTTATGGCCGATACGCTTTAAGTGGCTAAGATAATGTGCTGCGGACAATATGATATGATATGAACGATGTTATCCTAGGGGATAAGTCCGGATAAACCCTAGAGGCCCTGACGAGGGCTAATGTAATGGTCTGATGTATTATATGTAGCCATCCCGGGAGTAAGAGCTTAAGCGTGAGCGTTAGGTCTCACTATGGGGTCGAGAATAGTTCTCACCCGATCAGCACCCTGTAATGATCTTATGCCAAAAGTATTTTCCTACCAACATAATAAAAGCAATTGGCCTATTCCATTTTATATGTTTTAAGGAAAAAGAATGTTTTACGGGCCCAAAGAGGCCAGTTGAATGAAATGTGAAAAGTTTATAAGGGTCAATATGCGACCGATATGAAAGAATATGAGCCGCAAGGGGCTAAGAAAAGGGTTTTTATGAGCCTCAAGAGGCTAAATGAAATGTTTTCAAAGAAAGGAAAGAAAGTTTTCTTTGTATGTTCTATGCTTTTCTTATAAATGATAATGAGATGCTAAGTAAGATACGATTACGAAAAAGAAGGCCTTATGAGCATGTTTTATGCATAACCTATGAATGAGACTTGGAATCTGTGTGTGCCTTATGCATATCATATGAATATGAAATGAAATCTCTTTTTAAAAAAAGGGCAAGAGCCTCAAGTGGTTAAGAAAATGTTTTCAATGAAAGAAAGAAAGTACTAAATGAATGTTTTATGAAGTGATTCTTAAGCATGTTGAAAGTGGATTCTAATATCATGTGGCCTCATCATTTTCCATATCAAACCTGTCTGATTAAAAGTGCATATTAAGTATATAAGTGATACTGTATTCAATGTTTATGTTTTAGAAACACATGATGAGTAAGCAAGTTCCTAGCATGCAACCCTAATCGAAGCTTAGAATCTATCATGCTTAAATGTGTAGCCTAGAGCCTACGAGCTGGGATATGTGGTTTAATACCATGTTAGTATTACTTAACTGCTTGTTAGTCAAAGAACTTAATCATTCAGAGTCTAGAGATGTGTTCGAAGGGTTAAAATGAAGCTATGTGTAGTAATGTCTTCATAGGAATTCTATGAATGCCTAATATGATATTAAAGTATGAATACGTGATATGTGACTAGTAAAGATATTATTTGCCTGCAACGGTTTTGGTTTTAAGGGGGTTGGGGGACACTCACTGAGCGTGTGGTTGCTCATCCCACTACTATTCCCCCTTTTCCCAGGTTTTCTTTATGACAGGAAGAAGTTGAATCAGCTGGAATCGATTATTGCTTGCAAAGTGTCATTTGTGCCGACTTATGCCTTTAATGAGTCATGAAAAGTATTATTAGGTTATAAACGTTTGTAAATAGTACTCTAAGTTCATGTATTACATATTGGTTATGAGTCGCTCTGTATGGCCATATGAGCCAACCATCCAGTCAGTTAGATGCCTTTTGATTGAAGTTGGTTATGTTTTGGGATGTAAACCCCATACTCCGGTTATGTGAACCGTTGAGTTGTATCTTTTACTGTTTCTGTATTAATGAACTATTCTGTTTGGTGTACTCTGAGCGGGTGGCTCGTCGAGTTATGAACTCCGGCGTGTGGCCGTTGAGTTATGTTTTAAATGTTTACGCTTCCGTTGATTTACAGGGACTTATTGTAAGGCGTTTAGCCTGGAAACGTTCAGTTTTTAAGAGAAATTCTGTCCGTTTCGTCCCAAAATTTAAGTAAGAAGTTAGGAAAACGTAACGCTTTAGGCCCTAGGGGCTGGGGGTGTTACATCTACATATACTTGAACAATCAATAAATGTTCTCCCTTAGATTTTAGAAACAAGGTATTATCAACCTTGCCTCTTCTAAAACTATTTTCCAATAAAAGGTTTGACAAGCGTTCATACCAAGCTCTAGGAGCTTGTTTTAAACCATAAAACACTTTGTCAAGTTTAAAAACATGGTTAGGAAATTCTTTATTTTCAAAACCAGGGGGTTGCATCACATACACCTCTTCTTTAAGGTATCCGTTGAGGAATGCACTTTTGACATCCATCTGATATAACTTTATTTCCATGTGAGCTGCAAAGGCTACCAAAATGAGGATAGCCTTAATCCTTGCAACGGGTGCAAAGGTTTCCTCATAATCAATGCCCTCTTCTTGGTTGCAGCCTTGAACCACCAGCCGGGTCTTGTTCCTAGTGACTGTTCCGAACTCATCAAGCTTGTTCCGAAACACCCACTTGGTGCCAATGATTGATCTATCCTCTGGCCGTGGTACAAGGTGCCATACCTTGTTCCTTTCAAACTGATGAAGCTCCTCTTGCATTGCCGTGACCCAGTCTGAATCTGCAAGAGCTTCATTAACATTTTTTGGCTCAATATTAGAGATAAAAGCATAAAAAGCACAGAAATTTTTAAGCCTGGATCTGGTTTGCACTCCTGTATTAATGTCAGACAAAATTTGATCAAGAGGGTGCGAACTTTGGTGCTTCCATGGTCGTTGAGTAAATGGATCCACAGACACGCTGTCTATTCTTGCTGGAATACTCGGTGAAATAGGTTCAGGAATTGTTTCCGAGCCTGTTCTGGAGCCCGTTCCTGAGCCTATTCTGGAGCCTGTTTCCCAGCCTATTCGAGAAGAATTAGGCTGGTTTTGATCCAAACTAGGTTTATCTGGTTCAAACCTTGCCCACCTTCCAAGGAAACAGCTCCAGGCCCTGATCCATCCTCAGGATTCTTACCTTTCTCATGTGTGAGCAACAAATCTTTTCTAGCAAGACCCAGTTCGTAATCATCTTCTTGTGCATCATTCTCAATTAGAGAGTTAGTTTCATCAAATAGCACATGCACACTCTCCTCAACACACAAGGTTCGCTTATTGAACACTTTGTATACCTTACTGTGTAAGGAGTAACCAAGAAATATTGCCCCATCACTCCTTGGATCAAACTTTCCTAAGGCATCCTTCCCATTATTATGCACAAAACATCTACAACCAAATACTCTTAAATGCATAATATTGGGTTTTCTACCCTTGAGAAGTTCATAAGGAGTTTTGTTAAGGATAGGTCTAATCATGCATCTATTTATAACGTAACATGATGTGTTCAAAACTTCTGCCCAAAATTTTCTAGGAAGACCACTAGCAATGAGCATTGTTCTAGTCATGTCTTCTAGAGTACGATTTTTACGCTCTACCACCCCGTTCTGCTGGGGTGTTCTTGGAGCTAAAAAATTATGATCAACACCATGCTTATTACAATAGTCAATAAAGCTCGAATTTTCAAATTCTGTACCATGATCAGACTTTAAGCAAACCAATGAGTGTCCTACTCTCTTTTCAATCTTTTTAAGAAATGCAAGAAATTTCTCAAATGTTTCATCTTTAGAAGCAAAAAACAAGGTCCAAGTGAAACGAGAGTAGTCATCCACTACAACAAGCACATATCTCTTCCCACCTCTACTTGTGATCCTCATAGGACCACACAAATCGACATGTAACATTTCGAGAGGTCGGGTAGTGCTAACACAATTTTTCAATTTAAAAGAATTTCTGACTTGTGTCCCCCTAGCACAAGCGTTACATACCTTGGCATCATTGTATTTGATGGAAGGTAAGCCGACGACTAGATCTTTGGAAACCAATTAGTTCAAAAGAGAGAGACTTGCATGACCTAGTCTCTTGTGCCAAAGCATAACATCATCATTCAAAGCACTTAAACAAGTCAGATTATTTTGGGGAAGAGAAGAAATATGCACTTTATAAACATTTTTGTGTCGCTTCCCCCTCAACATGACATCTCCTGTGTTCATATTAACAACCAAGCAACGTGTTGGAGAAAACACTACTAGGTTGTCTTTGTCACACAGTTGGGATACACTTAGTAAATTATGTTTTAATCCATCTACAAGATATACATTGTCAATAGAATGGGAGAGTAACACATCTATCTTACCTAATTCGACAATTGTCTCGGACTTGTCGTTACCAAATACCACACTCCCTCCTTCTGAGGCTGTAAGTGAGAGGAAGTTAGATTTCTCACCAGTCATATGCCTTGAACACCTGCTGTCAACATACCACAGCTGACTATTCCCTGGGTTGTTTGCTGGGTTGTTCGCTGGGTTGTTCCCTCTCACTTTAGCCTGCAAAACAAATTACGGGTTAGTTTTGGGAACCCAGATCCACTTGGGTCCCATTCCCTTAGACATGCAAATCTCATCTTTTCTAACCCATATTTGCTTTACATAGATCATATTTCTTTCAATGGCATACTTTCTTATAGGACACGCATACCGATAATGCCTCGTTTTACCACAATGAAAACAAACAATATTTTCAGGTAATCCCACATATTTCCTATTAACAGGGTAAACGGTGCGCTTAGCCACAAAGCCTAATCCTTTTTTGCCTCGATTAAAGTGAGTGTTCAGCCAATTCAGCGCCTGTGAGGACTTGTTCCAGCGCCTGTTTGCAGTAAGGTCTGATTCTACTTGTTTTAATTTTTCAAGCAATATACTGTTCTCAATAAGCAGGGATTCAACCTTCTATTTCAGTTCAAGGGACTCATTTTCAAGCCTAGTGAAGTCAGTAGCAAAAGCTTCTTCTTTCATACTTAAAGTCTCTTTGGACTTATTGAGGTCTTCATGCAAAACAATGTTCTTCATATCAATTTCAATTTTTTCACTTTTAAGGATTTTGTTTTCATGCTCTAATTTTCTAATATCCCCTTTTAACTCAGAGCATGCATTCTTTAACATGCAATTTTCAGAGTTAATAGCATCACACTCATCCATCAAAGTCAGTAATAACTCTTCAAGTTTTGCTTTATTTAAACCACGTACCTTATCCTTAAGTTGAGCTAAGCTATCCAGAGGCTCATCATCTGAGTCAGAGTCACTTCTGGCCATAAGAGCTACAGCAACATCTTCTTCTTCAGTCCCTTCCTCGTCCTTGGTAGAATCACCCCAAGCTGCAAGCATTGCCTTTGAAAAACCCCTGGTAGAACTGTTTCCATCCTGTTTCCTGCCTTGTTTCCTGAACTGTTCGGGCTCTTGTTCCTCTTTCAACAATGGGCAGTTTTTCACAATGTGGTCATGTTTACCACATTTGAAACACCCAGAGAACTGTTGCCGATCAATGTTCTTGGACCTGCTGTAGTTTTTCTTTTTAGAATTTTCCTTGGCCTTCTTGAAAAACTTCTTGAATTTCGGGTGATCATAGCCATTTCTTCCTCATCAAGGTCCGAGTTGTCCTCCTCCAAGACCTTTAGAGCAATGCCTCGGTCCTTCTTGGTCTCCTCTTGAGAATTCCTCCTAAGCTCATAGGTTTGGAGATTGCCAATAAGCTCATCCAGGGTAATCTTTTTCAAGTCCTTGGCCTCTTGAATAGCCGTGACTTTGGCTTCCCAAGAATGAGGCAAAAACCTTAGGATCTTCCTCACCAACTCTTCAGTGGTGAAGGACTTTTCTAATGATTTTAACTCATTTGTTATATGGGTGAAACGGGTATACATATCCATCACCGTTTCACGATCACCCATTTCAAACAATTCCTATTTTCTCATAAGTAGCTCAATGCGTGATTGCTTCACTTGATTTGTGCCTTCATGAGCTACTTGAAGGGCGTCCCATATGTCCTTGGCTGACTCGCACTCATAAATGCGAGTGTACTCATCCGGTCCAAGACCAAAATACAAGAGTTTTTTGGCTTTGGCGTTTTTCTCCATCATCTTGAAGTCTTCGGCATTGAACTCTTCAGGCTTTTTGGGAACTTTACTTCCATCTTTGATCACTTTTGTGGGAATGAGTGGTCCACTCTTGATAAGCATCCATAACTCGTAGTCCTCAGCTTGAATGTAGTTTTCGATTTTATTCTTCCACCAACTATAATGTTGACCATTAAAGTATGGTGGTCGAGTTATGGATTGCCCCTCAAGTATGTCATTGGGTGTACTCATGTTTAGGATCTCTCAAGATGTTAATCTTTCTAATGAGAACCTGCTCTGATACCACTTGTTAGTTTTGAGAGTACACAAACACAAGAGGGGGGTGAATTGTGTTGCCAAATTTTCACAGTTTTCTGGGAACAGGCTTAGGCCCTGTTTGGACAGGCTGTTTGTAACACGCCCAGAAACTGAAATGCAGCGAAAATAAGTAGAAGAAAAAGGTGAACACAGGATTTTTACGTGAAAACACCTCTAGCCCAATTGAGACGAAAAACCACGACCTACCCCTGTAGGATTTTCACACAATTTCACTATAAGGGCTAAACACGTTACAAAGTAACCTTCACCGTTACGACTTGTAACACACACGTAACTGTCTTCCCCAAGACTAGTTACCCCACGTCCAATAGTCCCCTTGACTTGGACACACTCAACTAACTTTTAAACAAGAGAGAACAAGATGAACACCTTACTTTTGAATGCTTCCCATAAGCTAGTGTAAGGTACAATTAAGCTCCTAGTATGCCAATTTTGAAAGCTTTATTTTTGCACACACTTTGGTCGGTTTTCTCTCGAGAAATTTTGCTCATAAAACTCTTGAAAGTTGCTGTGAAAAACCGATGTCTCAATGAGTTGTAGAAAACCACCTTTTACAGAGAACTTTGAAAGGTAAGACGATTTATCTTCTCATATATTTTTTTCAGATTTGGAAAACAAAATCCCTAAAGGAAATAGAGTCCTTTAGCCGCAAATAGTGGAGTAACGAGAGTTGAAAAAAATTCCTTAACTGCTTGAGTAAGGCGGTAGTTCTCAGCCACAAGGACTCAACCACTAGCCCATGATTTTCTCAACAGACTTATCCACTTGCCAAAAATTAGAGATTCTTTTTATTTCAAAAAGATCTTGCAGATCCCCTTAGTTAAAGATAACCGTTTGGGGTTAAAATACTCCACAGAAAATCTTGTTTGCAAGTCTCGGAGATGCTGCCCAAAATCAGAGAGAGAATCGTGTAAAACCATTTTTCGCAGCTTAGTCTGGAAACACCCTGGCCGCCCTGTTTCCAGGACTGTTCTGAAAAGGTGATCCAAAATATCTTCCAAAAAGCAAAACCGTTTCAAGTGATAAGTCAAGACTTTCTAATTGGCATATTAACAAGAGTCTAATAAAATAAAAACCATAGCAAAATAAAGACTCTTGTTGAATCAACCAGACATCTTGTAGAAACTTAGTTTGCTGCTCCAAACACTCCTAAGAGTTGTTCTTAAGGTTGTTCTGAAGTTCTAGAGAGTCTTTCCAGCCAACTGATCTTGAGTACCTGTTCTTAAGACCTGTTCTTTGAGCATTGTTAACCAAGCAATTTCAAAGTATTCAATATTTGGAACCTGTTCAATCAACACACTCAAGTATATATTACATTTGTGTTTGTTATCATTAAAACCTTACATTACATAAGGATAGGGTCAACAGGTTGTACCTGGCCTAATCCCCATTGTGAAAGAGTTCGACTTAAATTGGTTTCATGATTGGAGATCAAGTGTTTGGGAAGATGGAAGACGTAGTTTCCGTCTGGAGACTATAGTGGAACGAGAAGGTCTACTCCAGGCATTTGACATTGACCCACCCTTGGTCCTTCATACAGTTCGCGTCCCACATTTGTAAGTTCTCAAACTATGAGTGTCATTCAATACAATGGGTGGACGGACGACACTTACTTATTTGTCATCCTATAAGGACGTCAAGGAGCTAAGTTGGATATCACTCTTAAAACCCTCCAACAGTTGGACAGAGTGGTTGTAAAGCCTGTCGAGGGCTACAAATTTAACCACTACTTCGGTTATTATATAATTTTTATAGCGTAGGGAAGTAGGGATCGATCCACGAGGAAAGATTGCTTTAAATGGCTAGTTTGCTTCTAAATAATTTTATTAATCAACTTGTTAAATCTAATTTTAATAATTCTTAAAACAATTGAAATCTAATGAATAAAAATCTAGAAAAAGACCTAATAACTCTCCTAAATATTATGAATCATACTCTGGAAATAAAACAGTAAAAATATTTCCTAAATAATCCAGAAAAAATAAAATCAGAATATTAACTGAAATATTGATAAAAATCAAAACAGCAAATAATAATCAGAAAAATAAATATTAAAAATAACAAACAGTATCCTAAACTAATATTCTGTAACCTTATAAGCATATATCTTCAGAATAATTTCAGATTTAATTCAGAAAAATTAAATCAGCCAATTACTGCAGAATAATCAAACAGAATATTAAATCTGAAATTGGAAATAAATTATTCTGCATAAATATAAATACGAAAATAATAAAGAAAATGACCCTAATTCTAGGACACAAATTTCTGAACCTAAATATACTTAATAATCGTAAATTAAAATTAAAAATCGAAATCTTCAGAGTTAATTACCTAAAAATCTGCACATATCAATTTCACACAATAATTCTCAAATATTATCAAATAAATTCCAAAAATCACGAAATTGAATATGAGCAGACTAGGACACTTTATAAACCCTAGGAATTAATAAAAATTGAAAAATAACAAAAATAACTATTTTTAGTCTAAGTTCAAACAAACCGGTAATTAATTACTAATACTCAATCTAAAATTATAACCACTCCAAAAATCAAACTCTAAGCTATCTAAAAATACCTAGACACTCCTAAAAGATTATACTTTGGGGGGGGTTGATTGAAATTATTTTGAATCTAATAAAAATAGAACAAAAATTAACAACTAACCAAATTAACGCTAAGTAACAAATAATAATCGAAAGTTATCAAATTTATGAAGAATACTTAGTATAATCTCAATCCACCATGCGAATTAATATTTATCATTAACACACAAGTTAATTTTATTCATGAGTTAAACTGTAGAAGAGGTCCACCAGCGGTTCTTCCCCGTTTTTCCTTAGATTCTAGTTTACTTAGGTCCAGCCCTAATATAAACCCTACTAATTTGATAATCTTTACACCAGCGCAAAAATTTAACCAAATTAGAGCATTAAGAATTAGAAAAACATCATTTAACACTTTGTAACCAATTTACCAGCAAATCGATTTAACAAAGATCTAAAGCGATTACCTAATTAAAAGAGATGGGTTTGAGCCATCCATGATTAATTAGGGTGATACCTAGGCCTAAAAGATTATAACTTTTACGTATTACAATCTTCTAAACTATCAATCGAAATTGTATTTAATCAACTAGCATGCATTCTAATCAATTTAACACAAATTTCATAAACGATAAACACAAATCGCTAAAGAATCACGAATAGAAATCAACTAGGCATTAAAGCACAAAACTTGTTTCAAAATTATTAATTTAGCATGGCTTCAAGAAGATTATACTAAGTATAAAAATTACTCACTCATATAAAAATTAAAATTACAACAATAACTCAAATATTTCATGTTTAATAGTAAACCTACCACATAAAATAACATCAACACTAATAATAACAATAATAATAATAATTATTATTATTACTATTATAATAATCTTAAAATACCAAACAGAAACGCACAGCTCTCTACTTCTGTGAATTGCTACGATGATGCTGATGTCGATTAAGATGGACGATGATGCGTGGAGTGTGATGGAGAGGAGATTCTGCTGTGCTGATGCTTGGCTGTGCGTGATGATGGAGATGAGAGGGGGTTGAAGATGATGTGAAGAGGAAGAAGAGGAGGACTATGCGTGGAGGAGGGAAGAGGAGGTGGGTTGCTGTGCTGCGTGAAGGAAGAGAATAGGAGAGGGGCTGATGCGTTGACTGAGAAGAGGGGGATTAAGCTGATGCTGTAGAAGAAGAGATGGGACTGAAGATTTTGGTGAGAAGCTGCGTGGAGGGGAAGAGAATAGGAGAGGGGCTGATGCGTGAGGGAGAACAGATGGGGCTGCTGTGTTTGCCGTGAAGGAAAAGAATAGGAGGGCTGAGATTATTCCCTAGAAGCGTGGGTTGTAGGTTATTAAACAAGGTGGGTTAGGTTTTAGGGTTTCTTCCTCTTCTTCCTTAGTTTTCTTCCTCTTCAAGTCTTTTAGCTTTTCCAAAATTCTTGACTCCTAGCCCAAAATAATTATGAAGATAATATTATTTTCATAATTATTATTGGACCGTCTTGTGGCCAAGTATAAAATCGAGCTTCTACATCCTTTCTCCTTCTCTTTATTAAATTAATACTAACCCTGAAAAAATATATATAACAAGACAAATTAAACGAAATAATATATATAATATACTCAAAATAATTATAAAAATAATGCATGAAATTTGACTTAACAGTGGTGTACGTTGTTGAAGTCCATACCACATCGTCCTGACGGGGGGTTCCATAGGGGGTTCCAATTGCAAGTTCTGAAGATATTCGCATATGAACATGGAACTACAGAGGCATACCCAGAGCCTCCTTCCTACCAAACTTGTACACTTTGAGAACAATGACTGGATCTGCTGTCGTTATAGTAATGGAAACACGTGCTTTGGAAAGAAATGCCCGACAACTGTTAGGCCAGGTACACGGACTGAATTACTTTTACACTGAAGCGTTAGGGTTTGTTGGATGGGTGTCCGTACTGTGGGACATGTCGAGGGTTTTCCTTTATGGTTTCAACACTGAACCGTACCACATATCGTTCATTGCTAAGGTGTAAATAACACTCACCTAAACACTTGACTCACTTTTTACATAACCACTCATGCCATTCCCCTAACGTCGTTCTCAGTGTACTCGTATAGGGCCTTCTGTAAGGTACGGTGCCATGGAAGCACTGACGGTAACGACGCAGATGGCGAAGAAGGTAGTTATATGGAGCGGATAGGGGCCCACACATACATGCCTATGTTCACGATGTTGTCTGCGCAGTGCTAACCCCAATTTCTGTGTACGGAACCCGGGTTACAAAGTAGTTCTTATGTGGTCCAACTAAGTGTGACCGATTTTCCAACCTACTATGTATGAAATTGGATAAAGAGTGCATTACATGCCACAATTCATGTTTTGGAATGCATTTGCATAGATCGTCTTGTTCACATATCCGTATACCGTGAATAATTACTGACAAAAGTTGGGTCTATTCCCATTATTTGGATGGTTAATGATTGCAACTTTTTAGAACCCAACATTTGACGTTGACATATCCCGGGAAAAATATGACTGCCTTTCAGGTTTTTTCCTTCAGAAAGGCGCTTTGTTAATGTTTCGCTAAAGTTCCAATATTTTTCAACGTATGATCTTCATTTACTGTATGTTTCACAATGCCACATATTCCGCCATAACATCGTGTTTTTTCCGTAGTACTTTACGTTGGCATTCAACGTAAACATTTGACATTTCCATTTCACGCAAAAGTTAGGAGCGTTTTGCCTTAAAGCACATACATAGTCATCATACTGTACCGATGTACAGGACCTTACACACTCCACTTCCATGTTTAAAGAAAACACTACCATCATAAGCAAGTTGGCCTCAGATGTGAATGATACGGATGTCGAACATCTATCACCATCCATACACAGCACCCAAAACGACATCCACAAAATTGTACCTTCAAACTGACTTCTGTATTCTACTTCACGTAATTACACCTTACACTATGAGGTCCAAGTTCGAACACCCAACTACGCAATCCATCCCCGAACAATAATTGCTACAAGCACCACGATAACTATAGCACAAACACTGTGCATACTCCACCTTCAAACCATCTTCAATATTCATATCTTCATGCTCAGCCCAGTACCGTTCATTGCAGTCCCCAAAAAGCCTATCTCTAGCCTCATTGTGCTCCTCCACCTGTTCATTAATGATCGTCATCAACCTTGCGGCATACTCTGGGTCAACAAATCGAAAGAAATCACATACAATCTCATCCTATATGCACACAAACAATAACACGAAACGTGTCAGTCATGTACAGATGTTGTAGTTCCCAGCTTTGATACCTTCAATATGCTATGTCAGTATAAAATGTACAAGATGAAATTAGAAACAAACATACCCTCTTTGGACAGCTGGCGTATCGCCTACAGTAGTCGTCATTGCTCTCCACTTTAACAGCCTCGAGCTTATATTTATAATAAAATGTCATTGTGCAGCAACTACAAGGGTTGTGCCAGTCGTCGCCTGAACTCTCATCGCAACTCGATCTACTACTGGCACAAGGCTGAGACCAGGTGTGGTTGAACGTACCCAAACTGAGGGAAACTTCCACATTTTTCTCCTTCACAGTGAATGTGAGGAAGATGGAATTTTTTGTCTAATGACCTCCTCCCATTATTTAAATAAAGATAGCTTACTATAATAATGACATGAGTTACAACTAATTAATGACGGTTGCAATCCACCTATTGGAAATCAATGCAGCTGAGGTCACTTTGCCTTATCCCCTCAGTCATATATCTCCATTGAATGCACCAACATGGTACATTGAACAACAAGTGCACCACTTATGTGTACCAACCTAACTTATCCAACCCAATCCCACTTTCACATTACCATTTCATACGCACACCATTTTCTCATGGACATACTGATATTTTTGAACAACCTAATTACAATACCATTAACTCCGGTGGTGTGCTCTTGCTGAGGGTATTGTGAGTAGTCCTTTCTGTTAGTGTACAACAAAACTTTACGAAACTCTATCCCATATGACCGAATCTTCACACGTAACTACCCCCTCGTAAGTTTCCATACATATATGTTTTTGCACCTTCACCATAAAACCTTATTTGCTTTCACAGTTACAAGTTGATGTAATGTGCTCAATATTTGCATGTACGCATTGCACGTTACCCACCTCAAACTTCTGTCACACAAAATGATGCAACCACCCAGTTCATAGGCCGCTAGCATCCGGCCGCGTTTGCACTTGTTCCCCACAGTTACACCTGTAATTGTGGTTCCTTTTACTAGCATGTGTCAAATGTTATTCCATTACTCAGTTATTTTGACTTGCCAACTTTCTATGTTATCCCAGGTTGATGATACAGTGAGCCCAGGTTATAAAGTGCATTCTACAGTCATTACAACACCATCGACACTGTTACACCCAAGGAGTTGAACAACTTCCCAGGATACACTGTTATCTCCTTATATATGTGCAACACCACACACACAACCAATTTCATACAGCAAACTGTTCACATCATATGTCCCACCTAATTTCATACATCAACGACGACAAAGTTGATCACTTAACTAGCTACACAATAAGAAGTCTATAATCACCCAGTGAAAATTTCTTATCACGTAGTACAAGGACAAGTGAGGGGGAAGAGAACGATCATCCATTTACATTAACACAACTGGATGTCGACGTACAAAAAACAAAATCCACTTACACTCAAACATGATTAGTAATTGCCAGTAAGCAAGTCGGTAACATCTACGAGATCGCCTTCATAGTCAGCATCAAAGTCTGCACGTGGGTTCCTGCACGTGTTCTTATAGTGGGCGACCTCACCACATTTTGAACACTTCTTCGATTGTACTTCCTGCTTCTGCGATTCCCTCTTCTTTGATTTTGGTCTGCCTTGTTTTCGCGAATTCACGGGAGGTAGAATGCGTCTATTGAACTCATCATCCAAAGCCTCACCAGTCACCACCAACAACACGTCCTGCTCTTTCATCCACAGACGCCATGTCATGCGTCTCCATTGGGTGAATACTGTTCATGTAGCATGTGTTCTGCATCAGCAACGTGTAACGTACGCTTATGTAACCATACACCAATTTGCCTCCCTCCTAATGACCGCCATAGCATGCCTACATGGGAAGCCCTTTATTAGCGACCAATGACAACTGCATTCCTTGTTGGACAGATTGACCACTAAACGCCAACTATTGCTCAATTGAACACTATACTCACCTCAGATCCAGTTGTACGTTTCGATGTGAATCATTGACTCTGCTGCTTTAAGTTCCTTTCTGAGATTATTCTCAAACCTCATGTCGAACCCATTCCCTCATTTTTGCATCTCTGCCTTCTTGTTATCCCACTTCTTCCCAAGCTTCTTAATGTGTCCAATTACTAGCGACGGGATTGACATGGGTCTCAACTTTCGCATCCAGTTATTCCAACTCTCCAGAGGGTTATTGTTCAACTTCCTCCACCTCTCATTTCCAATTCGATTGCGCCCAATGCTCAAGTTCATTCTTCTCCACCCATTCAGCCAGCTCCTCCTACTTGTACCTTCTCAGGTCATCCATTGCACTATCATACTCTACCACAGTGGGTACGTATGTGACCCCATGAACATGTACCGTGCGAACTCCTTCGAAGCATTCCGCCTAATTCCCAACTTCCCAGCTTCTCCCATAAAGTTCTTAGTCAAATGCCTCACACAATATGCATGGTTCTCCTTCCCAAATACCTATGGCACAGCAGCAAGCAAGCTCTGATTTCTATCTAACATTACCATGGGCTTCATCCCCCCCAAGCAATCAAGCGACACAATCAAGAACCACAACCAATCCTTATTGGTCTCCCCTCCGACAGCCGCATAAGCGACATCAAATAGATGGTTGTCCGTATCTAACGCAACTACAACTAGCATGGTCCCTTCATACGAGCCACTGAGATGAGTACCGTCAACAAACAACATCTTCTAACATCCCAGTATGAACCCATTCAGGCATGCACCAATCACGATAAACATACGCTTGAACCTGCATCCATCCAACTCTACAAACGCCCTTGAATCTGGATTTGCCTGCACTATCATAGCGCACATCCACGGCAACAACTTGTAATGGTCAACCGGCTTGCCCATCACCAACAACCGAACATACTCCCTTGCCCTCCAAGATTGCATATACAACAACGTTATCCCCAACTCCAACTCCAAGTCCTTCATGATCTGTGTTGGTGAATAATCAGCAGACAACCAAATCTGACATTCATTAATCATGCGCGCCAACAACTTCGCTCTCAGCCTTCTTTTCCCCCACCTCCCCATCTGACACTGATCCCCTACGGTATGCTGGTGTTGTCCCCTAAATTTTTTCATTGTCTTCCCATCAACTTTCAAATGACCCCTAACACAAATGTAAAAATTGCAACCTCTTGCTTTGCACCTCACCACAATGCGTTGCTTGCAGTTCCTCTCCAATTTGTAATCAAATTAATTGGCTACTGCATACTTCTAAATGTTGTACCTAAATGCATTTACAGACGAAAACCTCTACCCTTCCCTATTATTTCATTCTTCCATGTGCCCATCCTCCTCTTGTAAGCCTCTGTATTCACTTCAGATTGCGACCACACACGCTTCTCACCATCTGCATCATTTTTAGAGTCCATCGATGAGTTGTCTGAATCCTCTTCCACTGTGTCAACTGCTTCTTCTCCATTTCTCATTTCCTCTTCGCCTATCGATTGCTGCTTGCCACTTTCATCATCACCCCTACACAGTTAATTAACAAAACATTAAATTTCTTCCCCCAACCACATATTTTGCACATGCAAATTACCTAATAATATCAACAAACAATACCATCTCCAATACACACTCTTACCTTGTCACAATAGTGACAAATGACCTTATGCCATTCTCCTGCACGTCGTGATCCTCTACTTGTGTACAACCTCCACCGTTGCCACTCACACAACAAGTACCCTTCGCACTACCCACCTCTTCTGCCTCCATGACATGCATTGGTTGCATCAATGGTCCATCCTTATTAGCAACATACATGTATGCAAATTCATCAGTACCCTTTATTAGTTTACACACATCCCCATCCCTATGCAACAGCAACCACATACTCTGATAATACTTGGTATTATACCACAACCTTCGCCCCCTCAAGCCCTCCCCCATTGTCTCCTCTGCTAACTTTAGAACTTCATCAACCCTCATACTCTACCTAACCCATACAAAGTCACGACTCCCCCCTTGATATGTCAATATTCCATTCCTTCCAGACTCCAAGTAACCTCCCCAACACACATACACTAAAACCTCTCCTACAACTACTACACGCTCATCATGAACACTACCTTCCATTTTGACCACTTCATATACACATCTCCTTAGCACTATAATCATTGCAGTACCTGCACACATGAAACAACAACAGCTTTTAGCACCCAACAAAGTCTACTCTAAACACTTACTTCACACACAACACCATGTACCCTAACTTTACATCATTCATATCCTGAGATACCATTCAACACATACTGGGTTCACAAATTTACACATGCTGTAGTAGTACTACTACCAGTACATATACATAACTGTTTCACTCACATCAAGTATGAATGCATAATTCCTTCACGCTACTCATATCCCTCCCCACAATGACCCACACCTAAACACTGTTTATCCCATCCTTGTATCCTTCACACCCTGAGATATCAATGGACTAATTGGGGGATATCAAAATGACACATACCACAATTTACCAACAACTGGTACTTCTACCTAATCTATGAACCTTTCATTCATATCAAACATCACCACATAAGTCTCCCGTACGTATTTTCAATTGACCCTCCCCATAAAATTACGCTATCGTCAACAGTTTCTACCCCATCTTTACATCGTTGACATCCTGGGATATCCATGAAGACATACCAAGATACCAAAACCATACATACCCCATTACGCCAATATCTACCGCTTCCAGCAATTCTGTCACAATTTCATCATATGAAACATGAATATAATTCCCTTATAGTTCCTATTCCCTTCCCCTTCCCACAATTACCCAAACTTATCCCATAGTCATATCCTTTACATCCTCACACATCAATGGACACATAGTTGTTACATAATCAACAATACCCTAATTCCCCAACAACTGCTACTACCAGTTAAGATATGAGAATTACCTTCATCCAGTATGAATTGGTTCACCATCTACCCAGCCAAAAATCCTTTAAATTGTCTAATTTCAGTTGTCTTACCTTGACCCCGACTTCTTCACAAATTCCCTAGTGCTTTTCTGCTTCAAATGCTCCCATCTATTTCAACGACACTGTTTTCCTTCTTCAAAGACAACATTGCTCCTCCTCCCTCCATTGTGCCACCTGCCCATGTTTGCCACTACCCATTTGTCGAGACTTCACTTGCCTCACCACCACAACGGAGTTGGAGAAAGAGTACACAAAGAATAGAAGATCAGTTTTGGAGTGAGAGTATAGAGAGAATCGAGATGAGTTTTCTAGACGAAAATTTCCTACTCAGCTACAGCTAACATTACCTTCTGTCCTCTTTTTTCCCCTCCACCCTTTCAGGGCATTTTAGTCATTACAATAGACAACAAACTGCCACGTCCAAGCAAGTTTCTAGACATAAACAACACCAAATCGAAATAGCAGCTCCCAAAAAGAGATAACAATTTGTTCCAACACCTAAATTTAAATTTCCTAGAATAATAATATGCTTCTGAAAAATTTCCAATAATGTTGGGAGGATTCTTTTAAAACAAAATAAGTAGTCATAGTTCAAGTTATATATTCTATTTGATCTTTGATTCTCCATTAATGATAATCAAATTATATGCAATTGGATTAAGCTTTATAACATTGGTTTTTTAAAATTCACAAAAAACAAACTCAACACTTTGTGTAAAGAGAATAAGTGTTGAACACAAAATGACTGGATAGGAAAAGCTCTATTCTCACAAACAAAAAATATATTAAAAGCATACTGATACATTATGATTGTTCATTTTGATTATTCTCATCAAGAGCCCCCATATTTCATGGCGATACTTTCCATCCAAGTAAGATACAAAATTCGATATTTATTTTATTAATGTATTTAAAATGATTATTTTGGTAAATAATCCAAATTATCGGAATGTGGTGTAATGAATGTGCCTGTGACATATCGAATTTAAGGATAGTACATGTGCTTTTTTTAACATAAAAATATTTGAAAATGAAGGGCGATACTTAGAAAGTAAAATTCATCTTATTAATACTGAGGGTTCTTTTGTTACTTTTTGCGATTAGTATTGTTATCCTTTGTTTCGATAGAGTTCTAGTATTCATATGCATATAAGGATTAAGGAATGATATTAGAGTCTGTTCTTTTCAACTTATCATGAGCAACTTATTGATGATCTGTGTTGAATGTTGATTAATATTGATGAGTATTTATTAATACTAACGAGTGCTAATCAATACTGCTATTGTGAGTAGAAAATATGAATGGGTGCAGATAAGCACTAATGGGTGCAGATAAGCACTAATGGGTGCTAATATTAATAATAATTGCTTATGATAAGTTGAAAAGAATATACTCTTATTTATCTATGATTTTTATTAGTCTATGTTGTTGTACTTTTTAATATATCAAATCAGTTAATTCATCAAAGAATTTTGGAGTAAATAGGGATGAACAAGGTTCTTAGGTATCCTGGCAATTGGTCGGAACTAGTAAAACGGTTTTGATCTCGGTTCCTAAAAAAGAGGAACCGATCCAATCGATTCTAATTATCAAAAATATATTTGTAACCTGGAGCTGGTTTAGAGAGAGGAAAAAATATTTTTATGATTTTTTACTACCTTTTCTTTATGATTTTTTACTACCTTTTCTTTTGTTTCTCTATTCTTTTTCTATTGAATTTTTTCCCTGTAACAATGACTTTTTGAATAGTGAATTCAACGTAATATCAGTCAATTTTCTAATACTAATTGAAAAATAAGTTATTATACTTTTCAAGTAACTAAAAAAATACAAACTTAATAAATAACTTTCTTTTTTGTGTAAATATAGAAAGGAAGGTAGGAAAAGATCAAACACCCCCTCTTTCATTCCAAACAAATAAAAAAGTTTAATTTATTAGGTGTTAAAAATTTCAACATTAGGCAAGGAAGGCCCCCTGAAATTGAAACCAGAACCTGAGGTGTCAATTCTAGTTTCCAAAAGTTAGGAAGCGGTTTGACCAATTCCAATTTCAGTTCTGGTTCCCAATTTTTTGGGCAAGTACCCAAAACCGCTTACCCCTAGGAATAAACGGATATTTCACAACAAGTTATCTATCTTAGGGTAATGTCATATGTATAGCTTAAGGTTAATGAGTATGCATATCTCCATATTACAAGGAATCAAGCGCTTCAATTGCTAATTGCCTCTTGTGAGCGTATTCAATTGATACTACGAAGTTATAGGAAGAAATAAGATTGTTGTAAACCAGTTATTTGATCTTTAAGAATAAAATAATCAGAAAATTCCCCAAATTCACTAGATCACAAATCAAATTTAGTTGCCTATCAATCAAGCTAATCCCAGACAACTCTTTACAATGTCTCACCCTTCCCCCTCCCTTTCCACCCCCAAAGAATACATAGTTTGACACCAAGCCAGCAAGCCTAGGTAGCAAAACTAATGATCCAAGCCACCGCGAACAAGCTCAACCCCATTACCTTCTGTAAGCTCGGACCCATTGATGGTGAACTTCCACTGGTTTTCTCCTTAGTCTTGGAAATGTCAATCATGATCTCAAACCGGCACCCATCCTGAGAAGGATCAGTGGTGGTTATGATTCCTAAATTATTGAAGCTACACGCACCTGCACTCTGGTTCATAGTTTGGTAATACATGTTAAATGCATAGGATGCATTGGCCCTAGCATCCAAAAACCCACAAGATGATCCATAACCAAGGCTAGTGCAATCGGCATGTTGGCAAGCATAGCTCACACCATTGTCAACATTAGGGTCTGTGGGGAGTGCTTGAGGTGACATTACACACCACCTTCTAGGATAGTACTTAACCCCTTTAGCTGGGATTAGGCTCCTATTGTTGCCCATGTGAAGTTGATATTTGACCACCCCATCAGAGTAGAATATGCCCCAATGCCTCTCAAATCTCCCTGGGTCGATACTCTTGGCATCTTCATCAATTAGGGAGAAGATGTAGATGTCCGGTGGGGTAGGCCTCTTAGGGGTGCCCTTTCCTTGGAAGATCCTATTGATGAGCCCTTGGTTGAACTTCTGAGCATTCTTTGAGTTGGCATTAGGGTCACCATCGGTAGGCCACCCTACTTCCCCTACGATCACAGGCATGTTGGAGAAGCCATTCTTCTCAAGGGCGGATATCAGGGTATCATAGTTGGCCTCAAACACATTGGTGTAAGTTATAGAGCCATCAACCACAGGACTGGCAGCGCCATCAAAGAAGGCATAGTCGACGGGGAAGTTGGGGTCACTATTGAGGCTAAGGAATGGGTAGATGTTAACTATCAAAGGAGCTCCATTGTCGTTGAGAAACTTGATCATGGAGACCATAAGGTCACGGATGTTAGCTCGGAAGTCACCACCAGAAGGAAGGCCGCTATCAGTTTGGTAGACATCGGCATTCAGAGGGACCGTCGCCTTGACTCTTCGGCCTAAACCGGCTTTGATTAAGGCTGCTTGGATGTTCTGCAGTGCTGGAAATGTAGTCTGAGTGAACTTCTCCCCATATTGTTTCAGGAAAGGCTCATTCCCAACAGCTACATATCTGAAAAATTCCGAAATGAACAGGCAAATTCAGTTTAATCAGGGCAGTTGTTGTATTCAGATAAATGGGGTTAAGCAAATAATATGCTGAAGATTCAATCAGGGACGAAAAATATAAAAGCACAACAGGTGCATAACTTTAAGATATGCTAGTTAGTTGTCAGAATCTGACTTCATTATCAGTTATAGATTTTGTTCCCAAAGGCCTCCCTGTGCTAGCTTTTGTTCTGACTTCCTTGTTCATCTTTTTTCTCTCAGCTTTTGCAAGAGATGCTTTTACTGTAAATAACATATAATCATTTGTTGCATCTGAACTACACTTCATTTAACCCGAAGTAAAACTATTTAAAATATATAAAAACTCAATTTGACACAAGTTGAGCATGTGCTACTTAACCCGAATATTTGACAGACAACTATGGACCAATTTCAAACCTAACTTAACTTGACTTGACTTTGGGTGTCCTTTAAAATAACACTTTTTAAACTCTCTCCTTGTGCAATAGACATATATATATATAAAAATATAAATATTATTATATTATATATATTGAACTGTACTTTTACAAAATACTAACCACATATTCCAATCAAGTTCCGGCAACCACGACAATATTGAGGGGACAATGTCTCTACAATTACAGGTTCATGAGACTTTAAAATCTATTCTGCCCATCAAAAAGAGTTAACATACAAACAAAAAAGAAAATACCCAGAGATTTGCACACATTGCACTACCTTATATCAGTACTATAGCTGGTGACAAAAGTGGAGACATTCAGTCTAACCCAATTGATAGCAGCCTGAACACTTGAAGCAAGGGGTTCTAAGAGCTCATTAGGGATCCCCACCATGACTTGGATCCCAGAGTTCCCCAGAGCCTTGAGTGCTCGATGATCAGCCTCGAACAGCTTGACCTTGTTGAACCCATTGTCCTTGAGCATCTTCACCACAATCTCCGGGGGAAGGGGGTGGGCAGCCCTGGTGCCCCAGTTGACCCCGAGCCCCAACCCCCAGGCTACCAAGCAACATTCCAACAACCACAACAACAAAACCCTGTTCATCATTTCATGGGACTTCATTTTTATTTTTATTTTTTGCCTTTTTTTGGATTTGCCTCAGGTGGACCTCCTCCTCCTAGGACATGGGTATATGAAGGAAATGGTAAGACACTATTAAAGTAAAATGAAATGGCCTAGTGGGAAAGAAAAGGGAGAAGGAATTCTGTACAAGTTTTGACAAGGAACTCGATGCTTCTTCTCTTTTTTTTCATTCCTAGCTAGCCTTCAAAAGGGGAATCTAACAAGAAAAGAATATGATGATTGGTGAAAATTACCATTAAGGTCACTTTTAATGGTTATTATATATGTCTGGACTTTCAGGGAAGAAAAATTGGGCAACTTTCCATGTAGGGGAATCTAGGAATGGAATGGATGATAGAACTGAAAGTAGAAGAAAAGAAAGAATTTTCCTTTCTGGGTTGGCAACTAAAGGTTCTGGTGTTCCTGAGATTAATGTCATGAAATGTTGGGAAACTTTCCTGCTTGTCTTTCTGCAGAAACAAAGATAGCAGCTCCCCGTTGTGTGTACTTCCTAATATATAGACTTCGCAATTCGCAAAACTAACTCATGTATGATTGTCTTGTTTGAAAAACGCTAAATCAGATGCAATTAGCTGAAATAATCCGACCCAATAGGATAACCTACAATTGAATAAGCTAATATTTTGTTACATATATTTTTTATGGAAAACTTCTTGGACCGAGCGACAACTCCACCAACCTGAATTTGACCAAAACCTGAAATTATCCAACCCGAAGTAGACCCAGCTCAAATGAAGTCATACAAATCCAAATCATAACCCAAAAATCTGAATTCAAACTTTGGCCATGGAATTTATTAGAATTAAAGCCTTAAAGGGAGCAAGAGCATTGAAAAGACGAACACCTCTCCCCTGCCCACCAAAAAAGGAAATGGGGGCAGGGGGGAAAAGCAACACGATAATCATGTTTTAAGTGCACTATTAACAATCAACATCACAGATACTTGGTTATAATTCACAATAGCACAGAAAAGAGTACACATGACATTATGCCAAGACCAGTGAATGACGCGAAAAATAGTTCCTCGACGAGGGGCTGGATCGTTGGGTGCTTTCACTGCTATGCTTCCTCTATCTTCATTTTCATCTTATACTGCAATGTGACCGGGGCACAATCCAGTGGTGTCTCCCCTGCAAAAGCGACCAAGTATATGAAATCTATGGTAGTTGTGAGATGATTACTGCTAAACTGCCATTTTTTCACCAAAGTAGTTGCAAACTCTGGTGTTTAGACTTATCAATCCATATTGGAGTGTGTTAGACTACAACACTTTCTACGGATTTTGTATTTCTTAGGCTAAGATGCAGGGTATACTGCCAGTACTGATATATCATAGTGTCAACTGTCAAGAAACAAATATAGCTGTGCTGAAACGAAGAACTCAAGTGCACATAATTTGCACTATGTGCAAAATCGCTTTGACCATCAGCAATATAGAAACAGACAATTTTTCATTTGCCTTGTGTCAGGATCACATGAGAACTAATTCATCAAATACATATTACAGCTAATTAGAAACCATGAATGCAGGTAAATGTTTATGTTCCCATGCACCCCAACAAAAAAAAATGTAGGCCTTAAAGAGAATGGGGCAGATTAAGAAGATAAAATATTTGGACAATCCTTCTCTTCCTTCCTTTTTTTTTTTTGGGGGGGGGGGGGGGGGGGGGAGGCTGGTGACAAGGGGATAATATGATGGCCCATACATCTTGGTGTCTCATCACATATGGCACACCAATAAAGGATTTGGGAGAGAAGAGGGGAAAGGAAAAGGGGAGGAGGGGTGAGGGGAACAAAGCCTATCTGGACCACAAAACCTTCTTTCTAGAAGGTGGGATCAAATGCCATCAGACCATCCGTTGGTGCTTTTAAACTATTATCTTCTATCTATTAGGATTTCTGTATGAGATCTCTACAGACCCAGACCCTCCCACATACAGGTATTCTAATGCGTCAATGGAATGCAACACAACAGTAATGAATGATAGCAACAGTTACCCTGTGAATTTTTGCAGTCCAATCTTGCACCATGGTCCATGAGGACAAAAGCTATCTCTGTCTGATTGAACACGGCGGCCTGCGTACAAATAACAGCAATATCACATTCACATTGCATGATTGTGCAAGGGAAAAAATCAAACCACCATACTACTTTCAGGTTTGCACACCAACAGACATTTAGATTGATTATTATCCAAATAGGTTTACCAGGTGTAGCAATGAGAATCCTTGCTTGTCACAGTAATTCGGATCCACACCCTGCCAAAAAGGGGGGGGGGAAGAAATGTTCAGTCTAAGACCAATACAACAAAGCAAAAAGATAACAAATACCTTATTCAGAAGATCCTTCACACCGGCGATATCCCCATTCTTAATTGCTTCTCTCAAGCCCTGAGCAAGCAGACGAGTGTTCCAGAATCCAGATGCACAACATACGTCCACAATGCGGCAATATACTTATTAGCAATTTAGCACAGCGATGGAATCATCTACTTAGTATCTAAAGAAAGAAACGATACTCATATACCTCCCCGTTCACTTCATAATCTGCTTGAGGTTTGTCTGAACCACTTGCAGAGCTGATATGAATAGATCAATTAGATGGTTGACAGGAAACTTTCCAAGAAGTACAACAGGCATTAAAGCCATCCTATGAGAGTTAACCAAACAGTACAATAGCAACAACAACTCCCAGTATGGGTGCCGCTTTCGCGGGGTCTGAAGGCAGTCTTCACACAAATGCATCTCTCGAAACAAGCTGTAGAAAAGGTACTCCTTGCATTCACAAGAAATGTCCCACTGACTTTTTGCAGTCACTTAGAAATTAGGATCATCTTCAAACATTATTTAGTCATAGCAAATAAATTGCAACTTAGAGAAATAATACTCCCTAGGCCCCATTACTTTCTTCTTAAATGAAAAAGGCACACACCTAAAGAAAGTTGGATATTAATTCATAATATTTTACTTAGTGGAGATAAAGGGAGGCCATTGGCTGAAGTTGGATGTAATGATCATTAATGAAAGTCAAGTTGGGAAAAATAATGGTTGACATTTGGATCAAAACATTTCAAAGTTCAACAATCAACATTAGCTATATTCATTTTTTTGATCAGGAACATTAGCTATATTCATTAAAGAATCAAAGGTCACAACTGACATTCTTCAAACCAGAGGAGGTGCATTTCTAGGTGTATTCGGAAGAGTTCAAAACATTACATCTTGACACAATATTTACACACTGACTCAGAAAAAACTTGTAAACTTTTAAGTTACTACACATAATGCCCACTTATGACCATCAAAATATCTGAACTGAAATAGTCATGCAGGTTCCAAAGCATGTTTCCGGGAAAGATATCCAATAACTTCAGATAAAATACATGTGTAATGCTTAATTCCAAAGATTTACCTGAAAACTTGGTTATACTGTATTGTGAATTTTTGCATTAATAGTTATAACATTTTAGAATGAGAATGTTGCATATTTCTATGATTGTAATGGAAAATTTTCACCATTTTTGGAATTGGCGTCGATCTACGAAACCATTTTAATAGTATCATATTTCCATATCTAAAGGAGATTTGTTATTTAAATAACATCTGATATAAAAACAAAAATTGTTATATCCTTGCCTGCTATCTTGGGTGGAACGTCTCTGTCTTGGAATGGCATCTGCCTTCTTGGGTTTTGCATTTAGAGTTATTGAAGAAGAGTATACAGTCTGCATGTGAACAAACAAAAAAGTGAATCCTAGTAGGTGAATAGAATGCTTTGCAAGCAAGCATAAATCTTCAAAACAAAACTAAACCTGCATAGGAACTGCTGCAGCAGGTGTAAGTGAAGTCACACAAATGCACAAAGGCATACCACACTTGCATTCTGGATTGGTTGGAGGAGGCTGTGGGGGATTCAGATCAGGATTGTCTTCTACATCTCCATTGATGTCTAATCTAGACACATTTTCTGCAACATTATTAATTCTTCCCACGGATGCATTTAAACCATCATCCTGGGATCTGCGCCAAATATGACATTGAGTTTTAGTCGGTTGATCCAATTAGTTCTTAGATATCTATGCATATATATAACTGATGTAACCCAGATGGGGATGTGTGGGAAAGATGAGGAAACTACTTATATCAAGTATCTTCCCTTAACCACTAGCATCAAACAAAGATGAACATGAAAGCATCAAAACTTTGGCAATAATGCGCATACATTTACTTGCAGTTGTACCAAAGAGCATTCAATAGCACCAGTACAGGATGAAGTAATACATGCAATCTTTCAGCCACAAGAAGTCAGTAAAATGCATTCAACATCCAAAACTGTCTGCGATCATACTGAAATCATATTTGGTTAACCAATATCTTTCTAAACTTCAGCAAATTCATGTTAAATTGTTTGATCTCACAAGAAAAAAGAAAAATAAACTTAGCCAAAAAAGAGTCAATCATCATTAGTCAACGCAATCATCCACTGAAACAAAATTTAATCTGAGACAGCTGAATGATTTTGCAACACATAACCACCCTATCAATTTGGTAACCCCCCCCCCCCTTCCACATGCCCAATTTCTTTGAATCTGCCTAATCCCTCCACTTGATTTGGGTAACCAACAAGAACAACGAGGTGTGAATCATACCAGAGAAGGTTCTAAGGATATCTCATTCCTCAGAGCAAATTGGTTTTTTGACAGACACTACATTTAAGTAGCCTTGTTCTGCTATTATTATCAACCACCACCAGATGACACTAACTCACATCTGTTTCTCCACTTAATACATTCATCATGGGAAGTACTTAATTCCACAACTGGAAAAAGGAATTTGTTTCCTAGTTTAGACTACTGGAGGCTTTATCTATGTAAGTTAACAGAAATATTCTTTCTCATTTGTGAAAGGTTGGAAGTGTCACATGACCATGAGCATGTGGTTGCCACTATTAGCTACAGCCTACAAAAAGCTTCTTGTACGGATAAACTAACTTGACCTGTATTCTTTAATCTATTTGGCAAAAGCCCAAAATTTTGAGGAAATATTGCAAAATTCACCATTGGATAGGCTCACCACCACCATATAGTGCAACTATCAAGCCAAGACAGTTTAGTATTTCAAGTTTACCTTGTGAAAAGCATTAGATGAATCATAGAAAAAACAATTGACTAGCTAAAACAGTTTCCAAATCGTAAAAAGCTTTCACTACTTACAACAGCTGAAGTACCACTAAAGGGCTGGTCTGGTGGGATTCACTCTACCTTCCAACCAAAAGGCAAGCGTTCAAAATTTAAAATAGCACTAGCGGCATGCAGTGTTTCCCTTCTCTTACAATCTCCCTCTCTTCCATGCCTTCGCCAACTAGCTGGTTCACATGAGATATAAGATCCCACAGGGGCTATCCCACCAATTTAAAAGTAAAAAAACAAGAAAACTTATACAGATGCAGTGCACATCTTTCCGAAAAAAACAGGCATTGTCATTTGGATATTATTGAAACGATCCCACTGTGATCCTTTGAAAAACCAATCGCTTAGTATCTTTTCTAGCAATTGGTATTTTCTACTAGGAATGAGTTCATTTAATAGCCAGACAAACCACTACAACCTACAACCATGTTCTTGTTGTCTCAAGACATCAGCTTCACCACCCTGATGGGAGGAAATGAAATACATGAGCTACACATTGGTTGGAAAAAAGAAAAAGAAAAGAAGCAAAATCAAAAAGATCAAGGAAACAAAGTCAGAGAAGACCAAGTGGCATACCTGGAGAAGGAATTGAAACAATCAGAACAAACTCTCACGTTGGTATGAATACCAAATTGTGGCAAAGGCTGATGAAAAGATGAACTATTATAAAAGGAACTAAAAAGGAGAGAGGAGGATGCCAAGCTGGCTTAGGGCTACTTCAAATACAATTGACATAGGCTCATAAACAATAGATGTAGTCCGTACCATTTGATCTGAAGAATGATCGTGGCACAAGGTCCTCCCACAACATCGGCAGTGATGCTGCAAGTACCAAGCAGGGGAAAATGTCACGAGAACAAAGCAATAAAAAAATAACACTTCTACTAACTTCACATAATGAAATCAAAATAACTGCTAAAGTTTCAGTGACATAATGAAACCTTCTCCAGTGGTAGCCAATTATCCTAACATAAAATTCAATCGAACCCCCCCCCCCCCAAAAAAAAGAATGAAATTTCCAGTTACCCTTTATCGAAACTCAATTATGATAGCTATACATCACAATTGTTAGCTTCAATAGTAGCTAAGCATGCTGTTCAAGAACCAACTCAACGAAAAAAATTAAACCGATAGTTAAAGGCCCAAGAATAGGTTTATACTTTAAGATGCCCCCTCACGCAAATGCCATTTGGGCTTGAAGCGTGAATGCTGCTCCTCCATACCTTGCACAATACATATGGGGCTACTAAGATTCGAACTCAAGACCTCTCCCTTAGAAAGATTTTGATACCATGTCCAAGAATCAGCTCAACCAAAGCTTAAACTGATAGTTAAAAGCCTAGGAATAGGTTTATACTCTAACATGTTCAAAGCCTAACTCAACCAAAAGTTTAAACTAATGGTTGAAGGGTCAAAAATTGATTTTATATTCTAATACGCCCCCTCACACAATTGCCCCTTTGGCTTAAAGCGTGAATTCTACAAAGGTCCCTCCATACATTGCACAATAAATATGGGGGTGCTAAGGTTCAAACTTGAGACCTCTTGTTTAGAGAGGCTCTAATACCATATCCAAATACCAACTCAACTAAAAGTTTGAGCTAATGATTGAAAGCTCAAGAATAGGCTCATACTCTAACACATAATAACACAAAATTTAGGTCCAAAAAATTATATTAAACTATGGATAAGTTTTCCAGTTTCCCTTGATCTGGGCATCGATGAGATCAGATATCATTAAGAGACAGATACCCAAAACTTCAGATAGTAAACCAGAAAAAAGCTTCAACAATTTCCATCAAACTTATCAATTCAATGAGCTAAAAAACCAGATCAAAATCGAACGCTCAACTTGAAGAAACAAAAATACAACTCCAAGCAATGGTTAGCCAAGTCATCGCAAGAACTCAATGATCAGAGAAAGAAGGGGGGGGGGGGACGCACAAGCAAACAAGTTGGATTCTTGTTACAATTGAAGTTGAATAGGGCAAAAACGCGATCAAATCTATGAGAAATGAAGTACCCGACGGCGGAAAGCGGTGAAGCTGCATTTGCAGACGTCACAGCGGTTGGCTTCTTGAAATGGCGGCGGCTCAGGATTCATCGTCGCCGGCGATTCGATCAATGCAAAGGATTATCGATCGTTCTTCTTTAAATCTTTACTGTGGATGCTGATGTTGGCGCATCCAAACTGTGATATTCCGATTCGCTCTCACACACTCCAAATCTCTCTCTTGGGGCTTTTTCTTTTTCTTTTTTTTTCTTTGTGAAGACAATAACTAGTTTATCTTCGAGCTGGAAAAAACTGACCCGACACGATTACCGATCCGAACCCGACACGAAGTTAAGTGGGTTTGGGTATAAATTTTCAACCCGTTTAATTAAATGGGTTGACACGTTCAACCCGTTTAATTAAATGGGTTAGGTTCAGGTCGAGATTCTCGACACGAAAAAGTACCTATTTAACCCGTTTAATTAAATGAGTTAAATAAGTCAACTCATTTTTTCATTTTTTATTTATCTATTTACTTTTTATTAGATAATTAAGAATATAAAATTTTTTAGAAATTATGAATTATGATGAATCTGGAGAATTTCAAAGAGTAATTATTTAATGTGATACATAAACCTAATTTTTAACACTGTAATTACGTATTAGTTGAAAATATTAAATGCGTAAATAGTCAATTAAGCGAATGAACTTGACCTGTTTATCTTAAACGGGTTAACTGGGTCAACCTGTTTAAAAATTAAATGGGTATAGGTCAAGATTTTTCAACCCGTTTAATAAACGGGTTAGGTTCAGGTTGAGGAATTCTCAACCCGTTTAAATTCGACACGAACACGAACCCGACCCGACACGACCTATTACCCAACTCTAGTTTATCTTGCTCCCTGCTGACCCAAAAAGAAAAAGAAAAAAAAAATCTTGTTCGTGATATGTAATTTGGTGACATTCGTTAAATGTTACTATTTTGCATCGATCCAAAACTCATTGTTTAAGCAATCGGAAGAGGAACTGAATAATGTAAAGTATAACTACCAAACGTTCATCAAGGTGCATAGTGAGATAATCAAATAAGTTTAATATAATATCATTGTTAAATTAAAAAATCTACACAAAAAGCATACTACTTGGCTAATAAAAAAATATACAAACAAAGAAAGATACAATGCAATTTTAATGGTTTGTTTTTATCTAAAAAAATAAAAATAAAAAAAATACATCTACTCTTGTTAATTCTTAAGATCTAACTGGATTCAAATGCTATTAGTATGAACCTTCAAGGAACACTTTATGATACTATATACTTGTTTATTTTGTAAAAACAATATTATATACATATAATTTAATGGCATGTAATGTAACTTATTTAAGCTCTTGGGAAAATATATCATTTCTATAAAAACTCTTTTCAAAAGGCTAATGGAAACAACAATTTCAAAAATAGCTACTTGAGGCTAAACAGCTGTTCTAAACAGTTGTTTACTAGACACCTATTTAATTGTTTAATTTAATCAAAACAGATAAAATACCTCCAATAACTCGTTCCCAGAAAAAGTATTGTTACGAAATACTCGCTTAGCCTACTCTCGTTCTTTACAAGCAGAAGCATTGCTCCATACTTCCATAGGGTATCGGTGTCAAAAGCCTTTCACAAAGATAAAAAGCCCTTCCAGTTGCATTTAGAAGGGCAAAAATTCAAGCCCATTATTAATCTGAGCCGAGTAACATTCAAAATCACTTAATGCTCATACATTATTCCGGAGGATGCAGACTACCACTTAAGAATTGCTCATACATATATAGACTAACACATGCAATATGTAACAATTTGTCTACTTGAACTTTATCACTATACGTGAACATTTATAGCTGGGAGTACATATACTCCGGAGAAATTTCTATTTGAAACCCAGTTAATCTCATTTGGAACAACTTCGACAGCCTTAGATCAAACTTAAGACAACAGAAATATGAATGACTCTTGGATACAGAGCCAAACTAAATAAGCATTATATATTCACATCGAAATGAGGGTTTCAACAGGTACTTGTACAATGAAAAACTTCGATCACTCCTTAATCCGGTCTCTACCACAAATGAAGCGAGAAGAAATTACGCAAGTCATCTTCACTGTCTTGTTATTTCAGACTGATGGTTGTCATTCAGGAATCAGTCCCATTGGCTGCATCCACCCGATTATTTTCGTTTTCAACTACAAGTACATCGCTACAGACAGCATCAGACGACTTCTTATCCTTGTCGTCGGTTGTGGTTGGGTTATTATCGTTATTGACATTTGCTTCCTCGATCACCACTTGTTCTCCAACAGTTTCTTGCTTGGTTTCGTCAGTAGCAACATTCTCTGTTGAGGGTTTACCGGGGATGATGGTCTCAGTCTTGCCAGTTTGGATGAGCTCCGAAAGAGTTGCCGAATGCCTTTTCCCTTTCTGGTGAGCATCCATCACTTTCTGGGAATGAGCTCCAATCTTACATACTTCACACCAAAATCTTAGCTTTTTCTTCGGCTTAGCAGATCCTGGTGTGTGTTTGGGCATAGCTGATTCCCCATTTTGCTTCTCTGCAGAATCTTCTTTTTTCTGAGCTAAATTACTGCCAGTTCCACCTTCTGCTTTCTTGTCCTCGTTTTTAGAAGTTGGGGAACTTTCTAACCCAGGAGTCTTAATGTGCTTCCTCTTCTTGCGTATGGCCTTCTTTGGTAATGGAGATGTACCACAGCCTGTTTTCTGAGTAAGCAATCCCCTCTCCTTGGCCTTGTGCTTTTTCCCCTGAAGGTGCTCGTTCAATCCTCGCTCACTTGTTGCAGAAACACGACATAAAGCACAACTCCAATCATCTTTGGTTTTCTGCTTCTTTGACCCACCCGATATCAGCTCAGCAGTAGCACCATTGGGCTGTGTTGCTGCCTTTCGCTTTAAATCAGCGGCCGTAACAGTGGGTTTAGCCTGCAAATTGGCTCAAAAAAAATGCGCAGGAAATGTAAATGGCGGAAGCCTATCACCAACCCCTCCACCAACGGAGCTCCAGATCAAATCCGTGAACATGATATCCCATTTAAAGGGTTTCAATACAGAAGGCCAGAAAGGAGATATTGAGGGTCCTAAAAGGATTTACATTGTATTCATTACAAAGGAAAATTACCAAGAAGGCAGAATAATATCACCGATAGAGACATGTTATTCACAGGCCAATTACTGAGAAAAAGCAACAAGACAACAAAAGCCACACCCATACACCCAAATCAACAGTGGTCCAAAAACAGTGAAAATTGAGCCATGGGCCTGTGGCTCATGGCTCATCAGAGAAAAGATTGTGTCATTCATGAGCCTATGTCTCTTGCGACCCCGGTTCCTCCACCCAAAGTCCCACTTCTGAAGCATCTCTAAAATAGCTTAAAGTTAGAGGTGGAACATTCCAATGAATAGATAACAGAGCCATGGATTGTGGTCTGAGGAAACAGCGTCATCAGGTTATAAGCTATTGAACCCTCGACACTCGGACAAGGGTATGACACTTGACACTTCAAATTACAATGAAAATCTGCAAATTTTCTTGAAAATAGCCAAGTCCGACACTTGAACACATATCCATATCGGCAGCCCGTATCCGAGTCTGAGTGACATAGGTTATGAGAAAGGGAAAGTTGTAGTGCCCGGATTGCTAGGGAACCTGCTATAATTCTAGTGGAAGTCATTAAATATCTCCAACATTATAATTGGCCCACTACTTTCCAAGTAACATAGCCGATTTGCGTACAGAACCTGGGATCCAGCTCAGTCCTTAAACCATGGCACAAAAGATCCCAGCCTTTCCACTGTATTCCACCACTGCAGCCACCATTTCCAGGCTATTACATTTCTTATGGGCCACATGATTGCCATAACAAAATTACATAATTTGCCATATGCTGCAAGGACTAGCATCACCATCAAAGTTCCCAGAATTTGCAATTACAAACATTGAAAACCCACAATTAAGAGCAATTCAAGCACTGCCCAAATCATCATCCATCGCCACTTTCTCTGCAGCAAGTCTATACTATCCTGGGTCATCCCCACCCAAATTCCCATCAAAAGAGCCAAATCCACAAAACTGATTCTTTTCCATAGTCCACCCTCAAGATCAATGTGATTTGGTGTAGAACACTTGCCAAGTCAACAATGGTAGGATCCCCAATTCAATTAATTGCTTAGCAATAAGGAGGTAAACAAAGTTGATCCAATTGAAAGAGAAAGAAAAACCATACTCATAGACGAGAATTCTACAAGCAGTAAACGAAGTTCCAGTGCATCATTCTGCAGATAAACCAGTAATGTTGCGATCCAGAATTTGTTTTACACTAGATGCCTTGCATGACAGCAGGTGACTACACAGACACTATCTCAAAAGCAGTGGACACCTAGATGTACCAGCTATTAGCATTGACATGTTCTTGTGATGCCCTTTGAGGATAGTTTAGTTGTAGGATGCCTTGTTCCCACGATGAAGACCAGGATTCATTTCTCCCTAAGTGATTTGCATGTGTAAAATTTATCCAAAAGGAAATAAATAAAAAGGATTTATGTGACAGCGTGACCAAGTTGAAAGCTCTGCCATCAATTTTGGGTGAATGGGGGCAGGGTGCACTTGTTTTCGAACTTCTGGTTCATCAGTCCACAGTAAAGGGGTTTTGTTTCCCGGCAAATAGCAAACCCCATCAGGATCACAACATTGACTGAGAACTATCTTAGAGAATGAGGCATGAGACTTCCTTAACCACTTTGAAGAATTCCTTCTATGTTGTTGTGGTTAATTCAACTTTCTCTTTCATTTGAATAACTCTCTTTACTACTACCACTAAACAATACAATTGTAATTGGAGATATTACTTCTAATGATTATGGAGAAACTATAATAGCATTTCAACTAGTAAGCAGATAAACAGCATTGTCAGAAAAAATAGAGCTTAGATGACTTGATTTCCAGCTCCTATGAAACAGTCGCATAGTTGGAGTCATTTTAGAATCCAAGAATTAAATGCCTGCAATTGCTTGGCATAAACATGGGTAAAAAACGTGCGGATCTCATAAGAAACTGAAGCACTGAGCTATGGACAAAGTTTCAGGAAATAGACCTACAGCTATGTTTATAAACTAGTAGAACAATAATGCTGCTTAGATCCTCCTACTAAAGTCTGCATGGCCTGTTCAAGACAAATTTCCTCCGTCATTTGTGTGAAGGTTAACTATTGAAAATATAATCTTGCAATTATCTATTTAAAAATTTAAAAGAAATTACTAAGATGAGGTACCGCAGCATAAAGTCCCTCCGTAACTATTAAATGAATAAGTTTGCTTGATGTGTGTGTATCAACATGAGTCACTCCACTATAATAATCAAATAAAAAACAAAAAACCATCCCATCAAACATATATCAAGATAAATTCCAACTGGATTCTTATTGGCATTTGCAACACAATGCCACATCTACAAGCAAAACAGTGCCACCTCTCTAGCTGAGAAAGACTGACCCAACATAATAACTGACAGCAACATGTTTCAACCAACAATATAAGGTCATCTCATGGTCCTCAAAGTAAACAAGCAGTTGTGTGCATACCATCAGCACAAGCATAATATCTAGCAACAAGCAGCAAAACATTTCAAACCCCCTAGCAATAAGGAAATTTAAATGATCTACAACAAGACAAGGAATCTGGATAACTACGGCCCTGTTGTTTTCAGCTTATTTTTATAGTTGAGAAGAACAGGCCCTAACAAAATCCATAATAACACCTCAGATGTCATCTTTTGTAATTAAACCATGCATATCAAGTTACATCATCACTTCATTGATACCAGGTAAAATTTTGCAAGGTTGGAGCAGCCAATAAGGCAAGCAAAAGAGGGCTAGTGGACAATAGAACTTGCTAGACGGCTCCAATTAGGCCACAAATATACCCTACACTAGCAAATGTGAAATAAGAAGCCCCAAAAATAAAAATCTTATTACAATTTGACCTTATCTATGTCCCCTATTTCTTTCCCATGCTGGCATGCTGTGTTTAATCATTTAATAAAGATACCATCATTCTGTCATCTGTCAATATATTCATCTACTCATCAAAACTATATGCCACAAATAACAATCCCACGACATTCACACACCTAATCCAACATGGCATGATCATATCAAAACCTAGAGGAGTTAAGACCACAATAAAACAATAAGAGCAATAATCTTGCACTTGCACATACCAAAAAATAGCACTCACAAAGCAGAAGGTGATAGGAAAATAAATAGACAGACAAGGCCAGCTAATGCTCTGAGCGAAGTTGAGGTCTCACAATGCATGCAAGACAGCCCAAGTAGTTCATACCACATACAGGTAAGCTACATTTCAGGACTCAATTTCTGCTCAAAGCCTGAAAATGTACAATCCAAATGCAATGTGGAATTCTGGAAGGTGAGAGCACCAGCCACAATCGTAAGGCAAAGTAAATAGGTCACTTGGTTCAGGTTCATGGTCAGATCCACTTATTCGTCATTCGATGAGGGTAAACAGGTGTAGATCAATTTTGCGAAGTCTTAAAATTGGCTTCCAAACATAAGAGCGGATGGAAATCGCAGATTTTGCATGAACTAAAGGAGGGACTTTTGAAAGGTGCCAAAATATTAAAATCCAATAATCCATAAGGCCATACACGTCTAATCTATGGAGACAAATCAACAGCAATGACATAATCTCCCCAGAGAACCTAAAACAGATGCAAAGGCAGGCACAAGACAACAGCTACCAATGAACCCAAACTTTTACCGACTAAAATGCAATACCTACGTGGATCATTTCAAGAAAACCCAGTGCCCAGAAAACCATGCAAGAAGCTCTCACACAGATAAACACAAATTGTTGGCTCCTCTGTCCACTAAACATGTCGTATCCTTGGCCATGCAAACAAACCAACCACCCCCCCCCCCGGCCAAAAAAAAGAATCCCCAAAAAAAAACCCTTAAAAGCCATGATTTTCGAACATCATGATTCTTATGAAATTGGGTTTCTCAAGACAAAATCTCTATCAAAATGCACCCTAGCACCCTCACAGTAATCCACACAAGACACAAACAACAAAAAACGCTATAAGAAATTATCAGAAAATAATTTAACAGGAGATTTACCTTAATTTTGAAAAACATTACCAGAGAACCAACTAAAGTTGAGAAAAACATGACAAAACCTTATTCTTGAAATGTATTTAAAAACCCCAAGATATTGGAATTACTGACCAAGATGATAACTTTATCCTTAGCAACCTCCAAAGTAGACCCCCCCTTAATCTCCTGCAAAGTCACATTCGAAGGTGTTCCATTCGCAGCTCCAGAAGCAGAAGCCCCAGGATCCCTCTGAAACGGGCGCGTTTCGAAACCCCTGAACCCCGTTTCACGATGCGGCGACACGCCAATACCCACAAGCCCAAACCTCTCTCGATGCTCGAAGTTGGTCAACAATGGCGGCACCCGTGGCTCGAACCTCATTGGGTCGGCATACCCAAACCTCATCGCCATCTCTTTCTCCATCATCATCTCTCTCCTGACTTCCTCCTCGAGAATCCGCCTCCTCATTATCTCCTCGGCAATAATCTCAGCCCTAATCCTCTCCTTCTCAAGCTCCCTCTGAAACTGCATTGCTTCCCAGAACTCATTAGGGTTAAGGTTAGGGTTCCGGTGAAATTCCCGGTAACCCAGTTCGGGATTCGCCATCCCCGCTACAACCCAGAAAGAAAAAATCCAAAATTTGAGGAATTAAACGCAGAAAAATTAGAAGAAACGAAGATCGAAAAGAATTGGAATGGTGGAATGATTACCTCGGATGGCTGGGGGGGTGAAGTAAGAGAAGTGGGAAGGAGATTCGAAGTTGGGGGGAGGGGTGAAGTATGTCGAATATCTCTCGTGGATTGACCGGAATTTGAACTCCATGTTTGAGGGGAGAGAGAAAGGGGGGTGGAGATGATTGTTGATTTTGATTTTGATTTTGATTTGAAATTCTAGGGTTTAAGCAGTTCGGGGATTGTGAGAGTGGAAGTGAGAGTGAGAAGGGGGAGGAGAGAGAGGGCAGTCACAGAAAGACTGACAGGTGCATCCTGTACTGCTCATGTTGGTATAGATCTCGGCAACCGCAAAGGGAGGCGTAAAAAAACACAGAATCAAAATAACTTCCATGACATCGATTTACTAATATATTATCCGGGAGTATTTAAAATACTATATTGTTGAACTTTTGGTCAAAGGTAACAAATATTTGTTCATTTCAATAATAATTTTAAGTCAAACTCAATGATACCAAACCCTATATAAAAGTACTATAGTTTCATTTTTTGAAATTTGAACTTATCATATCAATAAAAGTTTTAATTTTTTAAAATTTACATTTTATTATTTCTTCAATCCATGAAACTTCAATTTGAATCACCTAATAAAAATATTTATCATGAATTTATTTTATAACATAATTCTCTGATGATAAAATATTTGTCACAAGCAACAAAAACCTACCCAATCGAGCAACGTCCTTGCTGCCTTTGGATCTTCGTATGGTTGGTTCTGGGGTTGCCTCATCCTCATGAGGCGTCTCTTCCAATTGGTTAGGTTGATGTATTGCATTTAACTGCTCAGCACATTGATCTTTTGTGCGCTTGGATCCCATCCTCGTTCTAGCCTGTTTCCTCCTTGCCAACTTCCCATGTGATGTTGGATGCATAACACCCTTAGGCCCCTCTTGAGGGTGGATAAGTGGTATACCTCCTTACTCTTCGTGAGTCGAATGGCAGGTAGCACCCTTTCCTTCTCAACTATCCGTCTCATGGGTTTTGCATGAGCTTGCCCATTGTCCGTGATGAACAGGGTGCTAGCATGGGGAACTATGACGGCTTTCGCCTCATCGAGAAAGTCCATTCCTAAATAGAACTTCCGATCATCATAAGGAGCGATAATTATGTTAACCTTACCTTTCCATGATCCAACTTGGATGTCCATACCTCGAGCAACGCTATGGATTAGACGACTCTTTGCATTAACTCCCTTCATTGGCGAGCTCTTCTCCTTTTTGTAAGGTAAGCTAATCTCATCAGCGAGCTTTTCTCCTTTTTGTAAGGTAAGCTAATCTCATCGGCGAGTTCTTTCGCCATGTACACGTTGTCCGCTCCCGTGTCAACCGTAGCGTAGAGTTTCTTGCCTCCCACTTCGGTCTCTACATACATGTGGTCATCAGCTTGCTCCCCACCTTGGATTGGATGGCACTTAGGAGCAAGATCGAGTCATTACTTGTTTCCTCTTCATGCCTCTCCTGCTCCATCACAAACGCAACAAGTTTCCCACACTTCGGGCACTTGAAATCTAATGAGGCAAGTTGCAAAGGAGGCATGAATACTTCTTCAGTGTCTCATCCGTGTTGTCCCCTCCCTTGTCCTTGAATAATGTTGGCTTGTACTGCCTATGAGACTTTTCCCAGTCTCTATCACTGCCACTATCATCGTTGATCATCTTGCCTTGTAAGTTGTAACTTTGAGGACTCCCTCTTGAACTTGATGAGTGACTCAGCGGCGGCAATTGTCGATGCGAGGTCTTGCACCCTTCGCCTCTTCAACTTCATCTCGGCCCATCCCTGAAGGCCATCGAGGAAACAGAAGAGTGCATTGTGTTCTCCCATGCTTGAAATCTCTATGAGTAGTTTTTGGAACTCCTTTACATATTCCCGAACCTGACCGTCCTTGTGTTGAAGGTGTTGAAGCTTAGCCTAGCCTCGTATTCAGCATCGTCTGGACAACACTGCTTCTTGAGTTTCCTCTTGAACCCATCCTATGTATTGATGGGATGAGATCCTCTCCGGATATCATCACACTTGCGACGACACCAAACAAGTGCAACATCCTTAAGAGAAAAGGTGGCATGGCTCACCTTTTGAGCATGAATCTCAATGGCCATTGCCCCAAAGTACGCTTCGAGTCCACAAAGGACGTTGTCTATCTTCCTTGCACTCCTAACCCCATGGAAGGCAGGAGGTCTTGGTGCATTCCTCTTTGGAGTGGTGGATACTTGGACGACTCCAACGTTGGCCACTGCAGCCATGCACACCTTGATTTGTGGCTCCAAAGCTTCAATCCTTGCCTTATACACCTCAACCTTAGCCTTGCAAGCCTCAACCTTGGCCTTGCAAGCTTGGAGTTCGTCATCCTTGGCGGCATCGGATGATTGAAGGGCTTGGAGTTCCTTCTTGAAGTCACCACCACGGAGCTCATAGCCGCTTGCATCTCCCCATGAAGCTCATCCATGCCCCCGTGGACTCGAACTCCTCAGTGCGTTTTTGTCCGTATCCTTGACCCTACCCGTTAGGGAGAATATGGTGTTGGTGAACTCCGCAAGTCTATCCTCCACAAGGACCATTACGCCCTTGGTCTTATCCTTTCTCTTCTTGCCACCTTGTTGAGGGTTGGCATCGGTAACGCTTGAAGCCATGATCTCACAAACAAGAGTGCTATGATACCAACTGTCACCGTGTTGAGCAAAAAAAAAAATTTAATAAATAAATAAATAAAAATGCACAGCACCATTTTTCGACATACAGAAGTGTATATCGTTTTTTTTAGTATGACCCTATTCAAGAGAATAGACCTCCTTAATTACGTCTTCCTTATCGGGAGACCACTTTTTGATTCCGACTCACTCTGTGTTAATTTCCTCTCTTTTTTTTGTACTAATAAGACTTTATATAATTAGGATCGACATTTATTATGTTTTTGATGTCGAATCACCCATACCCAAAACTTAACTGCATCAAATAGTGGTCATATAGGCACCTTGTAGAAAGGGTATTACTACCACATCTACATATTCTTGACATGCAGCTTAGGAAATGGATAATTTTGTTTGATTTGAAATTTGAGTTGCACTCACTTTTTGGTCATGAGCTGCCTACATACCTCTTTTATAGAGGATCAAACTAGTCGTAATTCTTTTTTATCTTGACTTAATTTGGATTTTATTTTGGTTACGTTAACAACCACAATTTAACTTGATTTTGTGGTTTTGGACTTTGTATATGTGGATTAAATCAATTTCCACAATTTTGATTTAATTTTATCATTTGATTTTTTGATTTTTAGTGGCTAAGTTATAATAAATTTTTAGCCATTTTTGCAACAATTTTTTTATTTTCCGACTTACATTTGTTGGGGTCGATCCTTTTATTTTATTTTACTTTTATTTTTATTTGCCTTTTGATTGCACCCAAAAATTATTTATGGGTTTCCGACGTACTGTTAATGAGATTAAATTGACGTAGTTCTGGACTTAAAATTTCAGAAAATTTTGTGAGCCTAATCATTTATTTGCCTTGAGTTTGGTCCATTTTGTAGACTTGGAATTTGAAAACGATTTGATTTTTTTTTTTGAGTTGGACTTTTGATTCATGCTAGTTACGTAATGTGTAACTAATAGTCATAAAATTATTATTTTAATATTTGTCAAATAGGGGAAAGATAGGCGGTCTATTATATGGGCTTTGGAAATTTGAGAGGGTCGGTTTATACATTTTTATAGACATACCATTTTTATTTTTTGGGTAAATAGGACGCAGTCGACTTAAAAAAAAATGCACTTCTTGTAAAGGGGAGTATCGTTTGAGTTTATTTAAGAACTTTGATTTAAACTGAGCCCATAAATTTTATATCAAACTTCCTATATGCCCTTAGTGGGTTAAAGTCAACATAGTTCTGATCGAAGATCACGCAATCCATGCTATCTTTCATGTTTTTCTTTTTTGACCACTAGATCAAACAACATGAAATGCTTTCATAGTGTGAACACCAGCTGTGAACGTCATAAGCATTATTTTAGACGAATGATCATCTTCTTCTTCAGTTAATAAACTAATTTTTTGCACTTATTTTGCTTAGGAGTGACCTGTACTTAGTCGACCCCACTCCTTGATTTTCTTTACTTATCCGTTTCAGCACCAAATCTTTTACCCTCTTTATTTTGACGTAATTTGAGTAGCCTATTTGAATTTAGTCCCGCATAGATCAGTCCAACATAATTTCTCATCTAAGGGCCTGTTCTTTTCGTGGGTCAATCCGTTTTAACCCACTTCAACCTACTTCAATCTATTTCAACCCATTTCAACCTACTTGAACTCACTTGAAAAAAAAATACCAACTTCAATCCACTTCAACCTATCTCAACCTACTTCAACCCACTTCAACCAACTTCAACCCACTTCAACCCCCCCTTCATAATTTTAATAATTTGTAAAGTATCATGTGAGATTTAGAGTCTGTTGTTTTCGTGGGTAAATTAGGTAGGTAAAATGGTGAAGTAGGTTGAAGTTGGTTGAGGTAGGTTAAGGTAGGTTGAAGTTGGTATTTTTTTTTT
>JACYFF010031955.1:106880510-106907670 GCA_017589665.1 Selenicereus undatus
TATATATATATATGTGTATATATATATATATATATATATATATATATATATATATATATATATATATATATATGTGTGTGTGTGTGTGTGTGTGTGTGTGTGTGTGTGTGTGTGTGTGTGTGTGTGTGTGTATGATGATGATGATGATGATGATGATGATGGTGGTGGTGATGATCTGGGGTCAATTGGGATTCATCACTTGAAGTAGAAAACCTCTTCGAATTCATCTACCAGTTGTCACATTACGACTTAGCGGTCTCTTATTTTTATTTGTTAGTTGTGTTTCTCCCAGTAACTGTTTCTTGAATTTGTTTGTTGACTCTCCATATTGAGTTTTACCCATTAAATATTTTGGAAAAAAAAAGGTGTGGTTTCTATTTAAAAATATGAAACATGCCTAAAGTATGGGAATTGATGATTAAACTCTCATATCAAGCTTTGAAAAAAGGATGAACCAAACCACTCCTTAAAACTTTTTCGAACTAACCTGGAAAAAAAACTTTTTTATTCTTCATACTAGTGTAGACTCGTGCTTTGCACAGTGATTTATAAAATACATAATAAGTGTTTTACAAAAGATACATAGTTGCTATTATTATTTAGAAAAGAAGACACAAATAAGTTACTTAGTAAGTGGTGTTGTTATAAGTAGAAATAAATGTTCACGATAAAAATTTAATAAGCCTAGTTATTATAGTTAGAATTTTTTTATTATTATATACTTTTTTGTCCTTTTCTTTTAAGGGATTTTTATCTTTGAAAATAGATTTATTCTGGTCACTATTTCATTCAAGTTATCTCAGTATGTAGTTACAATACGTCAAAATTAGTCATCCATGATGTGCTTAGGCTCCTTCTTTTGAAATCATGAAGTTAGGTGGCCTTTTGTTGTAAAATATGTCATCGAATTCTTCTTTAGACAATATATATATCTAATGTTAGTGTTCCACTTAAATCATGAGTTGCAATACAAATGAGTTATTGTAGATTTAGGACCATAGATTTAGTGATTTTAGGTGATTTGAATTAAGCAAATTTTATTTTTTTGTAAAAAGGGGGACTATAAAAATAGTGGATGGATTTAGAAAAGTAATAAAAATTATCATATACGGTAGCCGGTCTATTGGTTTGAAACTACCTACCAATTTATATAAGTTGTCTAACAGATAATGAGTTAGCATAAAGGCGCATGTTAAGATATTCTAATTAAATCATGGATCATGATTAGTTGCAACATATTACCCACAGAGTTCTGACTGCCTGTTTAGTTAACCCATAATTTAAAAACCCCAAAATAGTATTTTTAGATTTGTTCATTCGATTAGCTAACCTAAAATGGGGTTGTTTTATTTCTTAAAATTAGAAGGACCCGTCAAAATCTCAATTAACATGTGATTTTCAAAAAAAAAAAAAACCCCCAAGAAATTAAAATTTTCTATAACTTTACCTTCTGATTTGTGTCTTAAGTTAACTATATGACATGATTAATGATTTTGAACATTTGTCATGATTTATAAAAAAAAACTTGCAAATAGTATTCAAGAATGCATTACAGTATTTTACTAAACAACAAAAACTGTTACATTGATTCAAGTATCCATTACAGTATTGAATGTATGCCATGATAAAAAAAAATATATAGAAATAGAATTCAAGTATGCATTGTAATTTCTAACTAAACAATGGAAATATTCAAGCATGCATTATAGTTTCTAACTGAACAATGGAAACAAAAAATTACATTGATTCAAACATGCATGTAATATTGAATGTATGCGATGATTTTAAAGAGAAAACTAAAAAGTTACATTTGTTAATGTTGGAGGCATATTTTGAACGTGAATAAGTTAATCAAAATCATTCTAAAGACTTTATAAATTAGGGTCAACTTTTTAATATTAAACTCATCCCATATGTCAATTAATGCAATATGATCCTATTGCTAGGGTTCCTAACCCAATGAAATCTCCCAATACCCTCTCCATATTGTTCTAAACCCCAACCTGACCACCTCACTCAATTTTCAAAATAACAAAACTTTTGAAGACATAGAGGACCATACTCTTATCTACATATGTAAAAAAGAAAGTCAAATTTTGTGGTTTCTTTTATATATCTTAACAATAACTTTTGTAAATTATGAAAATCATATTATAATTTGTAGTATAGATATTTGAAATTTTTTAATTGATGTAAATAAATAGGTCACCAAATAATTTAGATACATGTGAAATAGTTTGCATTGTTGTTTCCATTAAAAATTTGAAACGCCAAGGGAGATGATCAAATTATTAGAGTTTTTCTTATAAAAAAACAAAAATCCATAAATGAACAACATAAATAAAACATGAAAGAATCTAAACACAATTAAGTTACTAATACAATATAATATAATATAAGTAAATTTTTTTTAACCTAAGTCATAAATCGGACGAAAATAATTAAGAGTATAAGCGAATCAAACCAAACACCACCACTATTAATCAAGCCGGACAAAAACTACACATAAAAAACCGAGATTACGCATTGTAGCAAGAAATCAATGATGTCGTCAATTAGTGAAAGATTAAATATCAAGAAAAGAAAATTAAGCCACATATAGGAGGGAATTACAACAAAAAAGTACAAAAATTTCAATCAAATATGATCAAGTATTTTGACACTACTAATTACAAAAGAGGAGGTCACTTGCTAACGAACTAACAAATTAATACAAATAAATATATGAGGAAGGGAACGATAATTATTATGTATATGGAAGTGAGATAAAAAAGATCATTTTGACACACATAACCAATGAGCATGACGGCAGAATTGATTTCAACTATGAGACATATTCTAATGTATAATTTCAGCTATGAGTAAGAACTACTTGACTATTTACACCAATATTGAAGGTTCAAGAATGATATCTTTTTCTCTATAATTTCCATAGTTATTTGTCACTAACTACTTCATAATTCATATTTCCATAATTATGGGATTATTCTTTATTGGGATTTGACTTTGTTATTTAAAATAATACTAAAGGTATAACCACTCTATAATCTTTATTTCAACTGTTACAAAATTATACTTTTCGGGATTATGCTTTCCTAGGATAATTTTTTTAGTTGTTAATGATTTTCCTACCATTATGGAATTATACTTTCTGATATTATACTTCGCGGGATTAATCTTTTTATACAATTTAGTGGTGATAAGGAGACAGAGGGAATTCAAAAGGTTTAAGAAGGATATCTTTTTTATAATTTTCATAATCACTAATTACTGCATAATCATTCCTTTCAGAAAAAAATACTCCATAATCCTCATTTCGACAATTATAGAATTATTCTTCATAAGATTATACTTTCTTACGATCATTTCCTTATTAATGATTTTTTCCCTTACTACTATGTGAGATATTTGAAAATTATAAATTAATTATTTTCAACAATCGGACGGTTGTGATGATGAGAGAGAATGGATCCAAGGGTTCGAAATCTCTAATTAATGAGAATGCACGAAAATTCCACATTATCACAACATTACTTTTATATATATATATATATATATATATATATATATATATATATTATAGTATAGATAATAAAACAGAATTTTTTGAGGGGATAAAACAACCAAAATTGACATGGTAAATCAAACGTAACCATGTCACTTTTCTCATAAGCAAGGTCTATCTCTTTCGGGAGCCACATCATCAACTAATAAAAGGAGAAGGAAGGCTTTACTTAAGTCAAAGGATATGTATTCTACTTTTACTATTTAGGGGGATTTACCAACCCTAGCTAAAAGCTTAGGTCCAATATATTTTTTAGAGCACTTTATTCATACACAATATCTTTTTTTTTCCCCTTACTTATGACTATAGAGGTTGGATCTAATCTAGATATAAGTAATTGTATACAAAAGTGAGCGAGACTACATTCTCTTATAACAAGTGTTGTTAGAATGTTGGCAAATTATTTAACTATATTTAACAAATTATGTGCAAAATTGTTCTGAAATTGTTTAGTCGTATCTAGGGAAAGTCTTTTACATATTTCATTTATTCATTATCTTGTAATAATCTGGTCCACATAAACACTTGACTCCAAGATTCAAATAACAGAATTTTTTACCTTTGGGCATAACTTAGTCCATTTGCAACAATCCAACTCAGCTAAACAATGAAACAAAATGTTTAGAACCTTAATTGGTATTTAATTAGATCTAACTTATGACATATAGATCCAGGTATGATGCCTGGACCGTGATGATAACTCAACTATTCTATACTCATTCTTAATTTGAGCCCACGAAAGATACCAGACTTAGGCCCATGAAAGTGATTCAATGGATGACAGTAATCATCATCATCCCTTTACGGCCATCTTGACCTTAACCATGAGTTGTAATGGATTTGACTAATATTGATACTGACTTCTAGGCTCAACCCTGCCTATATACATCTGCATATATTTGCATGGTTGTCCTTAGGGCCAACATGTTCTTGAGTGTATGGTTGTGGCCCTTTTTCAAACTTGAGGTCATAATTAGACATTCATTCACATATGATCTTTAGGATGATCTACTTCCATCTCCACTCAAACAAACTTCACAACTTCACCGTTATCCCCAGTTAATGGACTAATTTAGATTAGATATAACCAAATAGTTGATTGTTTCCTCTTCTTTGGTTATGTGCCAACGGCAAGGACTTTGTCTTAAGTTCCAAAGAACTGATAGCCACCAAATGCCAACCTGTTAACTCTACAAAATTCAGTCCACAATCCGTACTCGAAGGTATCATTTGCTTATACAAAGTGGAAAAGTTAAGAGGTCTAATCCTTACACTCATGACTGAACTTGGGCTGATCCATCCATCCAGTCTCTTATCACCCCAATGTAGAGGCAAGACCTTGAGTAACTGTCTATATTATCACCTAGATTAACTCAATTCTAGAATTGAGTCATCTTTAAAGTCTATTGTCAAAACCATTAGACAAGGAAAACAATCCCTAACCATTCCCTAGTGGAACTCACATACTTGTGATAGAATCTCTATCAGAATTACGTATCTTTGTGATTCGAGAGTAGATCAATTCCTTTGATAATTCGTAGATAGAACAGTTTGACTCTTACGGATGAACAAGCTTCTCGAGTACCCTAGAATCTGTTTAAAAATGGTTAAACAATTCTGATTTTGGTTTCTAAAAAAGAGAAATCGGTCTAATCGGTTCTGATTCCAATCCTCAAAAAAAATATCCAGAACTGGAGCTTAGAACCAGTTTAGAGGGAGGAAAATAAATAATTTTTTGATTTTTTACTACCTTTTCTTTTGTTTATTTTTTTTGTCTTATTTGACTTTTTCCCTATAGAAATGAATCTTTAAATAGTGAATTTAATGAAATATTAGTTGATCTTTTAATGCTAATCGAAGAATAAATCATTATATATTTCAAGTAACTAAGATAAAAAAGTACAACTTAATAAATTTGCTTTCTTTTTCTTAAAGATAAAATATGAAGGTAGGAAAAGATCAAACACACTATCTCCCACTCTAAATAAATAAAAAAAATTTAATTTACTGGGCGCTAAGATTTCAACATCAAGCGTAGTGGGTATCCTGGAAAGGGCATTGGAGCCTGACACTCTGGTTCCAATTTCCAAAAACTAGGAGCCGATTTGATTGGTTCCAATTCCAGTTCCCAATTTTGAGGTGGATATCCAGAGCTGCTCATTACTATAGGCTGTTATCCGAGTGCAAACCCACCATATTCTAACCAATATGTTGGTCCTAAGTCTTTTATTTGCGTGCTTGCCTATACATTCCTATTTGTACATATGCCTTTATCTTTTGTATATCATTTCTAATTCATTTTAAATAGGCTATTGACCAATATTTGGGACATCTAAAAGAACACAACGTATTAGTAGGAGCTCATCGTTAGAACGGAGGAAATAGCAAGTCCTTGATGTTCGTGCTCTCTAACCAAGCCTCCATACCCGCAATCATAGTTTTTCCAAATCAATTTTCATTGATTTTGTCTTTTTGGACTCATCTTTGTCTTCAAAAGTAGTTTTTAAACTTTTTATAAATCCCTTCCTTATTAAGGTTGTAAGAAGGTGGCGACTCCTGTCATCTTATTTTCTACGATACAGACTGATCTCGGCTAGAGCGATCTCTTCCTATAGTGGGGGTGTCATTTTACAAGGACGTGCTCATCCCATACAAGATCAGTAGAGGGCCCCCCTTTTCCTCGCCACGATTTGAGCCCCACAGACTCTGGTGCAACATAGGTTAATTAAAGACAAAAAAAAACGGAAAACAATGTTTAAATGCATCATAAGAGATGTTGTTTGATAGGTGATGGAGGCAAATAAAAGGTACCGAATTGTCACGTCAGCCTAAATTTTCCTAACTTCCTCTGTCCCTCTATGTTCTTGGCAATGATAATAAGAAATTCTCTTCATATATTCATAAATTTTATTGGGTCCTTTGTACATTAAGGCTCTAAATCATGTACATCTATGATGCTACTTTGTTCTCTTTCAGGTATGACATTATTAGAGTGGAAATCTATTCTTGACCCTTCAACTATCAGTTTAATGTTTGGTTGAGGAGGTTCTTAAATATAGTATCATAGTCTTTATGAGTGATATCTCCCTTTTTCAAATCTCAACAGCCCCTGTATTTATTTATTACACAAGGTAAGATGACCCTTTTCAATATCTACACTTCAAGCATAATAAGTATTCACATCGGGGCGGGGGGTCTTAATGTATAAAATCTATTTTTAATCCTTCAACTATCAGCTTCAGCTTCTAATTAAAATAGTTTATAAAAGGTCATTCCACCTCTCAAACTAGAAGTGAAAAGAAAAATTGTCGAAAAATAAAGCAAAAAGATGATTTTAGAGGGCTCACCCACATGTGAGGTTTGTTTATATTCTCCACTCTCTTCCGTTTTTGGTGGGTTTCGTAAGGGTTCTAAAAATCCAATACCCCCAAACTTGCTTTCAAAGTTGGTAAACACCCCTCAACTATAAAAGTAAAACAAATATCCTTTGACTACATATAATCTTATATCTTTATGCAAGAATCGATGATGTGACTAATTAAAAAATACATCATGTGGTTAGCTGGATATATATAATTAATATGGTTTATCTTAATTAATATTGTATTTTTAATCCAAATAATCGGCATTGCATTATATACATGTAAAGTGAAAAAAGGAAGGGAACAAAAAAGAAAAGAAAGGTAATATCAATTGTTGTCATCAGGTAGTTTTCCTTTTATTCAATCCCTTTTATATATCTTTAAGAATCATAAAGGTTAGTAAAATACAATTGCATGCTTGTCTCTATAATAAGTAAGGGGTAATAATCATATAATTTGACCAATAGTTTTTGAGACATGTACAATCAAGTCATACATAAACGACATTAGAAATAAAATTTAAGACCCAATGTTGAGAGTGTTTAGCCATATCGATGGGCTACTTCTTTGAAACATACTGATCTAATGAGAGGATGCTTCACTTTCACAAGGATGACTAAGGTACTATTCTACCTAGGCTGAATACTTCTATATGTGAAAATTTATCTATTCAAAAAATAGCGTATGTTACATTAAAATTGATTTTTGATTAATATGATAACTAACAAGCATTATTGAATTGTATTTAAAACCTATTATTATTAATCATGAAATGGGTACACAAGATATAATTTATCTAGATTTTACAAAATTCTAATATGATTTGACATAATATTATTATTATTATTATTATTATTATTATTATTATTATTATTAACAATAATAATAATACTACTAATAATAATAGACAAATAAAATGCATAGAGTAATTGTACAAAGTATGAAAAATATTTAAGAAAAGAAAAGGAATAAATAGATCATATGATCCCGTAACTAAAAAAGTTACTTTGTTAAGAGTTAAAACCGATAATTTCTTATGTGTTCCCGAAAACACATGTTCTTATTGTCCACATGTATATGTTTTTTACGCTTGTATTTGTCATATATTAATTTTTTAATATATATTTACATATGTGGTGGCTGAGAGTATATGCTCTCAAGAGTAGGGGTGATAAAAACCGGTTTACCGAAAATTCAGTTAATCGAAAATCGGTTAACTGGAAAGTTGGTTCGCAAAAATTGAGAACCGAAAACTGAACCGAAACTTTCAGTTAATTGAATTTTTCGGTTCGGCAAAAGTGTGAACCATAACTGAACCGAAAAGCTTGGTTAACCGAATTTTCGGTTCGATTAACCGAATTTTCAGTTCGGTTACCGGTTAACCATTAATTTAAATGGTTAATTTTCAATTTTCACTCCTTTTTTGAATTAATTTAACTATTTGAAACACCAAATATAAATTTACACATTATTGTATGTTTAGTCTTATCTTTAATAATTATAAAATCTACACTTCACCAATATAAAATTTAGTTTTTTTTAAATAAAAGTGTAAGTTTTGGTTTCGGTTGACCGCACGATGAACTGAATCTCAAATGGCCGAACCGAAACCGAAACTGCCAAATTTTTTCGGTTTGGTTAACCTAACCAATTTTTTTTTGAAAAATCAAACTGGTTAACCGATTTTTTGGTTCGATTTTTTGGTTTTTCGGGTCGGTTTTTTGGTTTTGGTTTTTTTTGCTCACCCTTACTCAAGAGTATAATATAGGTATGAGTTAAAACTAAGCTGACACATATGCGTGCGGCAACATATATGGTTACATGGCTTTCTTTTCTACATAATTATGGCACATCATATTTTGGACAAGCCATGTCATCATTTGTGTAAATAAATGAAAAGAGTTAAATTAGTAAAAGGGTATTCACTTTAATTTTTAAGTTAAGGGGTATTTTCTACCTTTGACTAAAAGGTGAGGGGTATTTTACTTATTTAACCCGGTTTCCTAATATGCTACTTTTATCCACCTCATTTCCCATCACACAAGTAGCACATTTCACCAAATTGATGAAAATATGAAGCTTTTGCATTTTAAATGATATAATGTACATCATTTCAATCTAACAAGTGGTTATCATATATCATATATATAATATAAAACTGAATGTGTTCCTAGATGAGTGGTATTTGATATAATATCATTGGTCAAGTAGTTTTTTTTTCTTTTTTTCTTTGGGGTTTATACTTAATGCAATAAATGACAATGTGTTAATGTTGAGATGGTCTTATAAAGCCATGGAATGCGAACAAAATTCAGTGTACTATGACCTTTGAAATAACTCTATAAATTTTAATTAAAGTTAAGTATACTATAATCTTTGAAATACATCCATAAATTTTAATTGAATTTTAATACATTTTAATGTTTCTAAAGTGATGCTTGCTAACTAAAGTGACGCCACAAATTTTCAACGGATGATTTTTTCTGTATCTAACAAATACATTAATATTTAATATATTTTAATCACGTATCATTAATATATAATAAAAGTTCCATATTAATATTCCTAACTAAACCGATGCTTAGTCAAAATGATCTTATGTAGGCATAAAATGCTAAAAAGATTTAGTATACCACGACTTTTGAAATACATTCATAAAGTTTAAGTACATTTAAATATATTTTACGGTTCCTAACGCAAGTGAAGTTGCCTAACTAAAGTGCTGCTGCAAATTCCTAATATCTAATTTATCCCTATCTAACAAATATATCAAAGTTTAATATATTGTGTAATGACATATCATTAATATCAAATTAGAGTACAATACATTTCAATGTTGGTTTAATGATTTATTGGGTGGCTAATAGTCTTGTCTCTAATCTAAAATTGACTAAAATATTAAATGTTATAACATAATTACTATTTGATTGCGATTCCTAACCTTTTCATGGTGTAAAGTGAAAAAAATTAAGTTATGACATACACTATTGTTTGAATAAATAAAAGAAAATATTTTTAAATTAATTAATTATTTTAAGTACCTATGTGTCAATTGATCATGGGCCACAATCAATTATTTTTATATTAAACTATATTATTATATTTATCCACCTCAAAATTTGATAGACACACAGTTCAAATAGCCAAAATTCAATACTACGACATAAACAGAGAAACTGTACTATCATTCGGGTAATAATATTATTAGAATTAAAACACATATTCATATGGTCTACAAAACACCCAATATACGCTACTATTTGTAAGATTTAGATATCGGTTCCTGCCTCCTTTTTAATCTCATTATTTATTCATTCTTGAACTCTAAAAAAAACATTTTGTGTGCATTGAGTAATACCTTTACTAATGAGGTGGGACTATTTTCTTTCTAAAAAACACATGAAAGTTTAAAATATTTTAATCAGGTGTAATATTAACTTTAATACATTTGAATGTTGCTAACTACCGTGATGCTACAAATTCTTAACATTGAGATATAAGATTTTAAATACCTATATGTCTTACTAAATGGATAATAACAACAACAACAACAATAATAATACCAAATAAAATAAAAATAATAACAATAATATCTTCTATATAAACAAATTATTCACAATAAAATTTTCATAAACAAAAAAATGGACAGTGAAAGTATAACTAAATTAGTTAACTCAAGGCGTACAAGTGTATACAATAACAAATTCATAAGTAATGTACAATTCAAAACATTTAAGCTTTAAAAAGGTGTTAAAAATGTACAACTGCAAAATAACTATATAAAAAATAATAAACCATTACAATCCATATATAATTCATAATCTATAATTACATCTCAAATATTAATGTAAATCAAAACTAATTAACTAATAATTAAAATCTCAAATGAAGTATTACACATGCCCGTGCGAAGCACGGAATGTACACTAGTATTTATTGAGTTTTGATAGTTTTCCAACTCTAAAAGCATAAATGACTACTATCATAGCTGTTTGTTTAGTTCTTTATTGTTATTGTAACCACAAATTTTAAGTCTAAATCGAATTAAGACAAGAAATATGGAACAAATTCAATTTTTGTATTTATAATAAAAAATGAGTACAATATCTGAATATTTTATTACAAATGAATAAATTAAACTCCTCTGATTCGATTTCTTGTTTGGACTTGATGGAGGACCGAAATAGCCTGAATACCGACCAAGTGTGTGCTTCAATCTCTAGAGTAAACGACACATTTTGTTGTGCTTATTGTCTCTTTCTAGAGGGTCTTCTGTGGGAGAGAATTTTTCTATCACCCGAATGGGGGGGAGGTGGAGCTATATTTATAGGGAGAAGTCTGCTCTCTCTTTTAGGGTTTACAGATTAATAATCTTCTTGGATCGATAGATGGGCTTTGAATTTGGGTCGATGACTTGGGAATCTATTTAAGTTAATAACTTGGTAGTCCAGTGGGCCATTGACTTGATAATCTTATTGGGCCGTTGATTTGGTAGTTGCTTTGGCGTAAATAATTAAATTAATTAATTGGACTAGCTGACATTAATTAACTTAAATTATTTAGTGATGCGGCACGTATTTATTTTTTTTGTGCTACAAATTGTCCCCTCGAGACTAGGTCACGTACACGACTTGGTGTTTAAGCGCGACTGTCGTCTCGACATACATCTTTTGGCTCGTCGTCCAAGTAGGCCATCAATTTAATTTGTCACGTTATCGATTTGACAGATGCGATTTTTTCACCGATCTAACATATCGTTGACATAGCTGTTTCCACTTTTATGTCGCCCTTTTTTTTTGGCTGGTAATTTGAAGAGAGGATTTTTTTTTCTTAAAAAAAATGTAAGAGTTGCATCAAATTTGGTATAATTAAACACACTTATCAATTTATAAGATGTGCTCTTCAATGTGTAAATTTCTCTTGGCAAAAACTTGAAGACTTATTACGCAAGGTAGGTTTCTTCTTCCTTAGATTTGGCCATCCTGTGGCAGCAGGCGGCTCCTCACTTCCTTTTATATAGCTATTCATGATTTCCCAGATAGGTAGACAAGTTCTCGAGACTTTGCTTTGAGTTATGCTTGTCTTTGCAATCTGTTCCTTATCTTCTCTCTTCCCATGTGACTTCTGAATGTCTGAAAGTATAATCTTTCCAATCTGTTCTCACTTTTGCATGTCTTCGCAGTCTGAAAGTATGACAGTGACAATGCTCTTAAAAAAATGTAACAGACCGTGTTCTTCACTTTTGCTTTTGCAGTCTGTTCCTCACTTTTGCATGTCTTGTCATTTTCTTGCAGAAACAAAGTACACATTGCTGAAAATTTATGACAATAACACCTTGAGATAATGGCATTCCTTTTTTTCTGTTGACTTTTGTATGGCTGAAAGCACAACTGATGTGACGATGACAGTGACAATGCTCTTCCGTCTTATAATTATCTCGTAGAAACAAGAGCTCCACATTGCTGAAAATTTGTGACAGTAACACCTTAAGGTAATTGGATTCCTTTTTCATGAATATGTCGGTGTGTGGAAGGAAGTCTAGCGCCATCTTGTCTGTAGACGTCATTTAATTTTTTTCTTTTTTAATATACATCCTTCTCTGATAATAAAGCCAAGAGCTTTTATGTCACTTCATGTTTTTTTTTTGAGTAAGATGCTTTGTTACTAACTATACGAGATGTCTTTGTTTTTTGGTGCATGAAAGAATCACTATAGGAATGTGAAATTTTATTTATTTATTTATTTTTATATCGTGTCTATTTATATGTGAGTCTTTTTTTTAAGACTCACTGCACACGAGATACGACATCGGAATTCAGCAGTTGAAGACTCGCTGTGCGTGAGGGTGATCGGACTCGGTCTTTAGACCTTGACAAGAAAGCCCTCGCGTATGCCAGCAGGATGCGATGCTTGAAGACTCGCTGTGCGTGAGGTTGGTCAGACTCGGTCTTTAGACTTTGAGGAGAGAGCCCTTGCACATGCCAGCGTGATGTATCATTTGAAGACCTACTGTGCGTGAGGGTGATCGGACTCGGTATTTAGACCTTGAGGAGAGAGTCTTTAGACCTTGAGGAGAGAACCCTCACTCATGCCAGCGAGGCATAACACTTGAAGACTCGTTGTGCGTGAGGGTGATTAGACTCGGTCCTTAGACTTTGAGGAGAGAGCCATTGCTCATGTCAGCGGGATGCAACACTTGAAGACTCGTTGTGCGTGAGGGCGATCAGACTCGATCTTTAGACTTTGAAGACAGAGCCCTCATTCATGCCAGCGAGACGTAACACTTGAAGACTCGTTGTGCGCGAGGGCGATCAGACTCGGTCTTTAGACTTTGAGGAGAGAGCCCTCATTCATGCTAGTGAGACGCAATACTTGAAGACTCGTTGTGCGCGAGGGTGATCAGACTCGATATTTAGACTTTAAGGAGAGAGCCTCCGCATATGTCAGTGAGACGTGCCGCCTGAAGATTGAGCCATGCTAATGAGCATGCCGATGATTTCATATCCTTGAAAACTAAATTGCGATGATTTTTTTTGTGTGCGAAAATAACCACTTTTTTTTTTGTTTTTAGCAGGTACTCAATCATGGTATGATTTAAGGAATACAAGGGACAGGATAAAATTTATCTTTCTATCGTGGAACATGAAGAGACGAAAGCAGAGCTGGGCAGCACATGTATCGTTTACCCATCCTTGTTTCGCCCAAAGTTTGAGCAGATACCCACCGTCCCTCGTTCTAACTTCGTATCACCATTGACTACTAGGGTTGCAGACAGAACGCATGATGATATCCACCTTCTTCACAGCACCAGTCATGACAATAGCTGCACCATCACCCCTTTCCCGCTGCTTGGGCCAAAAATTATTTCTGGTGAAGTTCGTTGGGGGCCAGCATTGAAGATATTTGGGAAATTCTCTTTCATTCTGAAATATTGCGAGTGGGTAGAACACATTCTCTCATGGTTCGAATCCCAATTGAGGACTTGTTGCCTTTTTGATGCAGTGTATGCTTCATTATACACTTATAATCGTGATCCTCATGTTATTCGTGCCTTTTGTGTGGCTTAGTGCCCTGAGACCACCACTTTGCACACTATATCCGGAGAAATGTCGCTATCTCTGTGGGACTTATATAAACTTGGTGGGCTTCCTATTTACGGGAAAATTTATGATGAAGCAGTACCAAGCCGAGATGCATTATATCGACGTCATCACGACAATCAGAGATTAATCCAACCCACATGTAGATACTTGTTTGCTACTTACAGCCGTCTTGAAAATGCCTACGACCGAGGGGTTTGTGTTGAGCATTAGACAGATTTTTGGGGCAAGAGGCAAGTTAAGTATGAGTCCTTCCCGAGGTGACAAAGCTCTTCCAAGTCGCGTCTTGTCAAGTCTCGACCTAAGTCAACTCATAATCCTTCAGGCGACATTCAGCCTACGGCCTTGTAGTGGACTCAAGAAGAATCCGCTATCTTTGATGCACTTGAAATTCCTATTGATAGAAGAGAGAGCACTTATCTAGCTGCTTTTCTTTCATGTTGGTTGTGCATTTTTGCTCTTCCTGAAGATGAAAAAGGATTCATTTGTCCTGGCACCTTCGAAGTGGCTACCAATATGGTAGTTGGATGCAAGTATAGTCTTGCAGTGCCAGTGTTGGCGAGCATTTATCGTGGCCTCGGTGGTATTTTTAATACAGGAAAACCCTCAAATTCCATGTCATTCTTTCCTGCTCATTATCTGTATGGCTGGCTCGCATCTTACTTTAGCACCCATTATGTACTAGATCTAGCTCTTGCGGGTCCTTTAATGGTGCCCTATTCTGGCTTTGGAGGGGCAAAGAGTTTTGAGGACGCTCGAAGGCGTATCCATGAAGGGGCGCTTGCTGATTTGGGTTGCACCATGCTTAGCAAGAATAAATATGAGACTTTGAATAATGATGGAACTCTTGGCTATGAGAAGCTCAACTACCTAATAGCTATCCACTCTAGTTACCTACCTCTTCGTCGTGCAATGACTTTTTATGTCATGCCTTATAGTCCACATCGATTCAGCAGACAGTTTGGTTTCTGGTAGGAGCTACCTGGTGCACTTGAACTTGACCCTCGTACTCGGCCCACATCCTACAATGATGCCTTATACTTTTGGACTGCCATTCTATCTAAGAGCACCAAGTCCATAGCGACGTTGCCGAGCCGTTCACTACATCTTAACAAGTTCATGACTAAGAAATATCAAGATTGGTGGTCTAAGGTGACAATAAGTGAGCTCAGGCTTAATGTCGGTCTTCTTCAGCAGAGTGCAGGACATGACCCCTCTAAGTCTAAGAAGAACAGAAGGGGCAATACTTCAAAGGATGGATATGATTTTGAGGACCAAGATTCTGATGCTGAACGGACCGGAGAGTCCCTTGATACTCCTATTGCTGATCGAGGGGGGGACACTATCGACAATGATGATAGTGACTAGGATTCAGAAGCTAACTTTAAACGTCATGGGCATAAAAAACGCAAGTCTGTCGCTGCTAATACTTCCAGTGCGCCTCTTGGAGATAGTTTTTTCAATGGCATCACAAGCTGTTCAGACCTGCCAAACCTTGAAGATGTAATTGCTCTTCTCTTTGTATAGAACCTTGCGAGGCTCATCGCAACCCCCCTTTTTTAATGGCTTGATCTTTTCACTCTTTTTTTGTTCGATGCAGATTGGCGCGTTCAATTTAATACAGGAGCCCACCCCTCTCATAGACGAGCAGTTACTTAAGGAAGTTAATCTCGTAGCCAAGTTGTCAACCGCCAAGGCCAGTCTCCATGGTGCCAAGGATATAGAAGTTGTAAAGAGGTTGGCATTGTCAGAGGGAGTTGGCGAATCGGTCTCAAAAAGGGCCAAAACATTTCCTGCATCACCAACCCATAGTGAGCACTCAATAGAGGGACCAACATCTCTTCAATTGGCAGCAAAGAGAATGTTTACTGTCATCGAGAAAACTGCTAGCCATGACGTCGTGAAAGTAAAATCTATGGTTGAGGCGGTTTCTGCTACTTCCTTTCGACCAAGTCCTGCTTTTCAAAGTATCATTACTTACGGCATACGGGCTATAGGTTCTGGCTACCTGAATGCTTTGAAGAATTCTTTATTTGATGAGGAAGCAAAAGTGTATGAGAACGCCCCTATGATGTATAAAAGCATTGAACGTCTCAATGGAGACCCAAAATCCTCTGAGGAAGCTAGTAGATGATTATGTGAGTAGCTTATTTGCATATTTGGCACTCACACAAGCGGCTTTGACACTTCGCCATCCGGATGACTTGGATAAAGAGAAGACCGCCTGCATTGAACAAGTCAACCAAGCACAGTCCCATCTTATCGCGGTGCAGGAAGAACTAGCTGCCGTTAAGGGCAAACATAAGGGTGCAGCTGAAAAAGTAGTCCAACTAGAAGAGGCACTTTATATTGCTTGCGAAGAGGAGCAAAAACTTCGGAGTGACGTTGAAGCCAAATCGACCTTAGTGACCACCATCGAGCAACAAGTCATTGGGAAGAAACAAGCTCTTGCTAACCTTGAAGCCATACCCACTTTGTCCCAAGAAGAGGCTGAGAAGTTGAAGGAACATGAGCGCGATGTCTTAGAGTTGCAACTCTCACTCAACCTTGATCACTGGATGAACACTATTTGATTAGGTTGCTTAGCTTATTGTACTTACACTTGGATTGTTCATGTTAGTGAATTCTTGATACACTTTATACAATAGTAATATTTTTCGCTACTTCTTCACCTCTTTCTTATGTTTCATTTGACTGCACTTGCTAATTTTATTCACAAGCTACCTACATACTCAAGAAAATTATAATTTTTCAATGAGATCAAGCCATAATGTAGTTCAACAAACAGTGCTCCAATTATTTGTTTTACCGTTCATAGTTTATACCTTTGCGGGCCAAGAATAATACATGATTTTTTTTTCTAGTCGTTTACAGTTTATACTCTTGCGGGCCAAGAGTAGTACATGATTTTTTTTTGTTTGGTGAGAATTTTAAGCTCGTACTTAGGAGTTTACAACCAATTTTTATGGGTAATAGCACTTCAGAAACCTGTTGTTGATTGGTCCTACTCGCACTCCTTCTGCTTCGACTATCTTGTAGGCACCATTCGAGTAGACTTCACGAACAACATAGGGGCCTTCCCATTTAGGGGTGAGCTTGCTCCTTATCCTATGCATCATGATGATCGGCCTTCTTACTGCGAGCACTTGATCTCCAACCTAGAACGAGCGAGGTTGAACCTTTTTGTTGAATGCTCGTGACAAACGTGTTTGATAACACTCCGGTTTTTGTTGCGCCTGAAGCCTTTTCTCATCAAGAGATTCCAACTCTACTAGACCGAGTTTGTGATTTTCATCCTTATTTAAGCCTTCCAGTATAGCGATGCGAAGCGATGGGATTTGAATTTCCAAAGGCAAGACAGACTCTACGCCATACACGAGCGCATAGGGAGTTGATTGTGTTGGTGTCTTGTAGGTGGTTCGATAAGCCCAAAGTGTTTCTCCAAGTCTTTCATGCCAGTCCCACTTGGATTTTGCAACCACCTTCTTTAATAAGTTGCACAATGTTTTGTTAAACGCTTCTGCTAGGCCATTTGTAGGTGCATGGTACATTGAAGACTTATGCTGAGCGAACTTAAATTTCTCACAGAGACTAGTCATTAGCTTGTTGAAGAATGGTTTGCCATTGGCAGTGATGATGTATCGAGGCACACCGTATCGGTAGATGATGTGCGTTCGAACAAAATCGACAGTATTCTCCTTCTTGACTTCTTTTAATGCGATTGCCTCCGCCCACTTAGAGAAATAATTGGTGGTTGTAAGAATGTATAAATGACCAGCTGAAGACTTAGGAGTAAGGGGCCCTACGACATCAAGTCCCCATGCCTCAAAGGGTCAGGAAGCTACGGTTGGGTGGAGTGGTTCTGGAGGTTGGTGAATGAAGTTGTCTTGGAACTGGCATGCGTCACACCTTTTTGCAAAGTCAATGCAATCATGCACCATGGTGGGCTAGTAATAGCCCATTCTTTTGATGCGATCATACAGTTTAGGCCCGGACTAATGTACGCCACACACCCCTGAGTGAGCCTCCTCAATTACTTGTTGTGCTTCCTCTTCGCCTAAGCACCTTAACGAAAGACCAAGGAAGGAGCGTCAACAGAGAGTATCGTTGTAATAAAGAAAATGTGGTGCTCTCCTTTGGATTTCCGCCTTATGCCTAGCATCATTTGGCAGCTTCTCGTGGTTCAGGTAATCAATCAGCGGGTGACGCCAATCTTCTTTTTCCACCTTATAAACATCAACTACATTAACTCCCTGGATGAGTTCATCTTCTGATGGTGTGACTATCCACTTACCGCAAACTAGAATCGTCACATCCTCTTCTGCCCCCAGTGCCAAAGTGGTTGCAAGATTTGCGAGCGTGTCAGCCATCTTGTTGGCGCTCCTAGGGATATGCTGTAACTTGATGGTATCTAGCTTATCTAAGATTTGGAGGGCCTGTGTGTGATACGGGATCAAATCCTTTTTCTTAATCTCATACTCTTAGAGAAGTTGATTGATGACTAGTTGTGAATCGCCATACACATCTAAGTCTCTGATGCCTATCTCTATGGCCATTTGGAGGCCCAAGATAAGTGCATGATATTCAGCCATGTTATTGGAGCAAATAGAGTCAACGCAAATGAGTTTGGGAGGATGTGTTTCTTAGGGGATATGAGCACTACCTCTGCTCCAGCGCCATCTTATCGTGCTGCACCGTCAAAGTACATTTCCCATGCGGGAAGAATGTCTATGACAAATACTTCTTCACCAGGTAGATCGTCGTTTAGCTCACACTCGTTAGGAATTGGGTGATCTTCCAGGAAGTCTGCTAGTACCTGCCCTTTAACAGCCTTTTGTGGTACGTAGACGAGGTTGAATTGTTCTAAGATAACAGCCCGCTTTGCTAGCCGTCCACTCAGGATCGGTCTGGATAAGATATACTTGATTGGGTCGGCCTTAGAGATGACTCGTACTGTGTGAACTTGCATGTAATGCCTTAACTTCTACACAGCAAACATGAGAGCTAAACATATCTTTTCGATTGAGGAGTAATTTAATTCAGCCCTGACCAAGGTTCGACTCAGGTAGTGAAGAGCTCTCTCTTTGCCTTCCTTATTTTCCTACGCACAGAATGCCCCTGGTGATCTTTCTTGGGCCGCAATGTAAAGTATCAAAGGCTTACTGGGAATTGAAGCTCCTAGCACTGGTGGGCTTGACAAGTATTTCTTGATACTTTTAAAGGCACTCCTGCATGATTCATCCCATTCAAAAGGTGCCCCTTTCTTCATGAGGTGGCTAAAAGGATGACAACGACCGGTTAAGTTTGATATGAACCTCCTGATATATGCTAAGCGCCCTTGTAAACCGCGAAGCTCCTTAAGGTTCTTAGGATCGGGCATGTCTTGAATGGCTTTGACTTTAGCTTGGTCAATTTTAATGCCTCGATGTCGGACAATAAAGCCAAAGAATTTACCGGAAGTAACACCAAATGCGCATTTAAGTGGATTCATCTTGAGTTGACATCTTCGTAATCTCTCGAAGATTTGCTCGAGATCACGCAAGTGGTCTGGCCTCTTTCTTGACTTGACCATTAGATCGTCAACTTAGCATTCCACCGTCTTGTGTAGCATGTCCTCAAAGATAGTTTGCATTGCCCTTTGGTATGTGGCTCCTGCGTTTTTCAAGCCGAATGGCATCACCTTGTAGCAAAACATGCCTTAGGTGTACGAAAAGCTGTAGCTTCCTGATCTTCTGGCGCCATTTGAATATGATTGTATCCTGTTGTGCAATCCATAAAGGATAGAGCTTCATGTCTTGTTGTGGAATCAAACATAAGTTCCGTCACAAGCAGTGGAAAATCATCTTTGGGGCAGGCATCATTGAGATCCTGAAAATCCACACAAACACGCAGTTGGCCGTTCTTTTTCCTTACATGGACAATGTTCGTAATCCATGTTGGGTACTTGTCTTCGCGAATGAATCTTGTCTCTATGAGTTTGTTAATCTCCTTTTCAATTTCTGGTATTAACTCCGGTCAGAAGCGTCGTTGGGACTGTTTCTTAGGTGGAGCGCCCTTTTTAATAGACAAGCGGTAGACTGCAACTTTTGGGTCTAACCTGGGCATTTCTTTGTAGCTCCAAGCAAACACATCTTTGTACTCGGACAGGAGATCAAAATACTCCTTTTCCTCTTTGGGTGTGAGCAATGAGCTCACGTAAATAGGGCGAGGCTCCTCGCTAGTTCCAAGTTTCAACTCTTTAAGTTCGTCTACTGTGGCTTGCCCTCCGTCTTCTAGAGTCTCAGGAGTTTCCGCGAGTTCTATTTCGGCATCTGAGTCATCAACTTCTCGGACTATGATGTGATTGGAGGAAGCTTGTTCCTCTTGCTTGAGCTCCTTTTTTGGGCCCGAATTAACCCTATGGCTAGAGAAAACCACTGTGCAACGCTTGACTCTCAGTGAACCCTCTGTCTTCACATCTAGAGTTGACAAGCGTTTCATACGAGAAGGGATGACACTTTGGACTTCATTTATTTCGCTAAGACGACCAAATACTGAGCCTCTCTCATGTGTAGATGGCGAGCTTGCCAATTCTTCACCTGACCTGATCCTGGTGAAGATTGAAGGTTTAGGTTGTGTGCCTACTTTTAACCTCCAAACAGTAGAAGACTTTGAGACTTTGCCATTTCCCACTCTATTGAACACAGAAGTGCGTCCTCGTGAAGTGGAAGATTGTAATCTGTAAAACACAGAGGATTTTGGTTTGTTCTTGCTATCTTTATCACTTTCAATAATCTCTTCTGCTGTAATATACTGAGTAAAGGACTTCTTCTCTTTACGTCGTCCTAAAATCCGAATGGGTTGAGGTGGTATATAACTGAGGCCTACCTTCAGAACTACCACCATGCCACCTTGCTCTTGTATTTTCTTTTGTGTCTCATTGATGCCGTAGGGCTTAGCTTCGATGGCATGTCCCAAAGAAACTGGCTTATTGAAGTCATAACCAGATTTTTTCATCAGCTTGTACGCATGTCGGTCAAATCCGTCATCGGAGCGCACCTTCGGCAAGTCACTTTCTTCTTGAAGTGAGCCCTTGGAAGAAACAACGAAGCCAAAGAGAGGGGCTCTAGCAACCCTGCTTTTACTAGCGTTACGAGTTGGAAGCACACTTTTATCTCCAAGGATACGATAATCGGTCTCTTTGAATTTTCTAATAGGCTTAGTTGCGCTTTCAAGAGCTGTGCATTTACTGAATGTCACTTCACCATCCTTGCGGTGGGATTTAGGAATGTACCTGAATACTGGCGCTTTAGGCTTTGTTGCAACAACTACCCTTTTGAAGGAAGGATCTGTCGTTACTTGACTACTTTCCTTCTCACATTGTCGTCGTTGTTTGGCATTATCATTAGTGCCAATGTTTGTCTTCACAGGAGTATCTTCGTCACACGTTTTACTAGTAGAGGAGATAAATGTTGGCATTGCTTCCTTCATAGGGGCTCATTCCTCGAAGAATCTTGCATCAGTGAAATAAGATTCAGCCTTCGTAAATGGTTTAACATCACCATTTATCTTCTTCTCTTTGTCGTGGTAATACTTGAGACACTGGTGCAAAGTTGATGCCACCACCCAATGCTCGTGAAGCCAAGGCCGTCCTATCAACAACTTATATGAAGTTTTTGAATCTGTCACATGGAAGATAGATGTTGTGGATAGATCACCCATTGCCAACTCGAGGCGAATCATGCCGATTGCACGTTGACCCTCTAGGTTGAAACCTTGTATCATCATTCGACTCTTAGAGAGTTCCTTAACAGTAATCCCTAAGTCTTTCATATTAGACTTGGGCATGATGTTGACCGTCGAGCCACCATCTACCAAGATGCGTTTGACTTTTTGCCCCCGAATATAGCCAGTGACAAACAATGGACGATTGTGGGGTTTTGACCCAAGCAATAGATCATCATCTGTAAATGACACAGCCGTGTTACAAGTGGCGCACTGAGTTGGAAGTTTGCAGGCTCTTTGGCTTCCTTTACTTTGTCAGCATATGACCTTGCATGGTGCATGGCAGCTACAACTTGCTCACGCATTTCATGAAGCAGCTGAAAAATTTCTTTCCAACTCATGCGTTCGGGCAAAGCTTCTAAGATGGCGAGGACTCTGTCATCTGTATTTGAAGATGACGCCTTTTGGAGATCTTCCTGTGCATCTTCCTCATCATCCTCATCTTCAAGCTCAGAACACGAAACCATGTTAACTGTAGCATTCTTAAAGAAGCCGCTTGGGAAGAATTCTTCTAATGTGACAGAGACAAGGGGTTCTTGTTCAAGCAGCTTGACTGGTTGAACTCCATGCCTCTTACCAGAATTGGGCTTCTTCTTCCCCCTAGGGTATCGAGGCTTCTTATTTCTGGCATGACTCTTTCTTCGACGAAGTGGGGGTGGTTTAACCTGCATTTGTTTCCAGGGCCTTCGTCTAGTGATGAGTATCCATCCTTCATTGTCTTCATTAGGAATATCTGGCACATGCTCAGCCTGCATAAGTGTTGCCGGAACCATTAATGAAAGCATTACTGGCTCAAAGCTTCCAAATTGTATGGTAACCCACTTTTCTTTCATCGCAGGAGCCAGGTCACAAAGCTCACACAAAATTGTCGTGTGATTGGTTTCAGCTGCCTCATCCAAGTCTAGGATGATCATTCCATCCTGAGCCAACTGCATAATACGCTCCTTGAGCATGATACACTTTTCAAGAGGGTGACTAATGACCCTTTGATACCAGCAATACTTCGGGTCATTCACCTTGCCTGCTTCTTCGGGGCGTTTTGATGGCGGCAACTCAATGATACCCTTTTCCAACAAATCATCCAACATGCCTAACAAATCTGAGTCAGGCTATGGGTACTTCTTTTCTTGAAGCTCTTTCAACGTAGGGTTCTTCTTCCCAACTTCTTTCATTGATGGGCGTTGCTTCTCCTCTATTCTTGATTTCCCTGAAATTCGAATCGGTTCACTTGCAGTAACCAACATGAATTCTTTGGTAGAGCTCTTGGAAGACTGAGGATTTTTCTTGAAGTCACCTTTGTCCTTCCTTGCTTTAAAAGTAGGGGAAGCTTTTCTGCGACGATTAGCTATCGTCATCTCCATATCATGTGCCTTAGTAGCCAACTCTTGGAAAGTCCTGGGCTTTCTCATCAGTATGACGTAAAGCAGGTCCCACTCCATGCCTTGAGCACACATCTCTACCGCAGAAGTCTCAGATAATCGATCTTTACACTTGAGGCCAAGTGAGCACTAGCGGTTGATGTAGTCAAGAACAGATTTGTCTTTCCACTGTTTAGTATTTGTTAGCTCAGTCATACTAACAGTGCACTAGGTGCTATAGAATCTGTTCAGAAACTCTTGCTCCATCTACTCCCAGCTATCAACGGACTCGGGTAGCAGATCAGTACACCATTCAAACGCGATGCCCTTCAAAGTCTGGACGAACTGTTTCACCAGTAAGTCACTGCTAGTGCCGGCATTGTTGCACGTCTCAATGAAGTGCGCAACATGTTGTTTTGGGTTACCTTTCCTATCAAATTGGTTGAACTTGGGAGGTTGGTAACCACAAGGCATACGAAGAGCGTCAATCCTCTTCGTGTAGGGTTTCGTGTAGAGATGGCTCTTCTGTGAATCGACCACTAGCTGAGTTTTGACAGCATTGGCAATCAATTCCTAGATTTGTTCACAAGTCATTGCGCTTAGAGATGAGTCATTTTGTGGCTTGTCACCCTTCTTTGACCCGCCATCATCCTCAGAAGCCTCGCTTCGATTGGACCCTTTTTCGTCCTCGTCGTCGCTTGTGCCTTTGTTGGATGATGCACGTGGCCATTTGTCTAGTTTCTTCAGCAACTTAGCAATATGTTCCTCTTGGTGCTTGATGTGTGCATCTTTTTCTGCACTCTCCTTAGAAAGCCTATCCAACGTGACCTTCATGCTAGCAAACTCTTCTTCAAAATTGACAGCTCCTACCATCATAGCAGGCATGATGACGGTAGGGGATGATTCAGCCTCGGATTGTGGAAGGGTTGCTCTTCTTGGTGATGACGCAGAAGAATCGCTGTTATAATAATCTTCCACTTCAAAAAATAGAGATTGATGCTTCGTCTTTATTTCCTGAATGGATTTCCCCTTGAGAGGGTCAACAGATGGAACTTTACCAACTCTGTCAAGCATGTTGGAGTCAGCGTTATCGGTTGAATGCAAGGATGCAATTGCAACTGCTCTTTTGGTGACAGTGGTTGCTGCAGCCTTCGCCATGTTTCTTGTCACCACTCTAGTGCTTTGCTTACTGGAGATGGTGTCAGAGTTGGAGGATCTTTGTTGGAAAGATTCGGATTTTTTCTTCAAAGGTAGAGAGTTGGCATTCCTTGTGGCCATATCTTCCTTGCGAAGAGTTGGTTGAAAATTCTAGATTTCCAAGAGAAGGAGGTGAGAGGTAGAATGGTCCCACCGGGCATGCCAGAAATTTGTAACCATAAATTTGAAGTCTAAATCGAATTAAGACAAGAAATATGGAACAAATTCAATTTTTGTATTTATAATAAAAAATGGGTACTGTCTCTGAATATTTTGTTACAAATGAACAAATTAAAATCCTTTGATTCGATCTCTTGTTTGGACTTGATTGAGGGCTGAATTAGCTTGAATCCCGATCAAGTGTGCGCTTCAATCTCTAGAGTAAACGACACGTTTTGTTGTGCTTGTTGTCTCTTTCTAGAGGGTCTTCTATGGGAGAGAATTTTTCTATCCCCCGAATGAGGGGGAGGTGGAACTATATTTATACGGAGAGAATTAATAACCTTCTTGGATCGATAGATGAGCTTTGAATTTGGGCCGATAACTTGGGAATCTATTTAAGTTAATGAATTGGTAGTCCAGTGGGCCATTGACTTGATAATCTTACCGGGCCGTTGACTTGGTAGTCATTTGGGCCTAAATAATTAAATTACTTAATTGGGCTAGCCGACATTAATTAACTTAAATTATTTAGTGATGCGGCACGTATTTAATTTTTTTGTGCCTGCAGTTATCTTCCATTTATCCTAAATCCGAACAAAGAGTGAGTGACATAGTTAAGCAAAATTCTACCATAATTGAATTTTTTTTTAAGTATTCCTAACCCTTAATGTACACGAAAGACATCTGAACCGTTGAAATTAATTACCTACAACCTATTATACAAGTTAGCCTATTTTTCCCCTATTATACAAGTTAGCCTCTTTTTCTCTCTTCCGTACTAGCCACTCTCTATCTCAGAGTTTCATTTGCCTGACAATCTCTCTCTATACCAGGAATACTCCTCTCTCTACAGCTTTTTGCTGATTTTTTCAAAATCCATAATCACCGACCATAATAGTAGCTATTGGAGGCAAACCGCCTCCATCTGATGCTCCCGGCAAAGGTATCGACGCCTACAACTCACATCATTCTCCCTCTCACCTCACACATAGTTGACTATGCTTAACTTTGCTTCATGACTCTCCTTGTTCATGCTTCTGAAGCTCTTTTGGATCAGTAGAATATGATTTCTTGGCCCAAAAAAATTATTGTTTGTTTTTTGAAATTTTCTGGAAAATATGGATTTTTTTGCATAAATTTATTTAAAATGCTGACAATTTCATGAACCTGTTCTAACAATCTAGTGGGGGTATTCAATGGGTTCACATTTGGTGTTGCATGTCTGAATTGTTGGAGCATCGCCGTAAATGGGTTGAACATAGATGTCGGTCTAGTGGAGAATAGGTCAATATACAAGATTTTTTGAACTAGTTAGCCATTGCTCTTGAATTCTTCAATTTCACCACCAAAAGACCTCTTCAATGGCGGCATATAGCACGACAAGCATCTTTTATCCCTCCTCTGCTTCCGTCCATACCTTCAAGTTCTAGAATAAGGACTGTAACGATTCTTAATAACCACATAGCAAATTTCAGGCCATATCCAATTAAATTATCTTTCTAAGAAGTATACTGGAAATATGTGGAGACTACAGAGCAAGAATTCTTGAAGATGAGGAGAGAGAACACATGGAAAGGACATGGGGAAGGGAGCAGATAGTGGGTCTCATTGGGTCATTGGCAACTTTGTAACTGCAACCCCCCTTCCTAAAAAAAGAACTTAAAGGAGAAAAAACAATAAGAAATAGGTAGCCGGTTGTGGAAACTAGATATAGAAGGTTTTTCTAAAACATATGAATAGCTGAGATTTTTTTCTAATACCGAACGGTTCATGTGATAGTTAATTATGATAATTGAAAAAAAAAAGTTTACTATGGGAGAATCTTCCTTCAGTTAATAGAAAGATATTGTTTATCACTGTTTGTCGTTTCTCACTACTGACTATTAAATCTTGCCGCTTCTAACACCTTCATGCCACCATTTTACACCACTATAATGGACATGTCATAAATTGGCGGTCGACAATTCGTTGCGGCTAAAACTAGCCGTTAGGATTACCAACGATAATTCAGTTGTACATATTTGATTTTTTTAGGCTAAGTATACAATTGAACTTTAAATTATGCAACATTCAGACTTGAACGACATTTGTGGCTCAAAAAGCAGTACCAGGACTAGTTAAACGACACTCATTGGAGCAACAGTTGAACAATTACATCAGTAAAAAAGTTACAGAAGAAAATTTAATTTATGGTCATAGGTAAGCAAACTGTATGAACTAAATTCATCAATAATAAATTCATTCACAATCACTTCGTCACAATCATTGTGTAACTCAATATTCGGACAAAGAACATTGGGAACCAAGGGGAGAAGAAACACTCATGTAGTGGGTCAGGGTAGAACGGCACGGCCGGTAAGCCTCTTTCTCTCTCTTTCCTTGTGTTTGCGTTTGTGTTTGTGTTTATGAGTGTGCTGTGCAATTTAAAGTGGATGGTAAATTAGGTGGGAAAAAAGAACCTGCGTATAAAATTAACTTTGGTTTGATAGACAACATTATATACCACCAAATCACAATGACTTTCCAGTGTATTAAGGAAGAGTTTGCGGAGATGCTTGGTATATATATATATACACACACAGACAAACACATACATACATATATAAATATATATATATATATATATATATATATATATATATATATATGTAT
>JACYFF010031955.1:106917670-106930678 GCA_017589665.1 Selenicereus undatus
AGGTAAGACAGACAACTTAATAGAAAACGATAAGGTGGGGTCTTACATACGCATGGCTTCCATCCATTGCACAGCCAGGGATCTTGGGGAATTGCACCCCTGGCCTGGACGTTCCTGAGTCCTCCGTCCATAAATGCACGTGTTACGAGGTGGGAACAACGCGTGTGTGAATCTATTGTGATTCAATATAAAAAGGTAATCTTTGGGACTTAGTTTCCCGCATTCTCTATTGGGCTCCATGGCTTTCCCACATGCTCTAGATACCAAAGGGATGAGTGAATTTGTCGTCCGCTGTTTCGCTTGGGACCGGCGGGGGAAGGCCTACTCCCCACTGTCCCTCCCCAATTCCAAACCTTGTGCCCTGATTTTGACATGGTCATGGCGGAGAAAGCGGCAGAAGATTACGGTCTTCCTGAGCTTACCCAGGCAGTCTTTTATACGATGCTTCTCAAGGAGGCAGAAAGGCTCGGGGTTCTGTATGGGCCGAGGCTCCAATCGCTGGAGGTGGCCCTTTCCGAATTGCGCTGAGGGCCGTTCCAGTCGTGGATTTGGCTATTCGGAGACAGAATTTATGAGGCACGGTTTCAACCAAGCGGCTCGAGTGCGCACGCGCAGTCTGGCCATCAGGATGAGGGCGCCAATGGGGCAGCAGCGGCCAGCGGTTCAAATTCGGACGGGGCGTCCGCTCCCTAAGTTCGTGCAAGCCGGCCCCTCATCATCATCTTTTTTTTTTGATACTTGTCCAAGGCGAATTGGATGCTGAGCTCCTTAGAAAGGTCCCTCGCTTTTGGGGCCCCCTACTTCCTTATAAATACCTCACCATTTCTTATGAGATGATGCTCATAAGTGTCATTTTTCTTGGGAGGGATAGATTTAGTGCAAGCAACCTACCTTTCCAACAAATTATGGCCTTCCCTCTAATCTGCGATACCAGGGAGATGGCTACTTTTGTGAGAGATACGCTCGTCTGGCGTCGGAGGAGCGCATCGCACCCCCCTCACCCTCTTCCTGAGGATTTTCATGGTTTGTGCCCGGACTTTTCTTTGGTCGAGGCCGACAGTGCGGCGGCGGAGTTCGAACTTCCCGAAATCGTTCAGGCGACGTTTTAAACGATGCTATTGAATGATGCTGTTGAGCTTGGTGCGGCTCATGAGTACACGGGGAATGAGATGAAGTCTGCGCTAATGGATCTAAGGTGGTCGACCTTCGAGAAGTGGATATACTGCATGGATGATACCCTGAGGGCAGCTCAGCAGAATCGTCCGGCTGATGAAATAAAAGTGATGAGGAGGAAGCTTAGCCGTATTTTGCTTGTTTGTACTGATGTGCGTCCATTTGGACGCTTGTAGGGACCCTTCGTGTAATAAGAAACCTGTTTGCTTTTCCGCACTTGTGTATTTGTTGTCCCATTACCAAGGCTGCGCTCAATGGCGCTCGACCCGTAGAGGGGCTATGGTTGTAGCGACCGACCATTAGACCGTGCTTAAGGGCGCTTAGCCCCCAGAGAGACTAAGGGCGTAGCAGCCGGCCATAAGGTTGTGCTCGATGACCCTTGGCCCTCAGAGAGGCCAAGGGCGTAGCAACCGGCCATAGGTCGTGCTCGGTGGCCCTTGACCCCCAGAGGGGCTAAGAGCGTAGCGACCGGCCATAAGGTCGTGCTTGATGATCCTTGGCCCTCAGGGAGGCCAAGGGCGTAGCGACCGGCCATAGGTCGTGCTCGATGGCCTTTGACCCCCAGAAGGGCTAAGAGCGTATCGACCGGCCATAAGGTCGTGCTCAAGGGCGCTTAGCCCCCAGAGGGGCTTAGACCATAGCGACTGGCCATAAGGCCGTACTCGATGACCCTTGGCCCTCAGAGAGGCCAAGGGCGTACCAACTGGCCATAGGTCGTGCTCGGTGGCCCTTGGCCCCCAGAGGGGCTAAGAGCATAACGACTGGCCATAAGGCCGTGCTCAAGGGCGCTTAGCCCCTAAAGGAGCTAAGAGCGTAGCGACCGGCCATAAGGCCATGCTCAAGTGCCCTCTGCCCCTAGAGGGACTAAGGGCGTAGCGACCGGCCATAAGGTCGCGCTCAATGGCCCTTGGCCCTCAGGGAGACCGAGAGCATAACGACTGGCCACAAAGGCTGGGCGCAGGGACGTTCGGCTCTCCTAGGTACTGAGAGCGTTGCGGCCGGCTGTTAGGCCTTGCTCAGGGGCCCTTGGCCCATGGAGGGATCAAGGGCGTAGCGACCGTCCATAGGGTCGTGCCTGGTGGCCCTTGGCCCTCAGAGAGTCCAAAGGCATAACGACCGGCCGTAAGGCCGTTCTCAATGGCTCTTTGCCTTTTTAAAGGCTAAGAGCATAGCGACCAGCTGTGAAACCGTGCTATTGAGCGCTTAGGCCTCACAGGGGCTAAGGGCATAACGGCCGACCGTGGTGTCGTGCTCATTGGCACTTAGCCCCCAGGGGTTGAGGTCGTAGCGACCGACCCTGAGGCTGTGCTCATGGACCCTTGAGCCCAGGGAGGCCGAAGGCGTAGCGGCCGGCCATATGGCCGTGCCCAAGGGCGCTTGGCCCTAGAAGGGTTACTCGAAGCCTAAACGCCTGCACACACCAACTCTTCCCTATATTGGTGACGTGGTCGATCTTAGGGGGCCACGTGGCGCGGATTTGAGAGGGCGTGTTTGTCGAGGCGTGTTGGGGCATGCGAACCGCCTTCTGGCTCTATATAAGGATGAGCATCTCATCAACTGGATTATTCGTGTTCCACATTTTCTATCCCTTAGAGAGAGAAAGAGATTTTAGAGAGAGAGGCTCTGACATCCCTCTTCTTCTCCTTCCTTCCCAGGTTGCCTTAGCTTCTCCAGCATTCTCCTTGCGACCCTTTGAGGTTTGCCTGGAGGTTACTCCCTGTTTCCACCTAGGTCTTTTTGTTTCTTCGACGCCCACAGGTACACGCTTGCGCCCTTTCGCCGCATTCTTTGTATATTATGTCATCTTACTCATCTATTGGGGGCATCTCCGAGGGGCAGGTCGGCCCCCTTACGGAGGGTCGACATCCGCAACTCCCCAACCTCCCGACCTTTATTGATGGCCGTGTGGTGGCTGGATTCCCCCGAAAGAATAAGTTTAGGGAGCTGAAAAAGGTTCCCTATGCCGTCCTCGTCTTCGAGCCGGGCACACCCTCGTGGTCCAGCTGTGAGTGTTCCTCTACCCCCAGCATTCTTAGTCCCGAGGTGACTGTGACGTATCCTTGGGAGGTTACCATAGCTAACTTTGTGCCCGACTTCTAGGTCCGTGGTATGGCAAAGACAAAGTCGACTCTGCGCATCCAGACTCCAGACGAGTTGCTGGCCGAGGGTTCGATAGGTAATCCCTATTCAGCTCTTCCCCAACCCAATGCGGAGGTCTGGGATACCTCCTCTAGTTCTAGTGCGTCTTCTCGGGCCGGCTCATCCAGCTCGGCCTCAAGGTGCCGCTCGTTATCTGAGGAAGCCTCGATGAGCTCCTCTTCCCATTCATCGGGTCCGCGCGGTCCGGGGCTTACCCAGAGAGGTCGGGCACCGCCAAGTACCGAGATTGTGGCCGAGGGGTTGGAGTTCCCCGGGGCTCCAACCCGCTCAGATCCACAGGATGGTCCAGGAAGTCACTTCCCCGACCCGAGGATAATCTCCAAACTCAAGAGGTCGGTACTTGACAGGCAGCATCTCCTTTCGGCTAAGTACTCCTTTGTGCTGCTCGAGCCAGACGATACAGTGAATGAGCCACCCACTAAATGCATAGCGGTATACAGGGCGGCCCTTGACTATGGCCTGTGATTTCCTCTACACCAGGTGATCAAGGAGATTCTTAATAAGTATGAGTTAGCGCCTGCTCAAATTGTGCCGACGTCTTGGCACAACATTTGTTTATTTATAGCTACGTGCGAATTACGGGGTCTAACTTGCTTGACACGTGCGTTTAGTCTGGCGCACACGGTTCAGAGGGCCCCCAAGGAGACCGGGGATTTAGGATGGTACTGGTTCAACAACCGGTCGGGCTTCATGACGGCCGTCGAAAAGAAGTCCAAAGTGAGATATTGGAAGTATGACTTCCTGTTTCTACGCAGGGCGTCGGGCTGGGGCGATGTCCCTGATTGGAACGAAGGAAAACTAGTTCGAAATCCTTTTAGAGAGCCCACGGCCGAAGAGCGACGAATTGCTCGCTACTTTTTGTTCTACATTCGTGAAGATGATCGCCCTCAGCCCATCCCAAGATTTATGAGCTAGGCGATTGAGGCCTTGAGGGGTCCAGAGAAGAGGAAGACCCAGTCTAGTGACCGAGAGCCGTTGAATTGGCTACCAAAATTAAAATTTTTTGCTAACGACTTCTTTCTTGCCGCGGCGGGCCTTCTGATCCTTAAAAATTTTACCAAGGGTACTTAGTTGTCCCAGCATTTTTAATTATGTGTTTGGTGTTGACCTGACCTGTTTGTCTTTGTGTAGATCAAGCGAGGGCCCGGCTGACGGTTTTCAAGACTGGGGACGCGACGGCCGAGCAGATGGCGGCTGATGCCGAACGTAAGAGGGAGGAGGAGAGGCAGCTGGCTGTTGCCCAGCAGGCCAGGAAGGTATGATATATGACCCCTTCTTTCGATCGCAACAGCGATACGAGAGCTAACCTACCTTTTGCAGGCGCCTTCCCTTGGGCCGCGCGGGAAGAGACCTACTGTGAGCTTACCTCTACCACGCAAGAAGCAGAGGACCGAGGAGGCACCCAAGGAGATTGGCAATGAGGCCTCGTTGCCGCGAGGGTAGGCGAATGCTGAAGGGCCGGTCATTCAACAGTCGACGAGCTGATCTTCTGGCGAGCGGACTGCCGCCGGGCGGGGGCACCATACCCTTGGTCGAGCTGCGGGAGCTTCCACCGTCGTTCTGGGCGGCGCTACTCCACATTCTTTGCGGCCATCGGGCAGCTTCATCAAAGCAGCTCCCTGCGTTCGCCTCTCCCTTGTTCAGGACATAGTCAAGTCCTAGGATATGGCGGCCCCTGGGGTTTCGGATCCTCTGCTTGTATCCGGGGAGGAGATTGGCATGGCAGAGGCTTTTGCTTGAGGCATGAGGGTCGTGGTTGAATGCCGGCGTTTAGAGGGACTGGTGTCCTGGTACCAGTGGCGTTGTGAAAGACTGCAGGCGGACCTTGAGGCTTGCGACGTTGCGAAGAAAGAGTTGCAATGACAGCTGGAAGAAGCCGCGACCGAAACAGCCCAAGCAAAGGAGCGGGGCTACCAACAGCGTCATACTGATACCTTGGCTTACCTCCGCAAGGTCTTACTAACTCTTGCGGGGGGGTTTAGTGATGACCGGTACTATGAAGCCTATCTGAAATTTGTTGACGAGTGCAAACACGCCGTTGCGGAGGTTCGCGATCCTGATAAAGTGGAGTTCACCCCTCCGTCTGAAGGCGAGGCCGCAGCTGACGAGGCCACCAACCCTTTGGAGGCCGAGGCCGGCTTGTCCGAGGAGGAGCCAAAGGATGGTGGAGAGCCTGACGCGTAGCCTGTGTCCCCTTATCATGTCTCCGCTCCCCTTTTTATTTTTTTTTATGCTGTGTAAGAAACGTTGCTTAATGAAAAGGATGTGCCTCCCTTTCTACTTGTTCTTTTGTTTGCGTATATTCCGTTTTTACTTACCTGTATAAGGGCGGCCCTTAAACGAAAGGACAAGGTCTGTATTCGAGCGCTCGTTGCGTAAATTAGAGATGGCCTCATTAGCGACCGACCCTGTGGCCATGGTTAAGGGCCTCTGGCCCTCAGAGAGGCCAAAGGCATAGCGACCAGCCATAGGGTCGTGCTCAATGGCCCTTGGCCCGCAGAGAGGCCAAGGGCGTAGCGACTGGCCAGGAAGCCGTGCTCAAGGGCGTTTAGCCCCTAGAGGGACTAAAAGCGTAGCGACCGGTCATAAGGCCGTGCTCAAGGGCCTGTAGCCCCTAGAGGGACTAAGGGCGTAGCGAACGGCCACAAGGCCGTGCTCGATGGCTCTTGGCCCCCAGAGAGGCCAAAAGCATAGCGACCGGCCATAGGGCCGTGCTCAATGGCCCTTAGCTCCTAGAGGGATTAAAGGCATAGCGACCGGCTATAAGGCTGTGCTCAATGGCTCTTGGCCCCCAGAGAGGCTAAAGGCGTAGCGACCGGCCATAGGGCCATGCTCAATGGCCCTTAGCCCCTAGAGGGACTAAAGGCGTAGCGACCAACCATAAGTTTGTGCTTAATGGCCCTTGGCCCCTAGAGGGGCCAATGGTGTAGCGACCGGCCATAAGGCCATGCTCAAGGGCCTTTAGCCCCCAGAGGGACTAAGGGCGTAGCGACCGGCCAGAGGGCTGTGCTCAAGGGCCTTTAGCCCCTAGAGGGACTAAAAGCGTAGCGACTGGCCATAAGGTCGTGCTCAAGGGCCTTTAACCCCTAGAGGGACTAAGGGCGTAGCGACCGGCCACAAGGACGTGCTCGATGGCTCTTGGCCCCCAGAGTTGCCAAAGGCGTAGCGACCGACCATAAGGTCGTGCTCAATGGCCCTTAGCCCTAGAGGGACTAAGGGTGTAGCGACCGACCATAAGGCCGTGCTCAATGGCCCTTGGCCCCCAGAGAGGCTAAGGGCGTAGTCAGGTCCCACGATGTGTAGAAAACGGCGCGAATGTTCATTTACTCAAGGAACATGGGTGTAAGTACAATGCCTAAATGTGATATTTTCGTAAGTTGCTGCTATGCCATGCCCGGGGAATGGGGGTGTCTTGAAGAGTCTCCAGCCGATATGTGCTGGGCGGATTTGCGAGACGACCTTGGAGGGTCCTTCCCAATTGGCCGTCAATTTGCCGTGCTCCGTTGCACGGGCGACGCTCTCTGTGTGCCGAAGTACAAGATTTGCAACTTGGATGGGCTGTATCCGGATAGCACGATTGTGCAGTCGTGCAATCCGAAGCTTGTAGAGAGCCTCTCGGAGCAAGGAGTCGCCACGGACGGAGGGGAGGAGGTCCAGGGCTTTACGCAAGGCCGCGTTGTTCGATGCTGCTTGAAATGTTGTCAGCCGATAAGTATGGAGGGCCACTTCTACAGGAAGAACGACTTCGGAACCGTAAGTGAGCATAAACGGGGTCTCTCCTGTGGCTGTCTTTTGGGTGGTACGGAGATGCCACAAAACGCCGTGCAACTCGTCCGCCCAGTTGCCCTTGGCATCGCTGAGCTTTTTCTGTAACCCATGGAGGATGGATTTGTTTGCCGCCTTGGCCTGACTGTTGGTCTGGGGATGCGCCACGGCCGTGAAGCGAGCCTGGCAGCCCAAGCTATTGAGATAATCAGTAAGCTTGCTGGTATCAAATTGCTGGCCGTTATCGAAGATCATGGTGTGGGGGATGCCAAATCTGGTGATAATGTTTCACCAGATAAACTTGCGCACTTCTGCGGTGGTAATGGAGGCGACGACTTCCGCTTCAATCCACTTGGTGAAGTAGTCTACGGCCACAAAAAGGTACTTACGTTGGCCCGTGGCTTTGGGAAAAGGACCAAGAATATCCATGCTCCATGTGGCGAACGGTAGTGGGCTGACTATCGGCGTCATACGAGTGGAGGGGACTCGTTGGATGGGCGCGAACCTTTTACACTTGTCACAAGTCCGGGCTAGCGTCAATGCATCTTCCCGCAAACTGGGCCAGTAGTAGCCAGTTCGGAGAGCCGTCACGGCTAGTGCCCGCCCCCCAGTGTGCGAGCTACAAATGCCTGCATGCAATTCTTCCAAGATCTGCTTCCCTTCCGTCGGGGTTACACACCGCAGAAGAGGCTGGGCAAAGGAACGCTTGTAGAGAATCCCCTCGCACAACACGAACCAATTTGACCGCCTCTTTATTTTCTCCGCCTCCTTGATATCGGTGGGCAACGTGCCGTCAGTGAGGTACGTGCGAATAGGTTCCATTCATGTGGGACTCCGGTCCAGCCACGCTACATCATGCAATTCAATGCTCCTATCTGTCAGAGTTTCCCATTGAATGTTCTTGGGCCGGCCGTCATCAAAAGAGCTTGCCAGTTTGGACAGAGCATCTGCCTGTCGGTTCTTTGAGCGGGGGATGTGTGTTATCGTGAAATGCTTAAGCAACTTGGCGGCCTCACGAACCCGCCTAACATACGCGACCATCACCTCGCCCTTTGCTTCATAAGCCCCATTGAGCTGGCTGACGACGAGTTGGGAGTCGGAGAAAGCCTAGACATGGTCAGCCCCTGCGGTGTGGCAAAGTTTGATTCCTGCAATGAGGGCCTCGTATTCGGCCTCGTTGCTGGATGCCTTGAACATGAATTTGAGGGCGTGCTCGTGACGTGCTCCAACGGGACTCTCCACAATGAGACCGGCCCCACTACCGTCCTTAGATGACGAGCCATCCACGTACAAGTTTCAGGGCCGCGGTGGGGGAGCTTCCTCCGCGGGTGTCGTGCTTTCGGCTAAGAAGTCAGCTAGTGCCTGGGCCTTGATGGCCCGCCATGGCTCGAAAGCAAGATCGTAATGCGAGAGTTCCACGACCCATTTTAGGAGGCAGCCTGAGACGTCCAGTATCTGTAGGACGTTCTTAAGGGGCTGGTCGGTTAGGATCAAAATTTTATGGGCTTCGAAGTAAGGCCGTAGCTTCCGGCTGGCCATCACTAAGGCATACGCGAATTTTTCGATGAGGGGGTAATTCATCTCTGCGCCTACTAAGGCATGGCTCACATAATACACTGGTATCTGTTCCCATGCTACCTAGGCCACAAGGACCGTGCTGATCGCGTGTTCTGACACGACCAAATACAAAACCAAGGCCTCCCCCACCACAGGACTGGCAATCTTGGGTAGCTGAGCCAAGTACGACTTCAGAGCTTGAAAGGCCTCGTTGGCCTATCCATCCCACTTGAAATTATTCCGCTGGAGTAGGATACGGAAAAAGGGCTGGCACTTGTCGGCTGAATGAGACATGAACCGTCCGAGGGCAGCTATACAGCCTGTCAAGGGCTGAACCTCCCGTACGGTTCTGGGAAGTTTCATATCGAGGACGGCCTGAATCTTGTCTGGGTTTGCTTCTATGCCGCGATGACTGATCATGAAGCCGAGAAACTTACCGGACTGAACTCCAAAGACGCACTTCTTTGGGTTGAGCTTCATATTGAACGCACAGAGAATCGCAAATGTCTGCCGTAAATCGCCTTCGTGGTCGCTCTCGACCTTGCTCTTTACGATCATATCGTCCACATATACTTCCATGGTCCGTCCGATAAGAGGCTCGAACAGCTTGTTGACCAGGCGCTGGTAAGTGGCCCCGGCATTCTTTAGACCAAAAGGCATGACTTTGTAGCAGTGGAGGCCTCGATCAGTTATGAATGTTGTCTTCTCTTGGTATTCAGGACAGAGGGGTATTTGGTGGTATCCTGATAAGGCTTCCATGAAGCTCAGTAGAGCGTGACCAGCCGTGGCGGCCACCAATTTGTCGATCTTGGACAAGGGGTAGCTATCTTTTGGGCATGCCTTGTTGAGGTCTGTAAAGTCCACGCACATCCTCCAAGTGCCGTTAGGCTTTTTTACCAACACCACATTCGAGATCCATTTGGGGTATTGGCGGTACCGAATGAAACCTGCCCCCAACAGCTTCTAGACCTCCGCGTTTGCCGCGGCCGCACACTCAGGGCCCATATGGCGCTTCTTTTGCACGACCATCTTGTGCCGAGAATCGACATTTAGGCGGTGTTCTATTATAGTGGCGGCAATGCCGCGCATTTCTTCTGGTCCGAAAGCGAAAATGTCTATGTACTCCCGTAGGAGTGAGATAAGGGGTAGCTGCTCCGAGGGCGAAATGTCGCGCTCGAGTTGTACACTGCGCTCGGGCCACCCCTCCTCTAGTGGTATGTATTCCACGGCGTCCATGACCTCCGACCGAGATGGCAGAGGTTCAGGAGAAACAGAGTGGATGACCAAGGTCTCGGGGACTAGAACGGCGGGACTTTCCTTCGGCCGCTTTGCCAGCTCGAGCGGCCCTTTGAACTCGCGATCTCTAGCTCGTTCTATGAGGGGTTTTAGGCTTACCAAGTAGCACTCCCGTCTCGTCCGTTGGTCCCCCCGGAGCTCTCCTATACCCCATCATCTGCTTCAAACTGGAGCTGGAGAAGATACGGGGCGACTACGGCCTTTGCCTTGTGGAGCATGGGCCGCTCGAGGATTACATTGTAGGGCGTAGGCACGTCGACCACAAGAAAATCGATTTCCAGGCTTCTGAAACGGATCTTGTTTCCGAATCGCACCAGGAGGTGGACCATTCCTGTAGGAAGCACCTCTTGTCCTCCGAATCCCAAAACAGGATTTATTATGGGGACAACCTCGCACCCCGGGTAGGAGAGCTTCTGCAAGGACTCCCACGTTATGATGTCCACAGAACTGCCCGTGTCTATAAGGATTCACCGCACGACGGCATTTGAGATCTTCATTTCAACCACTAAGGGGTCGTTGTGGGGTGAGGCTAGGCGTGGGACATCCTTCCCTCAAAAAACCATTGTTGGTGCCGCGGGACAGGACCCCCGCTCCATGGTGAGCACCTGCTGCGCACTTCGAAGCTGGGTCTTCCAAGCCAACTGCGTCATATCCTCCATGTGGCCGCCTACGATAGTTGCCACGATTTTCGTGGAGCATTCTTCATCTAGCGGCTGGGACGGCCCGGGATTCTGTTCTTGTCGGAGGAATCGCTGCCCCCTTTTGAGAAATCGATCGATCTGCCCCTTGTCTGCGAGCTCATGGAGGGCTTTTTTCAACTATCTACATTCCGTGGTGGTGTGGCCGCTTTGTTCGTGAAATTCGCAGTATTTCCGTGCATTCTACGGCCGGGGGGCTGTGGTCATAGGAGGCGGTCGCCGCAGCATCGGATGCCCTCTTACTTCCATGAGGATACTCCTAGCGTCGATAGTAAACCAGGCGTCGGGAGTCTCCACCTGCGGCCTCCTATCACGAGAGGGGGGTTCCGTTCACCGCGAATAACACCCCTATCCCCAGGAGCGATAGCCTTCTTGTGGGCGTCCGTACCCTTGGCGTAGATCTCAGTTGCGCGGATAAAATCCGCAACCTTCCTCAAGGCATCAGGTAGCGTCGTCTCCTTTTGTTCCGCTAAGGAGAACTTGAAACGCCCGTTCTTCAGGTCGTTCAAGAAAGAGGTGTATGCTACACAGTCTTCCAACTCCAGAATTAAAACGGCCTCCTGATGGAACCGTTTGACAAATTCGGCAAGGGATTCCTGCGGTCCCTGCTTAATCTTCGACAAGTGGATGCTAGTTTGCCTCTCCTTGCGACTTGCAATGAACTGACAAACAAATTTATCGGCTAAATCCTGAAAACAGGCTATGCTCCCTTGGGGGAGGTCGTTGAACCAAGACTGCGACACTCCCTTCAAGGTGGCAGGGAAGTAGCGGCAGTAAGAGGCATCATCAACGTCCTGAACATACATCTGGGCTTTGTAGACCCCCAAGTGTTCTTCCGGATCCGTGTTCCCATCATATAGATCAACCATTGGCATCTTCACCTTTCCGCACCTTGGGGCATTCACGACTTCGGGGTGGAAAGGGGTTGAAAAGGAGGGGATGGCCGAGCGAGTAGCCGTTCCCGACACTTTGATAGGGATGCCCAGGGGACATTCGACCTCGACCACCGAAGGATTCCTGACATCTAGGTCGTATCGTAGCTCCCTATGCGGGGAGCGGTCTCTTACACGCGGCTTCTGGTTGCGTACTTCCCTTGCCTGTGGGCTCCGCGTCCTGTCCCGGTTGGTGCGATGCTCCGGACTGGGGTGGCGCCCACTTGACCTTCCCCTTCTTAGCCGGGAGGTCTCTTCCTGTTCCTCGAGCCAACCGTTTCTCCGCGAGTGAGTGGCATAGGGGGTGGAGGCGGTAGCGGAGGCTACCGTCCGTCCACGCTCGGACTAGCAGGCGATATCAAGTGTGGCACGACCTCCCTGCCACCCGTCTGGAAGGCGGCTCGTCCTATGCGACCATGCGCCTTCACAGGCGTGGTCTGTGGGGGGCAGGAACATTGGCTCTTGCAGGCGGGAAAGCCCTGCCCGAAGTGTAGGGTGCTCAAGAGGGTTGGGATGGCTGTCCGCGTCGGTCATCTCTAAAGCTCTCCTAACCTGCTCGGTGACCTACCTTGTGATAGTGTCCGCCACGGTGGACATGAGTCCTTTTAGTGCGTCCACCGTAACATAAGTTTCGTGCTCTTGGGGCAACGCCCTCTCTGCCTAAGGGCTCGCCTTAGAGCTCTCGCTAGCATCCTCCACCGCGGTTGGCGCAGAGGTGCCTACGGCTGGGGCATTGTCTTTGCGAGTCTGCGCTCACGTTGCATCGCTGACCACCATCGCAACCGTTCCTTCCCCACAAACGACGCCAATCTGATTCCGCTCGGAATCGGTTTGTGGTGTTGTTGATGACGTGGGACGAAGGAACGGGTTTATCTGACAGCTGGCGATCAACACGACGTCGTCCTCGACTCGTTGGGCTAAGACCTGCAAAAAATGGGCAACCACAGGTTGTTGTCCGGGGAACGCGTCTCCGACGATCAAGTTGGTTGAGTGCCCACAAATTTTAAATGCTAGAGTCCATTTCCACAGTTTTCGACCCCCTTCCTGAAGAAAGCAGGTCACTATTTATATCCTTCTTTCGAAAAGGGGAAAATTGTAATCTCACCTAAATGGCCCATTTGGGCCGCCGGTCCCGAAGCCATTGGGCCTTGAGGAAGCCCCTAGGGTTACGTCCTGGGGCCCTGAGTATGGCCCTACGAGTGATTATAGGATGATGTTCCTATAGGCCTTTGGCATGCATGTGGGCCTGGTTGATTAGGAGACCCCCTTAAAGGCCCACAGAGCAACATCTGAGTTTTTCCCAAATGATATATATATATATATATATATATATATATATATATATATATATATATACATATATATATATATATATATATATATATATATATATATACATATACATATACATACATACATACATACAT
>JACYFF010031955.1:106950678-106966019 GCA_017589665.1 Selenicereus undatus
TTCAACCTTTTGGCACTCCACTTGTTGTGATTAACCATGGAAGACTTCGAAAGGAGTATTGAAAATTTTGGGTTGACATGAATTTTTGTATATCCTGTTGTTGTATTACCTTGAAATTTTGTTTGAGCTTGTGGAGAAGACTTGATTTGATCCTTGATTCACCTTCTTCGCTCTCTTCAAATTTTCACAAAGCCTAACTTCTTTGTGATATTGCTTTGCCTTTCTTTCAACAACTTTTTTTTTGGTTCTCTTTCTTCAGTTCGTGCCCTCTGTTTCTTTCTCTGTGTTCTTCTTCTTTCTCTCTATTTTCACCCCTTTTTTTCTACTTAGTTCTTTTTCTCTCCTTATAATTAGAAGAAACTGAGCAGTTAAAAGTAGAGTGGTAGGGAGATATGGGCAGCCCACTGCCTCTTTAACTCCCTCTTTGTTTAATTTTTTTTTTGTTGGTTTATTATAATGCATACAACACCTCTATGTTAATGCAAATTACAAAGAAGTGCTTGAGATGCAAGTTGCTTTCGGCTTTTGTCTTTCAGACTTCACAAAGCCACGTGATTTGCTGCTACAATCACTTTACCCCCTTATTTTATATATATATATATATATATATATATATATATATATATATATATATATATTTGATTTTGGCTGATATTGATCGGGCCGGAAGTCGATGCATGCACATATTTTTCTAGTTTTCGTAGCTCGTATCTAGTCATGGTATCCATTTTTTTTTTAATGGAGCTATTTCGAAATGAATATTAATTTTGCTGATCTAAATTATTAAAATTCCGCCTTCAACAGCTGGCCCCCGTGCATTATTCGTATTAGATGTTTATAATGCAAATAATGCACGTATCTTATCAGGACTTTACATCAACAATAATTAATTTTTTTCCTTTTTTATTCTCTCTTTTTTTTGTAGAGGATAATTAACGACCATGGACGGGACTCTTGGCAATGAAAGGGCTCCACTTGAAAATAGACAAGAATGTGGTTATGGGCCTTATTATCGGTGTTCAAGCTCTTTGCGAAGTCTCAATGCGATTCCTTCTTCCACCTTGACATCTATTTTGGTCATTAAGGTTAGAGTCAAGCAAGCGACACTTCGTTATCATCGAAATGAAGAAAACAAATGTGTTGATGTAAGCAAGGATTATGAGAACTATTTCAATGCCACTGTTTTCGAGAAAGTTAATACTGAACGTCATGGCCCTGAAATATACCCTAATGAGGGGGAATTTTATCCAGCCTTACTTAGGGTTCTTACTGCAAGAAGGAATTGGGGGCCGACTTTCCAATTTCAAGGCCGCTCAACTTTTATGATGGGAGTGATGGAATGGACTAAACGAGTGCTTACTTGTTTTGAAGAACCCTTGAAACAAGCTGGCATATTTGGTGCCGTTGGTGTTTCCCAGTTTCCGCACCATTTTGACGCAAATGTATGGCGGTTTTCTATGAACTTTGGGGTCCACTAACCAATACTCTTCACTATGGTGTGGGCAAAATTGGTATTTCACTTTATGACTTAGAGCGGGTTGGAGGTTTACCCATTGTTGGAGATATATATGAGGAATTCTTGCCCCAAAATAAAGATTTGGTAAGCCATAATAAATATCCTGCCGTAGTTGTTGAGCTGCTGCGTATTCATGCTGAGCTATGTGAGTTTCACAAAGCTAAGCATATTTATTATGACCTCTGATTGGACCATTTTTACCAAGAATATTTGGTGTACTTTGCTTATGGAGAACAAATGGACTCTGAAAAAGGGAAAGTTGAGACCAAGAAAAAGAGCCCTATTCGCATCTCGCTTCAAAAATGAATGGCAGACTTGAATATTATAGCTGAAGGTGAAGTTGCTACTTTCTTAGCTTTTTGGTTAAGTCGCTTTGTCTTACCTCACGATAAAGAAGTCATAAGACCAGAAGCATTTGTAATGGCTGCCTTGATGGCTTCTGGGCAACGAGTTTCTTTGACTCCCACAGTTCTTGGTTACATTTATCATGGCTTAGGCAATGCAGCGAGTAATCCAGACTACCTTGGTAAAGTTGACACAATTTTTCCCATCCACTATATAATCGGTTGGTTAGCAGAGTTATTCCCTTGTTTATACCATCGTCGCCCAGATAGCGACTGTCCTGATGACTTTCCCACTCTTGTTTGTTATGGTGGATTGCTTGGGAGCAAACTTTCCTTACCCCAAGCTGGACACATTTTCAGGGATAGGAGATATCTTTCCCTTAGAGCTAGCTCTTATTGTGAGGACTCTCGTAATGGGCGAGACGTGATTGATATGGGGTTACCGGAGAAAGATTCTAAATTTCTCTAATCTATTCGGTCCACTGTACTTCCTGTAAGTATTGGGGCCGAATTGATTTTGGAACCCTATTATCCCAATCGATTTGTCTGCCAATGTGGTTTTGATCAAGGGGTTCTATCTAATCGCTTAAGCTTTATCAGAGCCCTTCAACAGCAAATGAGCGTGATGGATCTTGCACAAGCTCATGTTGATCTTCAGAGGCGGGATACAAGGGCTAAGTTTTATGTCCCTCCTTCCTATTACGAAGGAGTTTGTTCTTGGGATTACTGTAGTTGGAGGACCAAAATTAACACTTCTTATTTAAGCCAATCGGTTGAAAAAGTTCACCAGACTACAACAAATAAGAATGAGCTTTTGAGGGAAGTTGTTTATATCATTGGTCACCTACGCCCTCTCTGTGAGTTTGTTCCTGGAGCTGTTGAAATTTCGAGAGCTACAAGCGACAATTGTACCAAGGAGGGACCTTCAGTATCATCTTCTAAAAAAGGAAAAAAGAAGGTTTCTAATGGCAATAGAAGGCCACAGAAGAAGAATAAAAGGACCCTCAATGATTAATCGTCTGCGACGGCAAATTCTCATGATCAATCACCCATCGAAGTGAACTTCAAGAGGGCTCGTTATGACCGTCCCAATAAATATGATGATTCTGATATAGGAGATGGTACAGGATTTGAAGATTCGCCTATCGCAGACTTGGGAACTTTTATTGGACAAGAAACTTTGGATCAGCAAGATGTCCCCACAAGAAAAATTTGAATACCTCTACCTGAAGCGCCTCCTGTTGCAGTAGAGTATGCTGATGTAGTAGTAACTGCTATCATTCTTGTGTCTGAAACGTATGATGATTTGGTTGAAGCTGTGCCTATTCAAAGCATCCCCACTTCCTTAGCGAGTCTTTTTTGCAACTTGAAGGAAGATTGGGTCCGAGAGAGCATTCTGAAAGGAGTTGAGGTGATTATCGACATTATTTCTAATCATGGCTTTGCCAAGGAATTGTTAACTAGCAGAGCGAGAGTTTTTCAATCCTTGAGTGCACTTCGCTCTATGATTGACATTTATAACCTCAGTACAATAGAGATCTGTTGGCTTTCCTCTAGAATTGAAGAGGTATTCGACGTAGTTGAGACGACTGTAAAGATCGAAGACCTAGTGGATATTGATCGGGTAAAAGCTTTGTCTGACCAAGATCTCACTTGTTCTTCTGAGATTACTCACATTGAAGACCAGCTCAATAGCTTGTCCAGTGAAGCTTCAAAGCTAAAAGTTAAGGCGCAGGAGGTCTTGAGGGAAGAGGAGCAGATCCATAAGATGCGAGAGGATTTGAACATCCAGCAGCAGGTTCTACTTAAAGCAGAGGGCAACTTGAAATCCTCTCTGGATTTGAAGAAAAAGGAAGCGGAACATGTGAAAGCCGAACTTGGCTGAAGCAGGATTCTCCAAGCTACAGGATTTGGAGAAGGAAAAGAACCACCTCAAGAGTTTGATTGGCTCTATAATTTCCTTTAAGAATATTTAGACATGTCTTATTTTGTTTAATTCTTTTGCATTTATAGTTCCATTCTTTGGTCCACTTTGTACTGTACGATTTATGTTATTGCAATAAAGCATAACCGGCTCTTCCTTTCTTCTGCTTCTTTTCTCTCTTTTTTTTCTCTCTCCTTTTTTTTTAGTTCTTTTTCCCCCTGAATGAAAATCAAAATAGCACATAATAAAGACTGATTAATAAATGATCCTCACTAAAAACATCCCATGAACATTTCATTTATCACGTGAAGAAAAATTTTAACAAGTAAGGGTAAGAGAGGGTTTATTTATTTTTGTGGTTGGGTCTAGTTTGAAATTGGTTTGCCTACATACCCCCGTTTTGAGGGATCAAGCATTTCATAGTTCAATGAGACTCAACAGTCCCTATTTTTCAGGTAAAGAATTTCTTGAGAAATTTACCATTGACACAGGCATACACAATTTGTCAATCATGATTTGAGAGTTCATATGCCCCCTTAGGGAAGACCTTAATAACTACGTAGGGACCTTCCCATTTGGACTCAAACTTTTCTTGTGTCTTTCGATTGATGACAATTGGCCTCTTTATTGTCAAAACCAAGTCACCAACATCAAATGAGCAGAATTTGACTCGCTTGTTAAATGCCCCAGCCATTTGAGCTTGGTAAATTTCAAGTCTTTGCTGAGCCATTAACCGACGCTCATCTAATGCTTCAAGGTCAGCCAATCTGACTTGAATATTTTCATCTGGGTCAGTAAATTGCATGGCCAATCTTAAAGAAGGTAATTGTACCTTAAGGGGTAACACGACTTCTGAACCAAAAACTAAATTGTAGGGTGTACAACCAGTTGCAGTTCAGACTGTGGTTCGATAAGCCCATAAAGCTTCTGGCAGTCACTCATGCCAATCCCTTTGATCTTGAGACCATTTTCTTTAAAATCTTGCAAAGCACTTTATTGAATGCTTCAGCTTGGTCATTTGACGATTGATTGTAGCTCGACGAGAAGCTATGTCTAAACTTGTACTTCTCTGTAAGCCTTATCATCACTTGATTTTTAAAGTAGAGGGCATTGTCTGAGATGACTTTGTGGGGGACTCCATATCTATAAATGAGATGGGTCCTGATGAAGTCAGCAACTTGCTTTGCCCCCACTTCTCTTAACGGGATGGCTTCAGCCCATTTTGAAAAGTAGTCTGTAGCCGCCAAAATAAACACATGTCCATGAGAAGAGGATGGCTTAAAAGGTCCTATCACATCGAGCCCCCATGCATGGAAGGGCTAAGATAATATGCTTGGGTGGAGTAATTGTGGTGGATGGTGGATGAAATCTCCATGTATTTGACAAGCTTCGCATGCTTTAGCAAATTTTATAGCATAGCCAATAATAGCCCAACCTTTTGATTTGATTAGCAAGTTTTGGACCTGCCTGATGAGCACCACATACCCCAATATGAATTTCATTTAGGACATAAGTAGCATCCGCTTTTGACAAGCACATAAGTAACACCCCATCAAAAGCTTTCCGATATAAGGTGTCATTTTTAAATGTAAACCTTAGTGCTCATCGTTTTACATCTGCCCTTTTCTTAGGATCAGTGGGTAGAATGTCATACTGGATGTGCTTAATAAGAGGTTGCCTCTAGTATGTCTCTTCTTCGATCTCAAAAATGGAGACCACATTTGTTTCTTCTGTTTCATCAAAATGATCCAATGTTGAGGCCAACAAATGACGCTCCCCGATTGTTATTTGAATTTCTCTTTCATCAGGGAGTGTTAGTGAAGCAGCCAGCTTTGCTAAGGCATCTGCTTTATCATTCTCAAACCTTGGTACATGGTTAACCTGTACTTGGAGGAATTGGTTCATAAGGATTCTTGCCCTTTGGTAAATAAGCACTAATTTAGCATTTCTTACTTCGTACTGGCCGTGTATTTGCTAGATGATTAACTGAGAATCACCGACTACTTCAAGCTGGTCAATACGCATTTCCAGGGCCAATTCAAGGCCAATGATGAGCGTCTCATATTCAGCCACATTATTTGAATAGATCTTGAGGAGAGAAAATGAATAAGGGATAAGTCCTCCTGCTGGTAGATGAACACAATCCCTACTACGGCTGCCCGACTCCTTGCCGCCCCATCAAAATATAACTTCCAAGTTTTAATTTCAGCAAGCATAACTTCATCATCTGGCAGATCATCGGGTAGTTCTTCATTATCTGTACACGGATGTGCTGCTAGGAAATCAGCTATGGCTTGTCCTTTTACTGCTTTTTAAGGCATGAACTTGATGTCAAAATGGGCTAAAAGCATAGCTCATTTAGCCAATCTCCCTGATACCATGTGCTTAGATAATATATACCTTAACGGATCTGCCTTTGAGATCAAAATGATCTGATGGGATAAGAGGTAGTGTCGTAATTCTTGAACGGAAAACACCAAGGTAAGGCAAATTCTCTCCATGGATAGGTAATTTACTTCTACACCCACCATTGTCCGGCTGATATAATACATGGCGTTTTTCTTTCCCTTCGTTATTACATTCAGCCAAGATAGCCCCTAAAGACCGTTTGAGGGCTGATATGTATAATATTAAAGGTCTTCCCTGTATTGGAGCTGTTAGGACAGGTGGCCTTGTGAGAAATTGCTTGATGCTTTCAAAAGCATTTTGACAAGCTTGATCCCAAATGAAAGGCATGTCCTTTTTTTAGGAGTCTTGTGAAAGGTTGGCACCTACCTGACAAATTTGAGATGAACCATCGTATATAAGCCAACCTTCCTTGTAAGCCCCTTACTTCTCTTAAGTTTCTCGGAGGGGGCATTTGGATTATGGCTTTGACTTTATCGGGGCCAATCTCAATCCCTTCTTTCCGAACCACAAAGCCGAGAAATTTCCCTGAGGTGACCCCAAATGCACATTTTAAGGGGTTCATCTTGAGCTGATGTTGGCGAAGCTTTTCAAAGACCTTTCTTAGGTCATGTGGGTGATTTTCTCTATATTTTGTTTTTAAAACCAAGTCATCAACATAACATTTAATGAGAATGTGGAGAAAATCACAAAAAATGATCGTCATGGCTCTTTGGTAGGTGGCTCTAGCATTTTTCAAACCAAACGGTGTTACTGTATAGCAATATATGCCTTGTGGTGTCCGAAAGGCTGTTAAGTCCTCATCTTTGGGGTCCATTTTGATTTGATTATACCCCGAGAAACCATCCATGAAGGACAAAGCACCAAACCCGGTAGTGGCATCTACTAGGACTTCGATGATTGGTAGTGGGAAATCATCCTTGGGACATGCATTGTTTAAGTCCCAAAAATCCACACATATACGGAGTTGACCATTCTTTTTCCGAACGGGGGCAATGTTAGCCAACCAAGTTGGGTATTGAACTTCACCAATAAAGTTAGCCTTTATGAGCTTGTCCACTTCAACATTTATTTGGATCGTCAACTCAGGACGAAAACGCCGCTGAGGTTGCTTTATTGGCTTTACACCTTCAGAAATGGCCAACTTATGGACATCGACATTTGGATCAAAACCTGGCATGTCTTGATATCCCAAGCAAATACATGTTTGTATTCCCGAAGGAGTTGTTCATATTGTGCCATTTCTTCATCATCCAATACGACACTCATAAAAATTGGCCTAATGATCATCAGTTGTTCGTAAGTTTATCTCCCGAAGCTGGTCAATTGTTGCTTGACCGCCATCTTCCATTTCTAAAGGTGCAGGTTGAATAGCCTCAACAAAGTCTTGAGAGGGCTCATGTTCAAGAATTAAATCGCCATTTAACCTTTCAGGTGAGTTAACTTAAACTTCACCACACATTTCATGGTCTATCGTGGTAATCTGAAGATGTTTAAATGCTTCTTGATAAGGAAATTCGAAATTTTGAGCATTTTCCTCATCTACAATGGACACGACATTAACTTGTTCTACGTGCTCCGCTTGACCAACTTCATTTTGTTCATGAACCCTAACAAAACTCTTAGGCGGTTGCTTTTTCTTCTTATTTAGTTTCCACTTCTTTTGCTTTCCAACTTGGATATCACTTGGCTTGGGTTCATTGATTTCTCCAAGCCTCTGAAAAACAGGGATTTGAGGTTGGACTTGCTCATTTTGGGAGAATATCTCTTGCTCTTGGGGCGTGAAAACCATATCATTCGTGGCATAAGCCTTGAGAATCCCCCCATCATGTGATATTTGAAGATTTTCGGAGGTATTCCCCTGAAATGATGCTTTCAGAACCTCACTTTCATGCAAGATGTTCAATTTTCGGCTGGTCTCGACAAGTCCTCTCTTATTCCTCTTTATTTTCTTTGATGATGATGGTCCTCTTGGAGGTGGACCGCTTGAAGAGGACGTTTCTGTTAGAGGTTTTGAAGGATTTTCTCTTAACACCACTCTCTTGTTGCCAAGTGATGTTCTTATGACTAGATTTTCTTTAGGTACCGACTGGTCAATTCTTCGGAGGGAAAAAGTATAACTCGTGACAAAAGAGTTCACGATTTCGCTCACCGCTGTCAAGGCCTTTTGGCTGACCTTTCTTTTGTCCTTAGGTGTGTATTTGAACAACACCTTTGGTCGTGGGGATTGATCTTCTTTGGCTTCACTATCATAACTGTTGACAACCCGAATAACCTTTTGAGGCAAGGTGGGAGGCTTGGGATTTTCTCTTTGGCTACTCTTTCTTTGGTTTAAAAAAACTTGGGCAGTTTCAGAATCCGCTGATTTGTAAAACTTGGCATCAGCGTAATTAGCATCTTTCCCATGAAAAGGATTTGCGTCCCCACGGATTGTTTTCTCATTGCCATGCTCGTAAGTGTATTTCAAACACTGGTGAAGAGTCGAGGCAATAGCCTTGCTAGTATGGAGCCACGGCTGACCAAGTAGGGAATTATAAGAAGTATCAACATCTATTACATGAAAGAGAGCATCTGTGTACAGATTGTCTAGCTCAACTTTCAAAGCAATAGTGCCTAAGGCTTTCTGCCCTACCTGATTAAACCCTTGTATTGTGAGCAAAGTTGGGGACAACTGATTTGGTGTTATCCTTATTGCCCTTAATACCCTCAATGGAAGAAGGTTGACTGCAGAACCACAGTAAAGTAGGATCCGATTTATTCTTTTATCCCCAATCCTACTGGTGACGTACAAAGGCCTGTTGTGATTTGCATACCCCAATTGGAGGTCCTCATCAGAGAATGTTATGCAATCCATGCATGCAGCACACCGGTTTAAAGGAGATGATAGCACCTCATCCACCTCAACAGGATCAACTTGATCTTTGTAGTCTTCGGGGTCCATTAACACTTGTAGAAGTGCCCTTCTTAGCTCTTTGGACATTTGTAAGGCGTCATAGACACTTAGACGTGCTAGGATTCGCTTGAGATGAGAAATGACATCATAACGAACCTTTTCTTTATGAGACCCTTGACGAACTTGAAAAGGGGATGTGGCAGGAAGATCCTTCTTGGAATCTTTAGTTGCTTGTATGTTCTCAGTAGTTCCCTGGCTATTTGAGCTTGAGGGAATTACTTCCTCATCACCCTTTTCTTTGGCGTCATCCAATATTAGTGGTATCTCTGGTGTCATTTCTTTCTTCTCCTCTTTCCCTGCTGGTTTCAGTGGTTGGAGTTGACGACCAGATTGAAGAGTTATTTGATCCACTTCTTGAGCGGTGTTTTCGGGAATGGCGCTCGCTTCTTCACATTCATCAGCCCATGATACCATGCAACATTGGGTTACTTCCCCTTCTTCAGGGTCATCATCCGAGGAGTCACTACCGAAAATACCTTTGGGGATATAATCACTTAAAGTGAATGGGGTCTTAACCGGTGGCACGCACTCCTCTTCAGAAGTTAAGTCTGGCTTCTTTTTGGCCCTTGACTTGTTTTTCTTGTTTTTCTTTTGTGGCGGCTTCTGTCCTTTTATTGTAACTCCTGGGGATCGAGAAGTTCGAACCACTCCCTGTCAAAATGATCTTCTGTTGAAGTAGGTTTGCCAGCCGAAGCTATCATCATCATCATCTTCTGATGTTGCCTATGCCTCTAGACTTGGGTATAGGTAAAAATCGTATAAGGTGGATACTCCTGGTGAAGGTACAGACATATCTGGATATGCCCATACTATTGCTATATCATCATCAACAATGAACTTGTTGGGGACTGCATGAGGTGGTAATGACACCATTAGGATCCCTTTATTAGTTTTTGAGGATGATGGATGAGATTTATCCCTCTGTTCCATTGTTGAGGTTGCATTTGACGATGCGGTGGGTCCTTTGGATGGAGCCCCTTCTATCTCAATTTATCCCCTTCTAATCATATCTTCGTTTATGTCTTTGAAGACATAACAATCCTTTATAGGGTGGCCAATGATCCTATGGTATGAGCAATACTTAGGATCATTTGTCATATTGACCTCGGCAGGTCGTTTTGGCTCTGGAAGAGAAAGGGCTTTTGCGGCCATTAACTCATCAAATATCCCTTGAACATCATCATCATCGAAGGGATACTTTTTTTCTTTCCTTTCCTGGAGGGTGAGTCGTCGAGCTCCCTCTTTTTGTTTGCCTTTGTCGTTGTTGAAATTTCCGCCATTGGTTGGCTTTGGGCTTGCTCTAACAAACGTAGCCATTAACTCTCCCTTCTTGTGTTGGCCTTTTGATTTCTTCTCTCTTGGGTTGCATGGCTTTCTGACGGGCAAGTTGTCTTTCTACATTATTCGTCTTAGACACAGGGGCGTCGAAGTTTTGAGGCTCAGCAGTACCAACATATGTGGCAATTTGAGGGTCTAAATTGTTTGCACACATTTGAAGTGCTGATTGCTCGCTTAGCTTTTTTGGGCATTGCAAGCTTAAGCTTCTCCACCTCATGATGAAATCATTAAAACTTTTGTTTGGCCTTTGGCGAGTATCAGCAAGGTCTATTATAGAAACTCTTCGCTTTGAACTCACAAATTGGGCTAGAAATGCCCTTTGGAGGGCATCCCAAGTATGTAATGACCCAAGCTGAAGCTGGGTATACCATGTAAAGGTTGCCCCTTTAAGGGGTTGTACGAACTGCCTAATTAGCAACGCATCATTCAAGGTAGTTTCGCTACACGCTGAGTAGAAATGAGCCAAATGTTCATGTGGTGACCCATTTATCCCGTCGAACTTCTTAAGGTTTGGTTTTTGGTAGCCTTTAGGGAAAGGAACCTGGTCATAATGACTTGGATAGGGGTTCCTATACCCCAACACTAGAGGACTCATGGCAGCTTGGTACTCTTTAATTCCCTGAGCGACCAGCTCCTTGATATCTTGGGGAATGATGATTGTGTTGCTACTACTAACCTCATTAACTTTCTCACGCTCCCTGTTCTCAAAGCGGGTTGCAAGGTTAGCAATTTCAGCCTCTTTTTCTGCAAATTTCCGTTGCATTTCTTGCATTTGTTCCTCCAGGCTTGGAGTGCTATTCACCAAGACCGGCATGTTTTCTGCTTGGTCATCGTTGGTCACTTCCGACTTGTGGGATGACAGCTGGTGACTCCTCTTCTTGGAAGAGTGTCCTGAGGTCATAAAAGGCAGGGCTTGTAACCTTATCTTGTTCTTCGGATTGGTCCTGCCCTTGATCAAAGGTAGTGACCGAAGATTGCAAGGTTACCTCGGCATATGTTAAGATCTTGGCCCTTGATCTTGTGATCGGTCCACTGTATACTTGTGATTCAGCTCCGTTTGAGGTCGAGTCACTTTGACTCTGTGATCTGGAAGGCAATATCCTCCTGGCTTTTGAAGGAACTGGAGTAGAAGTAGCCTGGGCACCACAATATGGGTGCTTGAGGCCGAAGGTCTGACGAATTTAACCTTCGGAGTTTTAGGTGTTGTTACCTCCTCTGAGTAGGATGTCATCATAACTGCAGCCACGAGAATGTCAATGGGGATAGTCCCCAAGAATATCCGCCTCGTAGGATGAACTTGAGGAGCCTTTTTAACTCCTGAGGTTCCTTCCCCAAACGACTTATTGAGGTTTCAAGGTTGGGGGTTTCTTGTTTGGCTTTGCCCCCTTTCCAATTGGTGTAGGGAGAAAAACCTGCTTTGGGGCTAAGGTAGGGACCCGAGCATGCCTCGGGGCCACGTTAGTAACCCGAGCCTGCCTTGGTAGGGTTGCGGCTCGACTTGCTGATGTTCCCGTCCTTAGGGCTCCCTTCCAGGATGTGATAGGACTATAGCGGGGAACTGGCATTGGGTTGTGCGGGATAACCATTGACGGGTATGTTGAGACGGAAGATCATTGTTGAGAAGCCCTCCTCAAAGTCGTTTTGGTTAGCTCTAGGGTTGGTGACAGGGCTAGCTTGGGTGCGCCAGACTTAGCTCGGTGCTTGTCGCTTCTGCGGTTGTTGCGCTTTTGGTTCTTGACCGCTTTCTTGGTTAGCGGCTGTCATTGCTAGGGGTGGGCTTGCTTGCCCTTTTAAGGTTCCGTAAAGGTTCCATTGAGTTTGACAATGGAAATTCAGCAAGGATGGATCGTGACCCAACAGTGAAGACCACCTGCAGATTCTTCCTTACCTAGAACATCCCCCGTTTGATGACAAAGGTAACGAGAAATTCATTGAAATTGATGGTGACTTGAGGTGCCATTTTTCTTGAATTTCACACAAAACAAAAACAACGAAAAGCAAGAAAATAATAAATATAAGTCAAACATAAACAAATCAGCAATGAAAAGGAAAATAGGGTCCCACCAGGTGTGCCAAACATTATGTTAAGCAAAAATTTAATAAAAATAAATAATATGCACAACACAACTTTCCGACGTACAAAAAAAAATGTACATCGGTTTATTTTGAGTACGACCTATTCAAGAGGATAAACCTCCTTAATTATGTCCCCCTCTCGGGAGAGCACCTTTTGATTCCGACTCGTTTTGCTTTACCTTTTCTTTCTTTATTTTGTTTTGCGATAATAAGACTTTATGTAATTTGAATCGACAATTACCGTATTTTTAATGTCGAATCTCCGGTATCCAAAACTTAGTTGCATCAGATAGTGGCTATATAGGCACCTTCTAGGAAGGGTACTATACATATACATTCTTCATGTGCAGGTTAGGGATCGGATAATTTTATCTGATTTGGAATTTGGGTTGCACTCATTTTTTTGTCATGAGCTGCCTACGTATCTCTTTTATAGAGGATCAAACAAGTCGTAGTTCTTTAATTTTATTTGATTTAATTTATCTTTTTATTTTGGTTAATTTATTTATGTTAGGATAATTTTTGATTTAATTTTGGTATTTGGATTTTTTTTAAAAAATGGTTAAGTTATATTTTTAGCCACTTCATGATTTTTTTTATTTTCCGACTTAACCTGGTCAGTCCATTAATTTTGTTTAACTTGCGATTGCACCCGAAATTTATTTATGGGTTTCCTACGTACCCTTAGTGGGATCAAATCAACGTAGTTCTTGGCCAAATTTTATTTAGGCTTACGTCTTGGAAAGGAAAAAATTTAGTAAGTTTCGTTGTATGTTTGGCTCGGGTATGGTCTATTTTGCCATACTTATTTTTTGAACCATGTTTCGACTTTTTGAAAAACTCCCCCTTTAATTTGTTTTGGTTACGTAAAGTGTAACCAAGGGTTACAAAGTTGTAATTTGGTCTTTTATAAAGGAGGGGGGATATTAATAAGGTAGCTTGACGCATTTCGTAGACTTGGAAATTTAAGGGGTTGTAGGGCTCAACTTTTTGTGTCTTTTGAACAAGTAACGTATAATCGACTTTGAAGAAAAAAAAAATATTTTTTGTAAAAAAGGGGGGTATCGGTTTAAACCCATTTGAGGACCCTGATTTAGACTGAACCCGAAAATTTTATATTGAGCTTCCTACGTATTCTTAGTGGAATCAAGTCACTGTAGTTCCAATACTTGATCTAAGCATATTTTGTTATCCCCCAGGATAATGAATCAACTTTGGGTGCGCTTTTCTGTGCAGCTGAGTCAGACTGTGACTCATGAATTTCACTGGGTTTTCGATTTGAAGCATCAAGAGAGCCAACTTCAGCTTTATCATGTTGTTTAATGAAGTGCTTCATAAAGTTCCCATCATTAGAAAATTTGTTTCTGCTAGAAACTGCTCTAGAGACAAGCTCAGCATCCTTTTTGTGCATATATTGACCCTTTCTTTTCCTTGCTTTTTTATCACCATTATTTTAAAATCAAAAATAGTCCCTTACCCCCCCCCCCTTTTGGTAGGGAACATAACTGGGAGTAGAATTTCAAGTCTATGCAAATTGCAATATTAGCTAGCATATATCCTTTTTGGATTTTTTTTTTTAAAGGCTAGAGTCAATCTGTGAAAAGAGTCCCAAAGTGGATTGAATTCATCCAAGACAATAAAAACTCCAAGCTTATAAAAGGGATTTCATCTCTGTGATTTATTTTGCTTGACCCTTGAGACACTTTTTTAATATATATATACACAGAGAACGATTCTTCTTTATAGGTGAATCAAATTTTCTTGTTTTATATCAAAATCTTTGTACATGGCTGTGTATATCAACCAAAGACCGGTTGGCTTTTTCTGCAATTTGATGAGAGAAAGTCTAATCACCCCCTTTTATGTACAATCTTCCAGCACCTCTAAGCTTCATTGAAAAAAAACGTCATGAGTTTATTGATCCAGGAGAACTTAGGATCTGACAGGATCCGCAGATTTCATGGTTCCAGTAGGAACCGAGATCCGTCAGGATCCATAAATTTTGTGGTTCTAGCAAGAACCAGGATCTAGTAGAATTAAATAATTTTTTTATCGATCTAAAGAAGAAAAACAACAAAAAAAAAATTTAAAAAAACTTGAATCAAGTTCGACATTTGGGCATCTTTTAGCTATTATGCAACAACTTTCTTCAACCTTTTGGCACTCCACTTGTTGTGATTAACCATGAAAGACTTGGAAAGGAGTATTGAAAATTTTGGGTTGACATGAATTTTTTTATATCCTGTTGTTGTATTACCTTGAAATTTTGTTTGAGCTTGTGGAGAAGACTAGATTTGATCCTTGATTCACCTTCTTCGCTCTCTTCAAATTTTGACAAAGCCTAACTTCTTTGTGATACTGCTTTGCCTTTCTTTCAACAGCTTTTGTTTTTTTTGTTCTCCTTCTTCAATTTCTGCCCTCTGTTTCTTTCTCTGTGTTCCTTTTCTTTCCTTCTATTTTCACCCCCCTTTTTTTCCTACTTAGTTCTTTTTCCCTTCTTATAATTAGAAGAAACTGAGCAGTTAAAAGCATAGTGGTGGGGAGACGTGGGCAACCCACTACCTCTTTAACTCCCCCCCTTTTATTATTTTTTTTGGTTGGTTTGTTATCATCCACACAACACCTCTATGTTAATGCAAATTACAAACAAGCCCCCTGACATGCAAGTTGCTTTTGCCTTTTGTCTTTTAGACTTCACAAACCCACGTGACTTTGCTGCTACAATCACTTTACCCCCTTATTATATATATATATATATATATATATATATATATATATATATAT
>JACYFF010031955.1:106972597-107064502 GCA_017589665.1 Selenicereus undatus
ATATATATATATATATATATATATATATATATATATATATATATACGTATCAGTCTACATGCCAAAAGTTCACGCAAAATTATCTTTACTAGCTCACATACATGAAACCCATTCATGTGTTAAAACATTTAACCAGGCATGTTTAGAATGATACAATCAGATAACCATACAACTTTAGCCCAGACAAAATAAACACATTATTATAATTTTTCAATGCTAAGTATGAGTTTAAACTACACAAGTTTTAAAACAACGGGACCCCAAAAAAAATGAAATGTACCATATACGCATGTGTGTGTGTGTGTCTATATATATATATATATATATATATATATATATATATATATATATATTTATTTATTTATTTATTTATTTATTTATTAATAAGGCAAAACAGGCATATGAGAATGAGAGGGGAGGGGAGGTCGGGCAGGCAATTCTATCTCATTTGCCTCTCTCATTACTCTCCTCTTAATGCGTCTTCCTCCTTCTTCCTCTCTCTCTCTAAACTGCTCACATGCTTAAGCCTTGGTCAGCCGCCATGGATAGACCCAGGCGAGGCTCGGCCACCATGGGAACCGAGCACCCAGCCCGCGTTCCAATTCCTTTTTCGGTTTTGGGGTTTCTGTCCCTCGACTCTCGATTTCGGCTCGTGCCAGAAAAAGGCCTCGGAAGGCCCGACCGCCATGGATTCCGAGCACCAAGCCCGGTGTCCGTCAGCCTGCTGGTCTTCCCGGTCATTCTCCGGTACCCCATCCCCAAAAAAACTACCAAATGAGGAAACCTGCCGCCGCCCCCTTCTGAAAAAAACTCCTCGATCTCTCTCTCTGGTCACCCTACGTTCAAACCACCGACAGCAGTCTCGTCAGTATGCGGCACGTGAGCAACGCGCCACTCAGGCGGTGGCGCGTGCAACCCATTCGCCGCCACGTCTGGGCGTTCGGGGGTTTTGTTCAGTTTGGGCGACTGATCGAGGTTCGTGGAGGGCAAAGTGAAGAGGAAAAGAGAGAAAACCGGGTCTCTCTCGGTGGCGCGTGCAACCTATGCGCCACCCCTCTGGGTTGGCTATGGCGGCGGTTGATGGTACGCTTAAAACCACCCTTTCCCCCCTTTTTTTAATATACGGTCAAGGGTCAGAAATGGGCGAGGGTCTGAAATTCGAGAGCAAATAAAACCTTCTCAGAAAAATCACGGCAGGGAGAAAAAACTAACTGTGATGCATGAATTTAACAAATAAATTTAGGCATGCATTTTCTATTAATCGAGAACAAAAACATCAAATTTGGCTCTGATACCACTGTTAGAACACTTAGGGTTTTAGGACGTACCTAAAAGGGCAGAAGCGAACTGATCTTCTATGATTTGTTTTTGCTCCACGAACTGTATCCCGGTGGCTACTAGAGTCCTGGTAATGCAACCACGTCTCAAACCCCGACCAAGTAACACACAGTCACTCACACGTTTTTGACAGAGAGAGGGAGAGTAATGAGAGTAAAGAGCACGGTTATGCTGTATGCTATATCACTCATAATCTGACAAACAGGTTGGGGTATTTATATGGCACTTAGCCATAACCACTTACTAAAAATGGTCCCCTAAAAACCCACAAGGTTCCTACATTTTAGCTTAGTGGTCGTTGGCCACTCTGACTCACTAACACTTCTCATGGATGTAGAGTGATCCACAGCTGCCTAGCCAAAGGTCCATTGTGTTACCATCTATAACACCCAGACTTAAAGGGTCATACCATTAGACAGGCTGCTAGCCTACAACCTAACCGTTGACTATTCAGCTGAAAAACTAGCTTTAACCCATTGTCCTCACTTGAGCTTGAAAAGGAATAACTCTTGTTGTTATAGGTCTATTATACCATTTATAAACCACATTACACTAACCAGTCTTTCAATATATGATAAGAAATGTTGGAATTAGCGAGTTCATCTGTGAATTTAGTAGATAAGAAGATCTAAAGCCCTAGGTGGTTTGATCGGATGAATGAAACTAAATCCTTTTTTGTGCAAGTTACAGATGATGACTCTTTGGACTTAGTGGTGTTTTTTTTTTTTTTTGGTGCTGGTTAGTGACCATGATTGTTATTGAGCTTCAAGTCATGGATGTGTGTCCTAGATATTTTCAAGTAACTAGGTTGTACATGGGCATGGGGAGCATGCTTAATTGGGAGACCAACGTTGAACACTATCATATTTAGCTTTATTTTATTAATAATATAGTAGACAAGGTTTTAATTAATCTCGAAGGAAGATTTTTCATATCTTTTGTATTATCACTTAGCATTTGTTTACTTTGGGTATACTGGTAATGTGCTACTAATGTCGTTATAAGAGCACTTGCAACGTCGGGCTCGTGTACCTTAAAAGTTAGGCTGAGCACCTTTTCGCTTTTTTGCTTTTTTTTTAAATAGTTTTTCCTTTTTTTTGCTTCAAAAGAAAAGTTGTATGTTGTAAAATGTGCATACAGGTATTATTTTATTTTATAAGCCAAAATTGTGAGTTTTGCATTATAGAGAGTAAAATTTGTGATCCAAAAAATTGATTTATGGGCTGATATGGAAGAGGTAGGCTCCCATTTATGAGCTAAAATATGGCTTACCATTGTATATGTTCTGAGTAACTTGCAGATTTATTCGTAAGTTTTTTTTTTAATTTTGCATATTTTTCAGGTGGTATAGGTGTAGTAAGCTAAGAGAAGGGGAGGATAGATGGGTTTGATTCTTGGAACTTCATACCCTACACCATGTTTATTTGAGTAGCTGTCTCATCACTCTCATGTAGTGAAACTTGATCTATTTGTTCGAACCTAAAAGCAGTAGTATTATAATATTTGTTGAATTATTATATTTAAGTTTTGATGATAACAAATCCAAGTGTAAAAATTTGTTCAAGTAATGTTGCTCCAAACATGATCTCCAAACAGGCCTAACTGATGTTTGTAATCTTTATTGTATTAACTGGTTTGCTACATGTGAGAACAAGTCCTTAAAACAGGTTTCACTTGGTGATTCTATAGTAAGTCAAGAACGTCATCTCGACAGTTGATTGTAAGGCATGTTCCTGAACTCTAGCAATGCAAAGAACAACCCCAACAAACAATGTGACATTGGTGTTCACAGCAGCTCTACAAATCTTGGACAAGATGACTGATTCAAAACAAGAAGTCTTGGGTATATAGGTTTTATTTATTTAGACTCTTGTTAATATGCCAATATTGAAAATGCTTTTTAAACACCTCTTGAATCGGTAATTGCGCTAAGTGTTTCAGAACACCAGTTGCGAACAACCCTGCAAACAGGGTGTCTAGGGTGGTTCTGAACTGAAGTAGCCATACCTGGTTATCTTTGAAAATTCATTTCGGTTGGCCAAGATCTCTAGTATACCTTCCTTAAACTCCAAGGTTGCTATTTTTCTGGAAAGGATATTTCTTGAAAATATTGTGGGAGATTTGCGAAAATAGGTTTTTGGAAATTTGCCAAAACTAAAAGATTTCCTTTGCCCATATTTTCGGATAAGATAAAAATTCCAAAGCTGAAGATTTCTGGTTGCCTTTTGAATCTTCTTCACGGCTATGAGAAGATAAGGGTTATCTCTTAAGATAACAAATCCCTTATACTTTGGGAAAAAATTGTCACTAGCCGTTGGGGAGTATTTTTCTTGAAAAAATCATTTTCCATACTTAGCTGATTCTCTTGGTTTTGACCGTTGGAATTTTTGGTTAAATATAGCATTTTACTCCCATTGAATGAGACACATACACACGATGAGAATAGCAAGAAAAGAAAGCAAGAGAAAAATCTAGAAACACAACACACGCAAAAAGCAAAATTCAAAAAGTGGTTTTTCTAGTGGAAAGAATTTTTCGAGCTACACTTGAGAACAGAAAAACCGATACAAGTTGTGTTTAAACCAAGCTTTCAATATATTGGCATACTAGGATTTCATTGTACCTTACATCTGCTTAAGACAGAAGCACCCAGTAAGGTGTTTTGTAACCCTGATCTTGAATCAGAAAAGTGAGTGAGTGGTCCTCAGTCGTGTAGACTTTGGACGTGTCCAATCTGGTGAGATTTGGACGTGGTGTAATCTGCCTTAGAGAAGGAGGTTACGTGGTTGCAAGTTGTAACAAGGTGTGGTACATTTGTAATGAGTTAAGTCCGGGTTAGTGAAGTGGTTAAATCCTACACGAGGTAGGTCGTGGTTTTTCACACCTCAATTGGGCTAGAGGTGTTTTCCACGTAAAAATTGTGTGTGCTTTATTTTCCGCATTTATCTTGGTGATTTTCGCATTTGCAATATCTGAGAACACCCTCTGCAAACAAGTCACAAGGGTGTTTGTTATTTACAACGCGAAAATCAGACACCACAATTCACCCCCCCTCTTGTGGTAGAATACTCACGATCTTAACAATATTGATATAAAGCATGAGTGATGTAAAAAAACTAAGAAGCTAAGAGTCCTTAAGGTGGAGATGAATAAAGGTTGAAAAAAGTTTGGTTTGACCTTTACAAAATGATTCTGATCATAAATTTCTCGTTTCAATTTTTTTATTCAGATATAAGATTTTTCATATTTATGTTGTTTGAATGAGATTTTGACTCGAATTCAGATTGTACGATTTCTCCCAGTAAAAAAAGGTTCGACCACAAGCTTGTTCGAATTATAAATATTACTTGATTTTATCCGACCAAAATTTAACTTGACTTCTGTCCCGTGTGCTTGGTACACTATACATGTAATATTATGAACCGTGCAATAGCTATATTTTATCTATATTATTATATGGGTCACATAACTCATGCCTGACTAAATAACCGGGGGAAAAAAAACCTTATGCGTTAAGTTAAGAAAGACGAAAGTGGACAAACAATTAAACCCGTCTCCACTGTCCATTCGTCTGTTCACACTAGCGAGTTGTCACATGCCCACGTTGTCGCCTCCGCTCTCCCCGCAATAAGTTTGCTTTTTTTAGCACCAACGGCTACCAAGCTCTAATAAGTGGTGTCCATCATCTCCTCAAATCCCCACTCTTCCATCTCCCGCACTTCCCCAATTTTCTCTCTCCTCCGACCCGGTCCCACCACCAATGCCGACTCGCTGCGAGATCTTCTGCGAGATCCTCCTCGCCATCATCCTCCCCCCTCTCGGTGTCTTCTTCCGCCATGGCTGCTGCAGCGTAACTCCCCTCTCTTTCTTTCTCTCTCTCTCTCTCTCTCTCTCTCTCTCTCTTTTCAGTTCAGTTTTTGATTCTAATCCCTGAAATCTGATTTGATACTTTGGGTTTTGCAGATTGAGTTTTGCATCTGCTTATTGCTGACGATCCTTGGCTACATCCCTGGAATCATCTACGCTATCTACGCAATCGTCGTCGTTGATCGCGATTGGTACAGAGATTCATACTACGCTGTTGCTTGATCGATTTCGTCTCCAATCTGTGCTTCAATGGTGGTTTTTGGTGCGATCTTTCTCTCTCCTCTCTTTCTGTGTGTCATATCTTTCGATTTCGTGGCGATAGAATTGCTTGTTGTGGATGATGATGATGATGAGTGAGAGAGAGAATGCGGTATCAGTTTGTAATCAAGATTCAAATGTTTTTCGTCTTATTCCTGATTTGTACAATTGAAGTGGTTTCAAAATTTACTGTGATTTAGGGTTTGGTACTTGCTTATTGCGATTATCTTGCTGCTAGTTGGGATCAATTTCCTTTGGCATTTTGTGGGCGCTTCGATGTAGTTTCGCTCTGTCTTATTCGATATAATTTGAGATTTGAGATTACAATTAGAGTCTCTGGGATGTGAACATTTCCGCTGATTTTAGAGACTTTTTGCATATTTTATCTTCAAATCTGAAATAAAGAAAGAATCAAACTAGTGGTTCTTCAGATTAGTCCAATCAACGATAATCCACATTGCTTTGGAGTTTGGATTAGTCTGTTTATGGCTTACAATGGATGTTTAACATGCGGATTTAGATTATTTTTTTTCGAAGTTCATCATTACGGTAAGGGTTGTCAAAAGTTAACCCGACACTATTATCGATGTGAACCAAACACGAAATTAAGTGTGTTTGGGTAAAGATTTTCAATCCGTTTAATTAAATAGGTTGACATGTTTAACTCGTTTAATTAATTAGATTAGGTTTAGGTTTTTAACAGGAAAAAAAAACCTATTTAACATTGTTTAATTAAATAGATTAAATAAGTCAATCAGTTCACTCAATTACCGTTTACTTTTTGAGTGGAATTGTGAGAATATGAGGTTTAATAAAGTTGAGTGGAATTGTGAAAATATGAGGTTTAATTAAATAGACAATGGTTGAATCATGATGTTATATTAAAATCAAAAAATTGATTTGTAATGCTCGGTAATTATGTTTTGGTCAAAATATAAAGCGAGTAAACAGATAATCGGATAGCCTGAACTTGATCCATTTATATTAAACGGGTTAATGGGTAAATTTCAGGTCAACTCCTTTAACAAATGAACAGGTACAGGTTAAGGTTTTTAACCCGTTTAATAAACGGGTTAGGTTCAGGTTGAGAATTTCTCAACTCATTTAAGTTCGACACGAACACGAATACTAATTCGACTCAACCTGACCTGTTTGACATCCCTTAATTATGGCATTACTTGTATCTTCCTTGTTCATTAACCAAGTGGATTCGGAATTTTTTATCTGTTCCACTAATGAGGGTTAGAACTTTGAAGGGAACGTATACAACATCAATCCAATCCCTCAAGAACTTTGATTAAACGATGTCGATTTGATATTTTTAATATGAACTAATTACAATGTGATGTTAAGATATCGAATCAAATGGTTGATAAATTTGTCCATATTTCTTTCAAACGATTATTGTTATTAGATTATAACATAAATGATTCCTATTGATGAAATCAAAATCAAAATCAAAATTTGCATCATTTCAAATGAGTAAGTACATAGTACTAGAAAATCTAAATCATATCATCTGAAGTGAATTATTGGTTTGCCTTATTCCAACACTGCAAGTAACACAATGATTGCAACAGTGCAATAGCCTTGTCTTGTAACATGTACAGATTCTTGAAGAAGCTAATCATATGTTCCAACATTTTAGTGCTCCACTGTTGTTTTAATGACTGCTTGAGAAAACTTCGGGGTTAAAGAAAGGCAGTCTCCTTTTCCTTTACTGCTCCTATTTTATGTGGATCTATTTATCATGTTACAGTCATGTTCTTTTCGACTGTTTTTTCAAAAAAATAAGTTTAGATAAGTTCATTTCAGAATAAATTCAGTAAATAAGTTCAGAATAAGTTCAGCAAAAAAGTTTAAAGTAAGTTCATAATAAGTTCAGAATAAATTTAGATAAATTCAGTTAGAATAAGTTTAGTAAAAATAAGTCGAAAAGAACAAGGGCTAAACTTCTAATATGATTTACAAAGCAATTGGGGAACTTGTAGAAGTAAAGTGACCTTTTTTGATTTTTGGTGCAGAAGGAAGTAATCCACTGCATGGTAATGTTTCAGATGTTTATTGTAAGCAACCAACTATCATATCATTATCAACAAAAAAAATAAAATATTTATCATATCATCAATTAAATTCTCTAATAGCATTCATAATAGTGTTATTTGATCCTGTTGCATGTTACTTGCAAAGAAAATGCGATGAGATATTTACTTGTAATATATTTTTTTTTAATCAGATTACTTGTAATATTTTTAAAACAAGAGTTAATAAATTACTGCAAAGCTGTTTCGCTATTCAAATTAGGGAAAGACTCATCACTCAAGCTATCTGAGGTTGTTTTTTTTTTTTTTTTTTTTTTTGGGTGTGGCGGAGGTTTTAGATAGACTTGGCAAAACTGACATGAGACCTGAAACTTGAACCAAACGACCCGGACCTATACTCGACCCGACATCCACAATAGGCTTACCCGAAAGTGGGCCTAAAATTCGAATTGGTCCGGACCAAACATTTCTTCAAAGTTGTTTATTTTTACATGACAAGCATATTGGACCAGACATAGGCTGACCCGAACTAAAGTTCACTCGACCCAAGCCGAACCAACCCAAAGTATCACTTAACCCCAAAACATGACCCGACCCAAACGTGACCTAACACGTATCCAAATCGAATGACCCATTTGTCATGTCTTGTTTTGGAGTCCGTTTTTAATGCTTATTCTCCAACCTTTTTTAATGGTAAATTACAAGATCTAGTACTGTTTGATAGGTTATGATTATGATATCTAAGAATGTTACACAATTCATTTAGAAAGACAAAAATTCAATTGTGGTCTATGGGTTTTCATTCTCTGAAGTATCTATTCAGATCATCATGAGGCTTGACATGGATTCCTCCTAGCTTGTATGTCTCTAATTGCTTGGAATGATACACGGCTTTCTGGCTCTTCGCCTTGACTATAAAGATGATGCAGTAGTCTACCGATATTTTTCAGATTCACCTCAACCCTTGTGCTCCTTGTGATTAAATGTACCGACTTCCTTCTAAGATTGATCTCGATCTACATAGTGCGTTCAAGTTACGTCTATGGCCTATGAGGTATGTTTGGAATGAAGGGTTACTATATGCTAACAATCTTACAAATGGAGAAACAGTAACTCGAAGGGGTAATGGAGAAAAATTTACAAGTTGAAATTACCTCCAATAATCAAATTTTTTTGATGTAGGGTTTTACTTACATCACATGAGGCTATATGGCTTTTGTTAAGAGTTTAAGAGTTTGTTACCAGTGGGAAAGTAGTTAGACAGGTTGTTACAGAAGTTTATATTGTTGCAGAGCTAACTGTGTGGGCTATCATTAAGAAAATTGCAAAATTCCCTCCTCTACTCTCTCTCTCTCTCTCCCCCCCTAAGTTCCTAGTCTCTCTCTTAGGTTCAACCAAAGCCTTTGAGTTTAAGATTCAACATCCTCGAGTAGTTGCTAATTTTCCAAGGCTACTCCTGCATTGTTGTATTGATGACATCAGAGCTTTGATCCCTGAAATTTCCTTTTCATTTTGAACTTTGATTGGTTGGCTTGATTCTCCAACTAATCCACCTTCAACTCAACAAAACACATTCAATTCTTGATTCTTCAATTGTTTGGCTTGCATCTTGAATTAATCAGCCTTAAAACACTGAATTCAAGATCATTGTGAATCCTGACCAACACAAGGAGCAAATCCAAATCTAGATCAAATTCAACAATCATGGAGTACCAGTTGAGGACATTGTTGGAATGGCAATTGGAGATTCAAAATCAAAGAATTGCAGAGCTCTAGGAAGAACAACAGCGGATGTTTGAGCAAATGATGGCATTATTCCAAAAAGAAAAATCAAATGAGGTAAATGCAAGATCTCCCAACGCTGAATACGTTTCGGGAATAAGAGAGGGGGGGGGGGGACACATTTAAATTTCTTGCCCAAAATTGGATTCCAGTGCTGAATGGAACAAACCCTAGAAACTGGATTAAGAAGTATGATAGATACTTTAGTATGTGCAAAGTTCCTGAGCCACAGCATGTAGATTTGAAATCCATTCATTTAGTTGGCAGGGCTGAAAATTGGTTTTTTAGTTTACATTGTTGTCAAGAAAAATGTGGTTCGGATGAATTCATTGTGGATGTGTGTGGACGGTTCAAGGAAGGGTTGGGAATCAAAGTGGTTGAGGGTTTTAAAAAATTACAACAAAATGGATCAAAAGTCTTTAATGATTCAAAGAACTCCATTGTTGCTTGATACATTTTTTGTGCACAGTTTCTTTTTTTCTTTTTTTTGGGGGGGGGGGGGGGGGGGGGCAGTCTTAAACCCCAGTTAAAACCATTTGTCAAAGCCGTCAACCGTCTAACCTTGGCTGATGCTGTGAACTTTGGTAGGCTTCAAGAGGAGGCCCTAGAGGCTTAAAAAGTACCCAATAGACCTAAGTAAACAAGCCGCCCTTATTTGCCATCCCCTAAAACTCCTTCTTAGCCATTTGCCTAATCTTTTCATAGTTCAAAGCATTCAGGTACACCTACATCTTCAGCTAGCTCTTCAAGTAGTGTTGCAAAGCTCTGTAATCAAACTTTCAAGCCTACAAGGGTTATTACAGCAGCTGAAAGAGCTAAAAAGAATGCTAAAAGATTGTGCTATTTTTGTGATATGCCCTATAACAAGGGTCATAACTGTCAAAACAAGAAAATTCCTTTTTTTTAGTGAAAATACTGGGTGAAAGTTACAAGGATGGAGAAGATTTTGAGGAAATAGGATTGGAAGGAGATTCCATTGGATTTGAAATGATGGAAACAAATCCTTGTATATCTTTGCATGCTGTAAAGGGGGTCCAAAGGTACCAAATTATAAGGATCACTAGTCATTATGGCAAGAAACCCATTCATATCCTTGGAGATTCTGGAAGTACCCACAATTTCTTGGATATTGAGTTAGCTAAGAGGTTGGGGTGTCGAATTGAACCAAGTTTCCATGCAACCTGTCATAGTAGCTTATGAAAGTGAACTACATTGTCAGTATGTATGTGAAAACTTTAAATGAAAATTGCTAGGGACTTATTTTTATTCAGATATGTTCCTAATATCCCTGGGTAGTTGTGATGTAGTTTGGGTATCTAACGGCTAAGTACCTTGGGTGCAATTAATTGGAATTTTAAAGAGTTGAAAATTGAGTTTAGTTTTGGTGGCAAGAGACGTGTTTTGAGGGGTTTGAATATGGATGGCAGTGGGGCGGGGAATCCCTGTCTCTACTGGGTCCCACCTCATATTGAGGAAAAATTCTTATCCCTAATGGTGACAAGGATGAGGACAAAGACTCAATCCCTGAGTAGGGACGGGGGAAAATTCACATCCCTATCCTTGCTAGGGATGACAATGGGGCGGGTACGGGGCGGGTTGAGCCGTACCCTCACCCATACCCGTTTTCAAAAATCGTACCTACACCCGTACCCGTACTCATCAGGTATTAAAAAATAAAACCCATACCCATACCCATACCCATCGGGTTTTGCGGGTTTTATTCGGGTTCACATAAAGAATGAAAATTAATACCCATATGCAACCCATATCCAAGTACGATATATATTTTTGCCATTATAAGATTGCAAAGTTGTGATATTTTGGGAATATATTCTTTAGAAATGTGATATAAAGTATATTATTGACTAATTTTTTGTTAAAAGGATTTGGATTGGACTTAAACCGAAAAAACGTTAAACAAAAATATTTTTTTAATTTTATTATAAAAACGGGTACGGGTAGGGTGCGGGTATGGGGTGGGTGAGGGCTATACCCGTACCAGTACCGGTTTTTCAACACCCGCCCCATACCCATTTAAAACCCATTTTCACCACCTACTTGGGTTTTAAATGGGGCGGATTTTGCGGGTTTTAAATGGGTACGGATTTCATTGTCATCCCTAATCCCCGCTTCCCTGTTCAGAGAAAGATCTCCACCCCCATCCCTGTTTTCTCCTCTCCAGTTAGGGAAAACAACCCATGCTCATCCCCATTTAGAATTAAAATTAGGTATGAACCCTTCACATGTGAACATAAGATTAAGGTCATATAGGTAAATTTAATTGAAAAAACCCTACCTATAAGTACAAAAAGTCTCTCCATTCCTTCTACCAGTGAATCAATAAGTCATGTTTCTCTCTCTTTCTCACTGCTTCTTCTAATCCTCTCAACGAGTTTGCCCTGCTACGTGTTCCCTCTCTTAGTCTTCCTCCCTGTCGTCCTTGAGTTGAGTGTTGATTGCCGAAACCTAAAAGGCCGAAACTCCCTCAATCAGATCTGGGAATCTGGGTCTTGACCTTTGGTTTGCATCTGTAAACTGTTAAATTTTTTGTTATTTATGTTTATTCCTTAGTCTATATTTGAAATTGTTGGTATATTCTTTAGTTTCTTAACTTTTTTTGGATTCAATTGATTAATTAGCTTCCAGCATTAGTAGGATTTAATTAATTAATTAACTTGTAAGATAGCTATCATAAAGAAAGGGGAAACTAGCAAGTAAAATTCCTATTGGGCACCATTCGGAAATTAGATCCCTACTGGGGACGAGAACGGGGGGTTTTTTTCCCACAACGGGGAACAACGTAGGGACAGAGGACGAGGATCTAAAAGAGAATGGAGATGGGGACTCCCATTCCCAACATACCCCATTGTCATCCTTCAGTTTAAAGGGCCATAATCATTGATGGAAAGCAATTGCTTAAGGAGTTGAATAATGGGAGTTAGTTGTGTATGCTTTAATTGATCCCTCTATAGGGTGGAAGTTAGTTGAGTAATGGTTAGCATTGTTTCTCTTTGGAAACTGAGTAGCTAACCTTATAGAAGGACTGTTTGGGCAGTATGGTGACCTATTTCACGAGCCAAAGGATCTTTTTTCCAGTAAAGGAGTCTTTAACCATAGGGTTCCACTTCAACAAGGGGTTAAGCCTATAAACATCAGGCCATATAGATATGCTTTCAAACAAAAGGATATTATTGAAAAGTTGGCAGAAGAAATGCTAGATAATGGAATAATTCAGCCTAGCAGTAGCCCTTTTGCTTCTCCAGTAGTTTTAGTGAGCAAGAAGAATGGATCTCAGAGACTTAATGTAGATTATAGGGAATTGAACAACCAAACAATAAAGGATAAATTCCTAATTTATTTGGTGAATGAACTTATTGATGAGCTAGTAGGGTCTCAAGTATTTAGCACAATATACTTGAGAGGTGAGTACCATCAGTTGAGAGTGGTAAAGAATGATGTGCATAAGACTGCATTCAAAACACATTCAAGGCATTTTAAGTTTTTAGTCATGCACTTTGGCTTGATAAAATGCCCTAACCACATTCTAAGAGGTAATGAATAATATCTTTAGACCCTTCTTGAGAAAGTTTGTACTTGTCTTTTCGGATGACATTCTTATCTATAGCAAGACCTAGCACAATATACTTGCAGCAGTGTTTTGATGTTACAAGGGTTAATTCTTTGGTGACAAAGAAATCTAGATGTGTATTTGGCATCTCAAGAGTTGAATATCTTGGTCACTTTATCTCTACAAATGGATATCCACTGATCATAGAAGCTGTTAGGACTAGGCCTACTTCTACCAATGTGAAGGAATTAAGGAGTTTCTTGGGCTTAGCAAGTTATTATAGGAAGTTTGCCAAAAAATATTACATCATTGCTAAGCCTCTGACTTAACTATTGAAACAAGATAGCTCAAATGGGATGATGGAACAACTGCAGCCTTTGGACATCTTAAAAGTCCTCTAACTACAACCCCAATGCTTGGATTTTTAGATTTTACAAAAACTAATTTTTGGTGGAGACAGATGCATCCGCATATGGGAGTGGTGTTATGCTGATTCAGGAGGAATATCCTTTGGCTTTCTTAAGTAAGGCTTTGGGTCCTAGGTGGCAAAAATTGTCAATCTATGAGAAAGAACTACTAGGTCCAGGAACTACAGGGATGGGAGCAATACTTGAGTAGTCAGCCTTTCATTATCTTAATTGACCAAAAGAGTCTTAAATGGCTACTTCAACAAAAAATCTCAACTCCCTTCCAACAATTGTGGCCATCTAAACTGGTGGGATTCTAGTATAAGATCAGGTGTAGAAGTAGTTAAGAAAATGTAGTGGCTGATGCTTTATCTAGGGTGTCTGGCACTGAATTGCTTGCACATGCAATTACATAGGTTAATACCAACATACTTAACCTCATGTAGATGAACTATAACCTAGACACTCACTTGCAGTAATTGATAACTCAGATTCAATAGGGGCAACCTGTGCATAAATACAGTTTGCATGATCGACTTCTAAGGAAAAAGGAAAGTCGATGATTGGCCCAAATGCAGAGTTTAGGCTACACATTTTTAAATGGATGCATGATAGCCTAACTGGAGGGAGCTCATGTAGGGGGGCAACCCTTAAAAGGGTTCAAAGGTTGTTTTATTGGAAATGAATGACTAAATCAATGCAGCAATGCATTAGACAATGTGTGGCTTGTCAAAGTTGTAAATCTGATAATAGCCCTTACCCTAGATTGTTGCAACCCTTGCATATCTCTAAGGAAGTTTGGATGGATATCTCTATAGATTTTATTAAAGGGTTACCTAACTCATTTGGGAAAGATGTAATTTTGGTGGTAATAGACAAGTTCAGCAAGTAAGCTAATTTTACCGCATTGGCTCAACCATTTGTAGCAGTTGATGTGGCCTAGGTATACATTAATAACGTTTTCAAATTTCATGGTTGGCCTCACAATATAGTGAGTGACAGAGATAAAGTTTTCTTAAGTGATTTCTGGCAAGCACTTCTTTCTGTTAAGGGGATAAATCCGCTCACAGCTACTTCATACCACCTACAAACAGATTGGCAGATGAAGATGGTGAATAGGTGCTTGGAGGCTTACCTGAGGTGTATATGTAGTGAAAAGCCTAAAGAATGGAGTAATTGACTTCATTTAGTTGAATGGTGGTATAACACCACTTTTCACACTTTTATTGAACAAAGTCCATATGATATGGTCTACAATCAACCTCCTCCAATTCATCTATCTTACATCCCTGCAGAAACAAGGGTGGAAGTTGAAAAATAGAACCATATAAAGAAGAGAAGACATGATTTAAATGTTGAGATTTTATCTCTTAAGGGCATAAAATAGGATGAAAACCCCGGCATATTTGCATAGGTTAGACAGAGTGTTTGAGGTGGGAAGCTGGGTTTGGCTGAAGCTCCAACCCTGCAGATAATATTCAGTACAGTCAAGAACTAACCAAAAGCTCTATCCTAAGTGTAGAAGGCAAAAATTCTGCAACCAATCAAATGATGCCACGTGTAAAAAATGGACCAACCATAAAGTGCCACGTGTCATGTTGACTTTGGTGGACCCGCTTGGTCAAAAATAAGTGCAGCCAATCAAAAGCCGCCACGTGTCATCGATGATGCAAAAATTAATAATTATTTTCTTTATTTAAAAATAAGAAAATAATTACTGGGCCTAGGCCCAAAATATGGCTCTAACCCTAGCCGGCATAGCCTATAAATAGGGGTCCTCTCCTTTCATTTGGGGAATTCAGCATTTTGTAGAATTCAGAGCTCAGACGGCAAGAAGCATCCAGCTACCAAGCGATAAGGATCAAGACTTGCAGAGTTTCAGAAACCATAATCATCCACTTGCAGATCAAAATCAAGAACAACCTTCAGAGTTCTTCAGCTGATTTGCATCAACCGAGATCAAGCATCAAGCCCTCGGAATACTCAAGTCATTAGGAGATTGAATCAGATGATCATTTTTATTATATTAAATTCAGATATTGTACATACACACTACATCAATGCAAAATTAAATTTGTTTCTAAATTTCTTGTCTTTATTTATTTTAGACTTGAAATTTGTGTTTACAAATTTTTGGCACGCTCAGTGGGACAACTCTGCCTCTCATCTCTTTCTCCTAACAGCAAACAATACATTCCTTTGAAGATAACATGGCCCCTGAGAATGCTATTAACCAATCTTCAAGGAAAGCTGTCCGATCTGCATCGCAGGGATCAACAACTGCTAGTGCTGCATCTGGTGGTGTCATGACCAGAAGTATGACAAAAGCTGCTACCACTATCATCGGAGAGCAATCAATTGTGGCTACACCATCACAGTCACATAAGATCCAAAACCTCGGCTCCAAGGTATCCGATGGAGTCAATCAAATCGCTTCAAAGGTTCTGAAGCAAAAGTCTGTTGCCGGCTTCATCATGCCACAAACAATTCCGCATGGAATGGATGAACTCCAAACCTGCACCAACCCTGCTTTCCAACCCTTCAATTCTGAAGATGATGGTTATTCAAGCAGTGATTCCTCTTTGGCATCCTCAAAGGGATCACTTTCCTCGCATACTGAAGCGGAATCATCTGACACTGTCGTCATGCCAGTTATGGTGATAGGGGCTACTAACTTTGAAGAACAACTGGCGAGCATGAAGGCTACCTTGGATAGGCTCTCTAAAGAGAGTACAGAAAAGGACGCCCAAATCAAACGCCAGAATGATCAGATTTCTGAGCTGATGAAGAAGTTGGAAAAGAAGTCCTCTGAAGCTTCCAACAAAGGTTCAGGCGCCGAAGACTCTGATAAAGAGTCCAGCCACAGCGAAGAATCTGAGGACGAGCGCAAGGCAAGAAAGGACCGCTCTTTAGGCTCGATGTCTGTTGAGCAAATTCAGAGCTTAATAGCAAATGCGGTCAAGGCTCAGTTGGGAGGAGGATCTCACAAGACCCACCTGTATACAAAGCCTTATACGAAGAGGATTGATGCTCTTCGCATGCCACATGGCTATCAGCCTCCCAAGTTCAACCAGTTCGATGGCAAGGGCAACCCCAAACAGCATATTGCCCAGTTCATTGAGACGTGCTGTAATGCTGGCACAGAGGGGGACCGACTGGTGAAACAGTTTGTTCGTACTCTAAAAGGGATCGCATTCGATTGGTACACAGACTTGGAACCAGAGTCCATTGACAACTGGGAACAAATGGAGCAGGAGTTCCTGAATCGATTCTACAGCACTCAACGTGTTGTTAGTATGACAGAGCTAACAAGCACCAGACAATGGAAGGACGAGCCGGTTCTTGATTACATTAATCGCTGGAGGTCCCTAAGTCTCGAGTGCAAGGACTTTCTATCAGAAGTTTCAGCCATTGAAATGTGTGCTCAGGGTATGGAGTGGGATTTACTATACGTCTTGCAGATGAGTAAGCCAAGGACCTTCCAGGAGTTGGCAACGAAAGCTCATGATATGGAGATAACGATCGCAAGTCGTCGTGGCAAGTCTTCTTCCTCGGCTGACGCTAGAAAGGACAAGGGTGAATTCAAGAAAAATCTCAAGTCCACTAAGTCCTCAAACAAAGAAGCCATGGCTGTTTCAACTAGGGAGCCGGTTCGAATCTCTGGAAAGCCCAAGTATGAAGACAAGAAGGGTGGATTCTCCAAGGACTCTGGAAAGAAGCGTCCTACATTGAAGGAACTGCAAGAGAAGAAATACCCATTCCCTGACTCAGACTTGTCAGGAATGCTTGATGATCTCCTTGAAAACGGGGTTATCCAACTTCCAGAACCAAAATGGCCCGAAGAAGCTGGAAGGGTTACCGACCCAAAATATTGTCGGTATCATAGGGTGGTTAGTCACCCTCTTGAGAAATGTATTACACTCAAAGAGTGTATTATGCAACTTGCCAAGGAAGGGAACATAATACTGGATTTGGATGACACTGTTGAGACAAATCATATCTCCACTCAGCTAAAGTGCTCCTCATCGCCCTGGAAGCCAAAGCATACTCAACCTCGTGGTAGAGTAAACACTGAATTGATTTCCTCAATTGGAAAGAAATTAATTACAATTCAATTTGGAAGTTTGGAGCCTATGGTAGTTCCAATTCAATCCAAAGGACCCTTAACAGAGACTGATCCTCTTGTGGATGTCTCTGATAAAGCTGATGTTGATGAAGAGGGATGGACTCTTGTCACTCATCGGAGGCCAAGGAAACAAAGCCAAGTGCAATCACCGCCTCTCCGCCGCAGGAAGAAACAAGGAAGAAAGAAGAGCCCTCGTCATTCAAAAGGAAAGAAGAAGACCAATGACGTTAAAAGGCACGAAATTCTGCCTATTGACCTACTTGAGCAGGAGTCGCTTGTCCCTGTCACACTCGAAGAGTTTTTCCCAACAGGCTTCTTTGAGAAAGTTACAGTCAACATGACTTCATGTTCTGAGCTTGAAGAAAAGGAAGACGAAGGAAGTGACGGACAAGAGGAGTCTCCTAGAGTGGCTGATAAGACCTTAACTGTCTTGGAGGCTTTGCCAGCTCGCATGGGCTGGGAGCAAATATTTTGTCTGCCTGATGAGATGCGCCAGCATGTTGTTACTGCCTTACGACATCCAGAACTTTATGCTGATAAAATCAAGGATGCAGGAGCATCAACAGAAGACCCTGTTCAGTGTGCCTATTGCAACACCGCAACCACTTTCACTGACGATGATTTGTTGTTGGGATCTAAGCCCTATAATCGTCCTTTGTTTGTGACTGGTTACATTAAGGAGCAGAAAGTCAGACACATTCTCGTAGATGGAGGGTCAGCCGTCAACATCATGCCCAAGTCTACAATGAATGACTTAGGCATCACAGTGGAAGAACTGTCTAAGAGTCGAACGATGATTCAAGGCTTTAACCTTGAAGGCCAACGAGCAATCGGCATGATTCGTGTTGAACTGATAATGGGACATTTGACGACGTCCTCCATCTTCCATGTAATCGATGCTAAGACTTCCTACAGGTTATTACTTGGGCGACCATGGCTTCATGAGCATGGGATAGTGGCTTCCACTTGACACCAATGCCTTAAGTACTACCGTGATGGGGAGAAGAAAATAAGCGGGGACGTCAAGCCATTCACTAAGGTTGAGTCTCATTTTGCAGATGCAAGGTTCTTTGAAGAAGGTGTTGCACCTAAAGAGACCATGCCGTCAACCATTTCTTCCACAGGCAAAGGTGTCGCAAAGAAAGCCCCTCGAGCAACAAAAGATGGTGCTCTAAGCAGCAGCTCGAGAAAGAAGCAGGCAAGCAAGGTAGCACCACTTCTTATATTGAGCAGGTTGCTAAACAAGCTGCCGCGTCAACAGGATCAATGCCACCAATCTTAAGGTACATACCTAGGTCTCGCCGTAAGGAGGGCGAATCACCCTTTAGCGAGTGCACAAGCAGAAGCATTGAGACTAAAGCTACTAAAAAGGATGATGGAGCTAGCATAATCACCTTAAAAGGAAGTGCAACAATTCCAACGCTAAAAATGTGGCAGGCTAAGGTGAGTAGGCCCCCTATTTCCGGGTTTGTCGTGTCTTCTAAAGAAGGCGATGACTTGCCAAGTGTACGGACTAGGGAGGGATTTGATCCTAATGTATACAAGCTTATGGAGAGGGCTGGTTACGAATTTCAAAATCCAGCTGCCTTAGGAAAGGTAGTCGAAGCCAAGCCTCATGGCCTTACTGAAACTCAGAGAAAGATTCAAGAGCAGGGAGGTTCAGTAGGCGTCTCTAAAGTTGGACTGGGTTTCACGCCACCGCAGCCAGTCAGAATCTCTGGTCGACGAAAGGACAAGAAGTTAGCGATTCAACACATCTCAGCTGAAGAAGTAGATGTGAGTGAAGATGAAAGTGCTTCACCCAACCCAAAGCCCTCTGTGTTTGATAGGCTACAATCGTCAACTTCTAAAAAACGTCTGTCAATATTTGTCCATATAGGGAAAGGGAAAGATCACAAAAGCTCTGTTTTCAACAGAGTCAAAGATCATCCCCAGCCAAAGCCTTCAGTTTTTGCCAGAATAGGAGCTGTGGAAAAGTCCTCGAACTCACAACTTCAGCACGAGAAAATTTCTGCATTTAGCCGCTTGGGAGTGGTAAATGAAGTTCAAAGCTCTATCCCGTCTCGCATGAAGCGCTTCTCTAGTCTGGATGTTAAAACAAATGGTTCATTAAGAGTAAAGAGGCGTACTGTGATCTTCACAGGTCAGCGAAAAAACTCTGACTCTAACAAGGAAGCGGAGGAAGAAGAAGTTGTTTCTTCCAATCACATCACAATCCACGAATGTGATGACTCAGACTCAGAGATAGAGTTGGCAGAAACTCCTAAGACTTTCGAAGATGGAGGGCAGGCTACAGTTGATGATTTGAAAGAGTTGAATCTTGGAACCAATGAAAAGCCTTGTCCTATCTACGTAAACTCATCACTCACACTCGAAGAGGAAAAGCAATACTTGGAACTCCTATCAGAGTACAAGGACGTATTTGCCTGGAGCTATAAAGAAATGCTCGGGTTGGATCCAAAGGTCGCAGTCCACCGTCTATCTATCAAAAGGGGTATTCCGCCTAAGAAGCAGCCTCAGCGACGTTTTCGCCCAGAGTTGGTACCGGAAATTGAAAAGGAATTCAACAAACTTATAGAGGCAGGATTCATTCGCGAGGTCAAGTACCCAACATGGATTGCAAACATCGTGCCTGTCAGGAAGAAAAATGGGCAACTTCGTATTTGTGTGGACTTCCGAGATCTAAACGACGCTTATCCAAAAGAGGATTTCCCGTTGCCTGTCACAGAGCTTATGATCGACTCAACCACAGGGCATGAAGCGTTGTCATTCATGGATTTTACCGCAGGATACAATCAGATTCTGATGGCGCCAGAAGATCAAGAGGCCACGGCTTTTCGCACACCTAAAGGCATTTTTTGCTATAAGGTGATGCCCTTCGGACTTAAGAATGCAGGAGCAACGTACCAAAGGGCAATGCAAACAATTTTTGACGATATGCTCCATAAGAAAGTCGAGTGCTATGTCGATGATTTGGTGGTGAAGTCCAAAAAGAGGGAGGACCACATACAAGATCTTCGTTCGATCTTCGAACGATTACGAAGATGTCAATTGAAGATGAATCCAGTCAAGTGCACATTTGGCGTCACCTCTGGAAAGTTCTTGGGTTTTATCGTTCATTACAGAGGGATTGAGATTGACCAATCAAAGATGAAGGCAATCCAGGAAATGCCTGAGCCTAAGAATCTCAGGGAGCTTCGCGGACTTCAAGGCCGCTTGGCATATATCCGAAGATTCATCTCAAATCTTACAGGACGCTGCCATCCCTTCAGCCACCTTATGAAAAAGGGTGCACCGTTTGAGTGGGACGAATCGTGTCGTACGGCATTTGAGAAAATAAAGGAGTACTTGACCCATCCTCCTGTGTTGGGGGCACCCATCCCTGGTAAGCCTCTTCGACTGTACATTGCAGTTAAGGAAAAATCCTTAGGGGCACTGTGTGTACAAGAAGACGAGGAAGGGAAAGAAGTCGCCCTGTACTACTTAAGTCGTATGTTGGTCGGCGCTGAACTGAAGTATTCCCCTATTGAAAAGATGTGCTTGTCGCTCGTCTTTGCCATCCAGAAACTCAAGCATTACATGCAGGCCTATACAGTGCAAGTGATCTCCAAAGCTGATCCCATCAAGTACATCTTGTCTAGGCCAATCTTAAATGGGCGACTGGCAAAATGGGCGGTCATCTTAAAACAATACGATCTCGTCTATGTGTCCCAAAGAGCGATCAAGGGACAAGCGTTGGCAGATTTCTTAGCAGATCATCCCATTCCCGATGATTGGGAGCTAAATGATGATTTGCCAGGAGAAGGTGTGTTTTACATCGATACCCTCCCTCCCTGGGAAATGTATTTCGATGGTGCAGCCAGGCGTGATGGCGCTGGTGCAGGAGTGTTCTTTGTTTCCCCCGAAAAGCACATTCTTCCGTATTCATTTGGGCTCACTCAGTTATGCTCTAACAATGTGGCGGAATACCAAGCGCTTAACTTCGGCCTTGAAATGACTATTAAAATGGGGGTCACCGATCTCAACATATATGGTGACTCGCAGTTGGTCATCAATCAACTACTTAACGAATACGAGGTTAAGAAAGAGGACCTTGTCCCGTATCACAGGCAAAAATAAGTTGGACATGGTCAAGTTACAGCACGTGCCAAGGAGTGCCAACAAGATGGATGACGCACTAGCAAGCCTCGCAGCCACTTTGGCACTGGGGGCAGAAGGAGAAATGACTATTCCAGTATGTAATCGTTGGGTTGTTCCGCTGGATGATGAAGACTCAGAGGAAGACGTCAACATGATCTGTGTTCTTGAAACAGATGCGGAAGACTGGCGTCAACCAATAATTGAGTACTTGGAGCATGGAAAACTCCCGAGTGACCAAAGGCATAAGACATAAATACAGCGGAGGGCATCAAGCTTCCTTTACTACAACAAGACGCTCTATCGACGCTCCTTTCTTGGTCTTTGGTTACGATGCTTGGACGCGGAAGAAGCAAAGCAAGCAATGACGGAAGCTCATTCAGGTGTGTGTGGAGCACACCAATCAGGGCCTAGGCTACATGATCGCATTAAAAGGATGGGCTACTACTGGCCCACTATGGTGCAAGATTGCATAAATTATGCAAAAAGGTACGATGCTTGCCAGTTCCATGCTAACTTCATACATCAACCTCCCGAACCTCTCCACCTAACAGTTGCATCTTGGCCATTTGAGGCATGGGGGATTGATGTCGTTGGACCAATCACGCCTAAATCGTCTGCTGGTCACTCATACATCCTAGCTGCCACTGACTACTTCTCTAAATGGGCAGAAGCAATCCCGCTAAGAGAGGTCAAAAAGGAAAATGTGGTCGACTTCATAAGGACACACATTATCTATCGGTATGGTGTGCCGAGGTACATTATCACCGATAATGGAAAGCCCTTCTTCAACGACCTGATGACTAGCCTCTGCGAGAAGTTTAAGTTTGCTCAACATAAGTTTTCCATGTAGAACGCCCCTGCAAACGGCCTCACAGAAGCCTTTAACAAAACACTTTGCAACTTACTCAAAAAGGTTGTCGCCAAGTCTAAATGGGATTGGCATGAAAGATTAGGGGAAGCTCTTTGGGCATATCGAACAACGTACAAGACGCCAACACAGTCGACCCCATTCGCTTTGGTCTATGGAGTGGAAGCCGTTCTACCGTTAGAGCTTCAAATCCCATCACTTCGCATCGCCATACAGGAAGGTCTGACGGAAGATGAAAATCACAAGCTTCGCTTAGCTGAACCGGAGGCCGTTGATGAGAGAAGACTTCAAGCACAACAAAAGCTAGAATGCTACCAAGCCCGTCTATCAAGAGCGTTCAACAAAAAGGTTCGACCGCGATCTTTCCAAGTCGGAGACTAGGTGTTGGCGGTAAGAAGACCGATTATTGTCTCCCACAAATCTGGAAGCAAATTCACCTCCAAGTGGGATGGTCCATATGTTGTCAGAGAAGTTTACAAAAATGGAGCCTACAAGATAGTTGGTGCTGATGGAGTGCGTGTAGGACCCATAAACGGCAAGTTCTTGAAGCGCTATTATCCTTGAAATAGAATGTTGTAAAGCTCCTAAGTAAGAGCCTAAACTGCTCGTTCTTTCAAGTTAAATTCATTTGTAATACTCTTGGCCCGCAAGAGTCTAAACTGTGAACGGCAAAACAAAACAAATAAAGAATGTTATGCTTTTGAACTACGTATGGCTTGATCCTTTAGGATATTACATTCCTTTTAGGAACGTAGGCAACTTGGGCATATTTGCTAATTACAACCAAAAATATCTTGGAATTTCTCATTCGTGCAAGGCAAATTGACCAAGACATTCCTGCACCAATAAGAAAAGGGAATTGGAATTTCTCATTCAAATTTCATTGGATCAATATCAAGTTTATTTCAAAAAAAAATCAAAAAAAAAAAAATACATAATGAATTCATATCAAAAAGGCTACGGTGTCCAGTGGAAGGTCTTCAAATCTTCGAATGATTCCTTTACATAAGCTTCAGTTTTCTCCAAGCTAGCTTTGGTGGCCGGGTCTATCACCTCAATGGCATCAAGAGTGTCAATTTGACCTTTCAAGTCGATGACTGCCTGCTCAGCTCCTTGAAGGGAATCTTCACTAGCCGTTACTTGACAACAAAGGTCCTTCTTTTGATCATCTAAGGATTCCAACTCTTTCAGCAGTTCCTCACGCCTCGAATCCACTTCCCCCAGCTTAGCCTTGAGCGCATTATAACGAGCAATTTTTGTATCCAACTGATGGGAAGCCACGTCGAGCTTACTACCGACTTCTACACGACGACTTTCTCTCACCTCGATGGTCATTCGGTCGGAGTAACTCTCTTGCAAATCTTTAAGATCGCATGCCTGGTGGACCAGCCTTTCAACTTTGTTCTTTAAAGGAGCAGCATCACCTCCTCTCTCGTGGATGAGGTCGTAAAGGCTGTCAAACTCGCCCTTAAGGCAATGAAGCTTTTCGAAAGGGGTACGGAGCACTTTGTCAAGAATAACTTGACCCGTCATACGAGCTCCACTCTGGTTCACTTCTCTTATGACAGCATTGACATTGAAAACCGAAACATCTGGTGTCGCTCTTGAAAGACGCGGTGGAGGGAGCACTTGTGAAGCATCGATTTTAGGTGTAGATTCAACTTCATCATCATCGCCAAGAAAATCTTGCCCAATGGATGACAAGTGCTCAACTGAAGGGAACCAGTGACTTCCCGATGGTAGAGGAACATATGCCAGCTTCTCCTTAAAATTCATGTCACCGCTTTCTCCCTAAATAAAAAAATAAATAATAATAATATCAATAATAATAATAATAATAATAATAATAATAATAATAATAATAATAATAAGGGGGGAGGATTAAAATGAGGGATCATGGAGGCAAGCCAAAAAAAAAAGAAAAAGAAAATGTATGTATGTATTACCATGCATGCGGTGGGGCTAGGATCGCAATCCAAAATGTCCATGATATTTTCCGCGCTGTCGGGAGGCGGGAAAACGGTTTTCCCAGAGTCCAATTTACTTCCCCCAACATTGGACATGCCCTGCTCATCAAGAAGACAAACGATGATAAACTTCAGCTTTCGTCTACACGCTGTAACAGGCAAAGGCTCAAAAGTAAGTCTAACCTCGTCGGAAGCCTCTGGTGCCATAGGGACGCTCTGAATAGGGACTGCGGAGATAGGTGCGACGAAGGAGGCAACACCCACCCCTGGAATTTCTATTTGAGGAACATTGTCTTCTGTTTCAAGAGCTGGAGACCTCAAAGGCTTTCGAGAACGAATGATCTTGAACTTAGGCCTCGAGCCAGAAGAAACCTCATCTCTCTGAATATTTTGGGCAGACGAACTGGCTCTCTTCCTTTTTGAACTCCCTCCAGAATGAGAATCTGATGAAGTGAGGAACATTTTGGACCGCCACTCTTGGAAGCGACGAGTGAATTTCCTCTCCAAAGAAGGGCATTGACCAGGAAAAAACACGCGAGAATTGGTCCCATAGCGTATACAAGCTTGATGGAGTCGAAGCATAATTCTTGAGCTCGGGAGGATGGAGAAATCTATGTCCGCATGAATGTCTTGATGGAAACCAAATTGTCTGCTGAACCTATGGGGGCAATAGTGCTCCATAACAAAACTATCCTCACAACGACAACAGACATAACTTGAACGGATGCTGGCAAAATAAGCAAAGTCAGCCCGCGACAATTGGCCGTTATCGACGAGAGTCACCTTGAGTCGATGCCTTATAGCAGAATTCAAGCAGAAACCCCTCCCAGAACTGATGAGCTCACGAGCTTCGTCAAGGTCAAATGTTTTAGCCCGACCAAAGCCATTGAACTTCGGCATCCTGAGGTTATTGGAGACGCTATCATCAGAGTCATATGTTCGGAAATATTTAGCCACCCAAGCATAAAGAAAATGTGAGGGGTATGACCTCCCTTTCTGCCTGGATGAGCGGAGCGACAAATTTCACCAAGGCCTCTATAAATGCTCGCAAGGATGGCCGAAGAAAGACAGTATGCTTGACCACCTTCCATGCTTGATGCCACTGAGAAAGTCCCAGGACGAATGGAACCAGCATCCCTGACTGGAAGTGCGAACAAGCACAACCACCATGAAAGAAAGGTTGCGATGAATGTCTTCGTGCGCTCGCCTTTAGGTACGCATAGCTCGTCAAAAACAACATGAGATTCGTTCCACCCATGAACTTCAGTAGCGGAAGATATAATGTTTGGGAGAGGAACTCAGCTTCGACGGTCTGATTTTGTGGGAGCATAATATTTGACTGGTCCACGGAACCAGAATGCGATCCATTCCTCTATAGTCGGTTTGTGGTCAAAACGTTGTCGAAGAATATGATATGCTTTAAACAAATGAGTGCAACTCCTCCCCATGCCAGATTTGAGCTCTTTAGACGGAGGGACAACTTCATCATAGAGAAAGCCTGACAATGGAAACCCAAGGAAGCCATAGATGTCTAATAGAGAAATCGATACTTCGCCTTTCGAGGTATGCAAAGAGTTCATTTCAGGGCACCAGTACTCGCATATTGCTCGAACAATATTTGGACACTTGTCATAAATAAAGAGCGATGCGTAAAGAGCGTCAAATAAATGATTTGCGACTAGCGAGTCTTTGCAACGGGTGAGAACAACTTCTAACCATTCCCAATATAGAGGCGTGTAAGAAAATTCTCCTTGGCATGGAAGCTACTCCCACGATCTCTGCCCGGCATGTATGTCATGGTGCAATAGCTGATACGACGAGACGTTTTTCTGGAGATTAGGGTGACTTGACAGTAAAAATATTTCTCCTGTTTTCAAATTTTCTTCCGACCAAGAAGGGAGGCTCGGCGGACCTTCAGGACATTTGGATTTGGAAAAGTGAGCTATGGGTCTGCGAATTTGCAGCTTCGTCTCCTTTGAATCTCTGTTGTCCAGTCGAATGCACAAATATTGACGCCTGTTATACGACTCATCTGAAAAGACAGTCATGTGCAGAGCAAGCCTGAAAAAAAAAAGAAAAAAAAGGGGGAAATTAATTATAATCAAAAGTCGAAAATTTATAATGCGACTTTGGTGGACCCTTGCGGATAAAACTATCCAAAAGTCGAAAATTTATAGTCGAATGCGACTTTGGTGGATCCCTGTGGGCAAACCATCGAAATGCTGAAAATTTATAATCAAAGGCGACTTTGGAGGACCCTTGCGGGCAAACCATTCAAAGGCCGAAACTTTATAGTCAAACGCGACTTTGGAGGACCTTTACAGGCAAGCCATCCAAAGGTCGAAAAATTTTATAATCAAAAGGCGACTTTGGTGGACCCTTACGGGCAAGCCATCCAAAGGTCGAGAAATTTTATAATCAAAAGGCGACTTTGGTGGGCCCTTGCGGGCAAATCACCCAAAGGTCGAAGAATTTTATAATCAAAGACGACTTTGGAGGACCCTTGTGGGTAAGCCATCCAAAGGTTGAAAAATTTTATTATCAAAGGCAACTTTGATGGACCCTTGCGGGTAAAACCATCAAAAGGTCGAAAATTAATAATAGGTGTCAATACTCTTTCTGCAAATTGTGGCGTGAATAATCTCTTCAGTCTGACGCTTGAAGTATGCTACACTGCGAATATTTGATCTACACACACCACAAAAAAAAGGAGGCGTTAATTTATGTGCCAAAAAAAAACAAGAAAAAAAAAACAAAACAAAGGGATTAAAAGAAAAAAAAAAGGGAAAGGAAATTGTTAGAGGCAAATCTATGGGCTGCAGGTCACCGGGCAGCGGAAAAGAAAAGACAAGAGAGCAAAATTACTATGGAGTGTTGGTTCTGGTGAGACCAACACTTTGAGGTAATTTGCCTCTAAATTGTCAAAAGCAAAGCCTGGGCACACGCATGCTGCTCTGTTCTTCGTTCTCGCTGCTCTGTTCTCTCTCAGGCCCCATTGCCATGGCTGCCCGTCTCTCTCTCCTATGTTCCTTCCCATATTTTTTTCTCTCCTCTCTCAATATCACCTTCTAAATTCGCAATTCAGGCAGCCAATTAGGGTTTCAATTATTTGGTGGAGGTTGATTTTGCCGATCTGGGGGTATGATGCTGTGGTCTGATTCGGTGATTTGGTGGTGAATTGTTTGAGGTTTGAAGATGTGGTGGTGATGAAATCATGAAATTAGCGATTCCCACAGCTGTTGAGGTGCAGAATTTGATGAGAACAATGATTTTGATGCTAATAGTGATGACGATGATGTTGATGCTGGGAAGTCAAACGGTGAGGAAGAAGAAAGAGGAAATGTAAAATCTAAGCAAAAGAATAGCAAGGGCGGAGGAAACGAACCACCTAGAAGACAGAAGTCTGCCCAGAGTGGAGAGGATGATGATAGCGACGATGAAGATGATACCAAGCTGGCTGCTGGAAAGAGGAAGTTCGCAAAAGCGCAGGAAAGGAGACGAGCCAAAATCGAAACAAATAAAAATATATGAAAAAATAATAATAATAAAGTATATGCTAAATAAAAAATAAAAAAGGGAGCTACCTCAAGTTGTAGGTACTGAATAAAAAAAATTGGTGAATTGGAGGAACCTGTAGATGGGTTTATATAGTAGGCGATTGAAGTTTCCTACTGTTACTCCAATTCAAATATTGGTAAATTTTATCACTTTGAGTTAGTGACAAATTCTATCTAGAACTGTTGATAGAATTTTATCACAAATCATAAACTTGAAAATTATCAACAAAGAAAAAAGAAGAAGAAAAAAAAAGCCAAACAAGAAAAAGGAGGACAAAAAGAAGGAGGAAGCCATACGGCCCCCCCCCAAAAATAAAAATAAATAAATAAATAAAATGGGGAGGGTTTTTTGGATCCAAATTCATTTTTTTCAAGCCTTATTTCAAAAAAATGGGGGGGCGTAAAAAAAATAAAATAAAAAAATAAATAAAAAAATTGGCCTGTCAAATTCTTGATCATTTGCATCAATTAAGCATTCGAGACCTGACTGCTTCAAAAAAAAAAGCATGCTCCAAGTTCGTATACACGACCGACTCTCGAGGGGGCATTTGTAGAAGGTAAAAATTCTACAACCAATCAAATGATGCCACGTGTAAAAAATGGACCAACCATAAAGTGTCACGTGTCATGTTGACTTTGGTGGACCCACTTGGTCAAAAATAAGTGCAGCCAATCAAAAGCCGCCACGTGTCATCGATGATGCAGAAATTAGTAATTATTTTCTTTATTTAAAAATAAGAAAATAATTACTGGGCCTAGGCCCAAAATATGGCTCTAACCCTAGTCGGCATAGCCTATAAATAGGGGTCCTCTCCTTTCATTTGGGGGATTCAACATTTTGCAGAATTCAGAGCTCAGACGGCAAGAAGCATCCAGCTACCAATCGATAAGGATCAAGACTTGCAGAGTTTCAGAAACCATAATCAGCCACTTGCAGATCAAAATCAAGAACAACCTTCAGAGTTCTTCAGCTGATTTGCATCAACTGAGATCAAGCATCAAGCCCTCGGAATACTCAAGTCATTAGGAGATTGAATCAGAGGATCATTTTTATTGTATTAAATTCAGAGATTGTACCTACACACTACATCAATACAAAATTAAATTTGTTTCTAAATTTCTTGTCTTTATTTATTTTAGACTTGAAATTTGTGTTTACACTAAGTATTATGGCCCTTTTCAAAATATATCAAAGGTTGGAAAAAATGCCTCATATTATTGGCTACAGGGATCAGAAGCTAATAGAATCAGGCAGCCACTGGCAATCCTAGACAGAAAGCTTAAAAAGAGGGGCAACAAAGCTATAGTGTAGTTCTTGGTGCAATGATAAGGGTTAGTCAGCAGAGGATTCTTCTTGGTGCGATGCTGAAGAAATTGAGATAAATTTTTCTGAAATTCTAAATTTGGTGTGTTGAGTATTGAGACCTTACAGCTCAGTCAAATTGTTGTATTGCTTACTTACTTTTGTAAATTCTAGGGAAGGGAACATGATACAGGGTGTTGCATCATATGAGGCTCACGTGGCTTTTGTTAAGAGTTTGTTACTAGGAAGTTGGCAAAAAAATAGTTACATTATTACAGAAGTTTATATTGCTGTCGAGCTTACTATGAGAGGCATCATTAATAAAATTTCAAAATTCCCTCTTCTTCTTCTCCTCCTCCTCCTCCTCTCTCTCTCTCTTTCTCTCTATTCCTAATATCTTTCTTAGGTTTAACCAAAGCCTTTGAGTTTAAGATTCAACATCCTTGAGTAGTTGCTCATTTGTCAAGACTACTCTTGCATTGTTGCATCATTTTTGCTTAGAAGGCTAGATCAATTTTTGTATCATACTTCTAAAAATATACATTTTCATAAGTTAATTAATCACCTGTGGATTAAAATATCTCTATAGGACAATTCACAAATGCATATGGATAAAAATTACTGTAAGGTTTGTAAAAATATGCATTTTTATGAGCACAATATATATTGTCTCCATAAAAGGGGAAATTGACCTATGGACATGCATATATGGAGGATGTAAGTAAATTTGCTTAGTAACAAAGAGGTGACAACGAATTAGATTTGGGTCAGATTCACTTAGATTCAGACAAGTCCATTTTTTCCTTTGGTATAGATCCATATCCAACCAAATCCATTGGTTCCACATAGACCCATTGAATATGTAGGTCCTAAATATGTCTTAAATGCATTCATAGCCTTTCTAGTGTTAAGATTGAACATAGTTCCATTAAAGGGGCCTAGTAGGTCCTACATGAGCATAGAAATATATCTACATCTAGATCCTCTAAGGTCCAAATTCTTTATAAAGTCTACTGGATCTAATGAAGTTCCCACCAAACCCTACCCAAACCTTCAATTTTACCTTTTGGTCGTTTGCCTCTTTGAAACGTCCAAACTCTTCTATGGTCTTTAGATTCTCGAACATAGTATGCATAGAGGCTGCAGAATTCATAACCCAGTTGAACTTAATAAGATTAACCATCGACAAAAAATAGATCATCTTTAGGGGTGACAATGGGGCGGGTGCGGGGCAAGTTTAGCTGTACCCTCACTCATACCCATTTTCAAAATTAGTTCTCATACCCATACCCATATTCATCGGGTATTGTAAAGTTATACCCATACCCATACCCACTGGGTATAGCGGATATGCGGATTTTATTTGGGTACATATAGACAAAAAAAAATTAAACTCATTTTGTACCCATATTCAACATCAAATAGCCAATATCTCACATTAACAGCAACCTTCCAACAACATATCGCATCACATCAAATATAACTAAATCTTTGTCAATCAAAGTAATGAATTAGCACATTGACAATTATAGTTTTAAACAAAATGTTCCACCAAGGTCTTGAATATCATACAACTCAAAGCAACTAGCAAAATAGTTAAGTAAAAGTAACAAATTAGAACTTTAAACAAACGGGTATAGGTTTTATGTGGGTCGGTTATGAGACAGGTCGAGGCGGGTACGGTATTGATAAAACGAGTATGGGACGGGTAGGACTCATGCCCATACCCATACCCACACCCATTTACCATTACCTGCTCAATACCCATTTTTTTCTATTTTCATCACCCATACCTATACCCCATTGGAGTGGGTTTTAGGCGGGTACGGGTTTATTCGCCGGTCCTAATCATCATCATCAGTTTTATCCATGTTTGCTTGAGATGACTATTCATCTCTTAGTTTTATCCATTTTTGGCCATTGACTTTGATAGTGGCCCTTTCCTGCATAGTTGTAACAGTCAATGTTGCTCAATCTTTTGACCTAGACTTCGATCTACCATGGTTTCCATCCTTCCTCCCTCTAGTTTGTGTCCTCCCTTGCTCGGAGCCTTCCACAACTGACAATTGGTCAATGTTATTTATAGTCTCCCGCAGCATCATTCGCTTACTTCTCGTAAGGTTGTAGTTGCCTCATCTAACTTCAAGGTTGTCCTCCCTATGATCAAAGTTTGTACAAATGGCTTAAAGACTTAGGAAGTGAGGCCAATAACAACAATGCTTGCCCGTCCTCCTTGGAGGTCTCTTTGATGTTCAATAGTTGGCACACCAACTGGTAGGGGCGGAGCCAGGATTCAAAGTCAGGGGGTAAGATTAATAATACACATAATATAAACTTTAATGGTTCTAAAATGAAATGTGTAACAGGCAGGGGCGTTGAGTATGCGTGAAGGTAGAGAGAGGAGGACGGTACATGGCTGAGAAACAAAAATAGAAAAAATTTAAAGGGCACTCGCAAAAATTCAAAAAAAAAAAACACAGAAGGCAGCACAAGGAGTCGAGCCTCCAACCTCCCACACAAAGCAACAAGTGGCCAACCACTCAAATGTGCACATCTTTATGATGTATTTGGGAACTAATTAATCTATATCTATTTTTTAACCAGAATATCCCATATTTAATTTTTTTTTCCAAAAAGCTGGGTCCCTTGCCCCTTAGTGGCTCCGCCCCTACCAACTGGTTAAATGAGTAGCATGATCTTAAAGATTTCCCCCCTCCTCCATCTTAAGAGAGTACATGATAGGCCCATAAGCGCACGGTGACGTTGTAGCAAATCAAGGTCGATCCCACCGAGTGATTAGGCCAAGCTACTGGGCTATATTCCCTCACGATATGCTAAGCGAATTAACATGAGAGATTGAAATTAACCTAATCTACTATATAATCTAATGGATAAATATTCAAGGAATTAAGTCAACCACTGAATTACCCGGTTCAAGAATAGATAAAGCACTCTCTCTTTAGTTAGGAAATTTCAAGACTGATAATCGAGATATCACAATCCTCTTTCAAGGCGAAGTGAAATGCCCAAATCAAATCAATCATTAATTCTCATGGATTCTCAACTAGTCTAGGTTCATTAGGTACGCGAGTATCATTTTAGGTCTCTCAATCGGTAATTCTCTCTCAAGATATCACACAATCAAGTCAAATTTGTTGATTCCGACATCAGATTTCACCTTTTAGTACTTCACCCGACATCTAATACAAGCACACAGGCAATCAAACTTCTTACAAGCAATTCAAACTCCAAACTTGATGAAATAAACCCAACAATTCAAAAGCGCACCAAACAATCAATTCAAGATCATAGGCAAACGCAAGTTCAACATCAATCCCAAGAATTACAACTTAACATGAATTACATAATCTAATCTATCAATCTAGAAAGCAATAAATGTAAAGGAGAAAAGAGAAGAGAAAGGAAAGAATTGCTTAGCCAGAACGCGTACTTGAATCCGTCGATTTGCAAACATGATCCCGCTTACTCGTGAATCTTCCTCTTCTACTTGCTCTTAACTCTCGCTAATCTAACTTATAATCTAAGTAGAATGGAAAGGGATATGGAGAAGGGATGAGTGTTGAAATGAGGATGAGAGCCTCATTTTATAGCAAAGTTGTTGGAAGCCGAACAAGCACATGAATAAATGGCATTAAAAACTGCTTGGAATTTGAAAAGTCGTGAGAAAACAAACAGCCTCACGGGAAAGAGGTCCATCGCAGACAGTGGCCTTCATCACGGACCGACCGTGGTGTCCATTGGCTCGGTGTTCTCTTATTCTTCTCTTTCTTCAACAGGCACAGTGACTTGGGGGCGTCCATGGTGAGTCATGAGGATGACTTTTAAGGGTTAATTCTTGATCAAAAATATCTCAAAACCTGCAAAAGCCATCAAAGCACTATACCCAAGCGTAGAATGGGATTTTTTGGATAAAAACTAAGCATAAAACTTATGAATCCCCTTAAAACGCATCAAAATGACCCTAAAATGATATGTTCTATGGGTACTTATCAAACTCCCCCATGCTTGAATGCTTGCTTGTCCTCAAGCAAATACTATCGAAAATTGACAAGTGGAAATGCATCTAGGACTCAAAACAGAACAACCTCCTTAAAGTAAGCAAGTCATAGCATATCACAAGCAAAAGTGACAATCAACGACAACCCCAAGTAGTGCGCCAAACATTTCAAAATTAGGGGAAGAAGATTTTTGAAGAAGTATAATACCACAAGCTCGATATCAAACTTGATCACCCCCAAAAGAACCACAAAGCATGTCATGCAAGCACATGGAATTGAATAGAGCCAAATGGACCAGTAAAAACTCACTTTGGGAAATTTAGAACACTCCCGCTCATGTGTTTGAAATATAGCATAGGTTCACTCATGATTTATTCCAAAGATGCAATCTACCATATGCTTGACAAGGCTCTCAAATTCTCTACCACTAAAATGCATTATGCTCAAGACAATCAAGAGGACTTTATTCGGGTTGTAATGTGGGCTAGAAGGGTTAAGGGAAAGCAGTGGACAAATGAATTTGGGCAGTGTAGAACTACTTAGCCAAGTAACTAGGGAGCAACCAACAAAACACCAAGCAACTATGAAGTTTACCAACACTCCAAACCTCAAAAATACAATGAACATGCCCCAAATGAATCATATAGGAAATGAGTTGATAAAAAAAGAACTCAAGCTATGTACGTATCCAATGTCAATCACTTAGTTTTTTTCCTTTTTTCTCATTTTTTCATTTTTTTCATTTTTTTTTTTCGCAACATGACTTTAACTTCCTTTTTTTTCTTCAACATAACTTTTTCTCTTTTTTTTGTTTTTGCATTTTTCGGGAAATGAAATGAAAATTGAAATTATTAAAAGGCATAGGATCACTAACTATCAACTCACAACTGAATCTATATTTACACAACCCAAATAAGAGGGAACCAAAGCAAATGCTCAATATCATCAATCCCTTAACAAATCAACATACCAAAGCCACCTTAACCTCATTTACTCCCAAAACCAACCACTGCATAGATGAAGCGATGCTCCATAGATTTGACTTAAAAGTAGGAATATATATTTAGCCAACGGCTAATATGAAGGGATCAAAAAAAAAAAAAATGGATTATAAGCTCAAAGGGACTAGCAAAGGGAATAAACATGTAATACAAGGGTAGGCTATTTGGCTATGTGGCTAAAATGACCAAAGAAAGAAATGCCTATATCATATCGTCAACTATGCATATGCTATTGTGGTTTTGAACAAGAGTGAAGGCAAGTTCTAGAGATGCAACATGGAAGCGCTACACACATGAAAGAACAATGAGACTAAATATAATGAATTAGTCCAAATAAAGCTCAAAATCTCACGGGGTATCTACTAAAGTCTCAATTAGCTCACAAAATGACTCTCATATAACAACATTAGTGTTAAGGACTCCAAGAGATAAAATAGTTCTCAAACAAGGCAATGGTCAAAACAAGAAATATTTACAAAACCTTCACAAATTTTAGCACCAATAGGAATTACATATCAAAAGTTACTCAGGCTCATGAAAGCTCTTATACCTAGCAAAAACATCATTGGAGGTTATCCAAACCAATCCACACCATTGCTCCATGCAATCCCATGTGCAAATCAAAATGCAACTGAATGCAAAATACTAATGTAAACAAAAAGAAACCTAAAACTATATGTTCTAACAAATATGTAAGATAATAACCAAAAATGAAAACATAAAAACTGCCTTCCCCCCATACTTAGATAAAGCACTTTTATTCAAAAGAAGGAAAATTTAGAGAAAGGGAACAAAAGAAAACAATCTCACTAGGTTAGGTGCAGAGTGCACCTAAGCTATGCGGTCTCATAATAACCGGTGTACATGGAGCATCAGCTACTCCATCATGATGTCAAGACCCGACCCTTTAAATCGGACATCATCAAGGCATGCAAAAGCTTGTCAAACTCCTCAGCATAGAGTTTCCAAGCATCAAAATAAGAGAGCATTAAAATAATCACAGTAAAGAAAGTTAGTGCTCTCTTCAACAAAGGTGAAGCCATAGAAAAATCAAAAGAGAAAGTAAAGAAAGTGTTCCACATGATTGTTTTTTGTGCTTATCCACTAGGTACATGCAATACGGGTCAAGGAAGGCATCATACCCACAAAAGTATCATAGGGAAAGAAAATTATCAACATTTCCACCAAGCATATTAAACATGTTATCCACAGAGCCCAAATCAACATTAGAATCACAAATCTTAGGATTATCAATGGGTGCATCTAAAGAATACTCGAGGAAAATAGAGGGTTGTGAACACTTAGGGAAAACATGGGAATGATCAAGGGTAGGAGACTCCTTATGCATAAACATATCATGTGACCCCTCCAAATGAGTCTTATCTAGATCATGCACCTCATCTAAAATATCTTTGGACTTAAAACATGTATCAGAAACATCAATCCTAGCATCAAACCCAAAAGGCTCACCCACCTCGAGCCCCATACACTGAGCTAAAGGAAAGGACGAGTCCAGTAAGGAAAGGACGAGTCCAGTAATGATAAGACAACATCAGTATTGTTACAGGGTGATGCAAAGTCAGGTTGCCTATAACATGCATAATAAGAACATGGATTTATATTATGGTCAGAAGAATTATAGAAATCACACCAAAAAGGAGCATAATAAGATCTAGAATAGAATGTGCAAGGATCAAGAAATGAATATCTAGAAACACAACTTGCCTTCTTGAACTCAAATGAATCCCAAGCAATCCACTTAAGCAAATAACATGCATCATTAACATTTTTATCATGAAAATTCCAATACTCTAAAAGAGTTCGGGTTTTACTATTCACACCCTCATCAACAAGGTCTAAAATTTTTCACTTGCCAACACAATAACCACATTGAGCAAGAAAAACATTCAAATGCTTAAAATACCTCCAAAATAATTCATGCTCAAATTAGGGGAAATGGAAAATTGCCTTTGTTTTTTTTTTTCTTTCAAAAATTATTTAACTTTTTAATTTCAAATTTTTTTATAGGTTTTTTTTCCAAAGAAAAATAAAATGCTTAGTCAAACCTATTAGGAAAAACCCAACATTTGACGTTAGTCCCCGGCAACGGTGCCAAAAGCTTGATACGACCGCCAGTGCACGGGTAGCCGTAGAATAGATAAAGATATATAATTCCTCAGAGACTAATATAACTTATCGAGTCTTATCTGTCAGAATGTGCTGAGTAAAATTCTAATTCAAAGGGGTTGATTTAACAACTTCGAATTCACTATTCTGAATCAATCAAAGAGAAAATATGTCTAGGAATTCTCATAGTTATGAAAGGGTATTTGATCAAAATGACAATCATGTGCTTTTCTCTAATCGCTTAATCTCGAGAAGTTGCAATCTATCTAGAAATTTGTTCTATTATTTCGAAATCAATCAAATTTGCCTAAACTAAGCAAAAGTCGTTCTTTCAAACTAATTTGCCTTAATTCAAGTTAAATATCTTCGATTACTTTCTAGTCCTCCTAACATGAAAATCTCTCTTTCGAGACGACTCCTCGTTAGGTTTAATCAAGCTGTCTAACAACCAAATCTCACCTTTCAGTTTTTCACCCGATTGTTTCATGTAAGCTATCAAATTTTGGCTAATAATCCACTCACAACAATACAATTACTTGATAAACAAAATCAAACCAATCATGAAGATAAGCACAATTTTATAAATTAAAACATGATCCAACTAAACTTTCATAAACTACTAAATTCCTAGACAAAAAGTAAATTACTCACACATGATTAAGCGCTAAAAAAAACTAACCAATAATCCGGCGAAATCTGAAAGAAAGGTTTGACTGAGATAGCTTTCAACCAAGGGCTTCAAACCGCCTCGAAAACCAAACACATACACTCAAAAATTTTCTCACCAAAACTAAAATCAAACTAGAAATCTTAAAAGAAACAACAAAGTTTGAGAAGAAAACTATGCTAAAGTTTAATCTATGCTAACTCCATGCTTGTGTTCTTCTTCTACTGTTGCAGAATGGGGCCTTTTATAGAGGGGCTCGATTGATCTTTGCCACACATCCGGAGGAAGATGAAGAGGTAGTAGTTTCATGCTCACCACGGTCCGACCGTGGTCTGGGCTGGAACTGGCTTTATGTTCTATTCTTACTCCACGGGTGTAGCAACTCATGAGTGTCCGTGGGGGAGGTCAAAATACATCTATTTATGGTCAAATGTTGGCCAAAAATGCTTAAAATCCTGCAAAATACATCAAACAACTATACCCAAGCATAAATCACGAATAGGAATATAAATAATAACATTAAGCACATAATTCTCACAAAAATTAACACAAAATAGCCTTAAAATGATGTATACATTAAGCACTTATCAGTATAACCCCATCTTTAAACATAAGCTATTTGTCAACGACTGTGCGAAATAGATGCCTTGTAACTTTGACCACAAAGTTGTTGGTGTCTCCTCCTTCCACACGTTCTAGTTTAATTTTGGTGTAAGACCCAAGCAAAAATCATACTTAGGGCCTTCTTTTACACATGCACCATCATCTAAGCTATCTGGCTTAGACTTCTAAAGCCTGATCAAGACCTTGCTGCGCAAGGAGGTCTTTAATCGTGCTTTACCACAACTAAAAATTCATCTTTCTGTCAAAGAGAGGATCTCGAATCTAGGTATACTCGCCATAGCTCTGATATCACATGTTTGGGAGATCCAAGTAGGGAGTCCACTTCAACCAAGACCCATAGTAACAAGCTCAAATGAAGTTCAATCCTCAAATCAAGTGGTGATAGAAGTAGTCCACTTATCTTATATATCATGGCTCTTCTTCTTAAACATCCGATGTAGGACTCCAACTCATGTGTGACATGCCAGACGCAAACTAACATAATTCATGGCAAGATCTTAAGGGATTCAAATTGCTCAACCGATATAATAGATTATTAGACAAGCGAGGTTTACAATATCTCTTTTTTTTATAAAAAAAATTACTATGGACTTCTTTGGTTATTTTGATTACCCAACACACACACACAAAAAAAAAAAAAACTTGGAGAATGGTTCACTATTACATCGTTGATCACTGTCGAAGAGGACTACGAGTGTAGACCTTAAATGTGTCGTCTTTGGTGATATTGTGCATTTCATTTTTCCTATTTTCATGATCTTAAATAAATGCATTTAAGACAAGGGGGGAGTAACATTAACCATTACGCAGCTACATGAACTACCTCAAAAGGAGGAACATGTATGATACATGTGACTTAGACTTAAACTGCTTATAAAATTTTTATATCATCTGTTCTAAAAAAGGCTTTCAATAAATAAATTAGATGTTAATCTCTACTATCTCAATTTTTTATATGTAATTTTTCATTTGTCACTATCGTTTATACGTAATTTGCAATTGTATTATTACTTTTTTACTAGCTAAGATCTACGCGTTGCCCAGGAATTAATTGATGTCAATAAATATATAATACCTTGAATTTATTATTAAATAATTATTTAGTCTATCTGATATTTAAATTAATATGTATTGTAACTCTAGTTAAAATGGAGGAACAAAGGCCAAAAAAAAAAAAAAACGAAGTTATAATATATTTCAATTTAAATATCCCATAAATTGAACAACAATTTAATCCTAGATTCAAAGTATCATGGAGTCAAGTGTTAGTGACGGTAGCGAAATTTCCTCGAAATAAGAGTATAGGAATTTCAACACAACCTATAACTCATGACAAAGTGTAACCTGTGTTGCTCCATCAAACTATGCCAAAACTCCTCGTCCTATCATCGGACTTCAACATATCATAAAATCAAGCGTAATTACCTCGTGCATGTTAGGGTGCTTTTTTTTGGGTTGGAGTGCTCATAGAGTCAATTGGTACAGCACAATACCCCCCAACCCCCAACAAACCTGTATGTACAATTGTATGTTTTCTCAATGTTAATGAAGCCAAATAAAACACGAATCCAAATCCAAATCAAAACACGCATTAATGAACATAGCATGGTAAAATTAAAAGTAAAATAACAAAATGAGAACTGAATAAAAATACCAACCGAAGATTATATAAGCAAAAGCTTACCCATTACTCTTTCCCCTAATGACCTTCGCTCGTCGTTTGAGCGTTTAGATCAGCCAACAAGTTTTCACTATTCATGGTCACTACCTTAAAGGGCAGCCTGGTGCACAAGCATCTTGCGTTCACGCAGGGTCCGGGGAAGAGCCACACCCCAATGGGTGAATTGTAGGCAGACTTTAATGGAAAAATAAACCACACAAGTTAAATATTAAAGTGAGCCAAGCTTGGGTTTCAATTATAAAGTGCAAAAGATAAAGTGATACAAATAGGAGTTGAGTTAGTAGGAGAACAAACTCATCCCTTGCTTATTCATGGTGTTGAATGGACGCATAGCTCAAATAGAGCAACACGGCCACTATGGAGAGAATATCTAGCAATTTCAAAGAGTACATATATTCCGATGTTACCTCCGAATTTAAATTCTTCTCTCACTCTATTGTTGAATTTATATTCTTCTCTTACTCCTAACCTTTATCCCCTATAGATTGTCGTGGACCATTCTCCCTTATTTTACTTCATGAAAACTCAACCCCCTGCCCTGCAGATTCATTATCTCTGTCTCCCCCCATTCCACCGTTCTGTTCTCTTAGCAACAACCAAATATTGACCTTCTCAATTCAATCATCCCTTTTGTATAATCTGAATTGTCATTGACATTTCTATATAGTGAAAATAAGTTTATTGGAGGCAGAAGACAATCATCCCAAGTTAGGATTGTGCTTGAGAATCCCCCCTCCTCAACACACATATTCCTCCACTACTCAGACTCATTTTGGAAATCAATAATACGCCATCGTCAAACATAAACCTGTACGAAACCAACCTCTCCCCCAATTCATGGAACCTTGCACCTCACCCAAAAACAGAAAAAATAAAAAAAAACCTAACTCACCAAAAATTTGATAAAATAGAAAAATCAATAGTAAAATTTGAAGAATTAAGAAAACCTCGAGATTCAAGAGACCAACTCAATCACACAATGACCATTAGTAACAAGAAGCATGACAATTAACTGCCCTTGATAATTAAACAGGTAAATGACATAATAGCAAAAAGTAGACTAAAGATAAGAAAGGGGAAAGGTGTAAGATGTTTGCAGGAAGGCGCACTTATAGAGAAGGATAGAAAAAAATTATTTTTTGGATCATCGAGGTTAGGGCAAATAATTTTCAGACCCACATTTTCTGATAAATATTTACGAGTCCCTCCAACTTTGGGTAAAATTTTTTTGGGACCAAAGTTGAACAAACTTATCTTTTCTAAAATTGCACCAAGGACCCTAAGTTTCTTATATTTGCACATTTAACCAAAATCTTTAAAAACTCACTTTTGAAAAATAAAAAATTGTGCATGTGGGTTTTTGCCCATAAGTACTACTCGACGCTCTCTTCCAATTGGTATCAGAGCCATGTGACCAAAAATAATTAAGAGAATTAAGAGAATTAATAATTAGTGATTAATTAAACTAATTAACTGTGATTAATGCTTGAATCATCAACTACTTGTCCTGGACCAGATTATTCACATATTGTTCATTTACCGGAAGGACTTTCTCCAGTAGCACCTCAATTAAACTATATCACCGATATAGTTTTAGAATTAAAAGCAGAATTAGCTAAAATCAAGACTGTAGTCAAAGAGCTTAAAAAGCAAATATCTGTAATTCACCTATCTCTAGTTAACGAAGTTAGGCATAGCGACAATTCTTTTTCCAGTATTAGTACTCCATTTCTGTATAAATATCCTTTCCAAAACCCAAAGAACAAAAATCCATTTCCCTTGCATGATATTAAAATCCAAAAAGAAGTAGGAGAAAAGTCATGTGAAAAATCAGCTGAAAAAGCAAAAAAAGAAGATGATGGAGTATAAGTAGTATACTCTTGAAGAACTACAGAATATGTTTGAAAAAGAACAAAATCCAAAAGAATTAAGCAGGATCATGGGTGCAATTAGCGATAAACATTACGTGTTATCTGATAATAATGAAGAGACTAATAATGCCCAATTAAAAGAACAAATATATTAGCTGATGGATCTGATTAAACTGGAAGATCTTAATGTGTTACTGTTAGAAGAAGTCAGAAGAAAACTTGAGAAAAAATATGGCAAAATGACTGTTGAAGATGAGATTAATGAAATTGGAGAAGAACTCGACTTAGGTGAGATAGAGACCAATCTGGTTAACAATATTGTTCCTAAGCCTAAAGAATTCGGTGAACCTTGTAGAATAAATACTCATTTTATAAGACCTATGTATGTTCCAACATGGCGTACAACCAATTTTCCCTTCGTGTTCATCCCAAGGAAAACCACAACCTTTGAAGAAATTGGTCTTACTTCAATTAGTCAAATTGTATATATCTTAAACATAGATGGAGCTCGTAATAGAGAAGAAATGTTTCAGCATTGTAAACGAGGCATGAATAGTGTCTTAGACCTAAAGACTACATGGACTGCAGCAAATTTCCTAAACTACATTGAACATAGTTTCTTTGGCACTGTTGCTGACTGATATAATTCATTAAATGAATATGATAAAAACATCTTAAGAATGATGGAAATACTAGCTGTAATGTTCAAGAACTTATGTAAGGAAATTGAAACTAAGTTTATTGGAGCTAAACTTGATTCAAAAGAAAAAGCAAGAGAATGACAGAGAAAGATTAATAACATAGAATTATGATATCTCAAATATCTAGAAAATTATATTGCTGAATTTAGTGAATATTTACAAAATTGGGCATAATGAGACTAATCTTGGCATATTCTATGACAAATTACCATATTTGATAAATTTTATAATTAATGAAAAATACATTGGATGGCTTGAATGAACAAATGTCATAAATACCCTTGGTTCAACAATCTCTCATTTAAGAAAATGGGTCTATAATCAACGTCTTGATCTCCAAAAGAAAAAGAAAATTAAGAAGCAATTTCTAACTTGTTAGGATTCACCTCAACAATGGGGAAAAGAATCTAAAAAAAGAAGGAAAAGAAAATTCTATAAGAAAAAAAAGCTTTAACAAGCAAAGGGGTGAGAAATATAGAAGAAAATATTACAACAAACCAAGTCCTAAAAAACGAAGATTTTTTAGGAAAACAGCTTATTGTCTAGTGAGAAAAAACAATTGCAAATGTTGGGCATGCGGAGAAGTAGGACATTATGCTAATGAATGCAAAAATAGGATGAACAACAAGCTTATTGAAACCTTGGGAAGCTTAGATTATGTTGAGCTTAGTGAAGATGAGACATTAGACCTAACCCTAAATAACAACAAAGGCTTGTTGAAATTATATTGGACAATGAATATGAAGAAAGTGATTATGAAGAAACAAGTCATATAATGGAAAATAGCTCAATCAGTCTTGGTGATTTTCAAGGGGAAGAGTTTGTTATTGACAATGAAAACGAAGATATCAAAGGAGATTGGGTCCTTCCCATAATCCAAAAAGACATGAACAATAAAAAATCCATCTTTCAGCTAAAAAGCAAATATATATGTGAAATGATGGAAGGAGATCTGGAGATAAAGGATTGTGAGTATGACGTTGGAGAAGTTAATCTCATTAATTGAGAAAATATCCTTAAGCATAACAAAGATAGAAAGTATAGGTATGTCCATTCAGAAGTGTCCAAGTTCAAATCATTCCATTACAATATTATGGTAAAGACATTTATCTTTACAATTTACTCTGTGACATTAGGAATACTAAATTCAATAATCAAACTATCACAGGGATAAAACCAATTTGTGTAATGGGTCAGTAGGATTCAGTTGTCGACTAAGATATTATGCGAGTCTAAAAGATAAATTTGCTAAAAACTTTTTATCTCTTAATGTAAAAACAATTGGAATGGACATAAAAAGAGGAGGATATCCTTTAAGAATATTCTGAAAAATTATTTATACATTAGATAGTACAATCGACCCAAAGACTAAGGTAACAATTATAGAAGCAGAAAAGTTTGAAAGTTTGAAAAGTTTGAAAGATCCAGAGGATTAAGTTCAATCCTCAAGAGATAAAAATTGATCGTTCATGGATATCTAACTTCGCTAACCTTACAAAGATCAATAAGAAAAAATATAATAAAAATCAATGAGAAAGGTACAATCACCATTAAACCCCAATTATTAAGAAGCATGAGTATAAGATTAGATTGGAGAGAAGGATCTTCATCAGGTGAAGAAGAGCTTAAAGAAGATGATACAATTAGCCTGACCAATGAAATGAGTAGAATGAGTTTTGAATCTGCAAGACCCAGTGTAGATCAAAGTTTGAGTCCAGAAAGAAAGGCCATTGGGTACAAAACTAAAACTGTTAGTGAACCAATCTATGAGGATGAATTACTCAAAAACATGACTATGGAGATACACTATGAAGCTACCAATACAAATCCTAATAGTATCTATATCCCGATAAAGGTATGTTTAGAAGGATATAATAAATATAAGATGTGTGCTTACATAGATAGTGGTTACTCTGTATGCTTTGAAAAGAGAACATTATTTTCAGAATTTATGTGGAAAAAAGACAAGAATCCTTTACAAGTAAGGATAGCCGATAATAGTGTTATAAGCCATAATGAAGCTATAGAAGGGTTATCCATAGAATTAGGAGGAGTTCAATGCATTATACCAATTTTATAGGCTACTGATCAACCCTCTCATGATATGATTATTGAAAATAATTTTTAAAGATTATGTTCTCCATGCACCTAGACCATAAACCAAATAATATTTACAATCAATGGTCACTTAATTCCTGTTGTAAAATTAAGTCAGGCTTACATTCATTAGAAAATTGAGTTTACACGCATCCAGCGTAGTGAGAAGATAATGCCAGCATAACGTGAAATAGCACTGACAATCTCATTACTCGAATTATCTATTAAAGACCAGATTATCGAGCAACAAGAAAAATTATGTAAAGACCTCTACTACGATAATCCAATAAAATTTCTGGATAAAGATAAAATATTTGCTAAAATCACTTTATTAAATTCCAACACTATTATCCGAGTAAAACAAATTGTGTATACACACCAGGATATCCAAGAATTTGATAAAAAAAATTAATTAAAGAACTTCTGGATAAAGGATTAATCAGAAACAGCAAGAGTCCTCACACCAGCCCCGCTTCATGGTAAGAAATCATGGAGAAGAAAAAAGAGGAAAAGCATGAATGGTAATCAATTACAAAAAGCTTAACGATAATACTGTCTTTGATAGTTACTATATTCCTAACAAAATAGTCCTTTTCAACAGAACTCAAGGAACTTCTTGGTTCTCAAAAACGGATTGAAAAGTGGTTATGGGCATATTAAAATGAATGAGGAAAGTATTCCTTTAACTACATTTAGTGCCCCATAAGGACATTATGAGTGGATAGTAATGTCATTTGGTCTTAAAAATGCACCTCAAATATTCCAAAGAAGAATGGATAACACCTTCAAAGATCTTAATCATTGTTGTTTAGTTTACATCGATGATATCCTTGTCTTTTCCAAAACCATAGAACAACACAAACATGATGTCTTAGCTTCCACCCAAAGATGCATTGGCCATGGTATTATACTTGGTAAGAGCAAGTGCTTTTATGTTGAACAAGAAATTGAATTTTTAGGTCTAGAGATAAAAGCTGGATAAATCATCCTGCAAAAACATATTCTAGAAAAAATAAAAAAATTTCCATTGAAGATAGGAAGCAGTTAAAGAGGTTTCTTGGATGCTTTACCTATGCTTATGACTTCATTAAAGAGTTAGCTACACTGAAAAAGCCATTGCAACAAAAACTCAAGAAAGAAGTAAGTTGGACATGGACCACTAATGATACCAAGATTGCTCAAAATTTTAAAAAGATGTGTAAAAATCTTCATATTCTTAATTTGCCTAATGAAGGAGATGATTTAGACCTTGAGATAGATGCCAACAATGAGCATTGGAGTGGAGTACTCAAAATCAAAGAAGGCAAAAAACTCTACAAATATTGTAGTGGAAGTTTTTAATAAGGTAGAATACAACTATCCCATGATGGAAAAATAAATCCTTGCAGTTATAAGGGGAACTAAAAAGTTCTTAATCTTTTTAGCCCCAAAACCTTTTCTTATTTGAACTGATTGTAAAGGAATACTTGATTTTGTGAAAAAGAATTTATCAAATATGCAAGCGCAAGGGCAACTCCTACATTGGCAATTATGGCTTAACCAGTTTTTTTTTCTCTATTGAATATATACAGGGATCGAAGAACTCTCTGGTAGACAGTTTAACTCGAGAACTCGTCAATGATGATCATCAAAGCCAACGTCCTGCCAGAAAAGGAGGAAATCCATAATAAAATGTCATTCCTACTAGAATGGGTTTCTCCTTCTAGTAGAGTTCTTATTGATAACTTAGAATTCCATACGAAAATTAGATCACGTTTTGGTCTACTATTTATAGTCTACCTAATAACCTAAGGATTTTCCCTTCTAGAGTTACAAGTTAATTACCTACGGTGTCCTTATGATATTCAAGAAAAAATAAGTTCTTATGTTTAAGAAAAATGGTTCAATGAGTGGTATGCAACCTCCATCGACTTTTATCATCATTATTCCTATGATACTTGGGAGTCTTGGGGTACAACTATCTACTTTGCCGACAAGTCTGAAATTGGTCAAATTCAATATTTCCAAATGACCCTATCATTAAAGCTTGAGAATATGGGATGGTACTTTATTTTATAGAAATCCTAGATCCAAAGTTCCCATTTTTCTCAAGACTAACGAAATTTCAGCAATGCACATTCCGAAGAATCCATTAGATTCTTACATCTCCTGAAGATTCAACAAAAAATTCAGTTAGCAGATGCCTAAATTTGGAAGTGTATAGTGCATTAATTGAATTTGAAACTAAAAAAGTCAAACCATCTCATTATCTTATTCAGATCGTTGAATACGACGATCTCTATGGCCAACGACAAGAATGGGTTCCTGAACGACGAGAATTAATTATTGATCCTACTTTAGCAAGAGCCATTGGATTTTTCAACATATATCATCAATGTTGAGCATTAATTGAACAAGAAAAAAACATTAATGCATTATGAAAACACTACTTTCGCCCATGGTAATGATTTTGATGAGTACATGAAGGTGGAAGGAGTAGTGTCAGAAGATATCTTTGATTATCACTTTGACGTTGGAGCTGAAAAATTCTTATCAGCAAAAGGAAAGAAATATCTTCTTGAATTATTTGAAAAATGGGATCCAGAGCACCTTAGGCAACTTGATGAAGATTTTGATGATTATTCAGATAATGATGGTTTGGAAAATATAATTGGAGATGAAGGCATGCAGAATCTCAATAACAATGACTAGTCTTGTCATCATTGAAAGCTCTGAAAAATGGCTGCCTCGTTATTGTATTATTTTGACAAGTGTTAGGTCTGTAAAATAAAGTGTTTACTGTAGCCATGTGAAAAAGCAGTATGTACTGTAGCCAATAGGGCATCTTAGGTACCCCATCCCCTCTATAAAAGAAGAGGTCGAGTGTTGAGAAGCGACATGATCATTTGAGCATTCTTGAGCAAAAAAAAAGTTGGGATTCTCCATTTCTCTATGAGCAAGCATCTCTAATTATGTTAGCTTAAATTCCCTCTTCTAGCTTTCCATTATAATATTTCCACTTTCAAACTTTCAATAAAAGAATTTTCCCAGTAGAAAACGTTATTCAATGGAACATTACGTCTTAAGTATTATAATTTCTTGATTAAAGCTCCACCGTCCTTAAAAACGATTAAAAAATTGATTAGTAACTACGGTCCGAGGTAGGAAACGAAACGGATCTGTGTTGTACCTGATCTAAGGAAGGTGGGGTTGAAATTAGCAATCTCTGTAAACCGGAAGCTAGAAGAACACCAGAGTCCAGCGTCGATTAAGTTCAGGTAATGGTCGAAACTCTCTAATTAAGTTTTAATTATTTTGCTAAGCGTGGTGAGTCGTCAATCACAGAAAATATAGTATTTAAGATATAAGTAGTAGATTGTGATAACTAATACCAGTAAAGTCAGTATAGGAAGAAGAAACACTAAAAATAGTCATATTTAGATATTAGGAACCAATTCGCAATTTTAGAAAGTTGAGGGTCAAAAATAGAAATATTTGTTCCCCAAAAAATAATTACCGAAACCTGCATAGTTCGGGAAATATTTATCTAACAAAGTGGGTTTCGAAAATCATTATACCAAACCTCAGTGTGCCAAAAAGTAAATTATTCGATAAGGATACATTTCTTCTTCTCTGGAAAGATTAGGGATTGTAGCGGCCATATTTGATGTTGAACTAAACCCATGCCCAAATCAAAAACACAATTGATCTACCTAAGTTGCAACTCAAAAATTCAATAGATTGAAGACCAAGCCTTAAAACAAAATTCAAAAAATTGGAAAAAAACTATGAATCCTTCTGCCCAGAGCTTCTCCACTGTTACCTAAAAATGTTCCTAGTCAAAAGAAACAATAAACTTACTTTCTGCTTCGGATTATGAAGGCCTACGTGGTTATGTCGTGTGAAGCTGCCTCTTCTGTTTCTTGTTGTGGTGGAGCCAAATATACTTGTGTACTTGATAATCAACACATGGTAGGATTGAGTACTCTCAAGCCGTCCTCAACATAACTTGTGCATATACAACAACCTATTAAATTTGGTTGATTTTCCCTTTGGGGGGGGGGGAGGTCTTCACATTGTTGTATATGTACACTGAAACTAATGTTTAGAGGAAAATAGAGGAGAGGCGAAAACAATAAATCATCTTGAACGTCAATGAACATGCATCTTTGCAGTAAAGGGCAAAATAGTTTGTTATACATTGTACATCACACAAATTGAAGTGACAAAAGAAGAACAAACAATTGGCTATTCGTTTTCAAATTTTAAACTAAAATCAAATGCAAAATTGAACTATTTAGGGGTAACAATGTCATAGACTTGGAAGGTAGTAAGCCAATATCATAAACTTGGAAGGTAGTAAGTTGTTTACTTTGAAAAGAAAAGATCGCTTTTTACTGGAGCTTACAAAGCAAAATTTGAAGCAAGATAGAGCACGATGCCTCTGATTCCTTCACTTAGCTAGGATGAATTTCACTTGATGGGTTCAATTTCAAAACAGTTGGATCGGACTACAAAAAAGTAAACATTTACAGACATATGCAAGTATTTTTATTTTACTTAAAAGCTCCACATTCTCCACCAAAGAAATTTAACTAACCTCCATAGACTTGTTAATTGACCTAGCATAAATTAATCCCTTTGAATTTGATCATACTCTACAACTCAACCAATGTTCTTCTCATCAACATTTTTCACCACTCCTCTACCACTACCACCTTCAAGATGAACCTATTTCAACAGTTAACCATTACTACTACCATAATTGGATGGGAATTCAACCAAAAAATTTTATTTATGTGAACGAAATGGAATCAAATTTTAGAGAGATGAATCCAAATTTGCAAAAAGGAAAATCGTGAGATTTACTGTAAGAGAAGCAAAACTACTTAATCCAATCCATACCTTAGCCTAGGGCTGTCAAATAGGTCAGGTCGGGTCGGGTTCGTGTTCGGGTCGAAGTTAAACTGGCTGAAAACCCCCCGACCTGAACCTGACCTGTTTAATAAATGGGTTGAAAAATCCAACCTGAAACCGTTTAACATTTAAACGGGTCAACCTGATTTTGACCTGTTTAACCCGTTTAAGTTAAACGGGTCAGAATCAGGTACCACTTACCTGTTTAACCCACTTAAGTTTCAAACTTTAAATGAACATGTGTGTGAGCCTGAGACTGCAGCTGGACACTTTGTAAACAATACATAATTACATGAATTCTTGGTATACCAACTACTGAACGAACCGGCTTCTGAGGAGATCAGTAAGTACTAGAGATCAGTAGCGAGGACATGGGGCGAGGGGAGTGGAGAGGACATGGGGAGATCGGATCAGTAGAGAGGATAAGAGGGGGGCGACTGAAGGCTGAAGCAACTCAAACAAGTTCTAGCTCTGTGAGGATGAGTGGTATTGCGAATGAAGAACTGAAGAAGGCAAGAAGCCTTTTATATCTAGGGTTTTCATATGATAGAGTGGGCTTTATGGGCTTAGGAACAAAAAAAGTGAAAAATATAAAATTTGAACTCCCCACCCCCTAGCCAAAAATCAAAAAATTAAAATTTTAATGGCCCCCAAAAGTGTTCAAAAAAACTACACATAATTATATACCGATAGACGGGTTAAACAAGTTACTGTAAATGGGTAAACGGGTTGACCTATTTAACCTGTTTATTTAAACGGGTTAAATAGGTATTTTTTCGTGTTGAAAATTTCAACCTGAACCTAACCCGTTTAATTAAACGGGTTAATCGTGTCAACCCATTTAATTAAACGGGTTGAAAATCTTTACCCAAACCCGCCTAATTTCGTGTTCGGTTTGGGTCGGTAATCGTGTCGGGTCAGCTTTTGACAGCCCTACCTTAGCCATTGTTCAAATTGTCCAGTTGGCGTGTCCAATTGACCCAATTTTAACAACCAATTTAGTTAAGACATAGTACATGTAACTACCTGTAGTGTTTGTCGTCGAGCTACAAATTAAACTATTACTTTAATTTATAAATAAGAATTATAGCATACAAAAGCAGGAATGGATCCCACAGGGAAAGATTATGATAGTAAGTTTGTCTAAATCTAACTAAATTTACAACTCTAATATATTTTACTTCTTTAAATTGCTAAAACAAATCAAATTAAACAAGTAAAAATCTGGAAAATTACTTGCGAATATCACTAAATATTCCAAGCCTAATTCTAAAAATAAAAACATTAAATACCTAACCTAAGTATTCTGGAAAAATAAAAATAGAAACAATCACACAATATTAAACTGAAAATTAAAACAGAAAATAACAAAGAGAAAATTAATATCAAAATTCACATAACATAATATCAATTAATATTATGCAAATTCATAAATTTATATTCCCAGAACTATATGTAATCAATTTTAGAAAAATAAAAAAAATAACTACAGAAAATTAAAACAAAAAATAAAATCTAAAATTAGAAAAGTAATAAACTGCACTTAGATAAACATGAAAATAAATAATAAAATTACCCATGTTGTAAAATATAATTTTCTAGACTCAATAAAATGCTAAAAACCAAAATTAAAAATTAAAAATGTAATTTTCAGATTTATTAAAATAAAACCTACACGTATTCAATTCACGAAATAATTCTGAAAAAAAAATATCATATAATTTCCAAAATTTTCAAAATTAAAGAGAAACATATTAGGATAATAACCAAACCCTAAAATCAAATAACACATGTAAAATCAAAAAAGAAAATATTTTTAGCCTAATTTCTAACAAACCCGTAAATAATGACAAAATAGAATAGAAAATAAATCTGAGAATTTAGCCGCACTAAAACTCTAAATATAATTGATCTAAAATTACTAAGACACTCCAAAAAGACTACTATGTGGGGGGCGGATAACCGAAATTAATATTAAAATCTATAGATTTAAGAATTAAAATTCACAAATTAAAGAAATTAACTAAAAAAAGCAATCGATAATTATTTAAGATACCAATTTTATGAAAAACACTTAGCATAATATATATCCATCATCCATATTAATATTTATTATCAACACACAAATTAATTTATCTATGAGTTAGACTGTAGAAGACATCCACCAGCAGATCATCCCTCTTTTTCCTTACACTATAGTTTATTTAGGTCATGCCTTAATATAAGCCTTACTAGTTTTGATAACCCTAGCACCAGCGCAAGAATTTAATCAAACTAGAGCATTAAGTATTAGAAAAATATGATCTAACACCTTGTAACCAATTTACCAACAAATTGATTTAACAAAGATCTATCATGATTACCTAATTAAAAGAGATGAGTTTAAGCCATCCATGATCAATTAGGGTGGTACTTGTGCCTAAAAGACTATAACTTTTGCGTACTCAAGCCTTTTAAATGATCAAATAAATTTGTATTAAACTAATTAGCATGCATTCTAATTAATCTAACACAAATATCGTAAACAATAAATACGAATCACTCTAGATTCATGGAATGAAAATCAATTAGACAATAAAGCATAAAAATTTGTTTCAAAATAATTAATTTAGCATGATTTCAAATAGAGTATGCTAAGTATAAGAAAATTAATCACTCATATTAAAAGTTCAAACACTAATAATTCCAATATGTCATGTTTAAAAGCAAACTAAAATTATAAAATAAAAACATTAATAATCTTCTTAATACTATCATAGAGATGATGACGGTGTTAGTGTTGTTGATGACGTTGGAGTTGATTTGGAGCGATGATTGACACTGAGGAGATGAAGATCCAAAGGTTGGGCCTTGATGCTGCATGAGGTGATGATGTCGTGTGTTGGTGATGGCGATGATCAAGGAGATGATGATGATAGACAATGACAATGATGATGTGTGATTAAGAAGCGTGGGGGTTGATGTGAAGGAGGATGAGGAGGTTGCAAGGTGATTGAGTGGTGAAGGGGGTGGCGGGATAGAGATTAGATGAAGAGGGTTCGTGTCCCCTTGAGGTGAAGGAGATTAGGAGTATTTATAGCACAACTTTGCTAGGGTTTCATTTTCTTATAGGATGTCTTCTTCTCCAAATCTTCTAATTCCACTTTAATTAGGAGTAGTAATCTTGTAACCTTAGTCCAAATAAATCATTATGAAAATAATATTTTTTCATAAATCATTATTTTTTTAGAACGACTTGATGAATTTGCTTGTAAAATCCTTCAGTAAATAAAACCCGAACTTCGACATCTTCTCTTCTCCTCTCTCTTTATTAATGGTTAACCTAAAAAAATATATAATAAAGTAAATTAGACAAAATAATATATATAATATAATCAAATTAATTATTAAAAACATGCATGAATTGTGCCTTAACAAATTCCCACACACTTAAACTTTGGACGTCCTCATGCAAAGAAATTTGGGACTCGACCTAAGAACTACCCCCTCTTTCTTATAGAGTCATGCATTAGTATGATATTTACACTACGTATTGGCTTGCTTTAAAAATAGTTTTATTCACAATTAATTAATCTTTTCTTCCAACAAGTGAATGACTACTAAACATCCAACTACCATCAAAGAGTTTTTTCATCAACCTCACAACATCTCTTTAACAAAGAGACAAGAACAACAACTGTCCATCTCTTTTAAGCATGCATACACTGATCGAGAGATCTAAAAAGTCTACGATAGAAAAAATTGAAGTACGGTATGGCTATAGAGACAATTGAACTAGAAGAAATAACTCATTGAAATTGATTCTAAACTTGCCTTACCAATTTTTTTCTCACTCTTTTTTTTTTCCCCAAACTCCAATTGCACACATATTCGATGCCTATATAGGGTCTTAGAAATTAAATACTCCCTGTCTCACACTCACCCGAATAGAATTACTGGGGTTAACAATTTATTCTCATCATTTTGTTATTCATTTATTTATTGACTGTTAGTTTGGTACGAGTCATTAATCAGCCCAAAAAGGGGCATGACTCTCCCGGCATGACTCTCCCAACGTGGGTTACTCCATGCATAAGGCTTAACTTGAGACCTAAACTTAAGGGGAAAAGGTGTCGAGCCACCAAGTCCTACCCATGTTGGTAATCTAACTTTTTTATTGCTGCTTTTTTTTTATATATATGACAAGAAAAATCACAATTTTAATGAGTTATTCTACTAATTCAATAGTCTAGGAAATGGATTAGGTCATTTTATTACCTCTGAAGCGACTATATAACATGATCAAATAAGATGGACAATCATGATAGTCACTCATTAAAGAGATATATGAGGATCAACTTAAACTTCTCTAAATGATAGTTAGCATGCTTAAAAGTCCTCACTCATAGAAGAATAAACTAAAAATAGCTAAGCAGAAAACTTGAAGCAAGAAAGCCTAGCATCAACTCATATTCATGCATTATTTATACGAAAATCACAAAAAAAAATTTGTTTTTTTTTTGTCAAGAATGAATCTACAGAAACTAAATGCAGATGCACCCCCCACTTAATTCATGCATTATCCCTGATGCATGCAAAAAGATAGAAATAATGAAGATTAAAGTAAAATTAAATGTATACCTCTCTGAAAATGTTAGGTTGCCTCCCAACCAGCACCTTTGTTTACTGTCATTGACTCGGTGCAAATGAGCTCATGGATACTCTAGTCGGATCTCCTCCACTAAGCATACCTGATCTCCTTCACAAAAGTGCTTTAGCCTATTACCATTTTCCCTGAAAATTTTGTTAGTAGCAAAGGATTCAATCTCAACAGCACCATGTGGATAGGTCTTTACTACCATAAAAGGTCCTAGCCATCTAGAGTTCAACTTACCATAAAAGAGTCTCAACTTTGAATTGAATAACAACACTTTTTCACCCACCTAAAATTCTTTCCTACTAAGCTTAGCATCATGAAAAGCTTTGGCTTTATCTTTGTAGATCACTGAATGGTCATAGGCATCCAGGCGAATCTCTTTTAATCCCTGCAATTGCAACTTACACTCCTTCCCTGCTACATCATAATCTAGACTACACTACTTTATAGCCCAATATGATTTATGCTCTAGTTCTACAGGGAGATGACATGCTTTACCAAAAACTAAACTATAAAGTGACATACCTATAGGTGTCTTATATGCAGTCCTATAGGCCCAGAGAGCTTCATCTAACCTAACACTCTAATATTTCTTATTTGGTCTAACAACCTTTTCTAATATGCCCTTAATCTCTTTATTGGAGATTTCAGCCTGCCTATTTGTTTGGGGATGATAACAAGTGGACACCTTATGAGTTGCATGATATTTGGCTAACAGGGCACCTAAGGTTCTATTATAAAAATGTGTTCCCCTGTCACTAATGATTGCTTTAGGAACTCCATATCTACGCAGAATGAGAGATTTAACATGTTTCACCACAGTTTTAGCATCATCAGTTCTAGTAGCACAACTTCAATCCACTTAGATACATAGTCAACAAGCAAAAGAATGTAAGTAAAACCAAAAGAAGGGGGAAAAGGTCCTATAAAATCAACACACCATACATCAAAAATCTCACGAACATACACATTATGCAGAGGCATTTGATTCCTTTTAGATAAATTACCTGTCTTCTAGCATACTTCACATCTTTTACAAAATTCATAGGCATGTCTAAAAATAGTAGACCAATAAAATCCACATGCAAGAACTTTGTGTGCCGTTCTTTTGGGTCCAAAATGTCCCCCACTTTCAGACGAGTTACAAAAATTTAAAATAGAATGAAATTCACTATCTACACTACACCTTATAATCTGATCTTCACAAAATTGTCATAAACATGGCTCATCCCAAATATAATATTTAGATTAAGCTCTTATCTTCTCTTTTTGGGCTCTAGACAAGTCTATAGGAAAGGTTTCGGTTACTATATAATTAACCATATCAGCATACCAAGGTAGCTTATCAATGATAGCGTATAAAGTCTCATCAGGGAAACAATCACTCAATGGATTACCACTCTCCCCATGGTGTAGCCTACTTAGATGGTCAGCTACTAAATTTTCAGCTCCTAACTTGTCTCTAATTTCCAATTGAAATTCTTACAGTAGTAATACACATCTAGTTAATCTAGGTTTTGATTCATTCTTACTTAACAGATGTTTAACAGCATAATGATCATACATCTTTGAAATGCAGCAGGTGCAGTACATAGGCCAAACAGTATCCTTCTAAAAGCATATATGCCAAAAGGACAGGTAAAAGTTGCCTTTTTCCTGATCTTCAAGAGCTATAGGGACTTGAATAGCCATCTAGAAAGCAACAATGTGACCTCCCAGCTAATCTCTCTAACATCTGGTCCATCAATGGCAATGGAAAATGGTCCTTATTTGTGGTCTTGTTAAGCTTTCTATAGTCAATGCACACTCTCCAACCACTTTGGACTCTAGAAGGTATTAACTCACCTTTCTTGTTCTGCACTACAATTGTTTCTCCCTTTTTAGGAACCACATGGATAGGACTAACCCATTCAGAATTAATGATGGGGTATATCACTTCAGCATCTAACCACTTAAGAATTTCTTTTTGAACTACCTCCATCATAGGTGGATTTAGTCTTCATTGAGGGTCTCTCTTAGGCCTAGCATCTGATTCTAATGTTATTCTAAGTGAACATAATGTGGGGCTAAGTCCTTTAAGGTCTACTAAAGTCCACCCTAATGCTTCACTATATTCTCTAAGCACCCAAATAAGTTTATCCTCTTGCTCAGCTGTAAGTGCATTAGAGATTATAATAAGTAAGGTCTCATCATTCCCTAAATAAGCATACTTAAGATTTTCAGGCAATGGTTTTGATTCTAGCCTAGGGTGTAAAGTGCGAGAGGCTAGTATCTTCGTGTGACTTTCAGGCAATTCTAGCTTCCTCGGTTGATGAACTACATGCAATTGCAACAAAGACTCTATGTTGCCCGCTAACTCATTATTAATATGGTAAGGCACATTTTGAAACACAAATTGATCCAAATCTTGAGTAAGTACAGTTAACAATTCATCCTCATGAGATAATTCATAAACATCTTGGGATAATTCATCAATCACATCAAGTGCACATAGATAATTCACATCCATAGGAAATATCATAACATCAAAAATATTGAACTTAATAATTTCACCATCAAATTCCATGGCTAGTGCTCCTGTGTGCACATCTATTTTTGTCCTAGATGTTTTAAGAAATGGTCTACCAAGCAATATGAGAACATCATGGCATGCATCACCCATGTCCAATACATAAAAGTCAGCAGGAAAAATAAGCTCATTGACTTGGACTAAGATATCTTCTAAAAGTCCATCTGGTTATCCATTACTCCTATAAGCTAACTGAATAATTAATTAAATCAGTTTTCTTTAACTCTCTTAGGTGTAGTTTACCATAAATGGACCTAGGCATCATATTGATGGAAGCTCCTAAATCAAGCATAACTCTATCAAAGGAGAGGTTTCCAACTTTACAAGCAATAGAGAATACACTAGGGTCCTTACATTTAGGGTATATAACTTCCCACCCCCACACCTAAATCTCATAATGTCCTCATTGGGAGCCGAGAAGTCATTACCGTCACAAAAACAAAGAAAACAAAATCACACACATAAGACACACAAAACAAAACAGACAAAAATAGAAAACAAAGTGAAAAGGTGATCATAGCCACTAGTTGGTTCAACAATATCCCAAAGTTCACCTCAATATTGATCCCCAACAAAAACACAACCTAATATCCACAACTAAGCAAAAAGAAAAAGAAAGAAAAGAAAAAGGAAAGAGAAGAGCTAAAACGAGTATGTCAGGTCGGTGTACCCAAACTATGCCTCTCTAGGATGTGCTATGGAGGCCTGAGGAGCATCAGCCGCTCGTCATCATCATTCAACGCTCGCAATGTTAGCTCAGATGCCATCAAAGCTCATAAGAGCTTGTCATATGCTAGTGGATGCATCTCAGAAAGGTGTAAGTAAGAGAACACTAGTAAATATATAGCAAATAAAGTTGGTGCCCTCTTAAACTTATCAAATGCCATAGAAAAGTCAAAAGCCTGATCAAAGAAAGTATTCCACGTGACTTTCCTAGGCAAATCCTCTAGGCATGCACAATATGGATCAAATGAGGGTTGACACCCGCTAATATCACCTAGGGACTTATGAAATGCATGCAAGTGAGAGGGGCGGTGGGAAGGAAAGGGGATGAAATAGGGACTAAATTAAGTGACTCGATGCAAATGGGGTCAATATGTGCAGTGTCAGGAGCAGCACCGACCCTCACATCATCACTAGAATACTCCTCATAAGGAGTCCCCTGAAGATATGGCTCAAGCAAGGTAGGCTATTTCGACCAAGTAAGAAAATCATCCTCCAAAACACTAACATCATCTCTAAACGGCTCACCCATCTCTAACCCTGTGCACTGATCAACTAACACCGCAAACGCATGGGTAGTCATAGTACAGATAAAAGATATCATTCCTCAGGGACTAATTGTAACTTGCTGAGTCTTACCTATCAGAATGTGCTCAGTCAAACTCTGGTTCAAGTGGATTCGATTTAATAATAGCAAATAAACTTTTCTAAATCAATAAGGGAAAAACGTCTACGAATTCTCATAGTTGTGAAAGGAAATTGGATCAACAATAATGAACATGTGCTTTCTTCTTAATTTGTTAAATTCGAGGAATTATAATCTTTTTAGAAACTCAGACTGTTCTTTCGAAATCAATTAAATTTGCCTAAACTAAGCAAAAGTCATTCTCTCAAACTAATTTGTCTTAATTCAAGTCAAATATCTTCGATTACTTACTAGCCCTCTTAACATACAAATATCTCTTTCGAGATGAAATTATGTTAAGTCTAATCAAGCAGTTCAATAACCAAATGTCACCCTTCAGTTTTTCACCTGATTGTCTCAAGCGTGCAAGCAAATTTCGACTAAAAATCAACTCACACGAATCCAAACACTTGACAAAATGAAATCAAATCAATCATGAAAATAAGCACAATTGTATAGATTAAAACATGATCCAACAATATTTTCACAAACTACTGAATCCCTAGACTAAAGAAAACTACTCAGATATGATAAAAGATTAACAAACTAACCAAGGGCTTCAAAACCACTTCAAGAGCAAACTCTCACACTCAAGACTCACACTAAGACAATAACCAAACTAAAAACTACAAAATTTGAGAAAGAAAGAAAACTAAACTAAACTCTAATCTAAGCGTTTGTATTGCAAGGAATGCTCAAGGGATGCCTTCAACTACTGCAGAACGAGGCTATTTATAGGAGAGCTCACTTGATCTCAGCCGCACAGCCGAAGGAAGACGAAGAGGCAACAGTTACAGACTCACCGCGGACCGTGGCAGACACCACCGTGGCCTCTGCTGGAACCGGGTTTTTCCTCATTCTTTGCTCCACGGTCGTGGTATAACGTAGATGACTGCGGGGGATGTCAAAATACAGCTATTGAAGGGCAAAAGCTAGGTAAAAAGGCTAAATATCCTACAAAACACATCAAACAACTATACCCAAGCACAAATCGAGAATAAGAGAGTAAATAATAACAATAAGCACATAATTCTCCTAAAAAAGACACAAAATAACCCTAAAATGATATACATATTAAGCACTTATCAAACTCCTCCATGCTTAAACTGTTGCTTGTCCTCAAGCAATGCAAAGATTAAAAGTATACACAACCTCCTCAGGATAGATTTAGGTAACATGCAAATGGCAAAGCGGATCCAAAGGTAGCCCAAAAAGAAACAAAAAAATTATTAACAAACAGAGTATGGAATGAAATTTTGAAAGACTTTTAATATACCACAATGTAAAACATGAAAGCAATCTCCCCCAAATGATCAAATACAGTCATTTAACATGTGAAACAAGTGAAACTAGTAAGGCCGGTCGAACCTCACTATAGTTATGTGGCACTAAGCACTCATGTGTTTGAAATGTATATATTTATGAAGGTTCTCTCACATCTCAACGTTAGATGCAAATCTATGATAACCTTACAAGATTCTCAAAATTCGTAATCACTAAAAATGCAAACACATTAGACAATCATGAGGACTTTAATAGAGTTGTAACGGGGCTAAGGGTAAAGGTAAAAGGGGAACAAATGTTTTTGGAAATGAGGAGCTAGAAGCCAAAGAGTAAGAGCTAAACAATTCCAATGCATCATACTACATCCTTCTTAAACCATATCAATTCAGAATAGATCCCCAAATGAAGAGAGAAAGAGTCGAAAATGAAAAATAACTTATATTCCCACCAAGGCTAACCGCTTTCTTCTTTTTTTTTTCTCTTTTTTTTCATTTCATTTATTTTTTTCGCTTTCAAATTATTATTTTTCTGGTGTTTTTTTTCTTTTTTTTTCTTAAGCACTTAACATTTTTTTTCCTCTCAAAAAGGATAGCCAAGGGGGAAATTCCTAACGAACTTTAAATTCCAACTCTTCTCCAAACTTTGTACAATAAAACAAGGGATCAATCAATGTCTCACAACCTTGCACCAAACAACCAAATTACACCACAAGAAATCATTCCATCTTACATACACCCTTTCAAACTTGATGCAAAAGAATAGAACACTCCTCTAGCCTTGGCTTAAAGGTAAGACAAGTATTCGACCATGGGTTATAATAGGAGGTTCAAATCAAGAAAAACGAAAGGGACTAACAAGGGATACAATACACAACCAGGGTGGCTATTTGGCCATTGGGTTCAAATAAATCAAAGAAAAATTGCCTCAAACATATTGCCTCAATGCATATGCCAAATTGATCTTGAACGAGAATCAAAGCAAGTTTTAGAGAATTAACGTCAAGGAAGAGTCACACATGAAAGAAATATGAGACTAATTTGATAAATAGTCTCTCAAGGCTCAATGTCTCATGGGACTTCTACCAAAGACAAAGCTAGCTCACTAGTAAACACATGCCAAAATCTTTACAAGACTCATGGGGTAAATCAACTTGCATCCAACATATGGTTAAAACATAGAATTCATTTCGAAAATGCATTCGCAAACTTTTATGCACAATTTGGGCGAATCAAAGGATCAAACTAAACCATAGAAAACTATCAAATCTATAGAGATCATTATCGGAGGATTTTTTTCTTTTCTTTTTTTTTGGCACTTTTTATTTTTTTAAATTTTTATTTTTATGCATGCTTCTACAAACAATGCAAACTAAAATGCAAAAGAAACAAATGAAAGAAAGAAACTAAAATGCAACCTAGAAGAAAACTAAATACACTACTAAACAAAACTAAAACCAAAAATCAAAAACTACAAAAACTACCACTAAAAGCATATACAAATCAAAAACACACCAAACAAAAACAGGCATCAAATGCCAAATATAATGACTAACTCCCCCATGCTTGAATCATACATTGCCCTCAATGTGGGCACATAATAAAAAGGGAAGGGGAGAAGCATAAAAAAATATCAGAGAGGAGGAGGTGGAAGAGGATGGGGTGGTTGGCCGGCCATTGGAGATATGCGAATCTCGCCAGGTCTCTAGACAGGCCCTATAGTCTTGGAAATATTGTGTCTGGGAAGCAAACAACCCACGAAGCTCATCATGGCACTCTTGGACAATGTCCTGAAGAGCAACGCTCTCAGAAGTAACAAATTCTCGGAGGGAAACTTGCTCCTCTTGAATGGACCTAAAGGTGTCTTCGAGGTTAGAATAGTGAGGTGGGGATGGTTAAAAGGAAAAATTAGGTCCGACTTGACTACATCAATCGGCTAGATGATGGGGTGCAGGTTGAACAAACCTCTTCATCACCAGGTACCCAATAAAGGTTACCTCGGTGAAGAAGGGTGGTACGATCAACATTGGGAAATGGTAAAAGTCAGTCCCTAATTCCAACATAAACGACCAGCCTCAATTTTACAAAAGTTCATAATCTCAAAAGCAGCTTGATCAAGCCGCTCAGACCCGAAAACTCTATCCTCAAGATTAGGCTCAACTCCCAAAAATCTAGCAATAGTAGTTACAATCCCACCAATGACTATCCTAACTTTAGTGCTAACAGCAGCACTATGCAATTGCCTAGCTAAAAAGGAACCTGGGTCAAGTTGATCTCTATCGAGCATACAGGACAAAAAGTACAACTCAGAAAGTCTCGAGACATTCAGACTATCATCCCGAGCGAACAAAGAACAAGCCAAAATGCATTGATCTACTCTAGTGTAAGGGTTCCTAATGTGTGTACATTTTGACGAACTGGTACTATACCTAACAACTCCCCGAAAGTTCACTCCAAAATGCATTCGGGTTGAATTCGCGGGGGGCTTGACGGTGCAATAAGTCCATGCTAGGTGGAAAATCGAAAATACTGTTGAAGGTACCTAAGTTCAATTCATACAATTGTCCCTGCAAATAAAACGATATATATCCGACTTGACATTGAGGCCCTCTAATGACCTCAACATGGAGTGCACTACAGAATTTTAGGGTCAGGTCCCTGTATGTGTGTTCTTTGAGTTTTAAAAAGTGGCCTTGTAAACAACCATCTAATATCATCTAAAATTCCCAACCGGGCTAACAAATCCTCATCATAATATCTTGTTGCTACAACCATATGTTCATTTAAGCAATTATATCTAACAACATGATCAGGATGCGTTAAACCAAGGGGGTGAGGAATGTTACCTCTAGCACGCGCATTGGTTGATGTTTGGGATGTCATTTGAGGTCGAGGTGGTGCTTGACTTGATGAACCAACCTCCTTGGTGCTCCTTTGTCTCTTGTTTGGTGCCATTGGTGCAAACTTGAAACAAAAACAAAACTAAAATAAAAAATAAGAGCTAAAACCAAGAAAATTGAAGAAATTAAACAAAAATATGAAGAATAAGAGAGAGAAAAGGATGGGCATGGTGGATGAGTGAAGGTGAGATGAATTTGAGGAAAAAGAAGAAGAAAGAGAGAGACTTTATGAAGAAAAAGGGAAGATTGAGTGAAAGGAAAGGATTTGGTGTGAAAATGATTGAAAATAGAGAAGAAATGAGGGGAGATTAGAGAGATTTCGTTATGGAGTTTAGAGAAAGAAAATGGGGGTAGAGAAAGAGTATATCAAGAGGTTGAAGAAGATAGGGGGAAAGGGAAAAGGCACCGTGGACAAAAACCTAGACCGCGGCCCGTGCCCCACGGTCCATCCGTAGTGTTTGCTGACACTCTATTTTTCTGGTTTTTATGGGTTGGCACCGCACGACCGTATTTCTGGGGTACTGACCGTGATGCCAACATTTTATTCATATATATATTTTTTTTTTAGTTCCCCTTTTTTTGTTTTTTGTTTTTTTTTGTTTTTTTGCTTATATAACTACCAAAACTAATAAAAATCAAAACTATAGAAAGGGAAAAGGAAAGAAAGCTTGAGTTGCCTCCCAAGAAGCACTCTTTTAAGGTCAAGAGCCTGGCCTTGTTCTAGGCTTGGTCCAGATCTGCTTTATCGCAAACCACAAAATCAAACTCAGTTGCAGGTACCACCTTGAAAGTTCTGGCTGCAAGTCCTTCATCTTCATAACTTGGTGCCATAATGCACTATTTGCATACAAAACAAATCGCTTTTGTGGCCCTCAGACAGGCTATCATCAACTTGCTCAACCTGTACACCAAAATCTGCATCAAAACCTTCCACAGGGGGCATAAAAAGAATAGTTTGTGCAAACTTGCAGTAATCACTCGTTGAAGACTCATTAGAAATAGTAGCCTGAACCTCAGGCTTGTTAGGTGGCATAGGAGCAGCAAACTCCACCTTAACATACGCATAGTCAGGGTCCTCACAAGAAATCCAGTCAGAATCAGGAGGTTTTCACAATTCCAGACATCCTCCATATCAAACTCAGGGGAAAGGGGTAATGCATCCAATATATAAGAATGACGAGAAGCCATGTCCTCCTTCTTATGACTAAACACAGCAAATCGCCCTTCCATTTCAAAAGATATACAACCCTCTCTTACATTAATGTGGTAACCAACTGTCGCCAAAATGGGCCGACTTATGATAATTTGGGCATCATCGGTTTTAGGCATATCAATTATAATGAATCCTCCAACACCCAAATGTCTCCTATATTAACTGGCACATTATCCAACTTGCCTATAGGTTGCATCACAAAACCATCAACCAATTATAAGGAAAAGGGTGCGGCCAGTAATGGTTCTAGGTGCAGCTTATATAATAAAGAATAGTGCATTATACTGACGCTTGCACCAAGATCACATAGTCCCCTCTCAATTTTTACCTTTCCTACAATGCAAAGGATAGAAAAACTACCTGGGTCAGGGAGGTTAGGGGGGAAAATGGTGGGGATCTCAACAGTGTTGTTTTCTTTGAAAATGGCAATCTTGCCATCATTGTTTCTCTCCTTATTTCAAGTCATGATTATCTCCCTACCCTCTTCCATTGGCGCTTCCTGAGAGTAAGTTAAGTCCTCTTCTTTCTTCATGGTAACACAGCTACAGTGCTCACGAAGGTTACATTCAGGTTTGCTAGGAAGTTTATTTGGAGGCGTAGATGAAAAAGTGGCTTTTTGGGCAATTTGGGCTTCTAGCATCCTATTATGAGTCGTAAACACATCAACCTTGGAGGTTAATTGCTTAATATACTCATCCTGTTTTTGTTGCGCCATAAGCATATTTTCCATCATTACCTCTAAATGAGACTTTTAGGGCATCTGAGAAGGGAATGGGTCTTCGAAGACTAGGGGGTACTCTAGCATTCATAGGGGGCATCGTCACAGTGTTTGGATTCGACCTATAAGAGAAATTTGGATGATTCTTTCAACCCAGATTATAGGTATTAGAGTAACGGTCAATGGTCGTTCTTGGGTTGAAATTTTGAACATAATTAACTTCATTAGGGTCTTGGAAAAAAGGACTCCCAGCTTGACAATTCAGGGTTATATGCTCAATTGAACCACAAGTTTCACAAGGGAAAGGGGCATTAGAGTTCACATCATTAACATTCATTTGGTCCAGTCTATGAATCATAGCATTTACTTTAGTAGAAAGTAAAGTAATTACATCAACTTCAACCTTACCTCCAACCCGCTTGGGTTGGCCTCGTTCAGTGGACCATTGGAAGTTGTTTAGCGCCATCTCCTCGATTAGATTATAGGCTTTATCCTCAGTCTTGCTCATCAGAGTTCCTCCCGCCGTCACATCAATAGTGGACCTCACAGATTGGGTCACGCCATTATAAAAGGCTTGGATTATCATCTAACACTGAAAACCATTATGGGGGCACAAATGTAGCAGATCTTTAAAACGCTTCCAGGCTTCATAGAGCGTCTCATCATCTCTTTGCAGAAAGTTCATGATTTGATTCCTTAGGCTCGCTGTTTTGCTTGGAGGAAAGAATTTGGCGAGGAAAGCTCTTGTCAACTCATCCCAAGTGGTTATGCATCCAAATGGAAAAGAGTGCAACCAAGCTCTCGCTTTATCCCTCAATGAGAAAGGGAATAAGCGCAGCCGAATCGCATCACTAGAGACTCCATTTAATTTCAGCGTATCACACACCTTGAAAAGGACCGAGATGTGCAGATTTGGGTCTTCCAAGGGAGTTTCGCCGTACTAAGATTGTTGCACCATGGAAATAAGTGTCGGTTTGAGCTCGAAGTTGTTGGCATCAACAGCAGGGCGAGCGATGCTTGAGGCGATCCCCTGGACCCCTGGGGCAACAAAATCTTGAAGAGTCCTTCGTAGGTCACCTTCTACCATGTTTGAATTCCTTCTTGCCTCGCATCTTTGCTATCCAATCCTTTGCTTTTTCCTCCTTAAGCAAAAAGTCCTCTCAATCTCTGGATTGGGTTCGTACAAGATTGAGCTTCGCATAAACTAGGAAAAATTCTTGCAAGCACTAACACCAACACTACCAGAGCAATTCAAACTAGCAAAGAAAAAAAAAACAAAAATAACAATAAAAAAACAATAAAAGACTCAGTCACTTTCACAAGACTAACTCAATAGTTAACAATTTTAGTCCCCAACAGTGGTGCCAAAAACTTGGTGGACTAACACCGCAAGCACACGGGTAGTCGTAGTATAGATAAAAGATATCGTTCCTCAGGGACTAATTGTAACTTACTAGCTCTTGCTATCAGAGTGTGCTAAGTAAAACTCTAGTTCAAGTGGATTCGATTTAACAATAGTAAATAAACTTTTCTAAATCAATAAGGGAAAAATGTCTAGGAATTCTCGTAGCTGTGAAAGGAAATTGGATCAACAATAATAAACATGTGCTTTCTTCTAAATTGGTTAAATTCGAGGAATTGTAATGTTTTCAGAAACTCAGTCTATCCTTTCTAAATCAACTAAATTTACCTAAACTAAGCAAAAGTCGTTATTTCAAACTAATTTGTCTTAATTCAGATTAAATATCTTCAATTACTTACTAGCCCTCTTAACATACAAATATCTCTTTCGAGATGAAGTTATGTTAAGTCTAATCAGGCAGTCTAATAAGCATTTAGTTTTTCACTCGATTGTTTCAAGCATGCAAGGAAATTTCAACCAAAAATCATCTCACAACAATCCAACCACTTGGCAAAACGAGATCAAACCAATCATGAAAATAAGCACAATTGTATAGATTAAAACATAATCCAACAACACTTTCACAAACTACTAAATCCCTAAACTAAAGAAAACTACTCAGACATAATAAAATATTAACAAACTAACCAATGATTGGCAAAATCTGAGCGAGAAGGGGATTGACTGAGATGGCCTTTAACCAAGGGCTTCAAAACCGTATCAAGAACAAACTCTCACACTCAAGACTTACACCAATACAATAACCAAACTAAAAACTACAAAATTTGAGAAAGAAAGAAAACTAAACTAAACTTTAATCTAAGCTTTTGTATTGCAAGGAATGCTCAAGGGATGCCTTCTACTACTGCAAAACGAGGCTAATTATAGGAGAGCTTGCTTGATTTTGGCCACACAGCCGAAGGAAGACGAAGAGGCAACAGGTACAGACTCACCACGGACCGTGGCAAACACCACGAGCCAATCGTGGCCTGTGCTGGAACCGATTTTTTGCTCATTCTTTGCTCTATGGTCATGGCATAACATGGATGACTGTGAGGGAGGTCAAAATACAGCTATTGAAGGCAAATGTTGGGTAAAAGGGCTAAAAATCCTGCAAAACACATCAAATAACTATACCCAAGCATAAATCGAGAATAAGAGAGTAAATAATAACAATAAGCACATAATTCTCCTAAAACCGATACAAAATAGCCCTAAAATGATATACATATTAAGCACTTATCATGCACTGAGCTAAAGAGAGGGGAGAAGCAAGTAAGGTCAAAGCACTAACGGTAGTGCCAATGGGTGTGCTAGGAGAGGATGGAGCAACAAATGACGAGGAAGTCAAGGGAAGGTCAAACGCTTCCTCTGTCGGTGGAAGGTGTATCATCAACAAGGCTTGACTATAGGGAAAGGAAACACTCACAATCATCATAGAGACTAGCCTCAAGTCTAGGGAAAGGTAGACTAGGGTCGGCCCCATGCAATAGGCCACACCCCCTCATCTTACTAACAAAGTGCTTATGTTGCTCATTCATTGCACCTATCATGGTATCAAGCTTGGCATAACACTCATAAGAAATATATAATAGGGACAATAATTCGCATCATGGTCAGGAGATTGGCAATAAGAGCACACATAATGAGGGTAAAAAGAACGGTGTGACCAATGTCCCTAAATTGATTGACACATGAAAATAGAGTGTGCAAATCATAGGGAGGTGGGGTAGGGCACACAGAATGCTCACTAGGTCTCTCACAATGCCATTGATACCAAGCTAAGTGCTCAAACAATTCCCACATGTCATCAATATTTAAAGAGCACATACCACCATAACACATGGACTCAAGTGTGGCTCGGGTCTCATGTGCTATCCCCTCAAGTGCAACATTGCATATTTTCCATTTTTCATACTTAAAAAGCACATATTGAGCATGATAATCATTCAATCTAGACAAGTATTGCCAAAAAGGTTTATGCTCAAATCGAGCTGAATGGAAAATAGCCATTTCGATTTTTTTTTTCAAATTTTTGATATTTAAATTTTTTTGGGGATTTTCTAAAAGGCCTAGCCTCGAATGTTTAAGTAAACCCCAATATTGAAATGCGCCAACTCCCCAACAATGGCGCCAAAAACTTGTTAGGAAGAACTCGAGTTTTAAATTTATAACCCCAAGTGCAAGATTTATCATCAAGTACTTAGGGTGTCGTCCACTAAGAGTTGGGTTTCAAGTACCGTGATTAGTTAGAGTGACTCAATCTAGGTCAGGAAGAAAGAAAATAAAATCAAAACTAAACTAAACTAATAAAAGCAAAAGAGGTGGCTTGAGACCATGATTTGACAATTTGATGAACTAAGTAGTTAAGATGAGTCTTGACCTACCCGACCTCAACTAAAAACAAGAGATGGTCGGTTGTGCCATCAAAGATTACCCAAGCCCTCTCTTAAGGGTTATGAACTAGCCCAACTAGTCTAACAACCTATTTTCATGTGGCTAGCCCAATTAGACCACAAGTTAGCAACCTTCGGACCTAGCTAGGATCGACACTATTTTCATGTCCCGAATGCGGCTATCCCCTCTCCCACACTAGCTAATTGTCCTCACCTCTTAGCATAAGCCAATCACCCAAAAATAAAGATGAAAGTTATCTCAAGCATTTCATCAAACACTTGGGGGGCATGAGGAAAAACTCTACGTTCTAAGCTTAAATTGGGTGTAATTGGGCCTAATACAAGATTAGTTAGCCATCAAAGTGCTAATCACAATCCAAGCCAACCAAAATTAATCACTAATCAACACAAAACATGAAAACCTAAACTAAACCTAAACAAGCAAATATGACAGCAAATATAAACAAGAGAGAAAAGAGAATGAAACTAATCAAATCTAAACATCTAAATGAACATGGATTAACAATGAAAACTAAACATTTAAACTAAGCAAATCAAACACAAGAATTAAACTCACAAAACCTAAACAGGAACAAAAATATGAAATAAAGAGAGAGAAGAAGAGAAACTTATGCTTGATTCATTGAATGATCTTGAAATTTACAAGCTTGAATCCAAAATAAAATCTAAAATCCTAATCTAATCCTCCTATTGAGGTTTTTTTATTGGCTAAAACCTAACCTAAAACTACCCTAAAGGTCGCCTAAAGACCCTCCCAAAAAAGTCCCGAAGACACCCCATTTAAAGAGGAAACAAGACGGCCAAAGCAGCGCACGAGGGAGCAAAGGGGGCGATGGTCGTCACCATCGCGACAGCCGACTGTCGCGTTCACGACAGGTGGCTGTCGTGGCCCCCTGCCTAGCCACCTGCAAGGTGGCGACGGTGGGGGGTCGCGACCACAACTCCCGTTGTCTCTTGTTTCGCGTTCTTCCAACTGTTCTTGTTCCATCTTCGCTCTTTTTTGCGAGATTTGCTCGATTAATCTTATTACCTACAAAAATAAACAAAACAGTAAAAATCCTAAAGAGTAAGTTATTATGCGAGCTAAAAATTAGGTGAAAGGGGCACATAAAATACGACAAATTAGCGCCTAACAAGCTCTTTCAAAGGAGAGGTTTCTAATTTCACAAGGAATAGAGAATACACCAGGGTCCTTACATTTAGAGGGAAGCTTCTTTTGGAAAAATAGCAGACACGCTTTTCCCCACACTTACCTTTTCGTTCCCTTGCAGTTTACGTTTTGTAGTACAAAGCTCTTTAAGGAACTTGACAAAACGAGGCACATGCTTCATGGCATCTAGGAGAGGAATGTTGATCTCTGCCTTGCTAAATGTTTCTAAGATTTTTGGTTTGCCTCGTCTACATTAGGAGTTTTCCCTCTCAGTCTACTAGGAAAAGGTGGTAATGGTTTGTAAGGTTCTTTCTTATCCTCACCTACTTCCTTAACATTAAAGGTGATGTCTTGATCTTGGTTAGATTCAGGTTTGTTGACCTCTATTTCGTGCTCTACCTTTCTATTCTTCCTAGGTTCCTTCAAATCTTTCCCACTCCTAAGTGTCACGGCACTCACATTTTATTTCTGGAATGGTTAAGATGGCAACCTATGCTGTATCTGGGCCTAGAGGTTGCTAACTATGGTATCAGTAGTAGTTTGTCTCTCCTGGACCTATTTAAGAGTCATCTCTATGTTCTAGAACCTAGTGTTAATCTCCTTTTTCTGATCATCCATTTTTTTGATGATTTGCTCTAAAACGAAATTTGTTCTATCCTAAGAAGATGGTTGACGTGATGGTTGGTCAAAACCTAGGGGGTTGTTCCTAGGTCCATACCTAAGGTTAAGGTGGTTTCTCCATCCTTTATTATAAGTCTTGGATTATGTGTCATACTTTCTTTGGCCTTGGTTATAAAACATAGCATTCACATCACCCCCTTGAAGTGTAGGGCACGCATCAGTAGCATGTCCCTCTAAACAACAAATACCACACACCAATGCTTTCTGAACTCCTCCATTAACAAGTTTGTTCAACATAGCTATGATCTGAGACAACTGGGTCTCTACAAATGGACATGAACTAAGCTCATTGACCTTCCTAAACTGGGGTCCCCTAGTTCCAAATTGTTGAGTGTTTTGCGCTATAATATTAAACAATTCCATAGCCTGAGCTGGAGTCTTATTGACCAAAGCGCTCTCACTAGCAGCATCCATAATATTTCTATCTATAAGTAATAAACCTTCATAGAAATATTGAATCAATAATTGTTTAGAAATTTGATGTTGGGGATAACTAGCACATAATTTATTAAAACGCTTCCTGTTCTCATGGAAAGTTTTCCAGTTCATTTGTTTAATTCCACATATTTCTTTTCTAATAGATCTAATTCTAGATGCAAGAAATTTTTTTTCTGAAAATGCTTTGTGAACTTGGGTTCATGTAGTGAATGATGCAAGGGGCAAGTAATATAGCCAATCTTTAGCTTTATCCTAATGTGAGAAAGGAAAGGCTCTCAACCTAATTTGGTCCTGGGTGATACCCTCAGGCTACATGGTCGAACCTGTAATGATGAACTCATTAATATGGTGATATGGATCCTCACCAGCCAATCCATGAAACTTAGGCAGTAAGTTTAAAAATTCAGAGTTCAATTTCAGTGATCGATCTAATACAGGATAAGTAATAGACAAAGGTTGAGATTCCAAATTAGGTGCAGCAAGTTTACATAAAGTAGCCATCTCAACTTTAATAAATTCACAGCTTACCGATTCGTAGCTTAAAGATTCAGAATCACTTAGTTTACTTTCAAACGCCTCAAACGTAGGCTCCTTTTTCTCTTTGATCATGCGACCACTCCTTAATCTCATAAACTAAAGCAACCTAAAAAAAATAAAATACTAGAGTTAAACAAAACAATAAAAGTAGTAAAACCAAATAGAAGCAAACCAACGATTTTGTTTTCTTTCCTTAACAAATAGAAGCTCAGGATAGGAGACTTTGGCGGGATAGGATTAAGATATTAGATCACATAGAGCTAGCCTAGTAGTTGTCTCTTGATTGCAGTAGGGTAGGTTTGGTTGTGGTTTTTTTGCATGACGAGTTAGTATGCAGGTATTACTTGTATCTAGGAAGAGACATTATTTGCCTACATCTGTTTGTTAAAGTATAGTACCTTCCTTTGCAATGTTCTACCATATTTACATAGTTTCTGCCACATGATTTATTAGTATTTCTTAGCTCATTTCCGACTGTTTATCCTCCATTTTTCTCTGTAAAAATGTTTTCACAAAATCCTTCTTCGATAATATGTTTTCACAAAATCGTGTTTTTGTGGGCCTCTTAGAATTAGCCTCTCTACGAGCAGGGATACTAGTAAAGGTAAGGTTGCCTATATCTGAATCTCCCCAGACCCCGTGAAAACAGGACCCTAACCTAAATATTCTGGAAAAATAAAAACAGAAATAATCACACAATACTAAACTGAAAATTAAAACAGAAAATAACAAAGAGAAAATTAATATCAAAATTCATAGAAAATAATATCAATTAATATTCTGAAAACTCATAAATTTATATTCCCAAAATTATATGTAATTAATTTCAGAAAAATTAAAATAGAAAATAACTGTAGAAAGTTTAAACAGAAAATAAAATCTAAAATTAGAAAAATAATAAACTGCACTTAAATAAACACGAAAATAAATAATAAAATTACCCATATTGTAAAATATAATTTTCTAGACTCAATAAACCCCTAAAAACCAAAAATAAAATTTAAAAACATAATTTTTAGATTTATTAAAGTAAAACTTGCACGTATTCAATTCATGAAATAATTCTGAAAAAATTATCAAATACTTTCAAAAAATTTTGAAATTAAACATAAACATATTAGGAAAATGACTAAACCCTAAAATTAAATAAAATATGAGAAAGCACAAAAGAAACTATTTTTAGCCTAATTTCTAACAAACGCCTAAATAATGACAAAATAAAATACAACATAAACATGAGAATTTAACCACACTAAAACTCAAAATATAGCTGATCCAAAATTACTAAGACACTCCTAAAAGGCTACTCTTTGGGGGGGGGGGTGTAAATGAAATTAATATTAATATCTATAGATTTAAGAATTAAAATTCACAAACTAAAGAAATTAACTAAAAAAAGCAACAAGTAATTGTTAAAGATACCAAATTTATGAAAAACACTTAGCATAATCTATACCCACCATGCATATTAATATTTATCATCAACACACTAATCGATTTATCCATGAGTTAGACTATAGAAGACATCCACCAGCGAATCATTCCTATTTTTTCTTACATTATAGTTTATTTAGGTCCAGCCCTAATATAAACCCTACTAGTTTGATAACCCCAGCACCAGCGCAAGAATTTAATCAAACTAGAGCATTAAGTATTAGAAAAATACCATCTAACGCCTTATAACTAATTTACCGGCAAATTGATTTAACAAAGATCTGTCATGATTAGTTAATTAAAAGAGATGTGTTTGAGTCATCCATGATCAATTAGGGTGATACTTGTGCCTAAAAGACTATAATTTTTACATATAAAGCCTTTTAAACTATCATATGAAGTTGTATTAAACTAATTAGCACGCATTTTAATTAATCTAACACATATATCATAAAGAATAAATACAAATCATTATAGATTCATGGAATAAAAATCAATTAGACAATAAAGCATAAAATTTGTTTCAAAATAATTAATTTAGCATGATTTCAAATAGATTGTGCTAAGCATAAGAAAATTACTCACTCATATTAAAAGTCCAAACACTAATAATTTCAATATGTCATGTTTAAAAGCAAACTAAAATTATAAAATAAAAACATTAATACTCTTCTTAATATCATCACGGAGATGATGACGATGTTGGCGCTGTTGATGAGGTTGGAGTTGACTTGGAGCGATGATTGACACTGAGGAGATGAAGATCCAAAGGTTGGGCCTTGATGCTGCGTGAGGTGATGATGTCGTGTGTTGGTGATGGCGATGATCAAGGAGATGATGATGATAGACGATGATAATGATGACGCGTGATTAAGAAGTGTGGGGGTTGACATGAAGGAGGAGGAGGTTGCAAGGTGATTGTGTGGTGAAGGGGGTGGCGAGATAGAGATTAGACGAAGAGGGTTCGTGTCCCCTTGAGGTGAAGGAGATTAGGAGTACTTATAGCACAACTTTGCCAGGGTTTCATTTTCTTATAGGATGTCTTCTTCTCCAAGTCTTCCAATTCCTCTTTAATTTGGAGTAGTAATCTTGTAACCTTAGTTCAAATAAATCATTGTGAAAATAATTTTTTTTTATAAATCATTGTTTTTTTGGACGAACTTGATGAATTCACTTGTAGAATCCTTCCGTAAATAAAACCCGAACTTCGACACCTTCTCTTCTTCTCTCTCTTTATTAATGCTTAACCTAAAAATATATAAAATAAAGTAAATTAGACAAAATAATATATGTAATATAATCAAATTAATTATTAAAAACATGCATGAATTATGCCTTAACACTAGAGTTGGGAAAAGTTGACCCGACACGATTACTGACCCGAAACCGACACAAAGTTAAGTGGGTTTGGGTATAAATTTTCGACCCGTTTAATTAAATGGGTTGACATGTTCAACCCATTTAATTAAATGGGTTATGTTCAGGTTGAGATTCTTGACACAAAAAAGTACCTATTTAACCCGTTTAATTAAATAAGTTAAATAAGTGAACTCATTTTTCCATTTGTAATTTACATATTTACTTTTTATTAGATAATTAAGGATATAAAATTTTTTAACAATTATGAATTATGACGAATCAGGGGAATTTTAAAGAACAATTATTTAATGCGATATGTAAACTTAGTTTTTAACACTGTAATTACATATTAGTTGAAAATTTTAAATGCGTAAATAGTTAATTAGGTGATTGAACTTGACCTGTTTATCTTAAACGAGTTTAGTGGGTCAACCCGTTTAAAAATTAAATGGATACAGGTCAAAAATTTTCAACCCATTTAACAAACGTGTTATGTTCAAGTTGAGGAATTTTCAACCAATTTAAATTCGACACAAACACGAACCCGACTCGACACGACCTATTACCCAGCTCTACTTAACACTACCCAAATAGATAATACCCAGTTGATCCGTCTGACCATGAGGTTCTCGGATATCACATAATTGTAGACTATGGCCTAGCAACACCAATAATCCCATCTCTTTTGTCAGGTCTTCACCATCCATCGTACCTAAATCAAACAATGGTTGGTGAGGGGGCTAAAGTATTTTTCTCTTTCCTCAAAATCGCATACACCATTGAAAATTAAAACTAAATTGTGCCAAGATCCATAGACAACAAAAGAATCAGAACCCATTTGAATAAACAACCCCCCAATTCAAAACTAAGTCCAATAAATCAGAACGATGCTAAAACTTCTCAAAAGTGAAACAAATCTAGAGACAACAGAAACCCATAAGACAAAGAGTAAGAATTCAACCTCAAGAAAAAGTAGGTGAATTTCTTTGACCATTGCACGCATCTTAAAGTAGGGAGAGCCCTAAAAAAGCCCACCATAATCAAGGGGTCTCTTCTTGCCACCATTGAAGCTATTTGTGGTGGGAGTAGTAGGACTATTAGCAGAAGTAGAAAGAAAAGGAGGTTGTGGTGGGAGGTTTCGAGTTGGGTTAGTTGAAGAAGTTGAAAGATGGGTATTCGAACTTTGAGTTTGAATTTTGTGGCTTGTGGTTGATGTTGGGGCTATTACTATTGGTGGTGTGGGTGTGGGCATGGGTTGTTGTCCACCCACTGATGCCATGGTTTCTCTCCTCCCACATAGGGCTGGCAAAAATTCGGGTCCGGGTCAATTCGGGTCCGGACAAATCGGACATTCGGACAAAAACTTCATACCCGGACCCTGTTCGGATTACAAATCGGACACTCTGACCAGACCCGGACCCGGACCCGGTTGTCCGAATGTCCGGATGTCCGAATTTGTAATATGATTTTAGGAGATTCTGACCGAAATTTTGTGTGACCGAACCCGAACCCGGTTTTTCAATGTCCGAACCCGGTTGTCCGAATTTATTTTTATAAAATTTTCTAAAGAATTTGGACTAAAATTACATATAAACATAGTTGTCCGATGTCCGAATCCGGTTGTCCGATTGTCCGAATTTGTCCGAACCCGAAATGGTTCAAAAATTCGGACAACCCGAACCCGGATTTCCAAACCCGAACCCGACCCGGTTTAAATTCGGACATGACCGATTGTCCGAATTTTAAATTCGGACATAAATTTGGTGACCGTACCCGGTTTTTTTCGGGTCAGACAAATTCGGGTAATCGGGTCGGACAAATTTTTGCCAGCCCTACTCCCACACACTCTCAGGGCTTGTCCTTTGGATATGGAGAATTGTCTCCCTAATTTGAGCCATGGTAGTTTGGATCTTTGCATTCCACACTAATGTTCACTAGCAGTTGAGATTAGAGCTGGGAAAAGCTGACCCGACACGATTACCGACCCGAACCCGACACGAAGTTAAGTGGGTTTGGGTATAAATTTTCGACCCGTTTAATTAAATGGGTTGACACGTTCAACCCGTTTAATTAAATGGGTTAGGTTCAGGTCGAGATTCTCGACACGAAAAAGTACCTATTTAACCCGTTTAATTAAATGAGTTAAATAAGTCAACTCGTTTTTTCATTTTTTATTTATCCATTTACTTTTTATTAGATAATTAAGAATATAAAATTTTTTAGAAATTATGAATTATGATGAATCTGGGGAATTTCAAAGAGTAATTATTTAATGTGATACGTAAACCTAATTTTTAACACTGTAATTGCGTATTAGTTAAAAATATTAAATGCGTAAATAGTCAATTAAGCGACTGAACTTGACCTGTTTATCTTAAACGGGTTAAGTGGGTCAACCCGTTTAAAAATTAAATGGGTAAAGGTCAAGATTTTCAACCCGTTTAATAAACGGGTTAGGTTCAGGTTGAGGAATTCTCAACCTGTTTAAGTTCGACACGAACACGAACCCGACCCGACACGACCTATTACCCAGCTCTAGTTGAGATCATTGGGAGTAGGAGATGAGCAGTTAATTGATAGAGAGTGCAAAACATGGGGAAGAAACGAAAAGTTCCTGAGCAACACCAACTTTCTTTCCTTCTTTCTTTCTTTTTTTTTTTTTTTGAAGTGTGTGAGAGCAACGCGGAAATGTGGAATACTGATAGTTATCTGTGAGATTAAGATATTTGTCATGGAATCAATGGCTGAGATGATACCATTAATGAGATCAGCGGTGCCTATGCGTGAGCAGTTTTTGAAGTAACGTTAGTAATTTTTGAAGTAAAAATCCAATCAGATTTTACTTTAAGGGCTGAGATTGTCCAGAATAATTGACTAGAAACTAACAATTTACGTGGGAGAATAAACATTGAAGTTATATCTGTTTGAAATTAGGAAATCTTTGTTGATATTCAAGATTGCATTTTATAAATCTCAAATTACATTACATGCAAATGCTAGAGAAAGGTTAATGATTTTGTCACTAGAGTAAAAACAATGAGTTGTCAGTCTCGTAATGTTTATGAGAAAAAGGAAAACCTCTTTCTAGCATTTTTTTCCTTTTGACGATAAAACATTAATTCATTAATTGGAAGTCATACATCCATTCCTCATATTTTATTCTACTAAAGTATTAAGATATCAGAATTATACCCTTACAATGTAAGGGCATGATTTAAATAATTTTTTAATATATCATTAAGAGAATAGATTTTTTTTATAAAAAAAACAAACAATAAATTGATGTGTTATATTATTTTGTTCATGCAAAAGTAAAGCAGGTCTTCTTTAATTTTTTTGGTACTAATAACATACTTTTTTATTCTTAATTAATATCTAACTCATATTTTTTTTATTGTATTTGCATCATTAAATCATATATATTTTATGATTAAAGTTTATTACTAAATAATAGGAAGGTATGTAAGAAGTTACCTTATTAAATAGAACTAATATTGTATTAAATTTACATCCATCCTATATAGCATTTTCTTTTTATGCAATCTCATGTAACATCCTATGTTGCATTAAAGTACCTCATATGACTATTCTCCCAAATGTGACATCCTACATGGTAAGATTACGTGTCGCTCATACATGAGCTCAATCCAAATTTTTATATATACTATGGTTATACTCTTGCAATAAAAGAACATAATTTAATCATTTTTAAATATTACTAACATAATAGATAGTTTCTTTTTAAATAGTAAAAATAAATTGATACATCAGCTTATTTAATCATCAAAAGTTGAGTGTTTTTCCAGATTCTTTTTTATTTTAATTGCAACACCATCATCTTCATTCTTAGTTTGAACTTTCTTATTTCATTTATTCAGTATTTCATCATTAAATGATTATATTTCGGAGAATAAATGTTGTTACTAATTGGTGATGACTATGTGACATTGGGTCACTTTAATATATAGAATAGATATTGCATCACAAAATATGTTTTTGGAGTTATCATTGGTTCCTTTTCTTTTTCCATTAAACTATTTTAAAGTCATTTTGTATCTGTACCATAATTATTTATTTACTAATTTTTAAAAATTCTCTAATATATGAAATGTCTTTTCTTTTGATGATATGTTTTAGTAGATAAATGGACCAAATTTTTTTATTTATCTTAATTTAGTAAAGATTATATTATCATCTTACTAATGACTATATAAGATAATTGAAAAGTGCATGCAAAAGTTTTAGCCAATTGTTGTTTTAAGTTCATTAAATATAAATAAGTAATAAAAATATACCACTTCCAAAGGCAGTAATAATTCTAGAACAATGTAATTATTATTTTTGAAGGTTATTATTATTTATTTTACTTTTTTCCTTTTAAATCACTTAAAATTCCTGTTGTTTTCATACCATAATTATTTATTTATTATTTTCTTGTGAAAAATTCTCTAATATATATAACATATGTTGTTACGAGTAAAATTTATGACCATCTTTATAATTTATTAATGCAATGCATATGTTGTTATAGTCTATTAATAAATATAGAAGATATCAAAAAGTTATTTTTTGAAATAAATATAGTATTGCATTAGTTTAATCATAAATGGACATTTATGTAGCTAATTAATTATACATAGCATTACACATGCCATCCTATGTGGAATGACACATGGCACTCATACGTTAATTCTATCCAACTTTTAATATATACATATACTAGTTTTTTACTTGTGCGTTGCACGATAGCTATTACTTTTCAGTTGATAAGTATCATTATTTTATTGTATATGTTGTTGGTGGTGCTATACCATACTAAGTTCTATGGACTTGATGGTAGCACCTTTCTTCTAATTTTATTTAATATGAAGTCACCTAAATTATATATACTTGAATTTTTGATGTGCAGTCTATCTTTTTTAATCTGGTTAATCAATAAGTTTTTAATTTTTTTTGGTTTTAAGATATTATATGGTTGGTACTGTGTGATTTTTTTAAAATAATTTTGTGAAATAACCATATTGACGTGGGAGTAAAGGAGCAAAGAAAAATCATAGTATTTTCAGTAATTTAATGTTGTATTTCTTAAACTTGGACTTTATTGTTAAAAATACATCATATGGTAATGTGCAATGTAATGTGTGAAAAGTAGTTCTAATATGAAATGTTCAATAACACATCAGATTTGTCGTTTTCGTTGTCTATTAGTCGCCAACTTCCTTTTTCAGATTAAGTAACCTGCAAAAGTAACATATATTATACTAAGTTAGGTTTTGATTTTTCATTTGTTCCTAACTACTTATCATCAACAATGTGTCGTTAAATGTATATAATGATTTTTTACATGCTTATACATTTAGTAAAAAAAAATATAAGATAATATTTTTGTACCGATTGATACTTTCCTACAGAGAGGTATTTCAATTATGGACTTCTTGTATATTTCATCTACCTAGAGTTGCCTGCACAATATTAAAGTAATTTATTAATTATTATTATTTTAATATTCGATTATATTTAATTCTAAGAATCACAACATGTCATGGTCATTGCATAATTAGAACTAACATTTTGTAGGAGTTTACTAATATTAAAAGACGTATAGTGTTAATTTGTTTTTTTTTCTTTTAGTAATTTGTAGTAGTGAAGTTATTTTGGGTGCATACATGCCATTGGTAAGTTGTTGAATACTTCTTTGTAGATAGTGTTTCTTGTGTATCATTCATAGTGTTCATTCTCATGTTTAATGATAAACTTCAAACCCTCATGTGAAGTCACCCATGATGCTGCAATTCAGTTGTCCATGACTTAATACCAATTTTGAAAGGTAAACTCTTACATATTTCAGTGATTGTCGTTGAACTTTTATTTATAGTCATTGCATAACAAACATGAATAGGAAATTGCTATCTTTTTAATATGAATGACCACTTTGTCAGATGAGTGCAAAACAATTCTAGGGATTGTAACTTTAATTCTAATATTGATCGAGAAAAGAATAAGATTCTTCTATTTTAGCCAAACAATGCTTGTTAGGACTCGTTTTTGTATCCTTCCATAACTAAGAATTATATGGAGACACAAATTTTCTTTTTGATCAAACAACGACACAAACTTAGGTGAGATAATACAAAATTAAGTCCCTATTTAAGGAATTGCAAATTAAGATAAAGTGTAGAGTAAAATGAGTAGCTGTCAAGATAATGACGTAATTAATTTCAAAAATAATATATAATATAATAATTAAAGTGGAAGATTAAAATGAAATCACGTGGCAATTTTACAAAGGCTATATAACATTAAAGAAGGACATTCAAATGAAATAACAAGGTAATTTACCAATAAGAATAAATTAACAAAAGAGCAGTTAGCATATGTGAGACCAAATGTCAAATTCGTAGGGTCTTGCATGTCAATTAAAACTAATAACCATCACAAAAGGTGCGCTTTTTCCCTAGAGATTCCTATTAATTGTACTCATTACTCATGCACTTACTTCATATGTCAATTGCAGATTATTTCAATAGTTTAACAGCACCTTTAATATTATTTAATAGTGATGATGGGTCTTCCTAATATTGAGCCATGTTTTGAAGAAAAATAAAATTTGGTTAATTATTCTTGTGATCAACAAAGCATGGATAAATTTTTGACAGTAGTAACAAAAAGATAGATAAGTCTTTGACCTTAATCTTATCTCTTTGATGTATAACTATGTTAGATTTACTCACACAAAGACACAAGAGGGGGGTGAATTGTGTCCTCCGATTTTTCTGTTCGTTTCAAAACACTCGTGAGAACTGTTTGGAGACGTGTTTGTAGTGAGGTAGAAACGAAACTAATTGCGGAAATAATAAAGGAGACACAATATTTTTACATGAAAAACCACATCTGGCCTAATTGAGGTGTAAAAACCACGACCTACCTCAGTTGGATTTCAGCAACACTTTCATCAACACGGGGCCGAATTCGTTACACATGTAACTCATACGTGACTACGTCACACACGTAACTCAGTCTCCCCCCCCCCCGAGACTCTAGTTACACACACGTAACTATTCTCCACCTGAGAATGAGTCACACAACACGTCCAAAAGTCTCCCAAGACTTGAACACACTCTAGACTTAACTGATTATAGAAAAGAATAGAAGAACACCTTACTTTTATGCTTCTAAATAAGCTGAATGTAAGGTACAATACAATCCCTATTATGCCAATATGAAAGACTCGATTTAGCACACTCTTGGAAGGTTTTTCTCACAAAAAAATCTGATTCTCAAAGATAGTTTTTGCACATGGAAAACCCTTAAAAAACCATGAGAAAGAATGAAGGAGAGAGCCACTTAAATAGCGGGATGTGTGCTTGTCGTGCAAGAAGGCAATCTCCCATATCTTTCCACAATCTTAGCCATTCCCTAAAACTAGGAGTTATCAAACCTCTTTAAAACATATGCTTAAATATTTGAAAAATCTTTTGGAAAATCATATCTTAAAGGCTAAGATAAAATCTTTTGATAATATCTTTTTAGGAAAACAATATTATTTAGTGAAGGACTCTTTGTAAGACAAAATATTATTAGAAAATCGATCCCAAATATGTTATGAATTTTGACAGTAGAAAAACTCTTAAAAATCTTTGAGAACCAATTTTCGCACTCGCTGTCCTCAGAGCACTGCAGACCTGTTTGCTCAATTTCTCTGAGCAGTGTTCTGAGTCAGCTTTAAATAATTCCTTCAATGTGAGTGTTAAGTCAAGTTCTTCTTTGGCATATTAACAAGAATCTAGACAAATATAACCAGTACTTAGCCCTAAGACTCTAAAGACTCTTGTACTTTGCTGATGATGTGCACATATATCCACTTTGATGTTCCATGCTTCTTCGAACTGTTCTTCAGGGTGTTTGCAACCTGTCTCAATCACGCAATTCTTCAAACCGTTCCACAGGGTGTTTGGAACATATCTCAACACACAGTTCTAGCACACAGCTCAAGCATAACATAATAGCATTTTGACTTGGTATATTTGGGTTGTTATCATCAAAACCTTACACATGATTGGTTCAACAAATTCTCTCTTTTTGATGATGACAAACCAAATGACCATCAAAAATGAGACAAGGCAAAGGGCAAAATATTAATGTCAAGACAGTTAAAGAAGCCAATTCATATAAGAAAGAATAATAAGAATAGGAAGTCAGCTTAAAACAAGCAGACCAATCAAAGTATGGTCATACCTATCTTCCCCCTTTTGACATCATCGAAAAGGTCGAGGGAACGACCTGCATAAATTCAGTAGGGATGCACCCACCACCACGGGTAATGAGGGAAATAATCGCGATACACTCAAGTATATGGTACAATAATGATATTGGCCATCCGAGTCACGCAAAAACAGGTAACACATGCAACAGGCTAAGTTATAACATAAATGCAGATACTATCCAAAAATAGCCATAAACCGTTAGAGGCACATATATAACCAAGTGTTTGAAAAATAGTGTTGGAAACAGGGAAAGGAACAGGTTCAGGTAGAGGAAGGTGGATTTGGATGTGGCAAGAAGGGCACTCAGCAGATCCTCGTGACGCTTTGCATTAAGAGTCTTTTCCTCTGTAAGCACTTGCTTCACTTCAGCTATCTCTCCCTTCAAAGTGATCTGATCCTACAACAGAGTGTCAATGGTAGGACCACTGGATGTGGAGGCATCACTGGGAACAGGGCCAAGAGGTGTTTGGAACCCTTGTTCTGAAGGTGCACTTCCGCCTTTTCTTGCTAGTTGGTCTCATAGCGATCTTGGATGAGAAGTCTTGTGCTTGGAGGATGCTTGACCGCCACGAGTACTTGCCATTGAAGATTTGAGGATTTTATGTGATTTAGGGTTTTGAAGGGGTTTAAGGAAGGAGAGTGAAATCGGGTTCTTGGTGGAGAGAGAGAGATGGATGGATGGGTTATTGAGAGAGAGTGTGTGTAGGGATTTAATGGTGCATGAGTGGCCCGAAAATCAAGGAAGCTTATGGGAGAGTTTATTTCGGCCCTTCTTGGAGAGAGAATATTTTGCATGCAGCACATCATTATGCTAGGTATGACATAAATTATAGATTAGGTGTAATGAAAAAGAAAATTTCGGTATCCAATATTCCATTAATAATGCCACTTGGTCAGCACATGATACAAACAGTGGTCAGGTCTGTTCCTAGAGCCTGTTCTTGCTATCAAAAGTTCGATATCTCAGGACACTAAGGGCAATATCATTAGATATCAACGAGTGTCAGCATATTACTTTCCACACATATGCCAAAAAAAGCACAAGAATTGAATGTAGACATTAGAACAATGTATTTGGCCTAACAACCCTTAACTAGTCAATCATTGGGGGTTCATTAAGCATGCTCAAGTTCTTTTAATCATACCCAATTTAAGTCTATTCCTTTCAAAGTGTTCTCTACTCAGTGCCTTGGTAAATATGTCAACAATTTGTTTATCAGTGGCACAAAAATTCATTGAAATTAAGCCCTTTTCAACATTATCTCTCAAAAAGTGATGATGTATGTCAATATGTTTAGTCATTTTATGTTGACATGGGTTTTTGGCAATGTTAATTGCACTTGTGTTGTTACAAAATATGGGAATGTGTCAACACCAAAGTCCTTGAGTTGTTGTCGTATCCACAGCAATTGTGTGTTGTTACAAAATAAGCAGTTGCTACATACTCGGCTTTTGCTGTGGACATGACAACTGTGTGCTGTTTCTTTGTAGACCAAGAGACCAAACAGGGTCTAAGAAAATGATCCATACCTTCTCTTCTTGGTTGTAACCTTGAACCATCAGCCTGGCCCTATTCTGAGTAACTGTTCCGAACTCATCCAGTTTGTTCTTAAACACTTACTTGGTGCCAATTATCGATCTGTCCTTATGCCTTGGTTCAATGTGCCATACCTTGTTCCTTTCAAACTGATGAAACTCTTCTTGCATAGCAGTAAAACAGTCAGAATCTGCAACGGCTTCATAAACATTCTTTAGCTCAACGTTAGATAAAAAGCATAGAAAGCACATAAGTTTCTAAGTTTGGATCTGGTCTGCACCCCTGTATTAATGTCAGACATGATCTGGTCAAGGGGGTGCAAGCTTTAGTGCTTCCAGAGTCGTGGAGCAAATGAATCTACAAACATGTTTTCCAATCTTTCCAGAACACTTGATGAAACAGGTTATGGATCTGTTCTGGAGCCTATTCCCACAACTGTTCGGGAAGAATCAAGTTGAGTGGGTCGGTTCTGTCCCAAATCAGGTTCAGCAAAGCTTACCCCTGACTGGCTTGCTCTCTGCCCCACCTTCCATATTTTCAAATCCAGGACTTGTTTCATCTTCAGGAGACTTACCATTATCCACCATGGACTTTTGAGTGAACGTGATGTCTTTTCTTACAAGACCAAGTTCGAACTCTTCATCCTGCATATCATGCTCAATCATGGAGTTAGTTTTATCAAACAATACATACCTCTTTCCTCCTCTACTTGTGATCCTCATAGGACCACACAAATCAACATGTAGTAGTTCAAGAGGTTGGGAAGTACTAACATTGTTCTTTGACTTGAAAGAAGCTCTAACTTACTTTCCTCTAGCACAAGCGTCGCACACCTTGTTATCATTGTACTTGATGGAAGGCAGTCCAACTACTAGGTCCTTAGAAACAAGTCTATTCAAGAGAGAAAGGCTTGTATGACCTAGCCTATTGTGCCAAAGCATAACATCATCATCAAGAGCATTTAAACAAGTCAAATAATTTTGGGGAAGTGAAAGAACACACACTTTATACACATTATTGTGTCGCTTCCCCCTCAACACAACACTACCAGAATTGACATTGGTAATCATGCATTGATCTGATGAAAATTCAACATGATTACCTCTATCACATAATTTGAGACACACTTAGCAAATTATGTTGTAACCCATAAAACAAGTATACATTATCAATAGAGTGAGTGAGTGATTTACCTATCTTACCTACACCGACAATTTTCCCAGATTTGCTGTTTCCGAATGCCACTCTTTCCATCGAAGGCTGTAAGTGAGAGGAAGTTTGATATGTCTCCCGTCATGTGCCTTGAGCAACCACTATCCAATTACCATAGTTGGTTGCCTCCTCTCACTTTAGCCTGCAAAACAGCTAAGTGTTTGTCTTAGGAACCCAGATCCACTTGGGTCCCGTTCTTTTCATGGAATTTAATTCATCTTTTATGATCCATATTTTTTTAGCATATAATGAGTTTCTTTCCATGGCCCTTTTTCTCAAGGAGCAAGCATATCAATAATGACCAGTTTTTCCACAATGATAACAAATTATATTTTCTGGCAAGCCAACATACTTCTTGTCTAGTGGCTTAATAACACATCTATTCACAAAACCTAAACCTTTTCTATTTCGATTATGATGAGTATTAAGCCAATTCAGAGCTTCTGAGGAGCTGTTCCAGCGCTTGTTTTCAGTGAAGTTAGTTTCAGCTCTTTGGACCTGTTCTCGAAGCTGTTTGTTGTCATTCATCTGGGTTTCTAGATTATGCCTTAGCTTTGAAGACTCACCTTCCAGCTCTCTGATTTTAGTGTTGAGTTCTTCCTCTCTCTTGTCACTCAGGTTCTTAAGGATGTCTAATTCTTTACTTAAAGTAAGAGCCTTTTCATTAATTTCAAGTTTCTCATACATGAGAACCTCATTCATATGTTCAAGTTCTTGCCTTTTTCTTTCTAGTCTCTTAACATCCTTTTCTAAATCTGAGCATGTACTTTTAAGCATACAATTTTCAGAATTTACTATCTCACATTCTTCCATCAATGTAAAAACTAATTTTTCAAGTTTCCTCTTGCTAAGATTATGTACCTCTTCCTTGAGTTGGGATAACTCTCGATCGAATCAGAATTTGAATCAGAATATCTTCGGGCCATAAGAGCTACTGCTTCCTCTGCATCTTGAGAGTTCTCTTCTTCTTCTGAGGTATCACCCCATGCTGCCACCATTACCTTGGTGAACCGTTTTTTAGCATTAGTTAACTGCGTCTTTTTGCCTCTGGTTTGGACCTATTCTGACCCTTGTTCTTCCTTCAGCAAAGGGCAATTCTTCACAACATGACCTTGTCTTCTACACTTAAAGCGTCCTGAGAACTTATCTCGATCACTCTTCTTAGCCTGCTGGTATTGCCATTCTTGTATTTGCTTTCGGCCTCTTTGAAGAAAATTTTGAACTTTCAAGCGATCATGGCCGTCCCTTCTTCATCAAAATCTGAGCTATCGCTTTCTCTAGCTTTTAGTGCTAGTCCTCGACCTTTCTTCACTCCGTCCTTCATCTGGGAATTCCTTCTTAGTTCATACGTTTGTAGATTCCCAATAAGCTTATCCAAGGAGATCTCATTTAACTTCCTGGCTTCTTGGATAGCAGTGACTTTTGATTCCCATGATTGAGGTAAAATTCGTAGGATCTTCCTTACCAACTCTTTAGTGGTAAAGGATTTTCCCAACGATTTTAACATATTAGTGATATGGGTAAACCCAGTATACATGTCCATAACTGTCTCTTTATTGCTAATCTCAAATAGCTCATACTTCCTTACCAATAGCTCGATTCTGGATTGCTTGACTTGATTTGTTACTTCGTGAGCTATTTGAAGAGCATTCCATATCTCCTTTATGGATTCACACTCTGAGATACGAGTGTACTCGTCATATCTGAGTCCAAAATACAGCAATTTTTTGGCCTTGGCATTCTTCTCCATCTTCCTGAAGTCGTATGAGTTGAATTCCTTCGGCTCCTTAGGAACAGTCTTCCCCGCAGTTGTGACTTTCACTGGAATGTAAGGACCATTCACAATGAGCATCCATAACTCATAATCCTCAACTTGGATATAGTTCTCCATTCGATTTTTCCACCAGTTGTAATGCTGTCCATTGAAATATGGAGGCCTGATCACATATTGACCTTCTAAGATTCCTTGTGAAGGGGTCATCTTTCCAGGATCTCTCAAGGTGTTAACCTAACTATGAGAACTCTACTCTGATACCACTTGTTAGATTTACTCACACAAAGACACAAGAGGGGGGCGTGAATTGTGTCCTCTGATTTTTCTGTTTGTTTTAAAACACTCGTGAGAACTGTTTGGAGACGTATTTGCAGTGAGGCAGAAACGAATCTAATTGTGGAAATAATAAAGGAGACAAAATATTTTTACGTGGAAAACCACCTCTGGCCTAATTGAGGTGTAAAAACCATAACCTACCTTAGTAGGATTTCAACAACACTTTTAATAACACGGGCCGAATTTGTTACACATGTAACTCACACGTGACTATGTCACACACGTAACTTGGTCTCCTCGGAGACTCTAGTTACACACATGTAACTATTCTCCACCTGAGAATGAGTCACACAACACGTCCAAAGTCTCCCAAGACTTGGACACACTCTAGACTTAACTGATGATAGAAAAGAATAGAAGAACACCTTACTTTTATGCTTCTAAATAAGCCAAATGTAAGGTACAATAAAATCCCTATTATGCCAATATGAAAGACAAGATTTAGTACTCTTGGAAGGTTTTTCTCACAAAAAAAAATTTGATTCTCAAAGATAATTTTTGCACATGAAAAACCCTTGAAAAACCTTGAGAAAGAATGAAGGAGAGAGCCACTTAAATAGCGGGACGTGTGCTTGCCGTGCAAGAAGGCAATCTCCCATATCTTTCCACAATATTAGCCATTCCCTAAAACTAGGAGTTATAAACAACAACAACAACAAACTCCCCGTGTGGGTTCCCCTTTCGCGGGGTCTAGGGAGATCCAGCTGTAGGCAACCTTACCTCTATCGGTATTCCTACCCATAGAGAGGTTGATTCCATAAGACCCACAAAACAGTTCTGTGAAAAAAGTTTAAAGAGAAAACGATTGCAAAACCATTTACCGAGGAAGAGAAAAGATTCTGGAGAGCAAATAAAGAGGGAGCGGAGACATACCTCAACAAACCAGGGGCGCTTGATGCCGTCACATCCCAGAAAAGCACGACCTGCAGACAAGCACGACAAAACCCTACCCGCCCCACGCCACCGAAGCTACTGCCACCTACGGAGCCGGTCCCCTACTATCAGAGACCTTAATCCTATCCCGCCACAGCCTCCTATCCTGAGCCATGTCCTCCGTCAGATCGACAACTCTCAGGTCCTCTCTAACGACTTCTTCTAGGCTCTTCTTCGGTCTACCCCTCCCTCTCTTTCCACCGGAGGGGTCGATCATCTCATACCTCCGCACTGGAGCGGCCACACTTCTCCTCTTTACGTGACCGAACCATCTGAGCCTCGATTCCCTCATCTTCTCCTCTATGGGGGCCACTCCCGCTAAGCTCCTGATTACTCCATTCCTAATTCTGTCCAATCTCGTACAACCACACATCCACCTGAGCATTCTCATCTCAGCTACCATCAACCTTTGGACCTGTGTCTTTTTTAGAGGCCAACACTCCGATCCATAGAGAACAGCTGGTCTAACTACCATCCGATAAACTTTGCCTTTCAATCCCATGGGCACTCTCTTATCACACAGTACCCCTAACGCTGACTTCCACTTTTGCCAGCCCACTCTTATCCGCTGGCTAATATCCTCATCAATGTCCTCATTTTGCTGGATGATCGAGCTCAGATACTTAAATTTAGCGACTTTCGGTATTGCCTTCCGGTCCAGTATGATTTCTCCCCCCTCTTCTATCCTTCCGCTAAAACAACAATGGAGGTATTCCGTTTTCGATCTACTTAACCGAAAGCCCCTAGCCTCCAACGTATGCCTCTAACTCTCCAACCTGTCATTCACCCCCTGCCTGGTCACATCGAAAAGAACGATGTCATCTGCAAATAACATGCACCAAGGCACCTCGTCCTGGATTCCTTTAGTGAGTTCATCCAAAACTAATGAGAAAAGAAATGGGCTTAAGGTGGAGCCCTGATGTAGGCCCATACTAACAGCAAAGTCATTGGAGACCCCTCCCGGAGTCCTAACACTCGTCCGCCCTCCCGCGTACATATCCTTGATTACTCGAATGTACGCGGGCGACACACTTTTCTCTTCCTAAGACCTCCACAAAACCTCCATTGGGACTCCATCATATGCTTTCTCCAGGTCAATGAACACCATATGGAGATCCACTTTTCTATCCCTGAACAAGCCCATGAGCCCTCTGAGGAGGTAGATCGCCTCAGTGGTCGACCTACCTGGCATGAAACCAAATTGGTTCTTTGAAAACTTTACATCCTCTCGTAACCTTCTCTCAATCACCCTCTCCCATAGCTTCATAGTATGGCTGAGCAGCTTGATGCCCCTAAAGTTATTGCAATCTTGGATATCCCCTTTGTTTTTGTATAGTGGGATGACTGTGCTGGCCCTCCACTCTCTGGGCATCTTGGCGGTCCTGAAAATAACATTGAAAAGCTCCGTAAGCCACTCTAGACCTACTTCCCCCATAAACTTCCAGACTTTCACTGGTATCTGGTCCGGGCCCACTGTCTTTCCATTCGCTGACTTCTTCAAGGCCTCCCTAATCTCCTCCTTTATTATCAGGTCATCCGCTCGGTGATCGCTACACTCTCCGCCCCTACTACAGTCGGCTCCCCCCATTCCCCATTGAGGAGCTTAGCAAAGAACCTTTGCCATCTCTCCTTAATTTCAGCATCCTCAGTCAACACCTTACCCTCTTCGTCCTTGATGCACCTTACCACTCCCAAATCCCTAGTCTTCCTTTCCCTTTCCCTAGCCAGTTTAAAAACATCCTTCTCCCCTTCCTTCGTCCCCAATCTATGGTACAGTCTATCAAACGCCTGACTCTTTGCTACTACCACCGCCTTTTTGGCTACCTTTTTGGCCGCCTTGTATCCAATCTTCTTATGCTCCCTCTCGTCCTCTGAACTGCTGCTCATGAACTCTGCAAAAGCCTCTTTTTTTGCCTTGACTTTCTCCTTTACCTCTTCGTTCCACCACCAGGCGCCCTCCATCCTGTTGTCGCCTTCCCTGGAAAGACCTAGGATTTCCTTAGCCGACCTTCGGATGCAATCCGCCACAGCATCCCACATTGAATCGGCATCTTCTGCCCTCCTCCAAGCTCTCTCCGCGGCTATTCTTTCTGCTATTAACCCCGCCTTCTCCTTCGTGAGGATCCACCACTTAATTCTGGGTTCTCCGGCTCTCCTCTTCGACCTCTTAGGATACTTGAACTCTGCATCTAAAACCAGCAACCTCTGTTGAGTTCCCAGCAACTCGTTGGGAATCACTTTGCAGTCCTTACACGATCTCCGATTTTCCTTCATCGTTAAGAAGTAGTCAATCTGGGTCTTGCAAGATCTGCTCTTGAAGGTCACTAGGTGGTCCTCCTTCTTCTTGAAAAAGGAGTTGGCCACCAACAAATCAAAGGTCACCGCAAAGTCCAGCACAGAGACCCCTCCCGCGTTCCTCTCTCTGAAACCGAAGCCCCCGTGGACCCCCTCATAACCCACTGTCTCCGCGCCGATATGGCCATTAAAATCTCTTCCTATGAACAGTTTCTCGCTCCGAGGGACATCCTGGATGACCTTATATAGATCCTCCCAGAAGAGCTTCTTAGTTTCCTCCGGCAAGCCTACCTGGGACGCATACACACTCACCACGTTCACAAAAACTGAACCCACCAAAACCTTAATGGTCATAATCCGGTCGCTCTTTCGCCTCACTTCGACCACCTGATCCGCCAAATCCTTCACAACTAGGATGCCAACTCCATTCTTCGCCTTGGATGACCCCGAGTACCAAAGCTTGTACCCATCAATCTCTCTAGCTTTAGACCCTACCCACTTCGTCTCCTGGACACATGCTATACTAATCTTACGCCTACGCAGAGACTTAACTAATTCTATCAACTTACCCGTGAGAGACCCAATATTCCAGGACGCTAGGCGTACCTTCCGCAACCCTAACCCCCTCCTAACCCCAAAACTCCCTGAAGGACAGGCTGAAACAGCTACATGGCTCGAAAAAGACGCAGACGCCTACAGGGCCCACGAACACCCTAAAGGCCTACAAACTAAAGGCCCACGAATACTAATAATAAAGGTGATGATAAGATAACACTAGCAATGCAGTAATAAAAAACAGAGTTACTACTAACAAAGATTGCACTGTTGGACGAGCTATCACACAAAGCAAGTGATAATAAAACAATAATTCTAACAATAACAGTGATAATAAAAATAACACAAGGCCCACAAAATAAAATTGATAAAAAATACTACTAATACTACTAACTAGGAGTTATCAAACCTCTTTAAAAGATATGCAAATATTTGAAAAATCTTTTGGAAAATCATATCTTAAAGGCTAAGATAAAATCTTTTGATAATATCTTTTTAGGAAAACAATATTATTCAGTGAAGGACTCTTTGTAAGATAAAATATTATCGGAAAATCAATCCCGAATATGTTATGAATTTTGACAGTAGAAAAACTCTTGAAAATATTTGAGAATCGATTTTTGCAGTCGTTGTCCTCAGAGCACTGCAGACCTGTTTGCTCAATTGTTCTGAGTTAGCTTTAAATAATTCCTTCAAGGTAAGTGTTAAGTCAAATTCTTCTTTGGCATATTAACAAGAATCTAGACAAATATAACCAGTACTTAGCCCTAAGACTCTAAAGACTCTTGTACTCTGCTGATGATGTGCACATATACCCACTTTGATGTTCCATGCTTCTTCGAACTGTTCTTCAGGGTGTTTGCAGCCTGTCTCAATCATGTAATTCTTCAAACCATTCCACAGGGTGTTTGGAACATATCTCAACACACAGTTCTAGCACACAACTCAAGCATAGCATAATAGCATTTTGACTTAGTACATTTGGGTTGTTATCATGAAAACCTTACACATGATTGGTTCAACAAACTATTTATAAAAAAACAAAGAAAATTAAAAAAAATTAAAAAAGAAGAAAGGGAGATTAGTAGCAGATGAATAAATTTTAGTACAATTTGAATTTAGGAAAACATTTAACATTCTTTTTTTGGAGGGGGGGAGGGAGGGCAGTACTGCTAATTGATAGAGTCAATTATAAGAATGCAAACAAACTACTCCTATATATTAATTTACCTATTAAATTTAAATTTAAATTTGCTAAAAAAACTAATTACATTATGTGATTTTTTAGCACAAATATAATTTCAAGTGAATATAAATTGAATAAATCACTGAAATGTTTTAATAATATAATGAACGTAAGTTATAAATGTGAAAAGAAACTAAATATTGTACCAACTAAAAACAGTCGTAAGCGAAACCCAAAATCACATTAAGGCCCTACTGTATTTCATATTATCTAAATTTAATTATGTGACATGCTTAAGTAATCAAGCTTTACAGTATGTGAAATAAGAAGCTCAACCAGCATTCAAATGTCAATTCATGATATATTTACTCAAAAATAATATACAAAAATAAATATATTTAGATATAGATGTCCAATATATACTTACCTCAGGAATAATGTCTAATACACTTCAAAAAAAAAATTGGGTAACATCTAAATCATTTCTTTGGTCTATATTTAAGTTTTTTAAGATAAAATTTAATTACCAATTAGTCATAACATATGAGAAAAATTAACCTTAAAATTGAATTAAAATTATATTGACATTAAATTGAATTAAAATTGCATTGATAACCTACATCTATCTTTATTATATGATAGAAGCCATTCATGTTGCTATCCTACATGGCATTTTCATCCCAAGTAGTACCCTAAATGGCATTCTATGTGGCATCTCATGTATCGCTCTTACATGAGTTCAATCCACCTTTTAATATATATAT
>JACYFF010031955.1:107064902-107087531 GCA_017589665.1 Selenicereus undatus
ATATATGTTACCTATATTGAAATCCTAAAAATTGCCCTTTTTGGCTCATTGAAACCAGGGGGAAAGCAAAAAAGATTAGCATCGCCTGTCCGACCGGGTTACTCTTCCTCGATGAAAAGCAGTTAATCATCTGGCAGACGCCACTAACCATATCCAGAATGAACGACGAAGAGAGGGCAACCGAGTTAATCCTGCCTAACTCGGACTGGGCCGAGTTAACTCAGGAGTGTTTGATCAACATCCTCTCACGTCTTCCATTGGAGGACCGATGGAAGGGCGCCATGCTCGTCTGCAAGCCCTGGATGCAAGCTTGCGGGGACCCTTCTCTCAACGTTATCCTCGATCTCGAGCCCTACTTCGACTCGTTCACTGAGTCGACTCGCTGGTGGTCGCCCGAGTTCGAGAGGAGAATCGATGCGATCCTCCGTTCTATAGCTGCTTGGAGTAATGGATCCTTGACGGAGATCCGAGTCAGGCACTGCTCCGATCAGGCTCTTGTTTTTGCGGCTCAAAGGTACTGGATTCCGGATTTTAAGTGAGATATTAATGAAATTAGGTTGTGATTTTTGCGGATTATTGTTTTTTGTTGATGGGATTTATGTTTCTTTGACCCCCTGTTGGATGACGATTTATGGGTTGTTGTGATGTGGGTAATGGGTATTTGTCTGATTGCTATATGGGTCTGGTTTGTGTGAGGTTGGGTTGATTGCTTTTGATCGCGAATTGTTTGTTTTGTTGGCTGTGGGAATCAGTAAAAGGCATGTTTTTGTAGACAAGTTCTGCATATGCCCTTAATCCTGAGAGTTATTCTGGATTGAGCTTGCCTGCCTTCATATAATTAATAGAGGGTGTGATTTTGTGGAGTGTGGTTTAAAATTGTTAATTATCTTGTGATGGAATGTGCCGGTATACATGATTGTGAAGGGGATCCTCATAGCTCTATTTGATAGAGCTTCTACTGTGATTTTGACGGGGTAGAAAGCTTTATAGGAATACGTAGAGAATATCCTTCGAGCGTTGCGAATGCCCATCCAGCATTTAGTAAACTTGATAGACTTTGTATGGTTGAATGCAGAGGGACAAGGCATGATGACTTTTATAATGGGAATAGATATTTGGAAATGAAATTCAAAATGTGAAAACTTTATTCAGTGTTCTTGAACCAAGATGAATTGGTGCAGACAATGAGCTCCGATAGCAATTTTTGGATTAGTCTTGGGTATGATGTGTGATTTTCAGTGGCTGCATAAGGGAACAGAGTACTCCACAAGTGCACGAGATGTTGAGATAGCACTGCATATGGAAGGTAGCATATCCTGAGGCTGTAAGGATCCGTTCCAGCCCCACACCTTTACGTAACTGGTTTGCATCTTGTCGGATCATATATATTCTTGCTGTAACATCAAGAGTTAGGCCTTATCAGCTTCCACGACTGTTCTTAGCATTGTGGTATTGAAGCCTATTATTTTGATGCCTTATTCTGCTCTTTATGGTCAAAAGTGGTCACACTGTCTGACAGATTTCACAGGGAGTTGATATCTGTTGTGGATCTGTATGGCAATGCTGAATGCACCTTTTGTGTTGGGTGTGGGGGGTCTTATATCTTATGACAATTTAAATTTTACCTTGCATAAAATGAGCCCGTGCAAGGAGGAAGTAGCTTGGAGGGGAGATGTTTGACAACTCTTCTTTGGTGCAGGGTGAGGGTTTTTATTCACATAAATTTCGATTTCATGATGTCACTAGGTATGAGAATGCTTACGGAGTTGATGATGTGCTATGAAGAACTTTTTCCTTTTTTTTTTTTAAATCAATGACCACTTGCAGTATGTAGAAGACAGCTCTCAAACTTTGTTCACAATTTTCCTGTGTGAATCCCACTGTTCTGCTTTCTTGTTGAAAGGTTAGATGTGGGTTGCAGCCATTGTTTGGGAAGTTATTTTACTTTTTTCCTTTTTGGGGGTGGGGGGTGGTTTCTTTACTAATTCTACCTATTGCTTTACTATTTGGATTCACAGTCTTGTGCTTTCGGGGCTGTTCCTGAGGATCTGCTTTCTGCTGCATGCTTGTGAGATTTATATAAAAAAGAAAGGAATAACCTTTTATTCAGGCAATTAGTGCTAAATAAAATTCTGTTGGATTTCCTTTTGACAAGAAGTTCTGGATTTCTACCAAAGGATACCTGGATGGTAATATTTTGTTGTGATGTGCTTTGGTCTGAAAGTGGAATCTATTGTCCATTTCAGTTGATGATTGGCTTCAGGTCTGTCCTACTAAAATTGCCATCTCAGATCTCTTTGCATGCCATTTGAGTGAGAAGTTGCTTTGATCATCATGTTTGTGGGTTCAAAGCCAGGTTTTTTGTTCGTCTGAATTTAAGTTATGCATGATCCTGATCTTGGCATCTGAAATTTTTTCACATTGCTAATCTACACTAGCATTTCAACATAAGGACTTGTCAATTTCCCATGGTGCATCCACTCTTCTTTTCATCATAAAAATGACTTTGAACTTCTTTCTTGACATGGTTCTTCCATACCCCAGAGTCCTGTCTCAGTTTGTGGGAAGTCAGTTGTAGCAGATGTAGCATGCTTGCCCCAAACTTATAGAGGCTGATTCCATTGGAACATAGATTAATATAATTTTCTGTCTGCCTTCTGCTCCCCAAAAAAAGGGACAGTTTGTGAGGCATTTGCAATATTTGAGCATGATAAAAGTTTAAAAAGTTGTAATGATGGTTCTTGTCTTCTTGTACATTTTTTCGGAGATCATTGCCTTTGACTCCAATAAGAGTGTTAATGTCAGTTCCTTGTACCGCCTATTTGGCACGTCTTACCTTTCCTCCCCATCCTCTTTTCTGTAGCTCTTTTCATCTTCCTTAGGATGAAGTATAGAAAATTTGCTATTAAGCCCCCAGATTTGTTATTCTGTGGAACACTTTTTTTTTGGCGGGGGGGATGAAGCGAGTGTCAGAGCCTCAAAGGTGATTGAGATTGCATTTTTCTTATATGGGTCCACTATTTTCAAAATTATCTTCTTTTTTTGGGGGGGGGGGATGATTGGGTGTGGTTGGCTGTTCTTTTGAAAACAATCATGCCTTGGGATCTGCTTAATTGTACATGGTTTGAAGCAGATTTTGACGTCTTTGTCTCAGATGCCCTAAACTGCAGGTTCTTTCTATCAAAAGCAGCCAAAGTGTTTCTGATATGGGAATGGCTGAAGTGGCCAAGAGTTGCCCAATGCTGAAAGAACTTGATGTGAGCTTCTGCCATGAAGTCTCTCATGAATCTCTGGCTCTAATTGGAAGGAACTGTCCTAATCTGAAGGTCCTGAGACGCAACTTCATGAATTCTCTGGACCCTTCTCAACATAGGGGGATTGTACCCAATGAATATCTGAATGCTTGCCCCCAAGATGGGGATTCAGAAGCTGCTGCCATCAGCAAATACATGCCCAATTTGGAGCTCCTTGAGCTTAGGTTCTCAAAGTTGTCAGGCAAAGGGCTTGCTTTGGTTTGTCAGTGGTGTATAAACCTTGAATATTTGGATCTCTATGGGTGTATAAACTTCACTAGCCGTGATATTGTAAATGCAACAGCGAATTTGAAGAAGTTGAAGGATGTTAAGAAGCCGAACTTCTACATTCCCAGATCTGTATTCCACAGCGAGAGGTATGGTCATTGGAGGTTGTACGATGAACGGTTTCAGACTGATGTCTTTAGGATCTGAATATGGTTATGCCACAGTGGATAATGCAAAAACTGGATGGGGCAAATCATTCCCACCTGGGAGTTCAAAAGAAATGGCATCACGAATGTCTGCTTTGAAGTGTGGTGTTGATAATTGCACTCTCTTTGTGACAACCCTGTAATATGTACCTTTGATTTTCTGGTATTTGCTACTGTATATATTGATGCTGTTCAATAACTGTACTCTTGCAATATAATACTTGTTTTTACAGTAATGTCTTTTAGCTCTTGATCATGGTCCCATTATTACCAAAGTGAGCTCAGTTGGGGAATTCGAAATGTGAGTGGAAAGAAGATATGTTTGGGTCGATAAACTTCAAATTTGGGCATAATGGATTAACAGAACAATTGGGATCTATTTGTTCAACATTTTGATTATATTTGAGTTTGCTTCAATTTATCCAACAAGGACGTTACCAATATTAATCAGGTAAATATTCGCAGCTGATTTGTTTTGTTTCATGCCATTTGAGTTTATGCATTTGGGTCTATTTCGTGATCATATAGGAGATCAGAAGAGCAAATCCGCCAGTTAAACATGTGCAAGCGAGTCACATTGGCATCTCAATGCATATTTCAATCATTTTGTTGTAATCTGTTTTTCTGAAGCACCGTGCTGTGTATCAATTTGTTTTTATTGATGCAATCAGTGTAGATGATACTGATTAAACTTTTTAATGTATTCCCAACACAGGCGCTTGAAACTGCCTTATAACTCAGAAAGCTGTGGCAGCTGCTCTGTTGTACATACTGAGATTAAGGGCAATAATCGGTCTACTCTACCATATTTTATTAAACAACCAGCAGTGCTTCCCAAGCAGAGACAACAAGAAACCAACCCCAGCTTGCCTCCATGCACCTCTAGACTTTCCCTTAATATATATCGCCAAAGGGCTCACTCTAGATTGATCAAGGATTATCTTGCTGAAAATCCAGTATACGACGATGTTTGTTTTCGTAAAAGCTTCAGAATGAGGAAACACTTGTTTTTGGGCATAGTGGAAGCCCTTGGTAATCATTCTAAATACTTCAGACAGAGACATGACGATGATGGTAGATGTCGCTACTCACCACTGATGAAGTGTACTGCAGCGATGCGGATATTGGCATATGGGTTAGAGAGTGATGTTTTGGAGGATTACTTGCAACTTGGAGACAACACGACAGTAGAATGCATAAGAGAGTTTGCTGAAGGTGTTGTCGATGTCTTTGCAGAGCAGTACCTGAGAAGGCCTAACGAAGAAGACATTGCACTCTTGCTAGCAGCCGGGAAAGCGCGTGGGTTTACTGGGATGATGGGAAGTATCAATTGTATGCATTGGGAATGGGATGACTGTCCAAGAGTATGGAGACGTGTTGGAGTCCAGAAGATCAAAAAGGGGAAAATCCGACACTAGTAGCTGAAATTGCTGCTTCACATGACCTTTGGATATGACATGCATTTTTGGGGAACCCAGGCAATTGGAATGACATCAGGTTGATTGAACGTGATGAATTGTTTATGGATTTATGTCTCTGTCAACCCCCAAAATGTGAGTACATGGTGAATAACTGCAAGTATGATACAGGATAATATGTTACAAATGATGTATACCCACGGTCTGCTGCTTTTGTGAACCGGTCACCCTTCCTCAAGATGAGAAGACAATTATTTTGCCCAACATCAAGAGGCGGTTAGAAAGGATGCGAAGCGAGCATTTGAAATGCTCCAAACCCGTTTTGCAAGGGGTGCTGGTCCACCGCATTTTTATTATAGATATGTGCTTCAACATATAATCAGGGCATGCAGTCTACTTCATAACACGATTATTGAGGATGAACAAGATTCTGATGAGCTTTCAAATGATTTTTCATATGAGGCAGAAGATGGTGTCCCAATCCCTCAATTCTCTCAAGATCATCTTCCACAGTATGAAGGTTACATTCGAACTTGGGTTCGCTGCGGCCCTGATGTTCATGTTTCACACTATCCAGCTGGCTTCATACGAATTTGGGGTGGTGATAAAGAACATGATGAACATGTACATCAACATCTGCAGCTGCGAGTGGATTTAGTTGAAGAAGTTTGGCAACGTTTCGGGTTGAAGGATTGACAAAGTAAGGTGCATCACTCATTCACTCCTGTAGTTTCAGTTGAGATTTGGCAACATTTTGTATCAAAGGGTTGACATATAGTAGGTGCACCAATTCTGTTGGAAGAAGTTTGGCAACATTTTTGGATTACAGCATTAACAAATACTTGGTGCACTCTTATGAAGTTCTCTAGTGAGCAGTTCTATGTCTGTCTTCGTAAGTTTTCTTTTAAAATTTATTTTGTAAGACTTGTATTTTATTTCTACTTTCGAAAAGATTGTTCGCCTCGTGCGCGTGCATGTTCTTTTTTTTTCTTTTTCCAATTATTAATAAGCTTAAAAAGATAAAAGAAAAACAATACAATTTTCCTCAATAAAACGATAAAACAGTCCACCAACATAATCATAACATGTTGTAGAACTTGTACAAAAATTGACTAATACTAGTGGATCATGATTACAGATAGGTAGTGCCCAAGAAGAAAAATGAATCCATAAAATATTCAAATAAGAATTTCTGTATCCCAACTAACTAAAAATGATATTTGAAGATCATTAAACTTTGTGGCTTTTTTTTTCTTATTTGGAATTTACTAAATTTCTAAATGTAAAAGAACTAATATACCTAGCTTTTGCCCCTCGTTTTCTTTTTTTTTTTGGGTCACATGATTCATGCAAATAAGAAAATGAGAAATATAAATTGAGAAAGAATTGCTAAGACTGCGCCTAAGCATATATAATAGTGCCATCCCTCTCCATCAGGCTTAATACTTGTTGGCTCACGTTGTTATGGGTTGTTCCAAGGTGTGAGAGGCCAAAGTCTATGCCATACACTTGAGTGCACCTCAAAAGACACATCAACGAGTAAATATTAAAAAATAAAATATATGATAAATACACCCAAAAAAGTACATATAAATAAAATATGAGAATACGTATTCTCGGGTGTACCTAAGAGCATTCCCAGCCCAAGTTCTAGTTTTTGAAATTTAGGACTGTCACATCAGTAAAAATTTTAATTTTTTGGAACTTGCATTTTATATCTGCTCCAACTAATGGAACTCCAACTTAAATTACCTGATAAAATATTTTTATGAACCCATCTTATAATACACAAGGTTTTTTTTTAACTACCTAAATAATATTTTTTTATTTAAAAAAGGGAAAACAAATAAAAAAATAAAAAAAGGACAAAAAAATGGAATGGGAGAGGGAATGCCAATGCATTTCCTCCCGTGTTTCCCCTTGTATTTCCCATGCCTAAAATTGTACAATTCCACTTGATGTGACACTTGGGCCACACCCACTGGAATGCGTGCCAGTGGATGCGAATGCTCTAAGAGCATGTGCAGCGAATCACTCGCCTGAGGAGAGAGAGCCGAGCGAGGGGCGTGTCGGCTCAAGGCTATGCACGGAGTGGCTCAGGCCCGCAGCTCAGCGAGCCACTACAGTCCGCGAGGCGGCCCTCCAAATTTTTTTTGGTCCTTTTCCCCCCCTAAAACAACGTTGTTTTGGGGGGTTTGACTGCTTTTTTATTTTTACTGAAACAGCTGGCCTGGGCAGAAAAGGACAAAAGCCTATGAGAAAGCATGGCTGGGACTGATGAGTTGTGGACTGCTAGGCAGGCAGAGGGAGCAACGAGAATCTTTGCCTTTTGATTTTTTTTTTTTTTTGTATCTATGAATTTGTGTATAAATGTATGAAATAGCTTGTGTTTTTCTCACTCACAAATTCATTCATCTTTCCCCCTACATTTTCAATATATCATTTTTTTTTTTGCATCTATATTCAGTTTTTATATCAAGGAAGAAGTGAAAGAAAGAGTAAGAATTTATATTGTTAGCGTCCTTAAATGTTTAATGTTTGTATATTGAAGTTGATATTTTATTTCAATAATATTGTTATTTTTGTATTAGTAGAGAAACTTGTTGGTGTTTATATTTTGTTCATATATTTATGATAATGATTATATGTTTTTAATATAGTTCATTAATCTTCATATTGTAATTTTTAAAAAATTGTTCAACTATTGTAATTTTTATCCCGTTCCATGTCAACCAATTTATCTTATATTTTATTTACTATCCGACTCTTGTAATTTCTAATGTCAAGCATGTGTGATTTTTTTAAAAATTAAATCTCTTGTGTTTTTTTTTGATTAGTTGTGTATGATAATTATTAAGTGCACATTATTTTTTTCCAAAGAAAATTACACCCAGCTAATCAACGACCAAAAAAATATATAAAAAATAAAGCAAGGTAATTTTTTTCCAACGACAATTAGTTGTCTTCATTCATCATCCTATTGTAATTTTTGTCATTCACCTACTCTAATTTTTATTTCGTTTCTTGTCAACCAATGTTTATTTTTAAATTTATTAATCGAACTCTTGTAATTACTATATTTAGGCATGTGTTAATTTTTTAATTGAAACTCTTGCACCGTTCAAAAAATACAAATACGACATCAATTAGTTGTGTTATCAAATTATTATGTCTAAATTATTTTTCCTATAAATAATTAAACCAAATAACTAACCAAACAAAATAAAAATAAAATAATTAAATATGATTAGGTGTGGGGTCCATAGGTATTATTTTATTTGGTAAGAGAAAGTAGTGAGCCTTTCATTAGAGACAGTAAGGATTATAAGGCAAAAAGTTGAAGAGATGGTTGATGTGGCAGTGATAAGACTCCCCTGGTGAGCCAAAAAATGGCTCACCATTACTTTTACTCTAATAATTTGCCGTGAGAGGTAGCCTTGCTTAATTAAAGCGGGTGTACTTGCTTATAGACTCTTTTTTTAGTATGTCTTAAACAACTTATATTTGAAGCAAACTACCTAATTGCAAAATAGTTGTAGATTAAGTTGCTTTGTATTTATTTTTTTTAGTTGTTGAGTGAAATCTAGCCAAACATAAAATTAGATTCAATACTAGAGATCCGATGACAAAAAACGATAAATTGAAGTCCGTTTGACCCCAAAAATTCCCCTTCCCAACTTATTTTGGACGGCAAAGCTAGGGAATTGACTTATTTATTATTAATTCCCCCACCCAAATTCCAAAATAACATGAAATTTGCTTATCATGTCTCTTAAAAAGAGTAAATAACTTACCCTCAAATTGAATTCTAATACTAAATTTTGTGGGCATCTATCTAATATCTATTCCCCCAAATAGTGGAAAATAATATTCTTTGTGGGGTGAACAGGTGAGTGCTCTTGCTTTCGAGCATTATTAGCCCATTACACACTTTACATATGTGGACCACTCTATAACATGTCAATTTTTCATTTGTTGCCAAAGTATGTGTCATGCGGGTGGGAACGACTGCACGTTCCCTAACAAGTTTCAATTTTTTTGGTGTTTTTGTTATTTGTTTGGTTTTTCTTTTTTGCCTTAAAAACATTATTTATGTGATAGAAAAAAAATATTGTATGTTATAGGATGAATTTATAATAAAAATTTTATTGGATAATTTAAATTAAAATTCTATAGTTTAAAAAAGTAAAGAAATATAAATTTTAAAAGATAAAATTTTTGCTAATGTAACATGATAAAGTTTCAAAATTTGAAATTATGGAGGAGAATGTTGGTAGACTTTTTTTCCAGGAGCCAAAGCCGGACAAATTCTTCGATGATATCATAATATAATTTTAAGGGAAATTTACAGCTGGGTCATTCTTCAACAGCCCTTCAACAAACCCATTTTTTGTGCAACAAATGGGTGTTGCTTTTGGAGGGAAAACCAAATGAGGGAGAAAGCAAATTAAAGTGAAATGACCAACATGCCCTTAATGAAAATTGTGGGCAGTTGCTGCTTGTAGCTCATTGACTTTCTCTCTCCTCCAAAAGCTGGAAACAACGCAGGGAGGAAAGGCAAGGGAAAGAATGAGGTTTTGTGTGGTGTTCAGACGTGCGCTCTCTCTCTCTCTCTCTCAATCTCAGTCTAAAGTTGAATGTACTCCTGAATCCTGGTGTAGTGAGCAGTTGTGCATGAAAATTGGGGAAAATCTAGCCCCACTTGTTGAAGGCAGCTTAGTTGTGGGAGAAGAAGGGGGTTGAGGCAAGGTGCGAACCTGCAGGTGAGAGAAAGTTAAGAGGGAAGGTGGAAGTGAGCTTGCAGTGCTTGGTGATGGTGGGAAGTTGACATTGTAGGTGAGCCGTGAAGTCTGAGGTAGAAGGCCTTGGTCGCGTGACGTTGGTAGACGCCTTCAAGTACCGTGGTAAACGTAAGGTATGTTAAATATTTAACATTGTTAATGATTTTGGTATGTGGAATGAGATTTTGGTGAATGAATTGGGGTGTAGGAAGAGTAAATGGGTTGGGTAACATGTGTGCCATGTTGTTAGTCACCGTTTACCAGGGTATCATTAATGTTGTTGCGTGAAAACCCAATTGCATGGGTGGACATGTTGGAGGGTGGGGTAGGGTGTGCTTCTCATGGAGGGAAGATGATGTATTTTGACACTTACAGTGAATGAGAAGAGGGCAGTGTAGAAACAGGGGAAAATATGGTGTTAACCATGATAAACATAGTGTAATGAATAGGAAGACAGATAGCAATGGTGTTAGATACGCGTATTATGTAGGTGTTTGTAGTGGACAGTGCGTAATTTGTTAGGCTAACCAACAACTGTTTCTGTTTGAGGTGCAGGGTAATCGAGAAGGTAGTCAACCCATACCGTGGTATGGTAGTCGGTGGTGCGAAATCTGGTAGAAATGGATGGAGATGGTGTTGCTGTGAGAGGTAGTGGTGGCGGCAGAGAGGTAGTTGTGTATGTGTTATGGGGGGTGAGTTGGATGATGATGGAGGTGGAAAAGTAATGTATGTAGGGGGTTGGACGAAGTGTATGGTGCAGAAAGAGGATATGGGGTTGGAGGAGGTGCGGAGAAAGATGAGTGAGATAACCGGTAATGAGTTGACTGTGCAGAAATTGTGGTACAGTTTGAAATATGACCGGGGGATGGTAATGGAGTTGGAGGGGGATGGTGATGTGAGGATGTTTATGAAGGGGAATGACGAGTACGGATATTTGTATGTGGGCGACAGTGATGGACCGAAGAGGCGCACGCAAAAGGCAATGCGGACCTATGAGGAGGGGGTAGTTTGTGGGAGAAACGGCATGGATAGGGATGATATGGTTCAACAGGGTCGTAATGGAACAGGTGTGAAAAAGTGGGTTACATGTGAATACTGGTATGATGAATGATGTAGGTGAATGTGGGTAATGACAACAAGTTATTGACATGTTGCTTTGTTGTGTATTTTCTTGGCAGGGCAGCTGTGAGTGGAAGCGGCGGATGTAGTGATGATCATCCACAAACCAGGCTGAGAGTTGGGGGGAAATAATTGAGATATCTGACAATGATGAGATATCAGTTGCTTCGTAGGATGTGGGGGAGGACGAGGCGGTGGTACAAGAAGGGGAAAGAAGCAGCCAAGGTAAGGGGTGATGAAAGGAGTAACACTAATGAGAGCGTGTAGCCACGGTCGGGTTTGCAATTGCAAAAATACTACTGTAAGTTGAGCATATGGAAGAAGTTACTTAGGGGGGAGGGGTAGATCTTCCAATCAGCTGAAGGATTTCGACAAGTAATGTGCAAGTTTGTAATTGCGAAGCACTTCAGTTATCGGTTTGAGCGAAACAGCAATCAAAGAATTGTGGTGAGGTGCGATGCAAGCGAGTGTCCTTTCCACATATGTGTAAGAGGTGGGAAGAACACGCAGATTATGTGTATAAAAGATTTTGTAGGGCAGCATAAACACAATGTCGGGGAACTATGTCAGATGGGTGTGGGGGGGAGAAGACGTGTTAGAGCCGAACTCCTTGCACACTTGATTGAGGGTAAGGTGAGGTTGTGTATGGATTATGTACCAAGGGACATTATGCAGGATCTGGAGTTGGAGCTGGGGATTCGACTTACATACATGCAGTCGTAGAGGGCAAGAGAGTTTGTGCGCATGATGGTGCTTGGGAGGCCTGATGATCACTACAAATTGCTGCCATGGATGTGTGCGACCATAGTCAGAGCGAGCCTGAGGTCAGTGGCATTCTGTGAGGTTGAGGGTTCGAGGTTTACAAGGATGTTTGTCGCGTATGCCGCTGATGTGAATGGGTTCAAACTAGGGTGCAGGAAGATACTGCTCATGGATGGGTGCCATCTGAGTGGACCTTACAAAGGAACCTGCTTGTTGCGTGTGCGTTGGATGTGGATAATCACCTCTTCAATTTTGTGTATGGCATAGTTTGTGGTGAGATAATTGAGGAGTGGGTTTGGTTCTTGCAGACAGTAATGGAGTGCTTGGGTGGTCTGAAACTGGTGATCATGTTCGACAGGAACCCTGCCATACTAGTTGCGGTGGCGCATGGATGTAGTAAGGAGTACCACAGCTACTGCTTACGTCACCTGACAGAGAACTTTTTGAAGGAGGCAGCAAAGCATGGTATCTGAAAAGAAGCAACGAAGCAGATAGTCAAGGAAATGTTGTACAGAGTTGCTTATGCTCCAACAGCGGCGGAGTTCAATGTCGCATTGCAGGAGCTAAGGGGGTACAAGGCAGAGCTCGGTGCTTGGGTGGACGACAATGAGCTAGAACAGTGGGCTGCTTCGAAGAATAGGAAGGAAAGGTGGGGTAGAATGAACAACAATGTTATAGAAAGCTGGAACAATTGGATGAGACGACTACGCCCTATGCCTATGTCGTGGCTTGTCAGTGGGCACTTGGAGAAGCTTGGGAAGAAGATCGACAAGCACAAGTAGGAGACGATGAAGTGGAAGAATGAGGTGGGGGAGAGAATCGAGCAGAAGTTGGCTGATACTTACCAAAAGATGGGTTGTATTGCAGCTGTGGAGTGCTACAGTTTGATGTTAGGGGAATACAATGTGGAGCTTACCAACAGTCGCAAGTTAGTGGTGAAGTTGGGAGAACAGACTTGCACGTGTAGGGGTATTCTATGCTGTTATGCGTTGGCTGTGATAGCTAAGGCAAACGTGTGGGTGTATGACTACGTACACCCGATTTATAAGACTACAACCCAACAAATCATATACAACCAGTTGGTGCACTCGATGGAGGCACGCAATATGGGAATAGTTGATGCGAAGACGGGGCGAGTGGTCGGCGGGGATGAGCTTGATGATGACTATGACCACTGCATATTACCCCCACCAATGGGGGATAGCCAGGTAGGCCACCGTTGAAGCGCAGGGAATCACAAACGCAGGGGACGGGGTCTCGAAGGTGCTCTAAATACGGTGAAGTTGGACACACGAAGCGCACTTGTCACAATCCCCGTGCGGACTCTGATGTGAACTACGAAGGCTATATTGTGGAGGTTGAAGCTTTGTTGGATGGTTCCTACGTACTAGGTCGTTGAACCACATTAGGTTGCAATCCACAAATGTCCCCAATTGACAGAAACTTTTGCATTGTGCTCATATTGCATTGTCAGCTGTGGGCACACCCCCAGCCCTGTTTGTGTGCCAATCACCAAGTACAGTTTTCGATGTTCCCTACTGTCGGGCAACGTGAAATGTTTACCCGGGAGGAGGCCAATGTTCACCGTGGTAAAGCATGGTCTGCAACCGGTAAGCCCGTGGGTAACTGTGACACTACAGTCCTCCCACTCTAACTTTCTGATCATATTAGATTCTCAGCTGTCGCCACACCCCTACCCTTGTTTGGCTTGTAATGTGCAAGTACATTGGTCCATGTACGTAGGGGGCTAGCATGTTTACCCTTGTTTGTATGTTAATGATGAAGTTAGGATGTACATTGTTACGTTATATCAGGTAACCTGCTATGTTAACCTAGCAAGGGGTCGATGTTGACCGTGGTACACCATGGTCTGCAAGTGGTACACCGCTGGGAAACTTATAGATTACAGATGCGAACTGTGACATTATGCGCATGCTGCCTTCGTAGCTATCAGCATACCCCCAACCCTGTTTGTATGTTAATGTTGAAGTTTATTGGTGCCTGTGCATAGGGGGCTGGCAGGTTTACCCTTGTTTGTGTGTTAATGGTTAAGTACCGTTTTGCATTGGTGGGTGCTGTCAGGTACTCTGCCATGTTTGCCCAGGATGAGGCCTATGTTCACCGTGGTAAACCATGGTGTAGAAGTGGTACACCCATGGGAAACTGACATATTGAACATGTGCAGCTTTGGCATTCTGATCATACTGCCTTCACAGCAGAGAGCACACCCCCACCCTTGTTGTGTGTAAATGATTACATACGTTTCTGTATTGGTGGGTGCTGTCAGGTACTCTGCAATGTTTACCTAGGATGGGGCCTATGTTCATTGTGGTAAACCATAGTGTGGAAGTGGTACACCCATGGGAAACTGACGAATTGAGGCTGTGCTACTTTGGCATTCTGATCATCCTGCCTTCGCAGCTGTGAGAGCACACCCCCACCCCTGTTTGTGAGTAAATGATTACATATGTTTTTGTGTTGGTGGGTGCTATCAAGTACTGTGCCATGTTTACCTAGGATGAGGCCTATGTTCACGATGGTAAACCATGGTCCGCAAGTGGTACACCCATGGGAAACTGACGAATTGAAGCTGTGCTGCTTTGGTATTCTGTTCATCCTACCTTCTTATGGATATCCCTCCATCCCCTATGTTTCAAAATAAATCAAATCAATTAGGTAAGTTTATTTAGCTGGTTAAAGGATGAATAATTCATTCAAGTTTTGTTTAAGCTTTGAAACTGTAGGGCAAAGGGTTCGTTCCAGCACTAACCCGTTTTTGTGTGCAAAATTCATCAAGCATCTTCAAGGTTTAAGTTTGATTATTTTTTATGGATTTGAAGTTCAAGATGTCGGCTTTCCAATAAATCAAGTTGCATCAAATTTGGACTTCATTTGGTAGTTCATATCAGCAATTAAACCCAAGGTGTCAAAACTGCCCAGCAAGACCAGAATAAATACGGTTTTGGTTATATCATAACTTAATCTATATGAAGGCTTAAGTCGTGCAATTATATATTTTTGGAATCTTCATGATGTCTAATTTTAGGTCCAAGCATTAGTTTTCAATCATACCCACAAGAGGATGAGAGATCAAGGACTTTTCCCAAACCGGTCAAATTAGGCTTTAATCTGCGCGGTAAAATGTTTAAGCCTAATTACCATACATAAACATATCATAACCTTGATTTCTTTTTTTTGGGGGGGGAGGGGGTTATACACATCCCAAAATAACCCCCCATGGCCTGAAAATCGAATCATCATCACTTTTCATAAGCTTGAAGGTTGCTACAAAACCAACCAGAAACTGTCCCAAGAACCTGGTTCACATAGCGGGTTTGTTTTTGCCCTCACCGGTGGGTTTCCTTCACTTCAGCAGATTGAGCACCCTTCTCTAGACTTGGCACACATCCCAAAACATCAAATGATGGCTGCAACCTAGAGAAGAACGACCAATAAGAGAGGAGCTGCAAAAGAAGTTGTCCCTTGCTTCCTATTGGCTAGCCGTAAAGGGGAAGGGGGAATTTCGGCTGTGCACATGCAATTCTAGTCTTTTTCTGGTTGTATTAAGCTTAAGCAAAGGTTAAGTGATGTATAATAAGCTTATGCATAGTTTTACTTCATGCATTAATGTATTAGAATAGCTAAGTATGCTTGTGATTGTATTGGTGCAAAATCGGTTGTAATTAACATCTTAACACCTTTCCTAACTAGTAAGGAAAGGGTGAGGTGTGTGTTTGCTTGTATACTTGCCTACTTGCTTGCTAGCTTGGCCATTTTTGCTGCCTATTTAAGAGCCCTACGGCCATGGCAAGAGGACATAACTTTGTTGAATGAGAAATTCAGTTTGAGAGCTTGTGCTTTCTTTCTATCAAACTCTTGCTTGCTTATCCTTAATTAGGCCAATTAAGGTGGTGTTCAAGTGAGTCTTAAACGTGATTAAGTGGTGATATCTGTATCTTAATCATTGTTTAAGGGCCCTAAACTTGAGTTTGGTGGTGTTTCTGTATCCAAATACCAAGTTTAGTTCTATCCAATTCAATGTTTTTTCTCATGGTTTCAAAGAGAGTTAAAGTGAGTTTGCTAGTTGAATTTTGAGTTAGTAATTCTTAACTTTGATTCATCTTTCCATTTCACACATCCATAACCCTTCTTACATCCATTCCCATGCCTAACCAAAGCTAAATCTATTCCCTTTGGCTTAGCTTTCAACAAAAACACAAAGCTTACTTCAAACTGTGAAACCTCACCAATTTAGGCATGTGTGGGCAGAAAAGTGGCACGGCCACCCGATGCCCCTAGGCACGAACGTGCCTCTCCTTAAACTGTGAGTTCTCACTTGTTGCTTCGTGTTCTTGGTGGTTAGTAGCTTGGTTGCATCCCCCCTTGAGTTATACACCAGAATACATCACATTCTCTTTTGTTTTCCTATTTAGAATCACTTGATTCTAAACTCCATTCCTCCCTCACATGTTTGATGCCTCACAACCATCATAGTATGTGCCCATTTTCCTTGTTTTTCCATGATTGTATCTACCTTTGGTTGTAAGCTAACACTCTTCAATTGAGTCCTAGCTTGGGTCATCGGCATATACATCACCTTCACAGCTGTGAGAGCACACCCCCACCCCTGTTTCTGAGTAAATGATTACGTATGTTTTTGCGTTGGTGGGTGCTGTCAGGTACTGTGCCATGTTTACCCAGGATGAGGCCTATGTTCACCATGGTAAACCATGATCCGCAAGTGGTACACCTATGGGAAACTGACGAATTGAAGCTATGCTGCTTTGGCATTCTGATGATCCTGCCTTTGTAGTTATGGTAGCACGCCTTCGTAGATGTGAGAGCACACCTCCACCCCTATTTGTGTGTAAATGATTACGTACTTGTTTGCATTGGTAGGTGCTGTCAGGTACTATGCCATGTTTACCTAGGATGAGGCCTATGTTCACTGTGGTAAACCATGGTGTGCAAGTGGTACACCCATGGGAAACTAACAGATTGAACCTGTGCAGCTTTGGCATTCTGATAATCCTTCCTTCGCAGCTGTGAGAGCACACCTCCACCCTTGTTTGTGTGTAAATGGTTACGTACGTTTGTGCATTGATGGGTGCTGTCAGGTACTATGCCATGTTTACCCAGGATGAGGCCTATGTTCACCGTGGTAAACCATGGTGTGCAAGTGGTACACCCATGGGAAACTGACGGATTGAACCTATGCAGCTTTGGCATTCTGATCATACTTCTTTCGCAGCTTTGAGAGCACACCCCCTACCCCTGTTTGTATGTTAATTTTGAAGATCAATGGTGTATGTGCATGGGGGCGTGGTAACGTGGCATGTTCACCCGAAAAGAGATAGATATTAACAATGGTAAAGCAAGGTGTGCAAGCGGTAAACCTATAGGGAAGTGACAGACATGGTAATTGATGAGTACTTTGTGTCACCCAAACACACTGGGGAGACATGTGTAGGAGGTGCCACCGTTTGCACGTAGCGGGGGTAGTCTTACTCTGAGGGCGACACTGATGCAGCACACGTCAAAGCAATGAATGTGCAAATGCATAAGTGTATATTATGAAATGGAATATGTAACGAGAACAAGAATATACAAGACAGGGTGCATTAAGTGACATCAACAACTAGCCCTGTTTATGCTGGCGGGTGCGGAATTGGCTGTCGAAATGAACGTCAGTTGAGGGCAATGAACTCCACTGAGAATGTTCACCTCCGCGACGGTCAATGTGTCCCGTGCTTAACAGTGACATGATGTTCACAAACGGGAACAATGTCATGCAGGGTGGGTGTTGGAGGAAGTGTTGTACATATAAGAGTAAGGTCGTATCGTGAATGGAGGTGAGGAAGTCGGTGAATGACCGCGTTCACATCTGCGTACCGCGAAAATGTGAGGTGTTGACCACGGTGAGGTTTGTCACACATATGGGGCCTTAGTAAATAGTGTCACCCCTAACCAAATATAACATTTAATGTTGCCAACTACTCCATGTAAGAATTAAATGTACAGTAGGGGTTGGGGTGGTTGCACATAAGGACTGCCTTATCAATGAATTACCTTCAAGTGAACTGTGTTGGCCTTATAAAAGACAAGTAGGGGAGGAGTGAGTAGTTGGGGTTGGTCTTATTGTGTTCGTTGTCCTCCGAAGCTATGAACTGACCATGGTTGGGCCATCAAGAAGAGCTTCCACCACTCAGTCATCTGGAGGGTCGGGATCAAGTTGGAGTGACTTCGACAACATCGCAAAGTATTATTGCAACTGTGGCTATTAAGCAATAATGTATGAGACGAACGACAACTATAGGGGCCATTACCTTGTTTGTCCACTTGAGGTAAATTTTAATTCGTTCATTGTTAACCTAGTGATTTTCCAACCTCTTGTTGTACTATAGAACTCATCCTCTATGTTACTAACCTGTGTTGTTCATGTCCCTCTACGTACAACTGCATGTAGAACAAATCAGCCTGTCAATACCTTGCCGTGGTGGACCCCGACTACCATTAACAAGCTAGAGTCGTAATTCACCAGCTGACTGAGGAGCTACGAGAGCTTCGAGATTTGGTGCACACCGAACGAAATGATTCCACTTTATCCAACAAGAAGACCGGGTAGTGGATTCGAAGGTGCGGGCTAATCTGCTAAAGTAGAAACAGTGGTTGTAATATTTGCTTCGCTGAATATTGTACTTGTCATTTGCCTGGCATGGGTGGTGGGTAGTGATCCCAGCTATGTTTGAGGGGTATTTTTTTTGGATTGTGTATGGTCCTTGTTTTGGGGTTCATGATTTGAAATGAACTTTGTCTAAAGTAAGTGCTTCATTTTGACGTTGTTCAACTTATGCAATACGGCATAATGCATGTCAACTTCCACTGTCCAACTAATACAGTCAACCTTCAGCCCAATGTTATCATTTGATGCAATTGAACAACCATGTTAACAGCGGTAAAAGTGGACTTCGAACGCAACATTTGTATGTGGTGGTTTCATGACTTAGATAAATATATATATGCAATGAAGTGAAGGGAAATTTCAAGAAACTATACACAAGTACACTAATGTGGACACCTACATTACTGAACATGGTGCTGTGAAAATGGGTGGGCCACCTTTTCCACTACAAGGCAATTAAGTGATCAAATGTTCTGATGATGCAATCATGGTTTAAGGAGAGACGTGGCTCAGTGACAATCACACATCACACGCAATGATGAACAGGACTAGGCGGGGAAATTTAGCGCCCAATTCACCTCCCACACCAGCCAACCTCGTTCACCGAACCACTAACAATATAAAACCACTTTCCACCTACGCACCATTTGTACTTAATACACATCCATAACTCCTCTGCTAACCACCCCACAAGTAGGCAATTGAATTTAATACAAAGAATTCATATAGGCCAGATGGAGTACATGGACCCCCTTGCATCAGATGCCTCGTCACCATTGCAAGCCCCACACGTAGGACCTCGTACTCAGGTCATATGTGGGACCATGGTCCCCATAGTATGCAACTGTGGTACGCTAGCAGAAATGGTTGTTGACCCACACGTCCCACGTATACGCCGCTCAGTTTGTCGACAGGTATACCATGTTGAAGTAATTTATTACCCACATCTCATTGTATTAAGAGTGCATTTTACCATGAGTAACATCCACTTTTATTTGTAGAGGATATGTGGTCATGACATTCGGTTGAAGCGTTCTCCGACGAGGCATGATAAGGCCATTATAATCCGGAGACTACAAGCGTCCGTCAACAAATTGAAGGCGACATTGCTGGAGAAGGGACACGTGGTGAGGGCTTCGCATGACACAAACACGAAGTTGGCTGTTGCTGTGTCATGTGCTGAGCGATGGTGCAAAGCATGGATGATTACATCGGCAATAACATTGCTAACGTTGTTCACCATGGTCGTTCATGTCATTAACTGAAGATGGAGGGAGGACGACCTTTCTAGGTGTAGAAGCCGTCAGACTCCATACTATGATCAGTATCTTCCACAGGTACAACTGGGGTGTAGTGCATCGGTTTTTTGTGGTACCGTTTATGTGAAGCCTAGAAGTGGATATATATGAGGTTATGTTCCACGGTCCGAATTAGGAAAATAACGTCGTCTATGTTTGCGTTGTTGCATGCAATTAGAAAGTATAACGTGCATATTACACCCCACCCCATGTTATGTGTTCGGTTGTTTTGGTTTAAAGTGTCCGTCAGCTATGGTTCTGCAAACAATGTCTGCATATGCTCCTCTGTATATTACAAAAATGCCATTATGTATGAATTATGAACTTTGTTCTTAGTTGTGCACGACATTCCATACCCTTGGATGCAGTGGTACATGCTGTTGTTCACATTGGGTTCGCTGTGGGGTGACGAGCACATTAACAAAATGTGTCTACCACGGTCGACAACTGCACTTGTTCTGGTAAACAAATACAACAGAGGAAAATTGTCCACACAGGGGCAAACAATACCGACGATAGTGCTTACCATGCTTCACGAGATGGACACAGTGCCGTCAATGAGTACCACACTCTAACACGTAGTCGACCATGGCAAACGAGTTCAGTTAACCACGTGCACTGAAAATTGATTGAAGGACACACATACAACCCAAAAAGGGAAGACCTACCAACAAACAAAATGCACATACACTAGTTAACACAATTCACAACATTGCAACAATGATGGCACATACTACCACAGTGTCCCAAGTACACTACCATGGTGAGCCTATATACATTTTTACCTTGCCAGTTGTAGTAAGTATGTACATAATGAACCCCATCAAACACCTGTGTGATAACTACCACATCTGCAGAAGTTATCGACAATGGTAAACCAATACACATGTCCCGGTAAACAACTAAGTAATAAATGAAGGACAGACAAGTACGCGAATTGGCGTACGCAACAAGTACAAGTACAGTTCAAAAGGTGAGTAAGTGAGGAAGGCAATTATGGGAGGAGGGAGATGGGGAAGTTCCGTATGGTTCCCCGAAGAATGTCCGCCAAGCACTTGTCCCGCAAGGTTCGGATGTCGCTCTGGTCGAAGCACATCGTGCGGCCTGTCAGTGCGAGAATGTCCATGAAGATCATCACAAAAATGCCGCAGTCATGGCCACTGCCAAACCATTACCATTGTCGAAATGTTAGTGTTGGTAGAAATGAAACACAGCGCATACCATATTTGCAAGTGGAAGTGCGGCATGAACTTGTCCTGATGTGGGCAATCCACGTGTATAAGGTCCCATGTGAGAGCGTCGATGTAAATGTTAGTTTTCATAACTGCTAGCACAACGGCCACTTTCTGCACAGTGAACAAAGGTGGTTAGAGGAAAACCAGGGACGGGGCATTAACAGGGAATGGTGGAGGGAATTGATCTTATTTGCCCGATCGATGCAAAACTTCCACTTGTGCTTGTCCTTTGCTTTGGTTGGGGGCAGAGAATCGTACACACACAAACATCGGCGACACATATCAACTTGTAGTAGCAGCCAATGCCTTGGGTGCTCATCAAACAACGGGACAAGCACCTGCGACGGGCGCATTGTAAGAATGTACGGTTGGTTCGTGTGCTATAGTTATCACGGAGGTATACACCTACCTGGGACACAGTCTCGGACATATGCTTAGACAGTGCGGACGGAAGCATGTACTCGATGGCCGTCAATTTTGCCCAAGTCTGCCACAAATGCACAATCGCAAACAATGGTTATACGAAGAATCGAAACATAACGGTCCACATAAAAGGAACACATGGATGGTGAACTCACTTTTACATACGAGCTTGGTAGTCTTCGCAAGCAGTGACTGTCGGCACCATTTCGGAAACAATCGTTGTCGCTCTGCGAGGAGAGCATTGTAGTTGTCAATCACAAATCCATTGATATAATAGTCCTTCGCCTTGTCCCCTGGACCGTTACGCAGCACAACGTTGACCAAGCCCTTCGCATCGATAACTAGGACATCGCTTACCACGCCTTCAGTTAAATTGGATAGCCTACAAGACATAGTCACCAACACAGTATGTTAGTGAGACCCTGTATGTTGGGGTTCGTGATAGTGCGCAAATGCGCTCTAAATTATATACACTATTACATGCGGGCGCTAACCACTCATGGGAGTCTCGGAAGGACTTGCATCATTTGAGGACATCCCTCAACAGGGTCTCGTCATCTGCGGACAAACCACACATCAAGTACTTCCTCACATCCTGTGAAGCACACACCACATAATTCAAATTTGTCATACACGTACAACTTAAACGGTGTACATATATGTTGTACGCGACATTCGAAGCACTGTCTTGCTCACCTTGTCCTGAAGCCCACCTTTTGGGGGGGACACAGTCACCCGACTTGCTGGAGATGGGGTTCGTCGCTGTTGCTGATGGGGAGCAACCTCCGCATCAACAGTGGCAACTGGACCAGCCCGAAGTGGGGTAGTGGGGTAGTGGGGGGGTCGCAGTCACTGGCGCATTTGCAACACAAGGCAGACCAAGAATGATTGCCCGCGGTTGATGATGATCATAACCCTACAAACAATTTGAAACATAACACATGTATACCATAGGGATGCGAAAGGTATACCACGGTAAACAAAGGCACAACACAGGAAACCACAGGAACAGTTACAGGTTGAACATAACCTCCATCTATGTATATGCATAAACATATGTAGGAGAGACTATCATGTATACCATAGTGAAGCGACAGATAAACCATGGTAAACAAACACATAACACGGGCACACACAGGCGCACTTGTAGGTTCAACATAACCTCCATCTATATATGTCTATGT
>JACYFF010031955.1:107087931-107102839 GCA_017589665.1 Selenicereus undatus
TATAAATACACACACACACTCAAACATATATATATATATATATATATATATATATATAAATGTATATAATTTAAACATATATGTATATACATATATATACGTATAGACATATATATAAACATATATATATATATATATATATATATATATATATATATATGTATGTATAAATATATATATACTGATTTGGGAAAAATGCAGATGTTGCCCTTTGGGCCTGGCTCTGGGGTTTGCCTAAATCAATTAGGCCCACAAACAGGCCAAGAGGCCTGAGGACTGTTAGCCAATACTCACCTGCAGGCCCACACCCCAGGGGGCGCAGGACGTAACCCTAGAGGCCTTCTTAGAGCGCAGCGACCCTAGGACCGGCGACCTATTCGGCCTATTCCAATGAAGTTATCATTTTACCCTTTTGCCCAAAAGAGGGTTATAAACAGTGACCCACTTTCTTGGGAAAGGGGGAGGAAAAAAAGAACAGTAAGAAAATTGACTCTAGCATTTACGCTTTTTGGAACACCTAACTGACTTGACCAACGGAGAGGCGCTCCCCGGATCACCACCCGGGGTTGGCCTTTTTTGCAGGTCAGAGGACAAAGAAACGAGGACGACGTCGTGTTGATCGTCAGCTGTCAGATAAACCCGTTCTCTCGCCCCACGTCATCAACATAACCACGGAACAGATTCTCGGCGGAATCAAATTGGCGCCGTCTGTGGGGACAGAGCGGTAGCGATGGTAGTCAGCGATGCGACACGAGCGCGAACGCGCAGGGACAACGCACCAGCCGCGGGCACTTCTACGCCACCCGTGGTTGAGGATGCCAGCGAGAGTTCTAGGGCAAGCCCTCGTCCAGAGGGGGCTCTGTAGCAAGAACCTCAAGCTTACGTTACGGTGGACGCACTCAAAGGGCTCATGTCCACCTTGGCGGAGACTATCACGAAACAGGTCACCGAGCAGGTCCAGAGGGCTCTGGAGATGACCGGTGTGGGAAACCCTTCCAACCCTCTTGGGCACCTTACGCCGCGGGCTGGCTCCCCCCGCCGGAAGGAACCAGTATCCCTACGCTCGTATGACCATGCCTGTGAAGGCATGCGATCGTACAAGACCAACCGCCTCCGAGACGAGCGGCAGGAAGACCGTACCACACTGGATGTCGCCTGCCGATCCGAGCGTGGACGCACCGTAGCTTCCGCTACCGCCTCAACTCCTTACGCCACTCACTCGCGGCGATCTGGTTGGCTTGAGGAGCAGGAATAGACCTCCCGGCTCAGGCGGGATAAGTCATACAGTCGTCGCCATAGTCCGGAGCGTCGCAGTAACCAAGACTGGGCGCAGAGTCCGCCGGTGAGGGAAGCATGCGACCAGGAGTTCCGCATGAGAGACCGCTCCCTGCGTCGCGGATTACGGCCCGTCCTGAACACGAGAAGTCCTTCGGTGGTGGAGGTCGAACGAGACCTTGGCACTCCCATCAAGATATCGGGAACGACAGCTCGCTTAGCCGTCCCCTCTTTTTCGACCCCTTTCTGCCCCGAAATCGTAGACGCCCCAAGATGCGAAAAAGTGAATATGCCAATGCTTGATCTATACGATGGAACTGGAGACCCAGAAGAGCACTTGGGGGTCTACAAAGCTCAAATGTATGTCCAAGACGTGGACGATGCTTCTTATTGCCGCTATTTCCCTGCCACCTTAAAGGGGGTAGCGCAGTCTTGGTTCAACGGCCTGCCCCAGGGGAGCATATCCTGTTTCCAGGATCTGGCCGATAAATTCGTTGGTCAGTTTATTGCGAGTCGCAAAGAATGGCGAACTAGCATCCACCTGTCGAAAATCAAGCAGGGGCCGTAGGAGTCCCTTGCCGAGTTCGTCAGACGGTTCCATCAGGAGGCGGTACTAATCCCAGAATTGGAAGATGGTGTAGCCTACACCTCTTTTCTGAACGGCCTCAAGAGCGGACGTTTCAAATTCTCCTTGCCGGAACAGAAGGAAACTACATTAGCTGAAGCCTTGAGAAAAGCTGCGGACTTCATCCGCACCATTGAAATCTGCGCCGAGGGTTCGGATGCTCCCAAGAAGGCAAAGGCTCCAGGGGATAGGGCTTTTACTCGCGGTGAAAGGAACCCCGTTCCCCGGGACAGAAGGCAGCCGACGGAGACCCTGGACGCTCGATTCACCACTGACGCCAGGAATATCCTCATGGAGGTACGGGGCCATCCCATGCTGCGCCGACCGCCTCCTATGACCATAGCCCCCCGGCCGTAGAACACGCAGAAATATTGTGAATTCCATGAATAGAACCGCCACACCACGACCGAATGTAGAGAGTTAAAGAAAGCTCTCTAGCTTGCAGATAAGGGGCAAATCGATCGCTTTCTAAAGAATCGGTCGCGCTTCCTTCGGCAGGAACAAAACCCCGAGCCGCCCCAGCCAGGGGACAACGAGTGCTCAACAGAAATTGTTTCAACTATTGCGGGCGACCACATGACATATCTGATGCGGTCGGCATGGAAGGCACAACTGCCCCTCACAACGACCCATTGGTGGTTGAAATAAAGATTGCAAATGTGGTTGTGCGTCGAATTCTTATAGACACCGGCAGCTCCGTGGACATCATAACATGGGAATGCCTTCAAAAACTTTCCCACCTAGGGCGCGAGGTTGTTCCCATAACGAATCCTATTTTGGGGTTTGGAGGACAAGAGGTGAATCCTGCTGGAACCGTTCGCCTTCCGGTGCGATTTGGAGACAAGACTCGTTTCAGAAGTTTGGAAATCGATTTTCTTATGGTTGATGTACCTACAACATACAATGTTATCCTCGGACGGCCCACGCTCTACAGGGTTAAGGCCGTACTTGCCCTATACCTCCGTCAGCTCCAGTTTGAGACAGACGACGGGGCCATAGGAGAGCTCCAGGGGGATCAGCGGACGGCACGGGAATGGTACCTGGTCAGCATAAAACCCCTCATCAAACGACCTAGGGATCGAGAGGTCAAAGGACCACTCGTAACGGCAAAGAGGGCGAAGGAAGGTCCTGGCGCAAGGGGTCCCGAGACTTTGGTAATCCACTCCGTCTCCCCTGAACCTCTGCAATTTCGACTAGAAGTTGAGGACACGATGGAGCACATACACCTGGAGGAAGAATGGACAGAGCGCACGGTACACCTTGGGCGCGGCATTGCAGCCCCGGAGCGTCAAACCCTTGTCTGCCTCTTACAAGAATACAAGGACATTTTCGCTTTTGGCCCCATTGAAATGCCCGGCATAGCCGCCACTGTAATGGAGCACCGCTTGCATGTCGATCCCAGGCACAAGCCGGTCGTTCAGAAGAAGTGCCACATGGGCCCCGAGCGCACGGCCGCGCCAAACACAGAGGTCCAGAAGCTGTTGGAGGTCGGCTTTATCCGAGAGTGCCAGTACCCAGAATGGGTCTCGAATGTAGTATTGGTAAAAAAGCCCAATGGCGCATGGAGAATGTGTGTGGATTTCACGGACTTGAACAAGGCCTGCCCAAAGGATAGTTACCCTCTGCCAAAGATCGGCAAATTGGTGGACGCTACGGCCGAACACGCCCAGCTCAGCTTCATGGATGCCTTCTTAGGGTACCACCAAATACCCCTGTGTCCCGAACACCAGGAAACGACGGCGTTCATAACTGACCGGGGCCTCCACTGCTATAAAGTTATGCCTTTCGGTCTAAAGAATCCAGGGGCCCCTTATCAGCGCCTCGTTAACAAGCTGTTCGAACTGCTAATCGGACGGACCATGGAAGTATATGTGGACGACATGATCGTCAAAAGCAAACTCCAGGGCAACCACCATGCCGATTTGCGGAAAACATTCGAGATTCTCCGAGCGTTCAATATGAAGCTCAACCCGAAGAAGTGCGTCTTTGGGGTTCGGTCAGGAAAGTTTCTTGGCTTCATGATCAGTCATCGTGGCATAGAAGCAAACCCGGCAAGGTTTAGGCCATACTGGACATGCAACCCCCCAGAACCATACAGGAAGTTCAGCGCCTGACAGGTTGTGTAGCTGCCCTCGGACGTTTCATGTCTCGCTCAACCGACAGGTGCCAGCCTTTCTTCCGTGTTCTATGCCGGCGGGACAATTTCCAATGGGATGAGAAGGCCGACGAGGCCTTTCAAGCGCTAAAATCGTACTTAGCTCAGCTATCACAGATCGCCAGTCCTGTGGAGGGAGAGGTGTTGATTTTGTATTTGGTCGTGTCGGAACATGCGGTCAGCGCGGTCCTTGTGGCCGAGCGAGCACGTGAGCAGGTACCGGTGTATTACGTGAGTCACGCCTTAGTAGAGCTGGGCAATAGGTCGTGTCGGGTCGGGTTCGTGTTCGTGTCGAATTTAAACGGGTTGAGAATTCCTCAACCTGAACCTAACCCGTTTATTAAACGGGTTCAAAAATCTTGACCTGCACCCATTTAATTTTTAAACGGGTTAACCCGCCTAACCCGTTTAAAATAAACAGGTCAAGTTGAGTTGCTTAATTGACTATTTACGCATTTAATATTTTTAACTAATATGTAATTACAGTGTTAAAAATTAAGTTTACGTATCACATTAAATAATTACTCTTTGAAATTCCCCAGATTCATCATAGTTCATAATTTCTAACAATTTTTATATTCTTAATTATCTAATAAAAAGTAAATGGATAAATAAAAAATAAAAGAATGAGTTGACTTATTTAACTAATTTAATTAAACGGGTTAAATAGGTACTTTTTCGTGTCGAGAATCTCGACCTAAACCTAACCCATTTAATTAAACGGGTTGAACGAGTCAACCCAATTAATTAAACAGGTCGAAAATTTATACCCAAACCCACTTAACTTCGTGTCGGGCTCGGGTCGGTAATCGTGTCGGGTCAGCTTTCCCAGCTCTACGCCTTAGCCGGCGCAGAAATGAGCTATCCCCTCATTGAAAAGTTCGTCTGTGCCTTAGTAATGGCCAGTCGGAAGCTGCGGCCTTACTTCGGAGCCCATAAAATCTTGATCCTAACCGACCAACCCCTCAGAAGTGTCCTTCAAAGGCTGAATGCCTCGGGCCGCCTCTTGAAATGGGCTGTGGAGCTCTCGCGTTACGACCTGGCATTCGAGCCTCGGCGAGCCATTAAGGCGCAGGCATTGGCTGACTTCTTCGCCGAGTGTAAGGCACCTGTGGAGGAAGCCCCCCAACCGCGCCCATGGAACTTGTACGTAGATGGCTTGTCCACTAAGGATGGTAGTAGGGCCGGTCTCATTGTGGAAAGCCCCTATGGAGCACGCCACGAGCACGCCCTCAAGTTTATGTTCAAGGCATCCAATAACGAGGCCAAGTATAAGGCCCTCATTACGGGAATAGAACTTTGTCACACTGCAGGGGCTGATCACGTCCAGGCGTTTTCTGACTCGCAACTCGTCGTTAGTTAGCTCAATGGAGCTTACGAAGCAAAGGACGAGATTATGGCCGTATACGTCAGGAAGGTTCGTGAGGCCACCAAGCTGCTCAGGCACTTTTCCATAACGCACATCCCCCGCTCAGAGAACCGGCAGGCAGATGCCCTGTCCAAGCTAGCGAGCTCTTTCGATGACGGTCGGCCAAAGAACATTCAGTGGGAAACTCTGACGGGTAGGAGCATCGACTTGCATGAGGTAGTCTGGCTGGACCGGAGTCCCACGTGGATGGAGCCTATTCGAGCATATCTCGCTGGTGGCACGTTACCCACAGATACCAAAGAAGCAGAGAAGATCAGGAGGCGGTCAAATTGGTTCATAGTGTACGAAAGAATTCTCTACAAGCGTTCCTTTGCCCGGCCTCTTCTGCGGTGCGTACCCCCGGCGGAGGGAAAGCAGATTCTGGAGGAGTTACATCGAGGCGTTTATAGCTCGCACCTCGGCGGGCGGGCGCTCGCCGTGAGGGCCCTCCGCACCGGCTACTACTGGCCCAACTTACGGGAAGATGCAATGACGATAGTCCGGACTTGTGACAAATGTCAACGATTCACGCCTGTCCAACGAGTCCCCTCCACTCTCATGACACCGATAGTCAGCCCACTACCGTTCGCCACATGGGGCATGGACATCCTTGGACCCTTTCCCAGGGCCACGGGCCAGCACGAATATCTCTTTGGGGTTGTAGACTACTTCACCAAGTGGATCGAGGCGGAGGCCGTCGCCTCTATAACCACTGCAGAAGTACGAAAGTTTATCTGGCGAAATATTATCACTAGATTCGGCATCCCCCGCACAATGATCTTCGATAACGGCCGACAATTCGATACCAGTAAGCTCACTGACTATCTCAGTAGCTTGGGGTGTCAGGCTCGCTTCACGGCCGTGGCGCATCCCCAGACAAATGGTCAGGCAAAGGCAGCTAATAAATCCATCCTCCATGGTATGCAGAAAAAACTCGATGACGCCAAGGGTAACTGGGCAGATGAGCTGCACGGCGTCCTGTGGAACCTCCGCACCACCAAGAAGACAGCCACGGGAGAAACCCCGTTTATGCTCACATACGGCTCTGAAGCCGTCCTTCCCGTGGAAGTAGCCCTTCATACCCACCGGCTCACCACTTTTCAAGAAGCAGCAAACAACGCAGCACTGCGAGAGGCTCTGGACCTCCTCCCCTCCATTTGCGGCGACTCCTTGCTCCGGGAGGCCCTCTATAAACTCCGAATAGCACGATTACATAATCGTACCGTCAGGATGTCACCTATCCGCATCGCAGATTTGGTACTCCGGCGCACGAAGAGCGTTACCCGTGCAACGGAGCACGGCAAACTGACGGCCAATTGGGAAGGGCCATACAAGGTCGTCTCGTAAATTCGCCCCGGCACATTTCGGCTGGAAACCCATCACGGCACCCCTGTTCCCCGGGCATGGCATAGCAGCAATTTAAGGAAATATCACGTTTAAGTTGTAATTGCTCTCGTTTGTGCTCCTTGAGAAATGAATATTCTTGCCGTTTTCTTCGCATCCGGTGTCATGAGCACGGCCTTACGGTCGGTCGCTACGCTCTTAGTCCCTCTAGGGGCCAAGGGCCCATGAGCACAGCCTTATGGCCGGTCGCTACGCTTAGTCCCTCTAGGGGCTAAGGGCCCATGAGCACGGCCTCACGGTCGGTCGCTACGCTCTTAGTCCCTCTAGGGGCTGAGGGCCATGAGCACGGCCTTACGGCCGGTCGCTACGCTCTCAGTCCCTCTAGGGGCTAAGGGCCCATGAGCACGGCCTCACGGCCAATCGCTACGCTATCAGTCCTTCTAGGGGCTAAGGGCCTATGAGCACGGTCTTACAGTCGGTCGCTACGCTCTCAGTCCCTCTAGGGGCTAAGGGCCTATGAGCACGGCCTTACAGCAGGTCGCTACGCTCTTAGTCCCTCTAAGGGCTAAGTGCCCATGAGCACGGCCTTACGGTTGGTCGCTACGCTCTTAGTCCCTCTAGGGGCTAAGGGCCCATGAGCACGGCCTCACGGCCGGTCGCTACGCTCTCAATCCCTCTAGGGGCTAATGGCCTATGAGCACGGCCTTACGGCCGGTCGCTACGCTCTTAGTCCCTCTAGGGAGGGGCTAAGGGCCTATGAGCACGGCCTTACGGCCGGTCGGTACGCTCTCAGTCCCTCTAGTGGCTAAGTGCCCATGAGCACGGCCTCACGGCTGGTCGCTACGCTCTTAGTCCCTCTAGGGGCTGAAGGCCCATGAGCACGGCCTTACGGCGGGTCGCTACGCTCTTAGTCCCTCTAGGGGATAGAAGCCCCTGAGCACGGCTAGAGTGCCGGTCGCTCCGAGCTGCTACGACCTTGGTCCATTACGCATTTCCTAATGATTAACAAACCGCTACGAACCCTGATCGCACGCCTTGTCCTTTTGTTAAAGGCCACCCCCATATGAGTAGGTAAAAACGAGACATACACAAACAAAAGGACAAGGGAGGCATATCCTTTTCATTAAAAACAAACGCGGTTTACAAGCCAGTACAAAGTTAATTCAAACCCAAAAAGAGGCAAAATATAGACCAAGGAATGCCGGTTATGTATCAGGCTCGTTCTCGTCTGCCGGTGCCTCTTCGGACAGGCCGGCTACCTCCAGAGGATGGGTGGTCTCATCAGCAGCCTCGCCCTCAGAAGGAGGGACGAACTCCACTTCGTCCGGATCGCGGCCCTCCGCAACGGCCCGCTCGCGCTCATCGACATATTTCAGATAAGCTTCAAAGTAACGGTCAGAGTTAGCAAGACCTTGTGGAGATAATCCAAGGTATCGGAATGGCCCTGCTGATAGCCCCGCTCCTGTGCTTTGGCCGTCTCAGCTATAGCCTGTTCCAGCTTCTGTTGCACCACCTTTTTTGCAGCCTTGTAGGCCGTGAGGTTCGACTGAAGCCGTTCACAGCACCGGTGATACCGGGAGACCATCCCCTCTAAGCGTCGGCATTCGGCCACGGCCTTGACGCCTCGGGCAAAAGCCTCTGCCATGCCAATCTCCTCCCCGGATACAGGCGGCGGATCCGAGACACCAGGAGCCGACAGATCCCATGATTTAACAATGTCTTGAACAAGGGCAAGGCGGATGCTGGGGTCGGCCTTGATGAAGCTGCCTGAGGGACGAGAAGACGGAGTAGCGTCGGTCGGAGCCGCAGCAGAAGTGTCGGTGGCTCGAGGAGGGGTGCGGCGTCTCTGCTCGGTAGCAGCTCGCTCCCTAGAAGACCGGCTTGCCAACTGAGCAGTGACTTCATTACCAATATCCCCAGTCACCTCCTCGGTTCTCGGCTTCTTACGCGGCGGAGGCAGACTCACGGCAGGCCTCCTCCCGCGGGGTCCAAGGGAAGGCGCCTGCAAAAGCAAAAGTTATGTCCCATGAACATGATAACCAACAAAGAGGGTCAAGTATCATACCTTCCTAGCTCGCTGGACGACGACAAGTTGTCTCTCCTCCTCCCTTCTGCGCTCGGCGGTAGCATCCACCTGCTCGGCTGTCGCATCCCCGCTCTCGAAGACTGTCAGTTGGCCCTCGCTTGATCTGCACGAAGAGGAACAGGTCAGGTCAGCACAAAATGTGTAACTTAAGAATGCTGGAACAACTAAGTACCCTTTGTAAAATTTTTAAGGATCAGAAGGCTGGCCGCGGCAAGAAAGAAGTCATTAGCAAAAAATTTTAATTTCGGCAGCCAGTTCAACGGCTCCCGATCACTAGACTTGGTCCTCCTCTTCTCTGGACCCCTCACGGCCTCAATCGCCTGGCTCATAAATCTTGGGATGGGCCGAGGGCGATCATCTTCACGGATGTAGAACATGAAGTAGCGAGCAGTTCGTCGCTCCTCGACCGTGGGCTCCCCAAAAGGATTTCGAACCGGTTTTTGTTGAGGGATTTTTGAGGGGGCTAGAAAATTAAATTAAAGACAAAAGGGAAAGGAAAAGGAAAAAGGAAACCTCAAATACTCGATTGTCAATCGTAGTACTTAAGGGTCGGTCCACAGGGAAGACGTGAGATTTATGGTCATTTTTAACAAAACAATTAAATTTAACTAATTAAACTAAGTGGCATTATTTAAGGCAATTTAATAACCTAATTCAACTAAACTCATTTAATCCTAATTAACTCTTCTAATCCTAATTCAACAAAGCATCAAAACAACCTAATGACTAAACCTAACCTAACCTTTATATTGGTTAACCAATTAAACCAACCTAAGACTAAAATTAATCATGATTTAATCACTAACAACCTAATTACTTTGTTATTTTAGAATCAAATTCAAGGCAGTTTAAGACAATTAACAGTGGGGGAGGGGGACGAAATAAAGCAAAATGAAAAATTGAAACACGAACGCAGAAATTTCAGCAACAGGGAAGGGGACTGAAATACGAAAGCAGGGGAAATTAAGCAAAACTGATATGAGACTGAAAAACGAAGAACAAGAACAGACATAACATCAATGAAATCAGCACAGGGGAAGGAGAGAAATCGAAGCAAGGCAGAATCAAACCAAAGCAGCAGCAAGGGAAGGGGGACGAATTGAGAACTCACAAACGGAGAACCCCAAAATGCAGCCATCGAAGTCGAACAGATCTTCGACGAACCCAAATCAGCAACATCCATTCGCAACCATTCGAACAATCGCAACAGGGGAGAGGGGAAATCGAACGAAATCGAACGCAATAAACCCATATTTTTGCAGAAATCAAACCAAAATTGAACTAGAAAGCATCAATTACAAGCAATTCGAAAGTTGAAATTCCAAACCCTAACTAACATCAAACCCTAAGTTGTAATTTCTGAAATTGAAAGCGAGAACTGAAATCGAAATGAACAACGAAATTAAACTAAATCTAGACCTAAAATCGAAATTAAAATTCTAAACTAGCCTAAAATTACCTAAAACTAATTCGAACCTAGCTAACCTCTCTTCAATGCCGTCGCGTTCCTTCTTATACCCGAAGCCTCTTCACTTCTCGACCGTCGATCTGCTGCCTGCTTGGACGGTGGCGATGAAGGATGGAGGACAGCTATGGTGGTGTGCTGGCGTTGGATGCGTGATACTCGGTGGTGGGATGGTACTAAGTGGTTTCGGGGATTACTGGGTTTGGGAATTCTGTGGGTTGGGGAGTGGTTTTTGGTTTCTGGGTTTCATGGAAACGGTGGGCTGGGGAGAAGAGGTAAGGGAGAGAGGATGAGGGTCTGGGTCGAGAGAGGACAGCGAGGATGGGGAAGCAGAACCGAAGGGTGTGGGTTTGGTTCTGGGTTCAGGGTTGAAGAAGAATGAGGATCTGGTTGGGGAGTTCGGTTGAAGAGGAGAGAAGAAGTCGAGAGGGAGGAGAGAGAATACTGAAGGGGAGGGGGGTGTTAATGGGAACCGGTTCAGCTGAACTGGTCTAGGCGAACCTGCCGGTCCGGTTCAGCTGGACCGATCTGGTTTTTTTATTTTTCTTCGTTCTTTCTTTGGCCGGTTTTTTCTGGAATTTGGCCCGGTTCTTCAACCTCCGACACTTCCTCTATTTTGCTCGCCTTTTCTGCCATTTTAAGCCCTTTTTTCGTATTTATTCAAAATCTGCAAAATTAAATAATCTCCTATTAAAACCCTAAAAATATTATTAAAACGAGCATAAAATAGGTATAAAAGTACCTTAAAAATAGCACATTTTTGGCTCAAATAGTTTTCCTTCATTCCAGTTGGGGATGTCGCCCCAGCCTAATGCCCGACGCAGGAACAAGAAGTCGTATTTCCAATATCTCACTTTGGATTTCTTCTCGATGGCTGTCATATAGCCCGATCGGTTGTTGAAACAGTACCATCCCAAGTCCCCGGTCTCTTTGGGGGCCCTTTGGACCATGTGCACTAGACTGAACGCGCGTGCCAAGCAGGTTAGACCACGCAGTTCACACGTGGCCACAAATGAACAGATGTTATGCCAAGACGTCGGCACAATTTGAGCGAGCGCTAACTCGTACTTATTAAGAATGTCCTTGATCACCGGATGTAGTGGAAACCGTAGGCCATAGTCTAGGGTCGCTTTATACACCGCTATACAACGGGCCGGTGGCTCATTCACTGTATCGTCCGGCTCGGGCATTACAAACGAGTACTCGGCAGGTAGGAGGTACTACTTGTCGAGCGCCGATTTCTTGAGTCTGGAAATCACCATTGGGTCGGGGAAGTGACTTCCCGGTCCATCCTGCAGGTCCGAGCGGGTAGGAGCCCCAGGAAACTCCAGCCCCTCGGCCACGATCTCGGTCATGGGCGGCGCACGGCCCTCCGAAAACGCCCCAAACCGCCCGGACCTGAGGACTCCGCAGAGGAGCTCGTCGACACTTCCTCGGATGATAAGCGGCACCCCGAGGCCGTACTAGATGAGCCGGGTCGAGAAGACGTGCTAGAACTGGAGGAGGAAACCTGGGCCTCCACATTGGACTGGGGAAGAGCTGAACAAACATTACCTATCGAGCCCTCGGCCAGCAGCTCGTCTGGAGTCCGGATGCGCGGAGTCGACTTCGTCTTCGCCATACCGCGGACTGCAAGTTGGGCACAAAATTAGCAATGGTAACCCCCCAAGGATACGTCACAGTCACCTCAGGACTCAGAATACTAGGGGTAGAGGAATACTCGCAGCTGGACCACGAGGGCGTGCCCGGTTCAAAAATGGGTACAGCATAATGAACCTTTTTCGGCTCCCTTGGCTTATTCTTTCGGGGGAGTCCAGCCACCACACGACCATCAATAAGGGACGAGAGGTTGGGGAGTTGCGGATGCCGGCCCTCCATAAGGGGGCCAACCTGCTCCTCGGAGACGCCCCCACTAAATGAGCGAGATGACATAACATACAAAGAATGCGGCGAAAGGGGCGAGCGTGTACCTGTGGATGTCGAGGAAGCAGAAATTTGGTTGGAAGCAGCCAGGCAACCTGGGAAGGAAGAGGAAGAAGGATGTCAGAGCCTCTCTCTCTAGAATCTCATTCTTTTTCTGAAAGGTAGCAAAAGGATGGCACGAATGATGAAGACGGTAAGGAGCTCATCCTTATATAGAGCCAAGAGGCGGTTCGCATGCCCCGACGCGCCTCGACAATCGCGCCTCCCCAAAATGAGTGCCACGTGGCCCCGAGGATCAGCCACGTCGCCAATAAACTGGAAAATTAAATTAGCCACGCATTGGGCTTCAAGAAGCCCCTCGACGCCCTTCATTATTTCTGGGGCTAGGCGCCTCCTGAGCACAGCCTTACGACCGGCCGCAACACTCTTAGTCCCTCCAGGGGTTAAGGGCCCTGAGCACGGCCTAAGTGTCGATCGCTACGGTCTTGGCCCCTCAGAGGAATAGGTGTCATCGAGCACGGCACCAGGGCCGGTCGCTACGCCTTTTGCTCCTTTGGGGGCTGGGCTCTCCTGAGCACGGCCTTATGGTCGGCCGCTACGCTGTTAGTCCATCCATGGGCTAAGGGCCCCGAGCACGACCTATGTGCCGGTCGCTGCGGCCCGGTCCTCTTGAGACTAGGCGCCCCTGAGCACGGCCTACGTGCCGATCGCTACCGCCTTAGTCCCACCAGGGGCTGAGGGCCCTGAGCGCGGCCTTATGGCCGATCACTGCGACTTAGTCCTCCTGGGGCTAGGCGCTCCCGAGCATGGCCTTACGGCCGGCCGCTACGCTCTTAGTCCCTCTAGGGGCCAAGGGCCTTGAGCACGGCCAAAGTACCGGTCGCTATGCTCTCAGTCCCTCTAGGGGCTAAGGGCCCATGAGCACGCCCTTACGGCCGGTCACTACGCTCTTAGTCCCTGCACGACTTGAGAGCCCGGCAGACGGAACACCAAATACAGACGCGGAAAAAGAAAACAAGATTTCATTACATAAAGGCACCTTACAAGCGTCCTGAAGGGCGCACATGCGTACAAAAGAAATACTGTTAAGCTTCCTCCTCATCACTAGAAGGGGCAGGGGGGCCGCTTAAGTCAGAAACTCCTCCCTGGCCGTCGGCAGCATCCAGGACTTTTATCTCATCAGCCGGACGATTCTGTTGAGCTGCCCTCAAAGTATCATCCATACAGTATATCCACCTCTCGAATGATGACCACCTTAAATCCATGAGCACAGACTTCATCTCGTCCCCTATGAACTCATGGGCTGCGCCCAACTCGACCGCGTCGTTCAGCAGCATCGCGTAGAAGGTCGCTTGAACCATTTCGGGGAGTCCAAGCTCCGCCACGGCAATTTCAGCCTCGGGTAAGGAGAAGCCCGGGCATAGTCCAGAAAAATCCTCGGGGAGGGGGCGAGGGGGCCGTGATTCGTTCCTTCGATGCCATCCAAGCGCTTCTCTCAAGAAAAGTGCCATTTCCTTGGTGCTGCAGATGAGAGGGAAGGCCATGACTTCTCAAGTAGATGGTTTGTTTGCTCTTCAAAGATTACACTCACAACCATCTTCTCCAAGAGAACAGTGGGGTATTTATAAGAGAGTGAAACAGCTATGAGGGTCGATAGAGGTTGTGGGAAAGTACATTCCAACAGTCACCTTGTACATTAGAGCACAACAGTTTTGTGCATATGTAACTCTCACCCCGTAACGCGCGCATCTATGTGCGACAGTCTCGGCAACCGTCCAACTTACGGGTGCAATTCCCCAAAGTCCCTGGCTGAGGGACGGGTGAAAATCACGCGCCTATCTCGCTCCATCATACATTAGTGAGCAGAATTGTCGGGACGATAAAACCCCAGCATCCACATCTCACCTGACCGTCTGACAGGTTCAACGGTCAGGTAAAATGTGAGGGGCTAAGTGATTTGGGAAAAATGCAGATGTTGCCCTTTGGGCCTGGCTCTCGGGTTTGCCTAAATCAATTAGGCCCACACGCAGGCCAAGAGGCCTGACGAATGTTAGCCAATACTCACCTGCAGGCCCACACCCCAGGGGGCCCAGGATGTAACCCTAGAGGCCTTCTTAGGGCCCAGCGACCCTAGGACCGGTGACCTATTCGGCCTATTCCAATGAAGTTACCATTTTACCCTTTTGCCCAAAAGAGGGTTATAAATAGTGACCACTTTCTTGGGAAAGGGGGAGGAAAAAAAGAACAGTAAGAAAATTGACTCTAGCATTTACGCTTTCTAGAACACCTAACTGACTTGACCGTCGGAGAGGCGGTCCCCGGATCACCACCCAAGGTTGGCCTTTTTTGCAGGTCGGAGGACAAAGAAACGAGGACGACGTCATGTTGATCGCCAACCGTGAGATAAACCCGTTCTCTCGCCCCATGTCATCAACACAACCACGGAATAGATTCCTGGCGGAATCATATACATAAATATATATATATATATATATATATATATATATATATACACACACACACACACACACACATATAAATACATATACATATAAATATCTATATACGTATATATATATATGTATATATATATACATACATACATACATACATATATATATATATAT